>VICG01000016.1:950000-1655000 GCA_008692225.1 Monilinia fructicola
TGGTCATCTACCTTGCATATGAGGACCGCATATCCCCAAACCATTCCCAAACTATACTGTACGAGGCGTGACTTTCAATCTCGGAGAATTGGGTAGGCCCGGCGGTAGCATCATCAAATGGTTCGACCATCGGGATGCGCAAGACGGCTGCTCTTTCGACCTCTGGATTTCCCCATGGTGACTCTTTCAGGTCTAGGGGGGAACTTGTTGCAGTATTGAAGGAACAGGTCATGTCCCACATTATTGCATCTTCAAGGTTGCTTGATCAACATCTTCTTCAGGTACAGCATGGGTGATACCTTTGAACCGGCATTCTAGACTTCGGTCACCAAATGCAGAGCCGGAAACTTCTTTGGCATTTCTACTCGTTCAAAATCTATCGGACAGCAGCACTCATACGGACTACTTCAAGTAATGTACTCATCGTTCGGGAACCACAACGGTTACTCGAACCTTCTTACATATCCATCGTGCAAACACAGGCTCACAAATCTCCATCATCATCAAGACGTAGCATCGCGGGTCAAGAATCGAACCATGCCACGAAGAAGCTCGAGAATTCTGAAGAGACACGACCCAAGGAAAGAAATACATTAATTTGGTCTATCACGTCAAATATTTGCAATCAATTTGAGATCACCCGAGGATTTTGTGATATTGTAAGCCTTCACTTCATAACTGTCACTGCATTGCGTGAGGTCCCCGATCCTTCAATGGAAAATGATTGAATCCTCACTCATCCTGGGTACGTTGGTGCTTTGTTTAGCATGGGGCTTTAAGATGTATCCAGACCATATCCGTGAATCATATTGGCGGTCGGGATTTCGTGAGGTTGATGATAGGGATTGAAGACCATCATTCGAAAAGAAGAGATGGAAAGAAGGGAGACTGGGTAGGTTAAAGGCAGATGATCAATGCACATCTTCTTGCACACGGGAGCTCGGGATGTGAAGTCTGGTGGTCGGTCCATCAATTCTTACATGACACGTGCAGGGTTATCGACGGTATCGTCAGAGTCTTAATCATGACACTATGATGCGGAAATGTCGAGAAGAGAATCGGGAGTGGTGATCAATCAAACTCTACCCAGATTCGACGCTCCACTCCATCCATTTCGTGAGCGTTTAAAGGCACGAGCTAGCTCATTTGGGATTAGCTCGTGCCAGTCCCGGAGAAGTCACATTGGGGAAACAGCCGAGCGATTTTTCAATAACTTCATTACTTACTTTCATCACGTCCAAAGGATTCGTAGATTCATTAATAGACACGCATGCACCCACTCGACTGAGGCGAGCTTTGGTCAATCGTAGCTGCGATCTTCGTAGGCAAATCTACCGACGTGGTCTATCACTGGACAAGAATCTTCTTGAATTCGAACCCGGAATGGACGTTTTAATCAATCTGAAACTGATATGCTAGGTAGGTACCTTCTAGTCAATTCAATTTTCGATTTTGGGGAGGGCGAGGGCGAGGGCGAGGGGGGTACATATACATTTGTTTATTGATCCAGTCCTCGATTTATGCAAGGGAGAGGGTCAAGTTTGGCCACCCTACAAGTGAGAGTGGATGGATGTATCAACTTGTCGTCAATCAAAATCTCGAGAATTTTTGATAATCTGAAATCCAGTCCATTAGAGTGAGGTTCTTGTATCGGTCCGAGCTATCACTTATCTGGAGGGTTAAACGGTTTGGAGAATCGCAAAGAATAGGTCGTGTTTTACTGTCGCAACGTTTTCCCATCTGAGATCGTTCGGATCTGAAATTGTATAAAATTTCATGAGGCATTATTCTCGGGATCTCTCGTGTCAAAGTTGGCGTGAGATGAAAGAGATTGGCCTTTCTCCATCTCTCTTCTCGTGAGGTGTTGAAAAGGTTGGTATGGTTTTCCAGTCAGTCACATACTCATCCGGGGTTGAAGCGCTACGCGCCACCCTTCTTGCTGTAGACTTCTTGATGAAGTCTGTAAGCGCCAACGGTTCAAATTGCGGGGCAATCCGAAATTCCTACACTCTGGATGATGTTGGTGGCCCAGAGCTAAGCCATGTTGCTCCTCTTCTAAAAACCACAGATCTGCTCCATAGTTTAGCCATCCTCAAGACTTTCTTGTTCTTCTTCCTACGGGCTCATGCGCTTGTTTTTCATTTTCATAAATAAAATGGCCGTTCAAACCAGTTTATTATTTTTATCGCTATGGGTCGTAAAAGTCTTAGGTCTTGAAACACTCCCGGAGAAAAGTAAGTCAACCATAAATTACATTGTTCATAATTGACGTCAAGTAGCGGCTTCCATCTCATATAATGAGACCTCTACAACCTCCAAGGCAGCAACCATAACTTCCGGAATTAGCCTCGAATGCTGCTATCTATCATCTTTTGAAGTTGGCAAAGTTCTCTGGTATTCCGAAAGTATCAATATTACTGTAGCAACAATTTCTACCATTGTTTATAAATATGAGGACACAATTATTACAAGTATCCAAACTTCATCAACCAACGCAACAGCACCGTCAAGCCCCATAACGCGGTCTTCTATTAATGGTCTTCCTACAACGATAATCGGGGGTGGTTTAGGGGTTTACGAAGCAGAAACAAGATTTATTCATGGAACAACTTTCATCGATCCATATGGAACAGTTTATGAATCACCAACACCGGTTTGGGTTTACACAGACGTCATTTATGCAACTGCATCACCGGAAATGAAAAATAGTGCATATGCATGTCCTGATGCTGGTGATATCAAGAGCTCATCAGGTGATGAAATTTCTCCATATCCATCAGGTTTTTTTCTCCCCGATGACGATCCTGAATATGGTTGGAATTCTCCGGGGGCCATCTCGACAACGTTACCCATACAACTACGTAGCTGGATGGTCGATCATGCAGAAGCGGATAGGGAAAACATTCTCACAAATCTTGCGCAATGTAAGTTGGGCGCTGGAAGAGGTGTACCTACAGCTTATATTCCCTACATTGAAATCACGGAAGCTATCACCACTACCTCCACTATTCTTGGGAGTTACGGTTCCCGCATCATATCAAGCCCAGTCAGCGGGCTAGATGCTGCTTCAACATCCAAATCAATTTCTGCAATATCAATCCACCCCACAATCCCTCATTCCACTCAATCATTCACCACAACCTCCATCACTACAACTGCCCCATTGGTTGATCCTGAGAATATATCTGAAAGGTCAAGTATACAGACAACAAGCACGACTGTGAAAGCGGTACTCACCAATCCGATTACGTCAAGCGCGGCTGTATCAGCTTCATTCACTTCGCAGCCTTCAAGTACCGTCTCCCTCTCCAGCGATGAGGTTGGAGGCGACGGAACCGCGATCGGGCATAGTTTGGCAGTTGGGACGAGCACGCAGACCACGAAGATGTTGGCGGGGGGTGTGGTAACCACGGCGGTTGATGGGGCAGGACTGGGCCGGGTTGTCGTGGTTATGGATTGGGGGAGTGCGAGCACGAGTGTCCCTGGGGTACATGGAAGCGTGCAGACCGGGACGGTGCCGGCGTTGGCGGATAGCACTGAGGTGGTGCAGAGCTCGAAGGATTCGGGGACGGGAAGAGGGATGGTGAGGGAGGTGGATGCGTGGTGCATGATGGGAAGCGTGGCTTTGGGCTTCTTGTTGGTTTGGGGGTAGGTATTGCTACTAGATACATGGATGGAACTGGATCGAAAATTACTAATACATCATGCGATGCGTCTCGGCGAAACCTGGAGCCTGGAGCCTGGAGCCTGGAAACTGTAAATAAATTTGTTCTCTCACCCGACCTGTATATATCGATAGCGCTGCACACAGAAGTCAACGCCCCAACAACCATACGAATTTTTCTTTCTCCTCCATCTGATAATAGACTCGCACGATCCCTTACCCTCCACCCTCTCTACCTCTACCTCCCATGGCATGTCCTGCCCTGCACAAAACAAACTCGAATGACTCGAATGACTCGAATGCTTGGTGTTCCGTTGCATGCATAGTGCTCATCACGCGGCAGGGCTGCATTTTCATGCATATAGTTATGGTAAGAGCACTTTCGGATTAACATCATCATCATCATCATCATCAACCGCAGCAGCATCTCACAGACTCCTTCAACATATACGGCGCTCGGCCTGTCCTAAGATTGTTTACCCTTGGATGGTCATGCATGCTATGTTTGATCTAGGCAACTACCGGAGAAATACTTTTACGTTTGTATTATTATACTTCTGATAGAGGGAGAGGGAGAGGGAGAGGGAGAGGGAGAGGGAGAGGGAGAGGGAGAGGAAGAGGAAGAGGGAGAAAGAAGAAAGTCCTCTCATCCTTGAAGTCTTTGATATTATCTCACTCTCTAGATCGATAGATTGCGAATCCTATAAATCAAAAGAGCTCTATCGATCGTTACATGAAAATATCGACAACTCTACACATGTCATCAGGGCCAATCTGCTTATTTCAACAAGACGAGTGATTATCTTTCCTCTTGCTGAAATTTTGCCTTTGCTCATCTCTCTTTTCTCTTTTCGGTGTCAATCGGAGGGGTTAAATAAAATAGGTATGGTCAAATTGCCAACGTGTTTTTCTAAAACTTTTGGAATGTTAATTCTAGAATAATTATGGATTTGTAATGTATATGTATATGTACATGTATAAGTAAGAAAAAATATATACGTTTCGTTGAATCGTTAGGTCGTCTCATTACTCTACTTCTCGTTTATGTTTTATATTGAAAACGGCTATTTTGATAGATTTTTAACTTTGTAAAAGATATATATATATATATATATATATATATATATATTTAAAAAAAATTTGATTACCTAGTGCTTCTTTGTATAGTTATTAATAGATTTTAAAGATCTTGAATTTTTTAGGCGATTTTTTTTTAAGAGTGATATAAGATTATAGAAAATTAGAAGTTTTCGTTTTGTATTTATATAGAAATCATATTTACTAAATTGGAACTTTGAAAAAGAAGCTATGGCTTTTTTAAAAAAAGTATTTGTAAAATTTTTAATTTAATATATTAAGTATTTATTAAAGATATTTAAGTAACTATTAAAACTTACAAATAAGGAAATTTATAATTGTGACGAATATCACGTGCCTTAGGCACGTGATATCTTATCACACTAAGCGATACTATATATATAAGAGATCTTTAGATCTCTTAAAGATCTCTTTCTTTTTTAGCTTTCTTATTTTAGTTAATTAACCTTTATTAACTCGCTTTAGTATATAATCGTAATAATAATAGCGATCGATTTATTATTAAAACGAGTCCTAAAGAGATAATTATAAAATCTTTAAATCTATTTTATATTCTTTAATTTTATTAAATTAACTTAATATAGTAAAAAAGAGGCTAATTATATAGTTAATAAACGAATATATACTTTAATATTTTAAAATAAGTATATATTATATTACTTATATATATACTATACTACTTATATAAATATACTATACTATTTATATATATATTAATTTAAAAAGTATTAAAATTAATTAAATACCTTTTAATAAAAATACTATATTCATAGACTATGCTTATTATATTATATAAACTATGAAAATAAAATAAAAACTGGCTAAATGTCTCTATTAAATGGTCAAAATAAAAACTGGCTAAAAATCTCTAATTAAATGGTCAATACCTTAAAATAACTGATTTTAATATGAAATACTGGCCAAATGAGGGGGTCGGCGAGAAGTAGGCGTCTTGAAAGAAGAAAGTCCATGTACCGAGCGAGCACGCATGCACCAGCACGCAGCTGACTAATCTAATCAATCAATCCATCACCTACCACCCACAGCCTCAGCCTCAGCCTCGGCCACCGTCACCCAGAACCCAGAACCATCGACCATTGATTGCACCGGCAAATCAAAGCCCCAGCCCACGCCCACAGTAGCAGGCGCGTTTCACCAGATCGCGTCTCTCGGACCCGCGCATGGATCATTGAGCGTTGGTTGTGCTTGTTGGGTATGAATGGGATGAGTGGGATGAATGGCTTGAATGGTTTGAATGGTATGAATGATGCTTCCTCTAGAGTCATGGATTTTGTGAGTTGGCTTGTTTTCTTTTCTGCCTTTTTGGTCGTTTTTAGCGGCGTGATTGGTTGCTTGATAGCTTGATTGCTTGATTGTGAATTTGTTTTGGTTGGGTGATGGATGGGCTATTTGGTTTGGCTTGGTCGATGGATTGTTGTGGATGGGATGGGATGGTTCTTGGGTCTCGTTGGGGCTTGAGGTGGTGCTTGGTTGGGACCGTTGGAGGCGTGTAGTGTGTGGGGGGTGGGCGGAGTGTGTATAGATTTGGAGGATGGATATCGGGATACCATGTGTCGTGGTTTACTAACGCTTTCTTCTGATGTGTAGTGGCAACGCTTGATAGCGGGCACATCGCTGGCGCCAGCGAGCAGTAAAGCTACCCTGAACAATCCTGATAAACGCTTGGCGAAGTTCAAGAGGGAATACAATCGTCTTTTGGTATGTGTGGCCTTTTGTGGACGGTGGAGAGATACGGGGTTGCGGAGAGAGTGGCGGAAGAATGTCGAGGGGATGCGGAGAAGATGGAGGAGAGGAACGCTGACGGAGATACGATATAGCAATTATGGCGCAGTGCAGCGCATCTAGCTCGAGATTACGAAACCGCGGAGCAGATACGAATCTGTCTTTCGGAAATCACTCGAGTCCTCAGCGATGAATCTCGTCGTCCTTTACCGCATCCTTGCATAGCGTTTGCGGCGGAGAAACAAATATACATCTCGATTGGCAAGATAGCAACAACATCATACAATGAAGGGATCATTAGGGAGGCGGTCTCTCTATTCGCCGCATTACTTGATAGTGAAGAGGAGAATTTCGTAGAGAATGATGTCTTTGCTAAAAGTCTGATGAATTTATTGGTTCGCATCACCGGGGCGAACAGCATCAGTTTAGGCTCGGAATTAGTGGTAGAAGTGGTGGAGTTATCATTTAATATCACGACGAAGATCAGACTAGATCCAGAGATTTTACCCGTTTGGTTTACTTCTCAGCGAAAGGATGAAGATGTGGCCAAGGCATATGCTGCGGATCCTCATGAGAAGTTTGCGGGGAAGACTCATAAGGAGGATTTTCAACTGTTCTATCTCTTGATTGATTACATACATGAAGAAGGGAGGTGTGGAGATTTTGCGCGAACAGGTCTCCTTTATATTATCGAGGCCGCTTCGAACGATGTGGCCTTGGAGCAATGGATTGTGGAGAGTGATTTAGCTACTCTCATGGCTACAGGTCTTGGCGCTCTCTACAGTCAACTCAGTCGAAAACTTGTCATCGATCATCCTCCCGATGCATTGCCGCCCGTTTTAGCACTTTCGGACTATCGACATCCTCTCACAACACATGAGATTGTTAGCTCGGTCGATGAGGATTATCAATCACACATGGAGACATTCCTTTCGCATTTAGTCTTCTGGCAAGATGTTCTCAATCATTGCAAGTCTGTCGAGGTCAAACAAACCCTTCTTGAACACTTTCAAGTCATCTTTCTACAACAATTACTGTATGAAGTCCTTGATATCTTTTGAATCTTGATGCTAACATCCATAGCTATCCATCATTACTGGAATCCTCGGATGTTGATGGAGGATCATCAGTTGCCGTTTTGACTTATCTACGTCGAATTCTGGAATCTTTAGATCATCCTGATATGATTCATCTTATCCTTCATTACCTCCTAGCTTTGCCTGAGACTGCACCCGTACCTTCAGGTTCGAAAGCTTCCGTTAGCGCAGCAAGAAAACGAAAGTCATTAGATCTTGCAACTTTGGTAGCTTTGCAAGTGGAAGGTGGTGCCCCAGCACTATACAACTTGGTGGATCTTATTCTGGGAAGTTTGAGATCAGAAAGTTCACAAACTGTCACCGTTACTCTACAGCTTGTATCCGTCATCTTGAAAAGACATCATCGATATGCTGTGACGACATTACTTCGAACGGGTCAAGCACTCAGTGACGGACCACAACGCTCCATTGCAGCTCATGAAAGAGAAATAGAGAGCTTACTAACCATGGCTGAAGACCTTGGTGGTGATGATGACTTTGATGAGGTTTATGAGAATCATATTAAGGATAGTATGAATATCTTGGAGAGTCATAGTTGTTCTCTAGCACTGGTTGCTCCCAAATCGGCCAGTGGGACCTCTAAGTTTCCAAGTTCACAAGCAACAATTCCAGGTGCCCCCAGAGATATTCGTCATCATACTCTACGACCTGAAGATCCTGTTCTGGTGACTTTACTCGATATCCTTTCGACCTTTTTCATAAATTCCGTCGAAACAAATCTTTCGCTCACAGCAGCAATTGTAGATTTAGCAACGTGTGGTTTCATGAGTGTTGATGGGTGGCTTTTACCCGATCCTTCAAAATACGTATATGAGGAATCGGAAGAAGGAAGAGCGGAAGAAATCATGGACGATCTTCTTCTCGCTAATATAGGAGACCCAGATGAAATTCAAGAGAGATCACAAATTCGTGCTCTCAAATTAACACAACGTCGTCTGAAATGGTCAGCCACCCCAAAACCTGAATTATTCACGCGACTCGATATGCTTGTCGATCAAGTAAATAGTTATCGAGCCGAAATTCCTCGGTTTGATGATATCCTTCAACAACGTCGTGATGCTTTTCAACAAGCAGCATCTATGTCGACTCCAGTTCGTCATCGACAGAGAAGCTACCGCGAATCATCTACTCATGCCGAATCACCTCCTCGTCAATCTGCCCTTGAGAAAGTCGCTCAACGTATCTTCTCTGATTCCAACGCACCTTCTCGATCAGGTTCTCCACAAACTCGTGGCCGGCCTTCCAATTCAAATCGTGAACAAGGGAGTGCAAGTGGTAGCCATGGTACTAATCGGACTTTGAATCCTCCACTACAATTCACTTTGGGTCCTGAAACACCTAGTAGAGGTAGTTCTCATTCAAGAAGTAGTATGTTGCCCGATGACGATCTTAGTGTAAACAAAACAAGAGTTCCACCAAGTCAGACGGCGGCTTTTGCGGCTGTTGATCAGGGACTTTTGAATAGAATGGTGGGGATCCCAACTTCGAAAAAGGATGTGGTGCCAATACCATTTCCAGACTTGAAGAAAGTGAAAGCTGAGGAGAGAGATACCGAAGCATCGGAGACGACGGATGGTGCGGTGGAGAGTAAAACCTTGGCGGAGAATTATGAGATGGGGGAGAATGAGAGTGTCGGTGGCAAGGGGAAAGATGGAGCTGGCGGGGATCAAGACACTGGCAAATATGAAGAAGGAAAGGATGTTGATGGCGAAGGAAAGGAAGACAAGAAGGTTAGCGTCAGTCATATCTTGACCAACGTTATTGTATTGCAGGAGTTTTTGCTCGAGTTGGCCGCTTTGGTGCAAGTTAGAGCGGGGCTGTTTGGGGAGGTTAAGTTTGTTTAGGTGGGTGTGGCTAGAGGGGAATGCGATTGGGAAGGGGAGTATGGGAACGTGAGGTCTGGAAGGGAGGGAGGAGGATCGATAGATGAATAGATGGATAGTTCTAGTTACTGCATATGATACCTTTTCGGTTGTATCGCTGTTTTTTTTTCTTGATGATGACGACGACAACGATGATGAGGATCACATCGGTGTGTTCGTATCTATTTTTGGAAATATTCGGCTCCTGCTCCTGCGCTCTTCCTTTGTTGTGTTTCTCGTGTTTCTTGGGTGAGTGAGGTGTTGGGATAAATCGAGTTATTGAATTATTTTCTAAACGATTTTTCTTGATCTATTTATCAGTTCATACCTTGGTTTCGTGTATTTGATTTGATCTGTGTACTTTCACAATATCTCGAACTTGTGTCCCATATCGTGTTGTATGTTCCACATCCATTACTGTATCGTATCCTGGAATTATCTCCTTGCCCTATTTCTTTGGAGAAGGGGAGGGGAGGGGAGATGAGGAGGGGATGGCGTAATGGGGATCATGGAGGTGGCGGTGGGTGATTGGGCTGCGAGGTGAGGGGGGTATGATACGTATATGTTACGTGCCGGGGGTGGAAATTGTGCATGGGGGAGGAGAGGGAGGGGAAGGGGAGCGTATCGAGTGGGTGATGATCTTTACTTGGAGACCTCGGTGACACCGACCGCATGCATCTTCTCCCATGCGTCGTGGATGTTCCCTGCGAAAACCCAACGCGCGAGAAAATCTATCGGGCAGGATACTAGCGCGGCCATGGAAACGATCTCTTCCCCATAATTAATGGCCTGGGTGAGTCAGGTGAGGGATGTTAGCCCGGGCTGTCGATCTGACTCGGGCGATGCTGCTCCTGTGTTACTCTTTGATCGCTACGTATCCGCTGCATTCCGAATTTGGATTTGTAGATGTGCAATAGCGTCTTTGGTCGTATTTTCCATTGCTGTGATGGGAGTTGGGTCACGGTCGCAGAGCTGTTACTGCGAACTGTTACGTACTCAATCTTTGAGTCTGGATAATTGGCGGTAGGAGCTCTGGATCGGGATACAACGCCCCCGTCCTGAATGAGGGTGCTAGGATCTGGGCTGCGGGGGAAGAATCTAGATGGGGGAAGAATCTAGATGCGCAACAAAGAAAACGATTGTAGAAGGATTGCGATGCGATTTTGCTAGTGCCTCTTGGGTTCGGGCTCTCATCGACGGGGTCAGAACTGTCGAGTGCTATTTGAACACTTGATGGGAACACCCTTGGTACTTTGCAGATCTAGATGTGCAACACAACTCACTCAATGCGATGATTGGATGTTATCTGGGCCTTTCTTTGTCATTTGTTGTGGGGGCGACGAGTGCGTGGGATATTAGGCACAGGATAGCTTGAGACTAATTCATTGCTCTCGAAGCGTAATACGATAGACTAGATGGGAGAGAATGGGTTTACGCAGGGACTTTTAAAGACTTGTAAGGATGAGCTTGCCAATTTTGTACCTGTAGATTTGCAACAAATTGTATGCAGAGATTGTTATTGGCTTTCTTGTTGGATGGTTGTGATGTTAGTGTGGGACTATTGCTGCTGTCTTGAATCGTGACAAAATAGATTGAACGATAGAAAATGGCTTTAAATAAGAATTTTAAAGACTTGCAAGCATCAGCCTGGTAATTCTGCACCTGTAGATGTGCAACAAATATGATTTGGGGATTGTGATTGGATTCATTTTGCATGGTTGTGATATTGGTATGGGATTATTGAGGTTGTCTTGAGTCGTGATGAGAATCGGAGATGGACGGAGTGGGGGGATGTGTATGAGTACAGCACTATCTAAACACCATCCTCAGACTTGGAAGGACTCCCCTGTTAATCTGGGATCTGTAGATATGCAACAAATCCTACCTGGAGAGCCTATCTAGACTCTGTCTTGTGCGGAGAGTGTTAAGGCGACGCTGAGGATTCGTTTAGGGCTAAAATAGCTACTGTGGATCCATAAACGATGTACGTTAATGAGCAGAGCGAGAACTGACTGAAGACTTTCTGGGACTGAAGACTTTCTGGGATTGCCCTGATAAATCTGAAATCTTAGATGTGCAACAGAATATATTCCGAGATAGTCATTACGCTGAGTTTGAGGGTTAAGGATATTCTATGGGTTAGCTTGGAATTAGTTTGGCTACAAAGGTATCTATTATGAGCAGCTATAAGGATTAGCTGAAGACTTGTTGGGTTGCCCTTGCAAATCTGATATTGTAGATGTGCAACAAAATGTATTTCAAAAACACCATTACGTTTAATGTAAAGATTAAGAAGATTAGTTCGGAATTAGCCTGGCTGCAAAGTATTATCTTGAGCAGTTATGAGAATTAGCTGAAGACTTGTCGGGACCACCCTGGTAATTTGAATTGTATAGATGTGCAACAGGATATATTGCAAAAATGCCATTACATTTAATGTAAAGATTAAGAAGGTTCTAAAGATTAGCCTGGAATTAGTCTCGCTAGCTACAAAGGTATCTGTTATAAGCAGCTTTGAAAATTAGTTGAAAACTTGCCAGGATTGCCCTGGTAATTTGAAGTGTATAGATGTGCAACAGAAAATGTCTTCAGAACATTATTGGACTTGGTGTAATGTAAGTATAGGGCTAAGGATATTCTAGGAATTAGTTTAGCTGTAGAGATACTCGTTATAAGCAATTAGCTGAAGACTTGTTAGGATCACCCTGATAATTTGGATTGTATAGACGTGCAACAGAAAATGTCTTCAGAACATTATTGGACTTGGTGTAATGTAAATATATAGGGCTAAGGATATTCTAGGAATTAGTTTAGCTGTAGAGATACTCGTTATAAGCAATTAGCTGAAGACTTGTTAGGATCACCCTGATAATTTGGATTGTATAGACGTGCAACAGAAAAATGTCTTCAGCACATCATTGGATTTGATGTGATTTAGCTATAGAGCTAAGAAGATCCTAAGGATTAGTTTGGAATTGGTTTGGAATTGGTTCTGCTACAGAGATACTTGTTATAAGCAATTAGCTGAAGACTTGTTGGGACCACCCTGGCAATTGAATTCTGTAGATATGCAACAGATATCAAACAATGTATCCCAAGAACCTTGTTGAGCTTTATGTGACTCAGTGATGGGGTTAAAAGGGCTCTAAAGATTAGTTTGGAATAAATCCAATAACGAATATGCCACTAAAGATATCGAAAGTTCCGTAGTAAGCAGCTATAAGAAATAAGCTGGAGACTTGTCAGGACCACCCTGGTAATTCAATTATGTAGATGTGCAACAAAAGTGCTTGTGGCTGGAATAAATGGCAGTGGAAAGAGTGATCATTAGTGAATTCACATAAGTGATAAGAGTCATGGATGTAGATCTCACCCAGCAACCTTCCAAGGTTATTGCTATGAAGCTATGAGCTTCATCAGAAACAAAAATACTGGAGAATAAAAGGGAGACGTGAATGGAAAGTGAATGTAGATCCAAAAAAGCTGTATTAAAAAGACAGAATTCACTGACTATTAGACAGTTTTCAAGTACGTTTACTATGTCCAATCAAAAATCGAACTTGCAAGCTAATCAATCATAGGGTTAGCGAAGCGAGTCTTGGCACTATACGATCGTTAAAATTCCTTCATCTTTTGATACCAATCTTTCCCATTCCAACTAATTTAAACTGCAGTCATACTCCAGTCTTGACAATTCCTGTGTCTCCTCTCCGATTCTCCTTGATCCCCCTGAACTTGAGAATTGCACCAAGTCAATAGAAACGTCCGTCACCACAGCCGTATTCAATATAATATTTAAATACCATCCTGATTCATTTCTTATTTACTTTCTTCTTTTTTCAACAACCCCTTATAATTTCTTCGTCCGAGTAAAGAATTTATAATCTATCGCTCTGCCCTTATGCAAAGTTGAAAAGCCGCTCCCTAAAGGATGAGTTCGATCCTCTAGATGGAGAGATTGAGTGTAAAGGGAAAGGGTATGGAATTAGAATCTTGAGTGATGGCTGTGACACAGAAATATAGAGATACAAAAATATAATCGAATTCTGCATTCATCAATCATTATCTAAGAGAGGCCTCTTTTGACGCAGTGAAATAGAGTAGAATTTGCGCAAACATGACAATAGGAGAGTTTACGCCTTGCTAAATACAGTAGAAGATAACATCATGTTATTACATAACACGAATTGAGAGCCGAAGATGTATCTACCTAAATTATCATAGTATGTAACGGTAATGCAGGCTTTCGCCAATAACTATAACGTTCAAGTAGAAGTATTTAAAATTAGGACGTAAAAATACGGCATCCTAATCAACGAAATCTTTGTTTTGTATCATTTTCATGATTTTCGCACCACAGCACAAATCTCAAGCATTAAACTTACAGCACAATGCCAGGATACCTCTTATCCAACTTCTCCTGTCCCTTTTCCCTTCCTCTTCACCCGACGACACGGAAGGATTAGGAATTTCTACAAGAAGAGAGAAAGACATTATCTCGAGACTCGTGTAAAACCAGCAGGGGAAACTAGATTACCTATCATGACCCGAGGAGCCCATTCAAAAGGCCAAGGACGGGGTCGTCATTTTGAGATTCAATCATCAACACTCACAGACAACGGATGATATGTTGCAGTACGATATCATTCAATGCTAGCAAGATCCAACATACTTGTCAAAACACCCAGTAGGCAAGTCAAAAGTGTTGTGGCGCGTAGCATATTATTTCGTATCTGAATTGAACCACACCATCGAGAGCAGCAGGAAGATCAAGACCTTTTCCAGTAAAAGACGACGAGAAAGATATCTTCATGAGGTCATGAATAAAAACCCAATGGTAAATCCTCTATCACAAGATCTAGAAGACTAAGAAGTGTATTGAGTGCAATTTGCAGTTCGATTTTCTGTAATACGTTGTCCGGATTCCTGGAGAACTGGATTTAATTGGTGGATTGTTACTTCAGGTGCTCTCTTCACGGCGTCTTCGAAATTTGATGATGCGATCTTTCGTTGCGTGCACCCATAAAGATTCCTCTTATGATGACTGTTGTACCTCGTTTTTCCAACAACTTTATTTTCATCTTCATCGCAGTCAATGTGGCAGAGGACTAGGATCATATCAAAGAGTGTTCAGGCATTCTTTTCCACCGTATAATACTTCTGACTTTCGATGATCTAGATCACTTGAGAGGCGATTCCTCTAATACAATGAGAGCAATCATGCCTATAATACTTAGAGAATCATCATTATAGGCGAAGAAGTATTGGGAGATGCGTCGTTTCGAGTATGGCTTGTCTAAATTGCTCACCCACATTCACATCCCACACGACAGGATAAAAAGGTTCAGCAATGCAGGCCAATAACTGTAACCAGCAAAACAGAGAAAACAACACAATGTCCTCACGTGAGCTTTTGATGAAACACAATGATTGATAGTCATTCTGTTTCATCTATACTCGAAGAACTGTATGACGAAAAGCCAGCACAAAAAGCACGGAACCTATTGACAATGATCCCTGCATCAACCACATGATTTTTCGAACAACATTACTATACAGTCAACGGCCCGCGACTTGTGAGTGCAGTATTGGTTTTAATACGGTGGTGCGGTAAATAAGAACCCGAGTCTGCTTCATGACAGTGGACATTGATAATCTTCCAAGTCCACCCGTAGCAAGAATTGAGATGAAAAAGGTAGCCTTCACAAGTGCCCTTCTATATAATCCCTTCTATATAATGAAAGATCAAAAACTTGTTACCCAGAGAATGACCCAACAGCACCTCGATAAGTTGTAGCTCCGGGGGCCTACCATACATGTGGCATGGAAATCAATTTTGGAGGAACAATATCTTGTTATTACGAAGAAGCACTTGGGTTGTAAAGCCCTGTGAGAGTTCAAGGGCACTAGATTATAGAGCATGAAACTTCACACATCCGATATTAATATAAGCCTAATATATCCTAGACTTGAGTTGTGCATTCCTTACATTGTTTTGGTTGATATCTTTATGCCATAGCATTAGAATATCTTTAGACTTTACCAACCATTCGTCAGATATTATGCCCCAAACATTATGCAGATCATGATATGCATAGCAATTTACCAGAGCAACTAAAGGTAGTTCGTATTGGTAATTTCGAGATAGATATCATTATGTTCTGACCTCTAATCAACTCGAATCATTGCATTGACCAAATTCGAGAGACCAGAAAATGTGCGGGTGATTTGAAACCTGTACAATTACGTCCTTACGGTGAAGTTCCTACGAGTAATATAATTCCCATTGGTATACACCGCAACTCTATACTTCGAAAAAGTGTGAACAAATCCGATGTTGGTATAAAATAAGGGGCGAGAAGTTCGGGTATATAGTAGGAGGTGAAATATATTATGGAAGCTCAACTCTATTTTCTTCCATCGTATTTTGAAAAGGCTAGTGAAGCATTTGTGCCGCCAAATCCGAAGCTATTAGATAGTGAAACTTTAACTTCTTTCTCTTGTGCCGAGAAAGGAATATAATTAGATTTCATATTTTCATCTGGGTTGTGTAAATTGAGTGTGGGTGGAAGGATATTCTAAAACAAAGTCAGCAATCATGATATTGCATACAAATGCCATACTGTACCTCTTTCACGGCTAATATTGAGAAAATAGCTTCCACAGCACCAGCAGCACCTAAAAGATGTCCAATTGCACCTTTCGTACTACTAACTGCAATTTGACTTGAGGATTGAACCCCTTCATCCCCAAGCATTAATCTAGTGATGGCTGCATTTTCGGCGGCATCACCTAGAGGTGTACTTGTAGCATGAGCATTAATGTAGTCGACTTCCCGTGGGGCAATTCCTGCATTTTTGAGGGCTCTTTTCATAGCTAAAAATGCGCCAGCTCCATCTTCTTTTGGAGCCGTAATATGATGTGCGTCACCACTACAACCATATCCACGAACTTCAGCATATATTTCAGCTCCTCGAGCCTTGGCATGTTCCAACTCCTCCAATACAACAACTCCAGCACCTTCTGCAATCACAAAGCCACATCTATCTCGATCGAAAGGACGGGAAGATGATTCAGGATTGTCGTTGTATCTTCGAGCAAGTGAACGAGCTTTTGCAAAGCCGGCAAAAGCCAGTGGATGTATACAAGATTCAGAACCACCAGCTATCATAACATCTGCATCGCCAAAAGCAATAAATCGAGATGCGTCACCGATTGCATGTGCGCCAGTTGTGCAAGCAGTTGTTACTGCATGGTTCGGTCCTTCAAACCCATATTTCATTGAGATATGACCTGCCGCTAGGTTTATGAGTAGTTTTGGTACGAAGAAAGGGGGGACACTGATTTGTAGCCCTAGAAAACATTTCAATGAATATTTTCAAAGAAAACTGAAGATAAATTACCATTGTGTGGAATAATTATTGCTCGCTGTATATAGTTCATCCAAACCTCCAATGCCACTACCAAGGCAAACACCCGTAGATTCTTTATCCTCTTGTTTCTGTGGTTTCCATCCAGCATCTCTAAGCGCCATTTCCGTGGCTGCAATTGCGTACTGTGTAAATTTGGCCATTCTTGAGTCTTCTCCTTTCTCTAACCAATCCGAAGGTCGCCATGAATCTTTTGCTTCATCACCAGACGGTACAAGCCCAGCAATCGTGCTGGGAAGGCTTTCTAGCTGTGATGGTTCAAAATAATTCGGAGGAAGTGAAACTATGCCACATTTTCCAGCAAGGAGTCGACTCCACGTTGGCCGAATCCCCACACCTAATGGTGTTATAGCACCAAGGCCTGTTACTACGACGCGTCTCATGGTTGAAGCATTATGATGAATTATATCGTGAGGATTGATTGATAAACTGATAGGATACGAAAAATGACCGGCCGAGTCGGCCGACACGGCCGCATTCATTAGTAAGCACTGACCTCTCACACGACATCTTTACAATGACGGAGAACCTCCAGCTACTCGGCGGCACTTATAAGGTTGTACGAAGTACTCAAGTACTAGGTAGCTGATTCCATAATGGTTCCTTTTATGGAATTGAACTTTTTATCTCATCAAGAGGAAGTTATATGCCTCACAGCAGAAGTCTTATATGACAATAATCTTATTCAAACAGCATTTTCGTCGATGATTACACCAGCTACATTCGAATCGAGAACTTAGAATGACTATTCTTAACCGATTGAGATGTCAGGGGCTTCCTGACTATTCACAACCTTTCCTAGTATTGATCCTCACACATATCGATACCTTCATCCGGATTCTCAGATCTCAGATGCCGTATCTTGTCTGTATGTAGATCATGCAATCCTTTCTCCACGCATGGTTTGTAATCGGTTGTAGAATTATGACATTTGTCTTGATGAGTTTAGAATTTTCCTCTTTCTTCCTTAAGCCTGTTTTGCCATGTATGTCATGACTCAAATACAAAAGATCGAAAGTCCAAAGAAGTACTGCATGTGCTATTCACGTGTTATCTCTTTTGGAGATTTCGAGGTTAGAAGTTGATGATATTGATGATAATCAACCTCTTAAATCTCTCTTGATTAAGTAGATGCATATGCAGCGGCTCAGCGGCTCATGTATACCCTTCTCGTACACTGCTTCCTCCATTTTTTTGTTTTCTTCAATGGCAGCCAAATTATCCTTTTCCTCTTTCTTTTCCCCTTCTTCTTCCTTTTCCTCTTCCTTTTCCTCTTCTTTTCCTCTTTCTTTTCCTTTTCCTCTTCCTCTTCTTCCTCATCTCTATCCCAGATTGTCTTGCTTTTACGAAAACACTGGGGAGCCCCCCTTGTCCTGTTTTTCTTAAATATCTGCCCAATCCGGGTATTCTTTATAATAAGGGATACTGGTGGAACACCTTTCATCTGTTGATTTAGTAGTAGAAGTATACTGATTAAAGTCTATAGGCTAGCATCATTCATACTATCTAAGAGCCTTAGCTCGTTATTATGTGATATAATACGGCACCCGGGCAGTCTTGGATGCCTCATGTCTTCCCTTTAGCGGTCCATCAAAATTGCCAAATTAGCTCATCTCAAGCTTTAATCCTCCGTTCTTATCGTCTCAATACGTCATGTACATAATGATTGCAGCTCAAGTCAAGGACTGTAATATTGCGCAACAATGGAATGCAGCTTCGATTGCACTTACCGAGACGCGATATACCTGCATTGGCTATTGCCCAATAATTTGATGATCTGGACCAACAAGTATTGGCGGGACACATGATAAAGTTGAATCGACATGACCAACAGTTGAACATACCTTTGTCTCCAAAATACTTCGGATGTGTCATGTTTGAATTTATGACAGAGTTTGACGGGAGTGTAACATTTGTTGAAGGGGGATGTAATCAAAAAATAGGAACAGGTCTCGGAACAAGTATATTATCTTAACACACCCATCACAATCCTCTGCTATTTGTCCAGCACGTGTTGATCTCATTACATCACCTACATTGTTAAGATATAATCTCAAACAAGCACAACCATTCATCGACAAACACGCCAAACGCGAAATAAGTAGAGCAAAACCGGCACCTTGTGGTGTAGCGGTAACTACAGGAGTGACACGCCGGATCGTAATAAATCCCCGCGGGGGTTTCCCTACCGCAGCCCCCCAGGGAGGGTGAGCGGTAGGTTTTTGCTTCTCTGATTGACAGCTCTGTTTATAATGTATCAAGCTCCCCTTGCTTGCTGTTCCTTTTAAATTAGACAGATTTGATAATTGTAAGGTGAAGATTTCGGAGTGGAGTAGAGTGGATTAGACAGGCGAGGCGAGGCGAGAAGGGACAAAAGTGGGGCTGTGACTTGTTTACTTCAAAGTGAGGGATGAGTTGGGAACATAATATCACATAATCTTTTTTTCTATCTGGACTATACTTAGGTTCGGAAAGGCTAAACTTACCTAGGTAGCATAAACAAATAAACTCATGTTCCTTTTCAATCGAAACTAAGCTGGTATAGCACATGCCAGCGTTTCTTTGATATCTAACTTTGCAATCGGTTCGTTGACGTATAAAGTTTCAATCAGATTTACATCTTGAAGCAGGCGACGAAGAGATCGGAGTAGGTCGGATCCTCTGTATATCTCCGGTAAACTGATGTGAATATTGCATCTATATACTTCTTTACGGCGTTGCGTATGGCTAGGGACAAAAGAGAGAATGGAGCATGGTGAGGAAGATATAAATTGAGAGGGAAAGAGGGCAATGGGTGTAGGATTGGAAAGGAAATCGTTCTTGATTTTTATCACCTGATTATTGAACCTCTAACTTGAAGAATTCATGCAATATAGTGTTGTTAAAAGTCTGAAACATTCAAATCTCTTTGTGACTATAAGCTGATGGAATATCTATTCACAGCATTTCCTATCCTCACTTCTGCCCCTGGGCTTCATTTTCCTCCTAATTACATCATGAGAGCTCATCTCCTCTTGGAGGCATGTATCTATAGATTTGGATTTGTATTGTGAAGAATCTTAGAGGTTACATCTCTCAAATTACCATTCAATCGTGCTCTGAAAGTGTATGCCTGTATTGCAGAAAAGTACTCTGGCTTTTGAGGCTAATAGGGAAAGTTTTGTGCTCGGTTCAGGGGTAATAAGATATTCTTTTCCCAAAGACTATGTAAGTAAATGACACGTCTAACAGATTTCACACTCGTTATGCGACGTAGAAGAAGCCAAGATATTTCATTGTAGAGGAGATGAACGGAAGGATTGTATGACAGCCAATATATACAATTTCAATCTCCCAATTGGGAGTTTTATGATCTCAGAGGGAAGCGTATGATGATCCACTCCTACCTAAATTCTTATTGGAAAGGGCTACCTGCTGTTATTTCACATCAGGTAGCAGATCTAGGCCATTCTTTCAGATTGATGTTAATTAGTAATGTTAAGTGAGAGTGCATCCTCTTTTGGAAATTCGAACCAAGAAGGTGCATTTGGAGATAACTATAATTAGGATTTGTATTATCTCATCATAAGTTCTCTCTCAATCCCATGTTTTCTCCTCAACAATCTCTTAAACATCATACATCTTTCCTTCGTCGCAACTATCCTCATCATAATTCATCTCTTGACCAGATATATTTTTCTTCGGTACATCTCTGCACGTTTTTACTTAGGAGAGGTCAGCATCAACATGAGCCCATGAAACCAATAGCCATCTAAACAGACGAAGGGTAGCAGTATCACCTCGTCGTATCATTACCGTCAAAAAAATATAACTCGGCTCAAACATCAGCTCCCACCATCTCTCGATTTCAAGAACAACCATGACGATGCGTCCACGTCCTATGCGTACACGTCGCGAAGTGGTTTTCGAAAAGAGAAGTCCTGAAAGCCATGGGATGGGGAAAACACGAGGGTTTCCGCTTAAAAAGGTGGCTCGATAAAAGTGCCAAAAGGTCGTTCCTCGAGTTTAAGCGCCGGAATTCACGCAGACACCGCATAAATTCCTATGGCCCAAGAAACGCAGTTCCCATTATGGAAAGAATGCATCAGCAAGATCCCTATGGCTGGTGGGTCGCGTTTATATCTATACACGGAAGAGTTCTCAGTCTTCGTTGCAAACAGCGTGAGTATTGGATGTGGTTCTCGTATGGCTTGGTGGTCGCAGAGGAAATCTCTGGGGCAGTCTGGCATAATACTCACGCGGAGAATTTTGCCATCGACGCATACAAGAGATCACAAACTATTTTACGATACATGTTGAATAAATCGTACTCCTTTGAGAAAAAGAATTACCTGGCAGCTATAGAGTTTTGATGGATGCAAAGGAATCACTCAGCGTACAAAAATAATCAGCAAGTAATACGATAATTAAAAACAGCTTGATTTTTCAACTCAATTTGAGCATGGAATTGCCAAACATTCGTCTTTGTCCAAACATTGAAGCATTTATATGAATTCCAACTTTAAATCCTGCCACCCTGGTAATTGTGAGATATCAACAAAGGGATCATCACAGTACGGTTGATATAGTTTACAATCCAGAACACTGAATTCATTGACAATGACGAGAAAAAGAAAAAATTGAAACAAGACAGACCACAGGATTACACACAATAAGAACCTTTCGTGTGCCGTTATATACTAAAAGCCTTTGACATCCGCCATTATTTATTCTTCTCACAGAGCAAAAAGTGTTTCCTCCACATGATCTGGCTAATCACCATCATGGTTCGCGAAAATCGCTGTATGATCTCTCGGTTCGCAGTCTGGCATTTCCCGAAAAAACCCAAGAATTTGCTTTGATGTCACAAACGACCTCGGGAAGCAATATTATGACTCTTCAAACAAGTAGCCGAATGAAATCAAGGTCGCTGGTTCGTGAACGATACGTTCAAATTGTGCCGAGATCCTGGAGCATGGCTCATTTTGTTGCCGCGACTGGTGATCCCCACACTGCCTCGAAACCTTATTTCTCGCTAGAACCCCTGTCTTGCTAGGAGTATGG
This sequence comes from Monilinia fructicola, assembly GCA_008692225.1. Lineage (NCBI taxonomy): Eukaryota > Fungi > Ascomycota > Leotiomycetes > Helotiales > Sclerotiniaceae > Monilinia > Monilinia fructicola. The sequence continues at coordinate 971,938 of VICG01000016.1, forward strand.
GTCAGCACTCGCAGTGATGGGATGGCATTCTTGAAGTACAGAAGAGTCGATGAGATATTTGAGGCTCACGAGCTCGAAAGTATTGTATTCTCACAGTGCGAAAGAGAAGTTTGCGGTGGTAGATGCTAGCTATGACGGCCCAAGACTTTCTTTTGTCAAGGTGGTACGAATGATATGTGTTTAATAATGAGATAACTTGATGGGGTGAAGAGCGCACTGTCGAGATCTCTTCTGCCTATCTGACTGTGGCAGCATACGAGCTTTGTCTTGACGTGAGGATACACGGCGAGCCATCCTCAGATTTCCGGTATCTCTTTCCCGACTGCTGAGTTTCTGCGCGAGGCTCATCTGGAAGCACAAATTCTTGGCAGACTTAGCTAGAACAATGATCGCAGAGTCTGTTTCGGGAAAAGGAATATCGATGAGTAGTAACCTGCCGTGGAGCCTTGATGATAAATTTTCATCGAGACGGAGAATCACGGCCTAGGATGGGAAGATCTTGGACGGTGGATATCATGTTATTGTCACCCATTATCCCGGATTGCGCCAGGAAGTTGTGTGCGAACCCATCCCATGCCGTACGATCGCTCTAAATCAGAAGGTGTATGGACGGAATGTGACTGGAAAGGATGCGGTCGATCTCTTTGAGTGGTGTGTCAGAGGATCGATCGCCTAGCTTTGAGAAGTGCTTTGGGCCAGAAGAGCATATCATCTATTTTTGTGAAAGCTCCACCTGCAGCCTCGAAGAAGGTATCTTTGAGGACCATGCGTGCCTTTAATGGGTATGGGGGTGCCATTGTCTAGAGCAGAATAAGGCTCTGCGATGTTTCCACCTTGAGAGAACACTGGCTGTATTGTAGTACCATTCAGATGTAGTGGCTGGTAGACTGTTTCTCGAAGGAACTCATCTAGGCTCTGTCCTGATAATCGCTCAATGATGAGGGCTACAATCGAGTATCCCCAGCTGTATAGATCCATTTCTCGCGAATGGATGCAATCGGTTTCATGTTATTCATAATCGGTAAGAGTTGATCCTTTGGCTGCAATGCATCTCCATCGCCCTGCAATTTCAATTGAAAATCTCCAGACAAACCCGTTCGATGAGCTAGGCAGTCCACAATGGTTGTCAAATCCGCAACGACAGAGTCGGCATTCTGCCATCCCGGAATAATGGTCTTATTGGGGTTGTCCAATTTAATCTACCTTGGGCAACCAAATGACCTACACCCGAGGCGACAAAAAGCTTTCGTCATGGATCCAATGCCATAAACGGTGCTGGAACTCGGTTCAAGCTGGGCTGCAATATCACGGAACCCATAATTTGTGGTGCGAAGAATTTGGCCCTTGTGTAGAACCCCAATCGATGCACCAGCTGTACCGGAGATGTCACAGATTTTTTGAATGACGGGTTCGATATTCATAAGGCGAATCAACATAGGAGTTCGACTGTCATGAAATGGCATTTGGCCTGAATGAGTAAGCACGTGTCAAAATTTAGAAGGAAGGATAGAATTGACCTTGAGGCGTGTATGGAGATAGGAGATATAAAGCGGCCCCAAAAAACAAGGCCACAGGTACAGCTTTGTACAGATACAATCGGTAGCTATCACATCGGAGTGATGCTTTCGATGAGAAAGGTACGTTTTGACATAGAGTACTACTTGTGAACTGGAATAAATCAATTGAATTGAAGACAGATGGTTGGTGATAGCCATGAGGCAGGAAGTTCACAAGCAACAATTGAGTAGGTAGGTACATCATGATTCCAGAGAGAGGCGCCTTGATTAGAAAGATAAAATTTTGAATACAGCGAATTTTTGAATGGCCTCGAAAATGATGGACTTAAACACTCATGCGCGCCAATCATCTAATGGTTTGTTCCATCTTCTTTATCAAAAGCTGCATGCAACACATTCATCGTCTGCTTATGAGGCCAAGACAGCTCCTGGAACAGAACTCCGAAGTACGATATCACCACTTCAAATCCTGGCCGCTCCTTCGTTTTTTGGCTCATCCAGACACTGGCTAAGAATGATGATTCGGAAGTCCACTCTGTCTTTGCAGACCCGTGGATAAAGCAGCTCACATTTTGAGACGAAAAGAACCCCTGGCATGGGCCAGAGTAGGAGAGTCGCAGAACACTCTGCCATGTCGATATTCGTGCCATAAAAACAACCCACGCGGCATTACCAAGCCGCAATACTTTCCCCAACTCCCCGCATCTCATTCTGCACCACCCATCCAACTCCTACACCAATCTGGCCCAACACACTCGAGCTCCCCGCGACGGAAGACACCCCCCCTCGCAAATCCACCCGCTCCCACCACTTGACATTCCAACGCAACGAACATTCCCATAGCAACACCAACCAACCCTGCTATCATGAGCCAGCCAGCCCGCTTGACCCACATCTCAACACCCACTGGCGACCCCCATCACAGATGTGCCCCTTAGAAGACAATTCCACGACAGCAGCATGCAACACCGCACCCCAAACCGTCCCCCGGGCTCGATCCCGCTCGGCCAAACTCCAATCTCCGCGCGGGAAAATACACGCAGTGCAAGCATCCCGTTTCGCAGCACATGCGTATGGCGATCGCTCGCCTGGGGTCGTGGACTGCTCATTACCAGTGCAGTGCCCCGCCCGCGGAGGACGGATAACACGTGATTATCTGCGTCACGTGAGCGAGGGCCCGCGGTTGCTGGAGCGATGGTGGGGTCTTGCCATGGGGTGCGATGGCTTGGATGGCGTGGCGGTGGGAGCCGGAAGCGTTATGTCAGGAGCGCGCGTTTTTCCCGCGGGGGGAATGGCTTGCGATGTGAGGGGTGCGGACGACCGATCAGACGGGGGAGATGGAGGCTGTGGCTTTGATGTGTTGCTTGCTTGCTTGCTTGCTTGCTTGCTTGCTTGCTTGCTCGACGGACGGTTTGTGGGGTTTTGTCTCCCGCGCATGATTCGGGGGGAGGGGAGGTGGTTGTGTAAAATTGAGACTCATACCCCGCTCGTGACAAACCGCGGTAAAATCTTGCAATCATAGTAATCATGCACTAGATCCTTCACTTTCCTTTTCACATCTCACATCTCACATCTCACATCTCACATCTCACACTTCGAGTAAAGGTCAAGGTCAAGGTCAAGATCAAGATGAGATGCTATCTTCCATTTCGAAATACGCCGTCATGAATACCCAAACAAGCAGGCGATGAACGATATCTGAGCACGCGCCCGCCGTCTCAAGCATCTTAGATGCACAGGTTAAATTATATACAAAGATTTCTTTTTCCCCCTCTCTGCAGCCGGGATGGCTGTCGGCTCGTCTGCCCATTTCTCTGGTATCATGCTATTTTTTGTTTTGATTTTGGTTTTTGATTTTGGGTGAGGGAGGAAACGCCTGGTTTCTTGTGTGGATTTTGGGGGAGGGGAATTGTGTCTGTGCACGTCCTGTTCCCCTTGGTGATGGTGATGGTGATGGTGATAACAAAGACGCTCAAAAGGGAATAAATAAACAGGAGAAGAAGAAGAAGAAGACGAAGAAGAAGCGAAAGAGAAGATCTCAAAAGATGTCAAACCCGAGGGGCCCGCATTCTTCATCCTTCACCGCAACCCAAATTCCCAGAGGCGAGAATCGTCTCGCGTCTACGATTCCAACACTTCCCTGATCAGCGCACGTGCGTGGCCATGCTTCAAGCCTCTGACTGCTCTCGCATCGGCATGTCTTCTGTATGCGCCGGTGCTCTGGTAGGTATTGATCGTGATGCCCTCGCCGACTTTGCATTCGATTCCGGCAGCTAGGCCGCCGACGGTGGACCAGACGCCTGATGAGCAGCGTTGAAAAAGTGTTGCCGTCGATGCAGTTCCATTGACCGTCGGTGGAGCAGCTGCTGCCTGGAGTGTAGGTTGTAGTTGAGGTGGAATTGGGGGAGGTGGAGTTGGGGGAGGTGGAGGGGTAGGAGATGGTGGTTGAGGTTGAGGTGGGAGATGCGGTGGAGGTGGCGCTGGAGGATTTCACGAAGGCGGGAGTGGAGATAATGGGTGTTGCTGTTGTGATAGTAATCGATGATGGGTGTTGGGGTGGAGAGTGTGGCGGGAACTGAGGAGGAGAGAAGATGGGTGTGGAGCTTGCGATGGGTGTGGACGCGATGGTTGTGTATGCGATGTGTGTGGATGCAATGGATGTGGTTGCAACGGGTGTTGAGGAGGTTTCTGCGGGGACATAAACAGCCGAGGTAGTGGTGGCAGCTGCAACAGATGAGGACGTTGTAGGAAAACTCGACGTAGACACCGCCAGCCTCGCTAGTAGAAGAAGCGGAACCCGAAGAGACAGGCGAGCCGTCAAGTGACCCAATAGTAGACGCGTCGCAAGGACTAGCAATTGAATACCATCCCGAAAGACGATTTGCAACGTCCGACGCATAACAATGGGGTAGCAACACCTTGACCCAAATTTCCCGTCGAAGCGATGGAACCCGAGTTGTAGATCCTAGCCGCTTTGTAATACTTGCTGACATCCGACACCCCGGTCTTTGCGATACATTGCTTGAGTCCGTCACCGGTTGAGGTACCGGCTACTCCGTCAGTGATCATCTGGACCATTTCACTCTTTGGGCAAGGGTCTTGAACGTTGCCGTCGCGGTTGCATGATCCGGTTCCCGCGTGTGATTGCATGAGTCCTGGGTTGGAGATGGAATAGACGGTTGTGGGGACTCGGACACAACCACTGCTTTCCTGTATGATGATTGCAAAGATGTATCGACCATCAACTCCGGTGCTGGATTCCACTTCTTGGATAGCGGATTTGAGGTTGGCGATCTCGTCATCCGAGTTGTTTCCTACGCCGAATTGAGAACAAGATGATTTCAAGATGTCAACTGAGTTTGCGAACCTGGGCGTTTGTTAGCGGGAAGACAAGTGAGGGGTTGGTTATGGTCAAGGTATACATAGTCTCGAAGTCTGAAACCCATGCACTTTGTGCAGGCCATCCTACGTTAGTATCTCCATCACCTGAGTATACTTTGTATGAAACACCTGCTGTACGCTCTTGAATGAATGAATGACTGTGGAGTGGAGCTCCAAGAGAGAGGGTAGAAAGGCCGCCGGCGACCAGCATCAATTTATTCAAAGGAAGGGTAAACATATCGAAGAATATGAATGTGAATGTGAGTATGGATATGTATATATGTGTGTATATGAAAAGAAAAGAAAAACGAGAACTCGTTGTGAGAGTGTGTGTATAGTAAAGAACCTTGAAAGAATGAAAGATAATGAAAAACCGATGAGGTAGCCACCCTCACATTGGAAGCCATCAATATCTTATATACAGCTACATCTCGGTCTCAAGAGCCACGAAGATGCAAAGTCCAGGCACTACAAGACTCATGGAGACTTAGCCGAAGATGGAGCTAAACCAATTAGGAGTGCGGGCCTCGAAACTGCGAAGCTTTTTCCATCATGGACCAGCAAGGCAGATCACATTCCTTACATCCAGGATCGGACGGATGTCCCACTAAATAAAGTATGGTAGGTCGATGGCTTTTGAGAGCGGACCACCTTCCTTGAGCCGTTACTACTAGTACGGACTACCTACGGGTGCAGTCAAACAGTCTACTGTACGGATAATTCTCCGGGTAAAGTCGCACTAAGCCAAAACGAACGAGGAAGAAAAAGGTACCGACAGCAGGGAAAAACACGACGGATTCACGAAAAGGGCAGAAAGAGAATCCCAAGACCGCAGAGAGATTATCTTCTGAATCTCTCGGAAGTTATCGAAAGTCTAAAAAAGCCTCTGGATTCGTATACCGTCAACCCTCAATTTCAAAGTGAGGAAGCAGAGATGAATGTTTAACACAAAAGGGGGGACCAATCAAAGAAGTCTCGAAGGGAAACGGGGATTATCAGCTCATGGCCAAGCTGAATGAAGGGTTTCCACCGGTGACCTGAGCCACAAACGTGCATATCGTGCACATACGATACTACAGTACCGTACCACAAGTGACAAGTGCAAGTGCAAGTGCAAGTGCAAGCTTAAGCCTCCATGCCACGCCTCCATGGCCTTGCCGCCGCCAGGAACAAAACAAAGCGATAAAGTCTTCTCACCGCCTGATTCTGCCTATCGCCTAGTGCGACGGTACTTACATACTTACTGTACCTTACTGCGTCGGGGACGGTCGCACCCTTCATGCTTAGTGGAGATGTCTTGAAAGAATTATATAATATAGTATAGTACAGTACCGAATTTGTAGATATACTCGATGTCTATTTCTATTAATAACTTATCAAAACCCAACCTCAAGGGGAGAAAAGACAAACGACAGACAAATGGAGTACGTACAGACATACCGTACCATACCGTACCGTCCTCCTAAAACTAATTGTTTCGAGAAACCCAGCCAAAGGGAGGAATGTCGTTCAATTCAATTGACTCATTGTCGATAATAATAGCTCTACAGGTTAGGTGGTGTAGAGGACAGAACAGAACAGAACAGAACAGAACAGAGGACAGCAGTCTTCGTCGTCATGAACAGCCGTATCCTCTCGTAGTTCTCCCTACCTCACCTTAGCTAGAATACTAAGTAGAATTCGTAATAACCCTTAGATATCATACCATCCCATCCCATCCCATTCCATCCATATCTCCTTGAAGTACACGCCATCAATCCCCCAATCCCCCAATCACAACTCGAGCAGGCCCCCAAAGCCATCACCGATAAAAAAGGTGGAAAAAAAAAAAAAAAAAACCGTTCATAAAAACTACACACCAATCGTATCCCCCAATCCATCACACGCCAATCCCTACAGTCCAGCACAGTTCAGTACAGTAGTAGATGCGCCCTCCGTACACAATCCAACCCCCGTACGTACGTCACCAAGCCCAATCAGACACAAATACGCGGATACGGCATTACCGAACCCCTAAACCCCTACCTACCCATTCGTATCGTGCCGATTCGTGCGATCCCTCGGCGTCATCGAAGGATGGGATTGGATTTGCGTGAATGGATGGATGGGTGGATGGATGGATTAGTCAGTGAGGGAGAGAGGGAGGAGCTAAGAGGTATTGAGTAGGTAGATTGGATTGATGACTCAGTAGAGCGAGTAAATAAGTGGGTGGGCAAGCAGGTGCAGTACTGTATGTAGGGTAGGCGAGTAGGTACTGTAGGGAGGGTAGGTAAGTCGCTCGGTAGGGGAAATCTATTTATTCGAAACTGATACGGAGTAAGGTTCGTGGTGATATTACCTAGGTAATCACTACTACTGTACTATATATTGATTCCATCAATGTGATAAATAATATTGGTGAGAAAGATTGGGGTTTTGTGTTTTGTGTTTTGTGTTTTGTGTTTCGTGTTTCGTGTTTCAGATGCGTGGGTATGTAACCTTGGAATATGTACGGAGGAGTATGTATGGAGTAATGTAGTACAGTATATACTGTATGTACTACTTTATGTAGTATGTACCGACTGTACTTGCTGACTGTACTGACTGTATTGACTGTCCTGACTGTATTGACTGTCCTGACTGACTGACTGTATGGACCCGTCTCCGTATCGGTATGTCCTCCGTAAGTTCGAGTTTGAGTTCAGCCGATTGATTTCCTGGTTCTGCGTTGTGATTGGTTGGTGGATGGTCGTGGATTTGAGGTCCTGGTTGGTTTTGGATTTGCTGGTCTGGAGGAGTTGACCTATGAGAGAGAGGCTTTGCTTTGTATTAATAAGTAGATAGTTAGCTGGAGGGATCCATGTCGTCTCCTTGTATTCATAGGATTTATTCTTATGAGAAACGGTTTGGCCAATGAGATCTCGGGATTGGATTACTAGATATTGATTCTTATAGTGAGATGATAATATTATTATTATATTATAATATAATAATTACCTAGGTATATATTAATTCGACTATTTAGATTTATTATATTATTTAAAACTATAAAGTAAAAAAGTTTTAATTCTTAAAGATTCTTTTTTAATTATTTAATTAAATTTATTCTTTTTCTTTTAAAATATCTTTAATATTTACTTAAAATGTTTTTTATCTCTATTTAAAATATAATTAGGTTTTACTTAAAGTAGATTAAATAATCACTTTAAAATACGCTAATATATATATATAAATTTAACTTAAATAATATTACGTCTTATAACGAAATTAACGAATATATATTATAAAAAAGTATTATAAATAATAGCCTTATACGGAATAGATTGATAATTGAACTATAGTACTCTATATACTTCTTAAAACCCAGCTAAAACAATATAGTACTTTCTGTAATACTCTATATAGAGTAAATATATTTCGATTATAGCGACGATTTCGAGATATCCGCTTAAGCGAATCTGTGATTATGGTGGTGGTGCATCGGATCGCGGCTTGAGATCTTTGATAGGTGGGGCTGGGTGGGATGGGATTGGATTGGAAGGGAAAGGATGGGATGGGAATGGGTTTAGATTCGAGGGATTGCACAGCCACATGGACTTATTCATTGCAATTTTACTCAACTCACTCCACTCACTTATTACTCACTCACTCACTCACTCACTCAGCCTCATACAGTATTTAGGAAGTGGGCGGGTGGATCGGATATCCACGTGGTGTGTGGTAAGTACCTAGGTAGTACTCCCTACAGCATCATCCCACGATTTACAAATCTTAAGCCAAAGGGAAAGTCGGATTAATAAGACTACTTGTGTTGTCGATTTACATTCATCTTCCTCGCCTTGTGCATCTTGGAACTACTGTACATGATCTATTTTCCCTTCCATTCGTTTTCAATCGCCATCCTTCTCTTTATGAGAAGTAGCTGGTTAGCTGGTTGGATAGTTGTAGTTGTAGTTGACTAATCGATACTTCCACCAGGTTCCTTAGCTGGCTGCGAACCAACGGGTGAAGCGGAAAAAGGAAAGAATGGTTTTTTACGTACCTTGGATACTTGGTAGGTTGTTATAGTATGTATATACAAGGAGTTAGTAGTTCTATAGCGAGTTGAATATAATATAACGATGGCTAAGCGGAGAAAGACCGTTATTTTATTATTTCTTTTTATTACTAGTTTTTAATAATTTAAATTTTCCTAATTAGTTAACTATTTTTTTTCTTTCTTTCTTTTTAAGTATTTATAAATAGATATTTCTTAATATATTAGTAAATATTTTTAATATCTTATTAAATAATATAAAAGTATTAAAGATAATATCTCTTAGCGATTAAAGTTTTATTATTATTTCTATATATAGTATAGAGTACTATAAAAACACTATATATATATATATAAGTACTTAGCGATATTAATACGTTAAAGTTCTATTTATAATCTTAAATATAGTAATAATAGTTATATATAAAAGATTCTAAGACTATTAACGCAACTCCTTTCTCTATTATTACGAGTATTAATTAATTAACCCTCCTATCATTCGACTATATTATCTAAAAAAAACTATTACTTTCATGTATTGGAAACGGGATTTCGATATTGGCAATGGCTATGGTTATATCAAATTGGTTATGAATTTCTACTATCATATAAACCTACAACAATCTAACATACAAATTTATATTTTGTACTCTGCATACAAACATACAATCTTCCTCATCCCATTCCGTCCATCTCGTCCATCCAATTCCTATCCCAATCCCAATCCCACCGCATCATTTCACACCCATATTTTCCATGATTCCTCATACTGCTAATATTGTTCCATCGTAGAGTGCTATCATGAAAAGCGCTCCAGTTTCCAAACGGTCCGAATCCTAGCGGTAAATCTCCTTTGTGTTAAGCAGACGTCCATGCAGATTTGCTGCTGGAAGACAGCGTCAAACATCACATATATATTATCTTCTCTCAGACATGATCAAATTCCCATCGCACTCCCCAATATCCTCTCCTCCCCTTTACCCTCACCCCCCACTCCCTCTTCTCCTCCTCCCACAACTCTAGCTTTCCCCCTCCTCACCCCCTCACCCCCTTACCCATGAGCCCAAAGTCCCATCACAAACACAACAACACATTAGAACAAAGCAAGCCTTCCATCCTCCACTCCCGATCCCAACTCCCCTCATCAACAAACGCCCAACGATCCCCGCAAGTCCAAACGTAAACCAACTCGCAAACAGCAAACTCACAAAGCCAAGAAGTTCGCCAAACACCGGGATTGACTCGACAACGATCCACACAAGGATTCAAACGAGTGCTCTGATAGCGAGCCAGGAGACCGCGCTAAGCTTTGCGCGAGTCTCGGCGTGCAGCCACCGCTCGAATATCCCATGCAATACGAGCATCGCGCCCACACGCCCCGAGATCCCACCCGCGATAACCATCGAATTCCCACGCGTCATCGCGCGCAAAAGTGCAAATTTGTTAAGCGGGCCGGAAATGGGTGGTCTGCCAGCAGGAGAAGGGAGCAGGAAGAGATGAATGAAACGAGATTTACAGGGTCGAAATTGCGCTCGTAAAATATGATGGGGGGGAGAGAATATGAAGGGAAGAGTAATGCAGATTGAGGCGAAAGATGTGAGATGATCGAGGGAGAGGAAGTGGGTGTGGGGAAGAATAACGGGTGTGAAGAGCGCGCCAAAGGACGGATAGTCACAAGTACATAAGCGCGCCCTTTGAAACAACCAACTCTGAAGCTTTTGGGGTGAGTATTGAAAAGGCGCGTGATGAGAATTGGGTGGATTGTCAATGCCCAGTTTCGATGTATCATTCTGGTTTTCATCCAACGATGTGTTGTGTTGCTCAGAGTCACTTTACAAATGACCAATTTCCAGAACAAAGAATATGCAAACACGAAAACGTTTCCCAAAACCATGTCATTCCCATCGCTGTCTCTATGTCGAACCTGAATAACGCCGTCGAGGTCTTTCCTTGCGCTGCAACAATGATATCCACAAATCAAGCAGCAATAACACTCCTTCCGCCGTCATTAGTGAGTCTATCCCTGACCTTCATCTTGATATACCCCGTACCCAGCTTTTTAAATGCTTGTACACTGATTTCGCTGCTGTTTTTCATCACCTTATGCCCCTCTTTCGCAACATCTTCATCGCTTATTTTCTTTCCTCTCCCCTCCCCTACCACGTCATCACTATTCTCACTCGTCAGGTCGTCCACTGTGGGCCATTTCGAGAACTCCCATGATCCTTCTTCAGATAACGGACTGCTCATCTCACGCCTATCAACACGAGGGTTAATGATTGCTTCCGGCGCGAACAATAATGCTTCGCCGACACGTAGTCTCACAATTTCCCCGAGCACGTCTCCCTTGATCAAGGCATCATCATCTTCAGAATTGCACCCCGAATCATCTAGTGCGGCAACGTGTCGGCGGAGAACCCTGAGCCATTCTGGGCTGGAAAATCGATGAACGATCGTCATGGAGCATAGGTCTATCAGGGCAGGATTGATTGTTGGCTCCTGGGTTGAAATGAAGATGCGTGTGCCAAGATGTCGTTGGTAACGAATTGTTGTCAGCAAATTTGCCGTCAATGCATCCTCGGTAGATGCAGACATGTACTAGGAGTCAAAAACGTGTCAGGCTCATCATTAAAATGGAAGATCTTCAGGAGATTGGGACCTTGTGCGCCTCGTCTAGAGCAACAACTTTTCCTATATGAGATTTCACCTCAAGGAAAAGTGACAGACAGAGATCAAATAGTGATGATGCCGCCTCGACAGTTACGCAAGGACACGAAAGATCAACGATGGTAAGTTCTCCTGCCTGTGAAATGTCAGCTGCAAAATCGGAATACGCACGCATTGTGGAAAATAACCCTTATTCTCCAATCCGTCCCACTCCCTATCTTTCTAGGGGGACGCGAGCTCGTTCTCCGCTGATCAATTGGCATGAAACTTTCCAAAGTATCCAGTCGTTGCACTAGAGGGCCTTCCTGGGCAGCAGTCAGTCGGAGTGCCTCAATATGCGCCTTGAATTCTCCATAATGGAAGGGTTCTCCAGTGGTTTGATGAACTATTCTAAGGTCTCGTAATACACGGCTGATACTGTGGAGATACAAAGGCATTTCCTCCCTCGTGTTGACTGCCATCAAGCTAAGCATACGTTTCGTCGTTAGGTCAGTTTGGTCAATACATAGGGACTCGACTTGAACATTTTATACCACTATATGTGCGCTAAAATCGGGGTTATGTGTTAGTAATGGTGGACAGAATATTGGAACAAAGAAACGATTAATTAGAATGTACATCCATCAACTCATCCGCTGGTGTTAACTTTATATGTTAAAACTTGACTGTACATTGATCGATCCTATTTCGTACTTGGATGTTATCTCATGGCAGATATCATCTCATAACAGATATCTTGTCGTACGCGGAAACCATGAAGACGCAAATCCTCTTCTTGTCCATCAAGAAAGCGAAGACAAGACCGGGTTTTCTACGAGATCAATATCTGTACTTACTAATATGGTCTGGTAATTGGTCGGCGAACATAATATCCGGACGTTGATATCCGGATTGCTTGCTAAGAAAGCTGCCTCGCAAGGGGTTCCTTTTCTGTGACATCAAGGAGTCAACCACTGCTTCTCCACGGACTCTAGAACAAAACAGAGAGCCGAAACTCAACGAGGAGGTGAAAGATCGAGGAGAATGATATGGTCAATCGATGCAACATACTGGTCACCAATCAATCCATCGTAATGGAATAGCAAAGCCGAAAGAGGATTCTCCACGTGGCTGACATATGACTTTGCCAGACAATTCTCCAGGAAGCAGGACAAGGTATGAGACTTTCCAGAGCCTTGCGAGCCACATATAAAGGTACTGAAGGGGGCCGCGATATTATAAAAGAGACGAGGATCCTGGCTTTCCTTCCTGTTGGCAAGAATGTCCGACTGTCCGGCGATCAATCCATACTGACGGATCTGGTCTCGGAGGGCGGCGGTGAAGATTGGTGTGGTAGCCTGATTGTCTCGATTGCCGTCGGCAGTGCCCTGGAGTAGCTCTAGGTGAAGAGCATATTCTGCATCATCGATACTCTCTTGATGTTCACTCATATTCAAGCCTGGATGCTCAAGGTTCAACGCGAGGCTTCGTTGACGTTGCTGCTGTGGAAGACCCGCGATGTGGGTTTTCAGTCTAATATTATGCCAAAGACCCTGCGCTGTGTGGTATACAGACCGTCGAAACGTGGTATGTGAGCGGATGTACGCCGTTATATATCTATATGTATATACCAATAAATCAACGGTGTACATATTACAATGAGGTATTGGACTTTGACAATGCATGCATGTAACGATTTGCCCATCAGACTTCCCCTGTATCAATGGGTCCTTTTGGTCGGGAGTTCCGAGTCGCAAACGGGAAGATGCGTGCAGATGGCCTTCTTTCCATTCGCAATGATAAACAATATGGAGTGACGGGAACGACTTTCTTCTTTCCTCCCTGTAACGCGGCTTTTATCTTGAGTGGCCGACAGCAAACCTGTATGAACATTGGATTTCTGATCTGGATCCCTGGCATCGGGGAACTAGAAAGGAGAAAAAGGAAGAAAAGATTCCCTTTTGTACAATCAAACAAGGTGGAAAAACAAACTGAGTTGTTTGCTCTTGAATAAATACAATTATGCATTCCAAGGTTGTTTGAGTTGCATCTAATACAGTAGTACAGTACTATCTGTGGATAGTACAAGACCACTTATATTACTTTTCTTCTCATATTGGATATATGAATTTCAATATGAGTTTTATTCCATTTAATTAAACATATTAATAAGTCATACATATATCAATTTTTTTATAAAAATCTAATGATCTAAAAAGGGTTACTCTTATATTATAATTTCTATATTTATTATTATTCTTCTTCTTCTTCGACTCAAGTATAAAATATCAATATACAATATATTAATCATTGATAATTGTAATGTATATCTTTGTGAAACGCATATTAACTTTCAAATCAAAACTAATTTTTCAGATAATTTATAATAGTCATATTTACATGAGCATGTTCATACAGAGCTATTGCTAACCCCTATTCCTGTTTAGACGCCTCCCAAATTCCACCTCCTCTGTACTCAGAAAATAAAAGGATATGTACAATGAAGTATTAATTGATTGATGTCTCTTTCATTTAAGTTGCCGAGAACATACACATCAGAAAGCAAGAAATGTTAGGGTTTTGAAGATTCTGTTCCCTCCGTACCCGAAGTAGCATTGGAAGAGGCTCGAGATGGAGTAGCCGGTGCTTTGATCCAACTCCAGACCGGCTTTCCTGGTCTGGAAAAAGTAAGCTTGAAAATTGAAGGCGGACGTTCTAATGTAGGACTGGTCGTCGAGAGGGGTGTTCCTATTGAATTTTCCGAGAAACTCGAAAATTCTGAGATTCCCGAGATGCCTGAGTTGCCTGTATCTGTCCTTCGCAACAAGTTGTTCCATTCAATTGGTGGTTCGCGGTTTGAAGATGGGGATGATCTGCGATCAATAGGATCTGAGTTACTGGCAAAAGAAGAATGTCTCGTGAGCCCGACAAATGGAGATATTCTTCCTTGACTGGTGGAAATTCGGAGGCTCGATGACTTTGCTGAGATAACTGGTGATAATGCGGGAGATCTGTTCTTATATGAGGAATTTCTTGATATCAATGAGTCACTATTTTTCAAGGATGATTTTTGAGAGACTGGAGATTTGACTGAGCTTGATGATACTGCATATCCGCTTTCATCATTCATTTCAACTAACGGAATGCAGCCAGGAAGTTCAAACACTGCAGAATCTGTATCCATCTCAGATGCTGTAGCAAATTTCCTTTGCGAGTCCATTCGGCGTGCTGTGGTTGCATAATCCTCGTTGGGGTCGCCGGGTGTTTTCGTAAATATCTCTGCTGGCTTGTTTGTGAGATTGGTAAGATCTGACTGATTGTTTAGATCAGAAGACTGAAGCTCCACAGGTTCACGAGTTTCATGACCTGGCGCTTCAACAAATGGTACTTTGATGTCCTGTTGGTAGAAATCCGATAGCCCATATGGTGAAGGAGACATTCTGGTCCCATCTCTTGGAAAGTTTTCTTCATTTCCACGTAGGGCAATTTCTGTTGTGGATTTTGGACGCTTGTGACGACGATAAAGACGAAGTCCTCCAAACGCACCAGCAGCGATAGCAACGACCATCATAACCACAATACCACAGATTACTCCAGTTGATATCTTCGTCGTTGGATTGGAAGAATGGACACTGGGCGAACCTTGTGGGATAGTTGACGCATTACCTATTAAAGTTGGAGATATGATACTGCTAATTTCCGAAGTTGCGCCATCAATCCAAGTGCATTGGCTAACGGTAAAATTTCCCCTCTCATAGTCAACGGTAAGGTAACTAGGGATTCGTTAGCAACAGTGTTAGATTCTAGTGAAGTCACTCACGCTTCTTGTAGGAATGCTCGTCCCAAGGTGTTTTGACTCTCATTGGCCGATTTTCTTAGAGGAAAGTAATAAGTATCATTGGGAACAAAAGGATATGTAGCCGGGAGAGTGAAGGCACTGAATGGTAATACGATCGATGCGGTATCACCGCCTACTAATGAATTTGCCAATGTGAATGTAACTTGAGGATTGGTTTTTGTCAACAAGGAGTATTGTGTCGAGTTGATTAGGTACAGACCAGAAGTATTGTCTAGAGAAAGGCCGAACGCTTTCTCGAACTCTTCACAAGCTGTTTCAGGAAGCCATATGTTTGGATCGGTTGATTCAATAAAAGTATATATAGGGTCCGGTAAAAGATTAACTTGCTGGGTGCCACTGTACGTGATTGTCTGAACCGCCACAACAATGTCTCGATCGACGTCTGGATAAAGAGTAAAGGAAGCTGAGTTCGGGATAAAACGAGAAGTATCGTACCCTCCAAAGATTAGTTGTGCATATTGGCCAGCTTTGAGCCCTGGAATGTCGTCAATGATAGGCTTAGAAATGGAGAAATGCAAGGATAGCATACGATATTTAGCCCCAGCTGTATAACTCCAAGTGAGGCTTGGTATAAGTTTCTCCGACCATAAAGATGAGAAATAAGAGGGAGCTGAAGAGTTTCCTATGGTCGTAAAGTTCACTGGCTGAGTACCCAGTCCGAATACTCCTCTTCTCCTAATCAGTCATAATCCCAAGGTATCGAGCTGGTACATACGTATAAAAGGGCGAGACAGTAGCAATAGCACCGATTGTCTGATTATCAAGAGTTGGACCATTTGTCCCTGAGATATATCCCAAGCCGATTGAATCCAGTCCAAAGTTTGCGGCTTGTGAATATCCCAGATCTGCCTGGAATCCAACGCCATCTCCATTAATCTCAAATATTCCTCTATCCTCCCAAGTTGTGGATAGATTGTTATTGAATAAACCTCCTCTGGCATTTGCACAGCCGCTAGGTATCGGCGAGATTGCTTCAGATGTACATCCGAGTGGTAAGACTACTAAAGTCTGAGGTGAATTCGTTGACACCAACACTCGGACGTCTTGGGCGGGGTTCCCAATTCTCAATGCTAGAGAAGACCATGCACCATCATCGCCATCCTAAATAGTATTAGGCTTGTTCTAGATTTGAGGATTATACAGAACCCACAAAGTATTGACTTGCTGGTATAACCAAAGGAGAAGGAATGGGCTCACTTGACTTCAACTGATATGCAGCAACACCATTTAGCGGACTCCCTATGGCATTTAGTGCAAGAAATGAAGCAAGCAGTAGCCCTTTGAGGGAACTTGTTATCATGACGGCTGTTCAACAAACATGAGTTCGACAATGATCGCACTGACAAATACAGAATACGATTGAAATGGAGATGGATGCAAAAAGGGATCAGAGGAATATTTGGAGGATTTTTGTCAACTGAAATCAAAAATCCCACCAGGGTTAGATGGTAGCTTGTCGTAATATTAACTCGGTAGTTTAGCGGGCGACATCTTTCTAATAAGGCGCGATTAAAAAATGGTAGAGTATTCGCAGATTGAGACTAATCCTGGCATCGATATGTAGAAGCTACCTACCCAGGTATCAGATACAACAGAAATAGCCAGGGTTGCAAATGATCTTAGAGATATCTGCAAGGCTGCGGCGCAGCTCATAGCATTTGGTATTATCCCCTGCTTGGAAGCATACTGACTTTTTGAAAAACATTTGGGCCTAGAATATGGCCATGTCAATTTTCATAAGCGGATTCATCTTTAACATCTAAGTACGGACTCCAGTATCTCAGGTCGGCGATTAGATACAGGTAGACTAAAGAATTACTTCGTATAAAATTGCGATCAAGGACTTCCGGCGCATAATGAACCAATGAGATCCATAGAACTAATCAAGAATCATAGTCTCTCACTGTCTAAATGTCTGATATATCGAGATTCCAGACTGGAAAGGAAACACCTAGAGAGGGGAACACAAATAACAACGAATATGTTGACTACAGTAACCTCAGCTTAAGGTTGGTTCTACACAATCTGAAGTGTGTGCGAGATACAGACAGGTCTGCAATAGCGACGAGTATGAGTGAAATTATAAAAGGGGGTAGAAGCTGGAAGGATGTTTGAGAAATCATTAACTTGGAAGAAATGCAACCTCATGTACATATGCATGTTGTGGACTGGATGGATTGATCATGATGCATATGTGATACCTGTGAGCTCCAGCTAATAAGATTAGCCTTACCGTATATGGCCACCAGCTCACTTCGGAAGCGGAATCGGATCAATAAGAACGAGATCACGTGAGATATCCGGAGACGTTGAGATTTTGCTCAGATTTGCTAACTGTCATATAAACTTATTTACCAACATCATAATAACCCACCTATTGCAGATACAATATAAACACCAACCAACTATTGGGGTTTTTAAATGCAATCAACTCATCTGTGGCCATTCTTTCCCAATCATATGGGCCAAGAGTCTTCCCCTGGAGTGAGTATCCTGCAGTCTCTGGCTTTGGATCTGCTGGCTACATCCGGATTCGTGGACAATCCCATTGTAAACGTCTCTCTCCTTTCAGGATGTCGCATAAATTAACACAGAAAGGGTTCTGTGGATATCACTATCGCGAACTCTCAGATACAAGAGACTATTGGTGCCTTGTTCGACCAATTGTCATCAAGCGCTCAATCTTTTGGATGTCGTTTTCCTGTCATTTTTCAGACCAAGTCATCACATCCGGCAGAGGTTCATCAAAGTTGATAACTTCTTACTTTTACTTATGGATCAACTGGCTTATGTGAGGCATCATCGTATCGAATCATCCAGAAAACAGTTTTTCTGAATCTAGTTTCTTCCAGACAGATCCCGGGGTAAATGGTTTTACAAGCATCTTTATTGCGCATTTTATCACCTTATTCCCCCATCCACATTGATAGTTTTCCCCTGAAAATTTACCGTGATCATGGAAAGGTTATTCGTGAATGGTATAGTCTCTAGCAACCACGGGGATATGGCGTGCCCATGTTGTCTCTCCTCCAACCAGAATGATATATCCACAAAGTCGTCTTTACTTCACCAACGGTTGGTGGCCTGGTGTAATATGAGCTGGTGGATAAATTATTGAAGTTGATTCTATGTCGCATTCTACCCAGTGGATCCTCGGAATCGCTTTCGACTTCAAAATTGGATTTATGGTTCATGGTATTCCTCGGGCTTTCCTATTTTTCTGAAGTATCAAATTGATACGGGCATTGTTATATCTCTACAGTTTATTGTAATGTATGTTTGAATGTTGTTGCGTCGTTCTTTACCCAACTCACACTCTTTTACCCAACCCACACTCTTTTAGTCTGTTCTTTTGAAGTTTATTCATGATGCTCCTTCAATCCGCACTACCGGCGATCTTACTGCTTCTTAACTTTTGTGGTGCAGCTGGTAAGTCCCTAATACTCAAGACCATATCATCACCCCAGGAGGATTGACCTTATGTCGATAATTTAGTCCTTTTTATACAAACTCGACACCTTCTACGCCATCGGTATCTACGATATCAGGAGTTGCTCATTCTACCATCACTCCATCAGCTACACTTTCTTATGCAAATGTTCAATCAACAACAGAATTGTTTCCTGTTACTCCTGGACCATACTGGGGAAACCAATCAATCCCTATTAACACTTGCACTTCTTGGAATCTTGGTGGAATTACCCCTCAGCTTGTTTGGACGCCATGTCATATGTAAGGAGAGTTACCATCATCCATAAAACTCACTGACCGCGGAAACTAGATTTGCTGGAACAGTTCAGTTGTCGTACTTTCCTCCGGCTAGTGGCAATTTTACATACCCTTCCACGTATTACAATGAAGCCATAGGTATTACGATGTTAGTATTCTCCAATAATCTTTGTATTTTTGCTAAAAGCTTAGGACTTCACCATCAATGTATATGGTCATAAATACAATCAGTGGGTATAATAGTTGTGGTCAGGTTGGTCCCACAATGAGCAAGGTAGTCATTTCAATGGATCCTACGGATGTTTCTACAATTGCACGTTACACGGCTTCTGATCAGCAGGTCAACACAACGCCAGCTGCACTGCTTACTCTGAATGATATTATTTCTGGATGCTCAACCCTTACAATGACGGAAGCTTCGACGGATGGGGCTATCCTGAATCTTCATGCTATGGACAATGAATACAATCGATGTTTCCCAGCTGTAGCTATTCCTACCCCTCAAATTGAATCACTTGGACTGTAAGTTTTCATTTTACTATACGAAAACCCTCTCTGACCAGGTACTAGTCCGTATTTTCGACATTGCGGTCAAGATAATGCAAGGCTTGGTCTTTTCGACCCCCCCGGAGCTGTCCCGTTTGCGAATGGCCTTCTCCCGGTGACATCGGCAAGCCCAGCAAGGCCTACAGCAAGGCCTACAACAACGCCAGCAAGCACAGCTCAATCGCCCTCACCAAACCAACCATCGAAGACTACCACGGCAAACGCCCTTCTTCCTAGTACTTCCACTTCTGTGGCACAAGTACGAGCGTCAAATTCGGCAGCTTCTGACCCTAGCATCCCAAGTGTCAAAGCCTCATCAGCCGATGTGTTCTCGACTGCTGTTGTTGTAGCCGTTCAAGGCCCAACCACTACAATTGATTCTCCACAACCTGTATCATCAGCAGCCATTGTTCCAGCAAACACACCTATACCAATTGCAACAATCGCTTCTTCAGTAATTTCTGCAGTCGCTGGTGCTTCAACCGTAGTTGTAGCTGGCCAAACCGCTTCACTCGATGGAGCTCCAATAACTATATCTTCTTCTCTCATTCAACTCACACCGTCTGGTATTGTTGTCGCAAACATTAATGGTGATTCATCGCAATCAAGTATCTACACGATCCCAACAGCTGCACCCGCCTCTGTCGCTGTACCAAGTCCAATTGCTACTCTTGCAGGAGGAGAGATCGTATCCGCAAATGCAGGTGCATCTACTATTGTTATTGCAGGCCAAACAATTACCTCCGGAGGATCACCTGTCACAATTTCGGGCTCCAATCAACTTGCAAGTCTTGGGTCTCAGGGTCTCGTGGTTGAAGGACCTGATGGTCTGGTATCAACTTTTAGTGTCCCAACAGCTGCACCCCCCTCTGTCGCTGTGCCAAGTCCAATTGCTACTCTCGCAGGAGGAGAGATCGTATCCGCAAATGCAGGCGCATCTACTATTGTTATTGCAGGCCAAACAATTACCTCCGGAGAATCACCTGTCACAATTTCGGGCTCCAATCAACTTGCAAGTCTTGGGTCTCAGGGTCTCATGGTTGAAGGATCTGATGGTCTGGTATCAACTTTTAGTGTCCCAATTCCTACACCCGCCTCTGCCGCTGTGCCAAGTCCAATTGCTACTCTTGCAGGCGGAGAAATAATCTCCGCAGTGGCCGATGCAACAAATCTACACCTCGGCTCTCAAATTCTCTCTCTCAATGGCCCCGCAATAACCCTCTCCAATTCGGCCATCGCATCATTTGGCCAGGGAGGATTAATCGTACAAAATACTGCGGGTGTCATATCCACCTTTACCCTTCCTGCCTCTACCCCCCAGGCCACCCCAGTGGCTTCTATCACCGAAATCCGAACCAGCGAAATAATAATCTATAGTTCCGGTACACCAATATCTTCCTACTATACCACTTTCATAAATGGTAAGAATGTGCAGGGCACTCGTACCAATATTTCCAACGAATCCGGCGTTCTGGCAATTCAGACTGGGAATGGATATGCGAACGCGAGTGCAACAGGAATTTCGCTCGCAACAGCCATGTCAGATATTGCTCTCAAGAGTGGCGTTGAGAATTCGAAGACGGTTAGGAGTTTGGTGATCAAAATTGAGTTACGTGGGAGTATTGGGGATTGGGGCCTTGATGATGGGGTAATGGGGAATGTGGGTATGGGGGCGAGAAATACCTAGTAGGATGCAGATGAGATACATTAGTGATTATATATTTTAATTACCAGCTGCGCTCTTTGTATAAGCAGTCGGAATAATTCATTTCTTAACCATTAAACTTAAGCCTCTCCACTGAGTGTCTACAATATTGATATGCGCATGCCCAACTTCTCCAACACATTCTAAGATTACCCTCACTCCCAGGTCACATATCCGGGCTCTTGGGATTTCAAGGCATACCTATAGGCCTGACACCCTGTAACAGATATGCAACCAAAAAGTTTAGGAACTTTAAATTAAAAAATCCACCCGGACATCAACCAGTAAATTAAAATAAATAAATAAATAAATAAATAAATAAATAAATAAATAAATAAATAAATAAATAAATAAATAAATAAATAAATAAATAAATAAATAAATAAATAAATAAATAAATAAATAAATAAATAAATAAATAAATAATAAATAAATAAATAAATAAATAAATAAATAAATAAATAAATAAATAAATAAATAAATAAATAAATAAATAAATAATAAATAAATAATAAATAAATAAATAAATAAATAAATAAATAAATAAATAAATAAATAAATAAATAAATAAATAAATAAATAGCATTTCCTATATATACCCCCTATTTACACAGTACACTCGTTTCCGAGACAATTATAATTCCACTGAGTCCAATAGACAGAGAGATACATTATCACCATTACCGTCACCACCATCACCACCGGCACCATCAACAACATCAAAAAACCGCTACGCAAAATAATACTCCTCCACCCAATCTTGAATTCTTAAACTCTCATTATATGTACAACCGTATCTCGAACCTATATACAATACGCATACATCGTTGACATCATGACATACATCCACATTCCCAAAGCAACCCATTAACAGGAAAAGAAGAGGCCTCCAAACCCATGATATAAACCCCAAAGGTATAAAGAAGCGTGGATTATGCACCAATAACGAGTCCCGCGAATTTTTCCACTCATACCCATAAACGCCGAAAATATGGTGAAAGAACAGCACACGCCAGAGCCATCAAAAGACCACCAGACCAGGCCAGACCAGCCCAACCGTCAAAACTCAAGTCTATCCCTGCATCGATTTTCCCTTCATCCTCGGATCATAAGCAGTGATTCAAAGTGAGAGAATAACAACATCCCAGAATAGTATCGCCTCTACCCCATCCACCCCCCATAATCTGCGAATCGTCACTCATCTCTCCCAATCTCTACTTTATTGCCGTACTGACCTTTTCCCCCGTGCCACTCACTGGTCCCCTTGTCCAGGCCCCTGTCTGTTGAATTCCCTCGACTCCGATTTTTCGAAAAGCTTCTCTTGAGCCGTTCGCCCGCTGAACTGCCTTCTCCATTTCCATTTCCATTTCCATTTCCACATCGACTCCCACTTCTGCTCTCGCGCCCCTTCCCACTGCCACTGCCACTGCCACTGTCCCCACTCTCGCACCTCTCGCACTCCTCCTTATAATCCATCCCCTCTCCCCGTTCCAAATCCCCCTTGCTCTGAAAACTCAACTCGATCACATCCGTCCTCACAATATTCTCCTCGCTTTCCCCAAATGTGTCCCCATGCACCCCCTTCGCACATCTACTGATCCCCGTCTTCGATTCCTTGCCATTCTTCCCCTGGAATCGCGATCGCGCGTAATGCCCTGGGTTTGACAACGGATGCGAACCGACCTGAGAGGGGAGTTTGTACGTGGAGGATGTGTGGAGGGATTTCCATTTGGCGGGGATGATGGCGGAGAGCACGGGGAGCGAGGCGGCGATCACGCCGAGAGTCAGGTCGACTAGTGTCCAGTCTTCTAACGCTTTGAAGGACCCTGTGGTTTGAGTTAGCTTCTTGTTCTTGGAATGGTAACGCATGCGTGGTTCGAAGAATGAAATTCCAGGAACAGGCAGAGAAGAAGAAATCCTAGGGCCAAGGCAGGCAAGAGGAAGACAGTCGCACTTACATGGAATATCCGACTTCAATTTGGCCTGCTCAATCTGTCGGAAAATACTCCCAATCACGCTTCCGCCCCCCACCGCGAAAACCACGTACAATCTCCCCCTGGTCTTCCAGCCCATCTTGACTTTCCACAGCACGATCAAGGGGACGGCCAAAAGTCCAAAGTCCATCACCACATGGACTGTACTTAATATGGAGCCGGAAGTTCCCACTGGGAAACAAACCGCCCTTCGATTCTCCTTCCCGAGCCTGATGGGATCCCAACCCCCCCAGGCGGGGCTGCACGAGAAAATGTTCCAGAAGAGAGAGACCAGGATATAGGCCACGAGTAAGAATAGGAAGATGTTGTTGAATAGCAGCCATTTGCGCGACGTCATGGACGTCAGACGGCGATTAAAGAGACAAATGGAAATTTTCACCACCCCCACCGCCACGAAGAAGAAGATCTTCGAAAGATTCGTGTAGCGCTTGAAATATCCATACTCCTCATACGTGAGATCCCAAATGTGCTTTCCCGCACCGCCATAGACGACCGCGAGGATTTGCAGGACGGGCCAGGTGATGGCGAGGATGGCGCCGGGCACGATGAAGAGATCGTCGAGACCAAGCTGGAGCCCCCGGTTCAAAAAGCGGATCAGAAGACGGACGAGCGTGAATGTGAACATGAGGAAGATGGATACCGACATGCCGATTAGGATCGAGGTGGCGCGTGACTCGAAGACGTAGCCTGGGGGTGCGAGGGGTGGAATGAGAGCTCCTTCGAGAGGAGAGGTTTTCTTCCCGAAGGCGATGAGAAGGTAGGCGACGATGTAGAAGTCATCTGTGGTGTTAGGGGGTTGGCCAATGAGTGCGGAGATGGTGCCCGTTGGGATGTTGACTGAGTGGGTTGGAGTCGCCGAGAAGTCAATCGTTGGTAGTGGCGGTGGCGCTTGCAAAGACATGATGAGATGGATCGAATCTTGATCTGTACATGAAAGGAATGTGTCCAAGTCTTTGGTCGACCGCTGGACAGTTTAACTCTAACGAAAGAATAGCAGATCCTCCAACCGAAGATCTTGGGGAAGACGTGTGGGATATCGCGGGGAAAAGTGGTTTCCAGGTCTGTCTGCATCGAATGCTTCACCGGTTTTTCCAACAAAACTTTATGGAGAAGAAGCCATCATAAACTGCCTGAAGAGTGGAAAGGGCCTAGACGAAACAGAAATTCGATGAAAATCTTCGCTTGGCCTTGTTGATAAAGTTTATATTCAAAAAAGTATAATCCAAACCAAGATACGAGCCAAATTTTTAACCCCCTTGTGGATATCCCATTGTCGGGAATGTCACAGGTAGGATTTTACCATACTCCGTACACGAATTCACAGTTAGGGAATTACACGTAACAGGGACAAGACATCGGTGAATATAGATGATATCCGTCGGAAGCTTGGAAGGTCCATCCATGAATTTGAGGGCATTTTAGGCATGAATCCCTTACAGTAGTGCAATATCTTTCCAAGATCGAACGTTTTTTGTATCAGTCTATCCCTTGAGTGCCGAATCGCTTGATCCTTACCACTCTCCCGCTGTTGCATACTCCGTACTCACACTTTGGAGCCTTAAAAGTTCGGAAGGTTCCGTTTTTTTTCTGCGGGATGCCCATTGCCAAGCCTTTGGGACGAAGAGCATCACTTCGATCACAAGGAAAATTGCGGAGAGGGTCCCTACAGTCGATGTCCTTGCAGCAAGTAATACGAGTGGAATTCCTTGTGCAACGTTCCTGAACCCATTACTCTCTCGTCTTCACAGGTTCACCACTCTTCAAGCTTAAGACGGGTTTTGACCGACGAGTTGCCTTATTCGGGGTTTGTACGAACACAAGCTGCTCCTTGCACGCCTACACTTAAGCGATCAAGTGCAATTTAGAGTTTCATACCCCGATGTACGCAGATTGCCTTGATGGCGCAAAAGACAGTAAACTACAGTACGTACTACGGAGTCTGTTATCGGTACTTAAATACTCGAGCCACAGTCCTTTTCTATTGAAGATATATCTATCATACAGCCATCTAAGTTTATGACGATCAATTAGGCTCCATCTCGTTATTCCAATGGGAGAGCAATGCCCCAAACTAGTGCCTCCTTGCGAACACCCTGATAGATCTTTCTGGAATGAATACCGTCCTGTGACTTACCAAGGTCCAACCATCGGCCACCTACATACTGTGAGCATGCTTTTTCCGGCCTTTTGGTACTGTAGGTATGATCCCGGTAGTTAACAGTGGAGATTCACAGTACAGTACAGTAGTTTCGTTGCCTACCCACGTAGCCTCAATCTATCGCAATATCGGGGCAATTTCCTGTACCAGCGCGTGTGGCGATCATCCGAACTTCGACAGCTAATAATTCGCCCATGGCTTGATGTGGTCAAAATCGAGCTAGGTACGGAGTAGGCATTGGAGGATAACTGGAGAGGGAAAATTTCGGGTTTTGGCAAGTCGAATCAATGACTAATGATGGTACAAGTAATGATAAATACTGTACGGAGTAATGTGATGTGATGTGATGTGATGTGAATTTAACTTGCACGATTGTTGCATTGAGAAATCCATGAACCCCGACCTATCCTATACTCCGTCCAATATACAGTATATATATATATATATATCAGAATCCATGAAATCATATTGATGAGCCTTCTTCGTATTCATTATCATGATATGATAGTATTCATCATCATGATATGATATGATATGATATGATATACCTGGTGATAATACCCATAATACCTAGGTATATCAACATCATTATGTACTGTACTGTACACTGCCTACAGAATAAATAGTAAGTACTTTTTACCTCCGTATAGTTCTAATGTAATTTTCAATGGCACAAGAATTGATCCACCATTTCAAACAAGATCATTTCACCTTCTTCTTTAGTCAAGATCTTACCGTTTGAAGATTGGTTGCGGCGGCATTTAACGGATAATGACTCGTAACTTTTCACGCAATTTAATAAATCGGCGTAAAAAATGTTAATATACGGAGTACTCCATAGTTTCAATAACTCTTTTAATGCATTTATAGCACATCACCAAGATTCCCTCCGAGGTTCAATAACCTTACACACTGTACTCCGTACAATGTCTGTTTCGCTTCTCACAATCTCCGAAAGTTGGAACATGCTTTCCATCTACTTGAGGTGTGTTTCATCCCAACTCCGAAAACCTCATACTCCGTACAGTACGGAGTACAGTGTATATATATGAAGAAGACCTTGCTCTTAATATAAACGCGCCACGATTGCACGGCACTTGCTCGTTCGATTATCTCAACGGTCTGAATGGAATTCAAGAACCCTTCCTTCCATGTCATCCAAAGATCAGAGTGGGCAGATAGTGGTCAAAGTGACAGATTCATACAGTACATGTAAAGCATAATCCTTCCATTACGCCCAGAATTCGAGCACCTGGCTAGAACTTCTACAGTAACAGTCCTTACTGTATACTATCGAAATCTCTTCAGCCGATATCATAATTTCCTTTAATCGTATATATAGGCATCGAACCAATCGGTGAATATACCTGAAATGGAATATGATCTTCATTATACGATGATAATGCATCAAATTTTGTAAAATTGCACACCAGCTCCTGCAAGGCGGAATTAGACTTTAGTCCGTTGTCATTCATTTACCATGTGGCATGAACCCTCTTGAAAGTTTGTTTGTCTTGGGGAATGTTTTGTTCCTGAATTCATACTCGATCTTCATCTCACCCACTAATTTCATTCTTTCGTAGAGATGTTTTTCGCCTGGTTGCTTGCTATTGGCCTTGCCACTGTCTCTTCAGCACATTCTTCAGATGAACTGGACTGTACTGGAATTAATGGAATCAGACCGCAATGTGAATCCAAGGAGTCGTCCTACAAACGTGATGTATTTTGGGTCGGCGGGCATTATGTCAATGCGGCGATTGGATTGTTAACATATGATCAAATGTATGTTGAGAAATTGACGCCTCATAAAGGGATCAAAAAGCCGTATCCTTTGGTCTTATTCCACGGTGGAGGCGTTTCGGGAGCAGTATGTCAAATCTTTCCATCTAAAACAATCGGCCATAACTAGTATCACTGACCAAATCTAGACATGGCTCAATACACCTGATAATCGTAAAGGGTTCGCGTCGATGTTCTTGGATCGTGGATATCAAGTATATGTTGTCGATCAGACTAGTGTAGGACGCGGATCCCAAGCCGATTTGACAGGATATCCTCTAAGAATTGGATCAACTGCCAATATCAGTGAGGTACAGTATATCTTTCACTGTCATTGGTATAATAGAGACTTACCGTTTGTGGAACAGGTTGGTTTTACTGCTCCAGAAATTGCAAATGCCTATCCTCAAAGTCAAAACCATACTCAATGGCCTGGAACGGGACTTCGGGGAGATCCTATCTTTGACGCTTTTGAAAGCGGATTTATTCCTTTGACCAACAACAACACGCGGCAAGAAATATCGATGCGTGCGGCTGGCTGCAAACTTCTTCAACTGATCGGTCCTTCGTTCCTGATCTCTCACTCCATTGGTGCAATCCACCCAATTGTGATTTCAGACGAATGTCCCGACTTGGTGCTCGGTAATGTGAACATCGAACCCGGGAATATCCCCTTCGAGTCGTATACTGGAAATGCAACATCATCTGTTGGACGAACAGCGGCTCGCCCATTCGGTTTGACCGTCCACAACCTCAATTATTATCCTCCAATCTCCGAATCCACTGAACTCATCACTGAGACGGTCGGCGAAGATACCCCAGCAAAAAAGGTCCTGCATACAGCAAAGTACTGCTGCAAACCACACCATCCACACCCTTCCTAATGTAGCAAAGGTTCCATACGTCGCATTCACTGGTGAAGCATCTCCGCATATCACATACGAACACTGCGTCATTCAATATCTCGAACAAGTTGGCGTAAATGCCACTTGGATTAAAATGGCTGATGTTGGTGTTCATGGCAATGCTCACTTTGGATTCCTCGAGAAGAATAATGTCCAGTACTTCAAGGTCGTTGAGAAATGGATTAAGAAGGCAGCGAATGGAATCAGTTCAAACAACTCCCGAAGACAATTCGACGAGTAAGAGAGTTCTGTAAAAATATAATTAGCTCCCCCCGGGGATTGTACATTTTCACATTCACTGTAGTAATGTCTCTGTTTTCAGATGGCACCTCTGGGAAACAATACGATAATGTTTGGTGCTATCGAATATTCAGCTAGTCATTCGCATAACATGTAGCTGATATTGTGAGAACTGATGTCGTAGTGCGACAATGAGGTTTTGAATGTAGAATTTCCAGCTATTGCCTACCGAATATAAGTACCTCCAGCTACCTACCTACCTACCTACCTACCTAAGGATCAGTAAAGGAGCATAGTGGACGCTAGCCTATAGTAGTTAGACGGAAGCCACCATCATCAACCTCCTCGACTGGTATGGCAAAGATCCATACTAATTGTGAAGACTTTGTGCATGAATTGAGATCTGGGCGCTACCAAAATATCACGCAAGGTATAAGCTTGATGTTGAAGTGATTGCAAACATCTCACTGACCATCACCACACACAGCGGTGCCGATATTGCCACGGCCAACAAATCTATCCAAACAACTAACCAACTTCAAGGCAACCAGAAAGCCCTCCTATAACTCAGAAATGGAGCCAGAATTTGGAAGACGAGGTATACTTTGGCAGCGAGGAAGTTGACGATCGAAATACCCTCTTGAGCTTACACCTGTGGCTAATATAGCACCGCATGATATCAGATAATAGGCTGGGCTGACCATCGCGTTCAGGGAAAATAGTGTAGAGATGGACTGTATGAATAGCGCAACCCGCATTGACTTCTTGGTGGAGCAGTGATACGGATGGAAGTTGACGAGATATCATTGTCTTGAGCCAAGGATGGTAGTCGTCCATTGACAACATTCAAAACGCGGACGAAGAATTGATGACGGATTGCTTTCCTTACTTGCGCGTTCAGCAGAAGTTTGTTTTCCATGTTTGTTTCTTGTTTTGATGGGAGATTCCGCATTTCTCACTCCAGATCTGGCTTGTTACGTGCGCCTTTTGCGCGTACAAAGTTGGCGCCCGGGATGTCGGCCCTGGCGTCTCGGGGTATTCGCTTCGTGTTTGTTTCAGCGTGAGCGCGTGCTTCTTATGGGTAATGGGTTCGGCTTAGTGCTCATGAATTATCCGGATAGCTAGCAGGGTCGGCACGCGTCTAGAAAATGGAACAGAATCACGGCTGGTTGAGGTGCTCGACTTGAGGGTTTCCCAAATTAGGAGACAATTTATCGTGCTTGTTTTCTCCCAGAGTGAGTCAATACAAACAAAGCTCGATCCATCCTACCGATGCATGCCTTCATATTGTTGGGTTTTGAATCGATGATTATAGCAATCTTTCTCTCTCTATATGTAATCTTACGCTTCTTAATTCACTCCAAATAACCGTACACCATCCACGCGCATCTCGCTTGCACCACCCACTCCTGTCCTTCAGCTCAGAACGCCACGATTGAAAAGGATACATGCAGCTTCAAGGAAAAGAAATCCAAGAAAGCTGATGATGGACATGTGTTTTATATCCTTCTTCGTAACTTCAAAAAGCAAAAGAGGAAATTCTCCAACCCATCGAGGATGTGGAGTGGCTAACTGGTGTATTAAACGCCTTCCCGACCGAATTTAAGATCTTGCTTATCGAATCAATTCGCCTGTTTGGCTGAAGTGTATGTTGTATCTTAGATATCTATAGGCGAGGGTGCAAATTGACGAGCCATCGATATCTTTGCCCTATGTGATATTGGATCAAGTTTGAATAGGTACGCGAAGTTACTAGGCCGACGGGGTTCCATGAGTATATTGACGTTTGCCATTGTATGTATGGGTGGCTTCGTTTTGCTGGGGTTCAATGTCCTCAAATTCCCTTCGGTCGGATTCTTCCACAGACAGATTACCTGTGTCTTCTATCTCATATTTATAAAGCGCTTCCAAGGTTAACGCTACCTACCTAGGTCTACTCCATTCATCCGCTCCCTTGTCTGTTGTCTGTTGTAATGGATCGCGACTCTTTCGTCTCAATTTCCCTATGCTGACAATAATTACAGATGTGTTCACTCTCCTATGTAGAATTCAAGAAAAAGGAACCGAAATCACCCTTTAACTTCCTTTGGGTTCATTCAAAGCTAAGAGTTCAGAAAACCAGATGTGCAATAACCCGTTGTAGTAATAAGCTTACTGAAGGAGTGTGCCATGTTTGAAAGTAGAGAACTATGGAGAGATTGAGATTCGTACATTTTGAAGTGAGGCCCTTCATAGTAGCTAGCCATATCATCATTTTTCACCTCTTTTCCATCGGCCAGTTCGTCCCAAATACTATTTCTCATATATATGCAATATCCCCTCCCACTTCTCTCCTTTCACACCACACCACTCTTATCCGATATCCCTCCATCCTTCCATCTTACTCCTTATTTGCGCTCCTTTTCACCTCTCCGACTCACTTCAAACCTCCTGATTAAGCGCTTTTCCCGCCTTGAGTAAGATCCCAATACAGCAAACATTTCCCCACCACCAAAAGATCGACCTCAATACACTCGTATTTCTCGTCTCCATGAACGTATACGCAAATCCATACCCAATCCGGGCTATATTATAGTATAATCCGAACTTATTGATCGCTCCGACTGGAAGTCCAGCTTGTTGAGCTAGGAGCTAATTTTCAATCAGTTTCGATACATCATTCAATATTCAATATTCAACATTCAATTCCCTCCCTGAACCCTCCCCCCCTCGACCCCCGACTCCCCACCTAAAACAAAAGCCCCTCCCCCAAAAAACATTCAAGAAAGAAAGAAAGACAGCAAACTTACAATACACCCCACGAAAAACCCAAAATGCTCAATACTATTACTCTGCGCACTCTGCACCCTCTTCACCCTCTCCAGCTGTCTCCTCGTCAGCTTCCCCTCTTGAACCATCCGCTCCCCATACTCTTCAATGTCATAACGCGGCGACTCATTATGGTCGAATCCGTAATATTGTTTCCAGTGACGAGGGGCGAGGACGAGATATGAGAGCGTCCAGTTCGTGAGGATGTAGGGGACCGCGTGGTTGACGGTTGCGGAGAGGGGTGAGGTGAGGAATCCTATGAACGTCGTCATTTTGAGGGGGTGGGGTTGTGAGGGGTGTTTTTGGTGCTGGGGGGTTGGTGATATGTAGAGGGACGGGGGGAGATGTGGTTCGAGAGGGGAAGTGAAAATGGTGTCAGATTCTGATGGTTAGCGACGCGATTTTTATATGTAATTTCAGCCCTCGAATTCGGAAACTTTTCGGATACTTTGTGTCTGAGTCAGCGATTACTGTCGGGGAAAGAAGGCTCCCTGTAGAATAATCACTTACGAAACTGATGTAAGACGTAGAGTGTAATGGTAATATGACCTACTCCAACTATACTGGTCGGTTGTTTCTTATTCAATATGAGGGGGAGGGGGGGCATAATGAATGCACCGGGGTTGAGATTTTCTTCTACCAAAAAATATGAAATGATGTTTATTTGTTTATTTGTTTATGGTACGCGGCGAACAATTCATTTTGTATTTTATTGTACTATGGGTTAAAGACGGTTGGCAAAGAGACGAAAAAACGAAGCAGTGGTAGATGTGATCTGCTTGAAAGAACCAGGAAAACCAAATACTTTAAAATTCCTCCCTAAAACTTCCACAGAAAGAGATACATATTGCATAAATCGCAAATTCCAACCTGTCTTTGGTTTCATGATCATAGCAGTCCAAAAGCTCTCAACTCAAGACCACCCTTTCAACAATTTCTTCGACTGAGGATTTTCTGGGAGGTAAGGACCCAAAATCTTATTCTTTGACGAGCCCAATAATTTCCCTTTGCTTTGCTTTAGCTTTTCAAGTATTCCATTGAAACCACCAATACCACTAAAGCCTTTCTTGACAAGTTTAGATGGAGGAGGAGCCCAGGTGGTGACAAATTGAACCGATGGATTATAGCATGTACTTCCGCAGCAAGTATCCGTCAGGCAAATTCCAGAGGGACAGTCTGAATTACGTCCACAAGGGACGCCGCAATTGCCCGCATCGATACAGAATCCGGTATCATCATCACCACCAGCAGGGATACAAATACCAGCGCCCCCACCGCAAGCAGCATTGTTATACCCTTGTGCACATGTTGCCGGGTTACCACAGAGAGGAAGTTTCTCAAAAAGATAAGTGGTTGGAGTTGGAGCCATGACTGTTGATGGCGTGACTGCTGCACAACCACAAGCAGATGCGTAATCAGCGCTGGCGGCACATGCTGATGCATAAGTGGGAATTGAGCCGGATTCAGTAGTTGCTTGAGCGGGAACACGAGGATAATCTTCCATATTTGCACTCGTGGTAATCAAAGCTATCCTACGTAGATTAGTCAAGAATCTCAATGGGGTTAGAGTTGACTAACGAAGCACTTGGTGTAACGGTTGTTGCTAGAAATTGGGCGCAATCGTGTGAACGGCTCTGAAGACCAACGTTGATCTCACCAATGGCTGTAATAGCTGCTGCACAGGCATCGTCACATTCACCCAAAAT
The DNA here is from genome assembly GCA_008692225.1 of Monilinia fructicola. Lineage (NCBI taxonomy): Eukaryota > Fungi > Ascomycota > Leotiomycetes > Helotiales > Sclerotiniaceae > Monilinia > Monilinia fructicola. Next base: position 1,004,926 of record VICG01000016.1, read on the forward strand.
GCTTCTGGCAGAAGCCAGGAGAATCAATAAGCTTGCAGTCCTCATATTGAAGATAAGGCCTTGATAGTAAATGCAGAGAGCGACGACGTGTAGAAAAGGAAGGAATGAGGATATGAGAAAGACTTATACTTGTAAGTTTTGTTGTGCATATCAACAGATGTGAAGAATGTGGAGGCTTGAAATATGAGACCTAGAATGAAGCCAAGGAGATATCTGACATCTATTCGCGTCTGCGAATTCGTAGCTAGAAACTACCTGGAAGGGAAGTAAGTTGCTGTTGATTAGAATAGGATCACATTTTGAGCTCCAAGAAGTCCCTGTATATCTGTACGCGGAGGTCGTTTCAACTTCTGCCCTTCATTGAGTCGCATCATCTCGCACAACAGCTGTACCGTGAATGCCGTTGTCGCGCATCGTAAACCCAATGGAATGTTACCTGCAGAACTCACATTCCATCATAGCAATTTTCGCGTAACGTGTACTCTGTACGGAGAGTCCAATCTACCGTTTCAGCTTTTGAAAGAAGGATGTTTGCACGTCTCGATTCATTCAAGCTGGGACACCACATAGTTGTTCTTCATCTCGCGCAGCTCCAGACCTCTCCATCCAACTATTGTCAACCACGGTACCGTGTGATCTCATTCGATGCGCTCTCTGGGGACGTACTTAAAGCCATATGGACGATTCATATTCAACAACTGTATCTTAGGAGCTTTCTGCGCGCGTTGTTTTCAAAATTCTGTTTCCTTCACCAACATGCGTTTGTTTGTTTGTTTGCAATTGTTTGTAGGGAGGTAATCTTGCCTGCCAACTTAATTATTGGCTCGTGCGGGAATATTACTGTACAGTAAGGTTGCTGTGGCGCTAGTACCTGTGGACTCTGGAACTATATCCAAATTAGGAATAGCGCCATACGGAATACCCCACGTTGACTTTCTTCTCTGACTTCCAAGCTTGAGGTTCTTCAACTTCACTCCAAATGAAGCTTCATTGGTCACCAATATTGTCACATAAAACGCAACATTGATGCAGACCTAACTGCCTCCAAAATGATGCTGATCATGTCCTTACCAGAAAGCAAGGCTTTGCCAGTTGCCCCGAAAAGTTTCGAAAGCAGACTTTGGCAATGGATTCATTCTGCGATTCAGCCAAAGAAAGACTCTTGCTGGTCTACCAGGCCAAAGGTATGTGGTACAGATCGGCAGGGCACTTTGTTATCGGGTAATAGCAGATGAGGATATGCAAGAAATGACAAGTTAAAAACCAATACGTTAAGTTACTTTTTAACGGTAGGGAAACGAAAGTCCATTTTCGGCATAGTTGCCATATTTGCCCTTCCAAACGTTGCTCCTTTACAAACGAGCAACTCCTGAATTTCTTTTCCCCAGTTATTTATGATACCTTCGCAATTGTATATGGGCGAGGATTCTTCTATGTAATTTTCGAGCACAACAAACATACCCATCGGCTTCTGAGCATCAGCTCTATCAACTATACTTCAACACGTGCAATAGATAGTATCTCTACTTGTGGATATGATCTAAAAAGCTGGATGCTCACCATTCTCCATTATCGTCCCAGAAAGTGAACTTGACAAGGACAAAACTACCGCAAGTTTTGGTTACAATCAAAGCAATAAAAAAACCACCTCCCCTCAACTCACATTTTGCTACTCTCTCAATATCTTTTTCCTGCTGGTCGAAAAGTCGAACGGTTTGAACATGATTTCCGAATCAACTTTGGAATATATCTTCCACCATGTATTTCTTCCACCAAAACTACCTCACGAGGAAGATTCTCGAACAAAACATGATTCAGCATTGACACAACTATTCCGAGAGGAACTCCAGAGATTCCACGACGGTCTACCATGTCCCCTAAAACCACAATTCAAGCGGATGATTCAGATGGTTAAAAACTTAGCCTCTGACGAAAATGATACCACAGGGCCGGCTTCGAAAGTGATCAGTAGTCTTGAGAAAATGGAAGCTGAAGGTAAAACTCTGCTCTTATCACACGGACTTTTAATAATTATGAGCAAAATCCAGATGTCTACGCCATTCATGTTGAACAACAGAATGCGGGCATAATCATTCGACGGTTCACCACGGAATACTCTTTCGAGACTTTCGAGCTATCGCCAAAGAATGAAGATGCAACTACAACAACGGGGCGACTAAGAAGATACTTTCCAGGTCCAGCAGTGGCTGTTCCTCATAGTCGTATCAATGAAGGAGCATTCCAGGAAGTTTTACATCAGTGTATCGAGGAATTGGTCCGAGAGACACCAATCATTGTTCAACCAAGATCAGTCAAAGCAAATGCAGTTGATATTGAAATCCGAGATACTGTTGATCCTGCGCTCGTCACTAGCATGCTTACAGAATTTCTGCATGCTGCTGGACGCCGTCATGATGTCAATCGAATTCAAAAACGTACGCGTGAGGTCATTCAATGGTATAATTGCCTTGAGCCATGGCGAAGATCACCTCGCTGGCTCTTACTTCGAGTTTGTCTTCAAACCGGGCTAGTGGAGGAAAAGAATGATACGGTTCGGCATATCCAGTACAAATCTTTCATGATTTTTTTCATGTGCCAGATCTTGAGGCACGCTTTGCAGCTTTCTAAATCCAGGGAAATGTTATTCATTATGTCAATGAAGATTCAGCGACGCTTGCTTAAGCTTAACACGTTTATGTACTCTAAAATGAAGTCGGAAGTCCAAGAGGTATTGTTCAATGTGTCATGTCACTTGAAGATGCGTGTTCCAGGAGCTCTGCTCCTATCATACCCCGATATTGCTGCTCTTAATCCGCAAAGAGATACAAAACTCAGTATGCAATCCCTGGGCCCTTACATTACCGGTTTGTCGACACGACAACGGCCTAAATTGAGACTGACATCCGTGGAACCTCAATGCCATATGCGGGTGGATCAAACCAGCCCCAGACTTCCAGATATTCAATGGTTGTCTTGGGTCTCAGAAACGAACAGAGAGGAAACCTTACTGGCTTTAGCGGACTTAGAATTGTGGGTCACAGATCATCTTGACTGCTGGTTGAAGATGAATCGAACATTCGAAACATCTTGCGTCGCATTGGCGAGTTTGATTTCTTTCTACCAAGAACTGTCCGGACAATTATACGACGGCATTCCCGAGGACCAATCCATTAGAATATTAACCTTATTGGATTTGTGGGTCGCATTGGACAAATGCGCGACAGATCAAGAACCGCTACTAAAAGATTACCAATGTGGATTCACATCAAGTTTGTTCTATCGTCTCTTGTTGTCCAAAAAGCAACAAATGATAAGATTAGGATCCATCGAAAAATACATTTCTGGTCGAGCTTCTACTTCCTCCTCCACAAAGCCGTGCGTCTTCTCGGAGAGCAATACTTCAACTAGCTTTTCGGTGCGCTACTTTGACCAATCCCCCCGACACCAGAGCTTACGAGAGAGAATTAAATCCGATGCTGTTACTGAACGCATTGTAAAAAGGACTGAGCTAGAAACTAAACTTAAAAAGTTCGCGGCTTGGAAAGAATTGGATCGATCATCTGTATGCACACAAACAAAAGTCTTTCGTGGCCGAGGACGTGATCGCCACGAAGTAATGGTTCATGCGGATGATTGTCCAAAATGCATTGCAAAAACAAATGCTCGAAGCGTTCAGGTCTACGTGCATGAATGGCCCCTCTCGGAAAACGAGTTAGAGGCAAAATCTGTAGTCTTCGAGCTTGACGTGCCCAAAGTAATTTCAGCTTGGCGCGATTGCACTTATAGCCTACTATTTGATATATTCTCTCCAAATTCGAAAGATTCTAAGCCCAAAATCAATTATTACAATTTCGAAAAGACCCCCTTGGTGGATTACGTTCTAAATGACCTCGGAAGAATTCGCTTGGGATCTGTGACGAAGCCGTTCATTGTTACCCACTACAATCAAAAGGCCATATATGAAGCCACAGAAGAAAATATCCTGAAGCCATGTGGTATGAATTACGTGCTTGTGGATTGCTACAAATCGCGGCAAACCGCAATTACAAAGGCTTCCATATCCAATCTGGATATCCAAAAGCTATGTACCATTCAACTCTCGCCAGCTTTCATAAATGTGCAGCCTTTTCTAGACTGCACAGAGCATACCACCAACGAGGTTCTTGCGAAACAAATAGATTGCCCGGCTACATTGACATTACACCAATTTTACCAATTTGCATCACTTAGATGTGGATATAATCTCCAGTGGATGAACATTCTGCGCGAAATGGAGACGCGGATACTCGACTTAAATCGTGATGAAGTGTTTCAATTGATAACTCAGGCAGCTTGGCAAGCGGGTCCATCAGTCTGTAACCTAGCATGTCGAGATTCCCACCAAGACCTTCGCAGAAAATCTTTTGGGACACATCTTCTGAGTGCTTTGGATACAGTAATATCGACAGTGGAGTCCAATTGGCAGGGTGCAGGAGCTGTTCGTATTGTTACGATGCTTACCGCTCGACTACTTAGTATCTCATCTCATGATCTTGTCCACCAACGCTGTCTTCAACTACTTCTGCGTATCCGACTCATTACGATCTCGTGGACCAGAGACGCTATCAATATGCTTCATGACTGCCAATTTCAAGACAAACTTGTATTGCTCGAAATTCGCGCACTTGAAATAGCGTTGACTTGTAGTGGCACTTTCGATGTCGAGATCTGCCATCTTGGGACCATACTGAATACTATTCGAAGCCAAAATATCTTTATCGAAACTCTGATTACAATTCATGATCGACGTCCTGCATCTACGGACAACCTTCCTCCCGTTATGCGGATGTGCTTGAGGCGTTTCAATAGAATAGCTCACCGTGCCGAAAAAATACTGCATGATATTGTCCTCAAGGATAAAGAGGGCATCGACTCGACTATTCGATATCTCTGGCCTGGTTACAAGGCAGGTATTTCCTGGATAGCTCTGGATTCTCCGAACGAGCGATGGCTGGAGACAAGCACGGCTAAATCTAGTGGTCAAAAATCTCTCTCTGTCGTTCTCAACATCCTGAATGGGGAATTACTCATAAACGGATGTCCCCTTGCCCGTCTACCTCGCAATTATGAGGCTCACGCTACCTATCGGCAAATTTTTGGAGAGGTCAGTAAGTACGCTCATAATTTATCTCCTTTACTAACCGTTTGGACACAGAAAATTTTGGATGTCATTCCATCCACAATGCCCGGGATGGCTTTTGAGACCAGGAAATCCATATTCGATCAACAGGTGCGGTTAATCAGCTAGAAATGGATTGTCCCCCAATATGTACTAACTAATTTAGGTTCACTTTAACATGATTGGCAATGAATTGATTATTCGAACTCGCAAAAGACATGAATGCTTTGAGGTTATCCCGAAGCATATCCTAGAAAATGACTTCTCCAATTCGTTCGTAAATAATTACATCTTCATGCGAAATGATAAATCCGGTATCATACAATTGAGGCCATTAGACTTGCCGTGGGTATCTTCACACAACGGATGGCAAATTGAGCCTTTCCTACACAAGCACTTCCACTTATCTAAGGGTTCGACTGCAGTAGTTGATATTAGAAGTCCAACAGCTATTGCTCTATCAACAGTTTTAAATTCTCTGGAGAGTTTGAGCCATATTGATATGGTCTTCAATGGATACGATAAGAAATTGGAAATACACCTTCCACGGTTTAAGTTAGATTTCTACAACAACTTGAAGGACTCAAGGCTGGTCTCGAAACAGTTTCGAGGAATGTTCGTGGACGAAAATCAGAATATCGGTACCTTCACTGGTTTGGTTAGCAAACTTGTATTGTGTAATATTGACAATACATCGAGAATAGTGGTTATTCCAGACGGAGAGGTCTCCTTCACGCCACACAATGGCCCACGTTCAAGTGAAGATTGACACTGGATCGAGAAAGCACTGTGGTTATCATGATTACCGAATTGACAATCAACTTGGCCGTTTAGCTGATAATGGGAGCCTTCTGACGAAGCTCTACAAGTTACAACTTCACGCGTTGACCTCGGATATCATTCCAGATGCCCTAACTGGCAGAACCGGTACTGAAGAGGCGCTAGCAGGGTTATCTTCTGCAAGTTTGCTGTCATTTTATACCCTTTCCTCCAGTGAGATAGGACTGCTTCTGAAGTTGAGAGATTTAACTCCGAAATTTGTCTACTATCCCCCAGAGAAAAATTATATGCAAATTGTTTCATGGTCTACATTGCCGACACTGTCTCAGCATGAAGCCTTCAGCGAAAAGGTGGACTGCATTTTTAAATATGCCAAATCTTTAGCACCATTTCAAAACGAGCTTAGCCAGAAACTGGAGATTCCAGAATTCCATGATCGCTGTGCTGCTAGCTTGATTACCAAGGCCATGATTCGGAATTCCGTCAACCGTGTTGATAGTTTTGGGGCTGAGAGATTCACCGCCGACAAAGATACAGAATATCAGGCTCGCGATGGAAGCTGTGATGCGAGACGACGTGAAGCTGTGTACAATACCGCCAAATTAGTGAATTCATGGCCACGGTGTTTGAATGTCTGCAAGGGCTTACAAGGAATCATGGACTCCTTGCCATCATGCATCAGCGGACCAGGCTCAAACCAAACAACTGTCGTCGGCTATAATAGGACATGGTTAGATTCACCCGAGGACTTCTTGCCCAATAATTGGTATTCTATTTATCAAACATTATCAGCTAGTAATGAAAGTCGGGACAAGTACAGGATCATGATCTTCTTGTCAACGTTGGCTTTTGCGCAGAAAGTTGATCAAGTGTTCATCCATTCACTTCTAGCATTTGCTACGAATCCTTCGTTTCGGGGCATACAACTTCCACGATATGACTTCTTTGACCTATCCAAAGGATCAGAGCCTGATAAACACGCTCTTACTCGTATTTTCAACTCGATGGCGTACAGTTATTACAACACCCCGGCAAGCAAGCTTGTTAGGGACCAATTTGAGACTGAGCGAGAAGCAACAGTCCGCATGAAACAGATCTATATTGACTGCAAAGAGCGCGCCGTTAAAACAGGTGTCAGTTCTCTTATGGCTCAATGGCCAACTGAAATCCTAGTTGCTCCTACAGGTACAGGTTGCTGGTCATACATCGATGTTCAGAATGCCATTGATACAGCTCAACCCAGTTTCACTATTTGGTTTCGAAATAAGGAATTTAAGAAGCATATTCTACTAATACAGGCAGCTCTCGACAATATACATCCGATCGATTGTACCACCGCACATACATGGATTGATCATGTGAAACCTACCACCAGCAAATATAATCCGTTACCCACTTACATAGCGCTCATGGACCTTCTTCAAAACCATCCACCATCATTCATCAACAGCGAAAAGTTATTTAAGTTCGAATCACTCCTGATTACAAAGATTCTACCTTTCACCAACAATGATGACCAGTCGAAAGCATCGGAACTCTTGCTAGAACTTATTCAACACACTTCTGGAAGCTTCGAGACTCAGTATTGCCGTCACTTCAAAGAAAGTGTAAATGCTTTGAAAGAGATACCATGTGCTCAATTAGCTCCTTTAGCATTATCTTACGCGTTTTCAAATTGCTTGGAACAATGCCAGGCATTGGTAAGAACAATGTACCTCGGAATTCAAGAACAATTAATGTCTTCAATCGAAGTTTTCGGGAAAATAGAGAGCATGACTATGCTTCCGCGCCTGACTCACATCACAATTCTTTCTCTCCTCGCAGAATCCCATCCAATTCAGCTCTCGCGGGAATGGAGGCATGCAATTGTATGTTTTGGTCTCGTTCTAAGCACCCTGCAACGTTTAGAGCGTTTGGTAGCCTGTGAAGTCAATAGCGCAGAGCTTCTCATGGAGCTGTCTAATCCAGGACACGAAGGATGGGACCCGTTCAAGTATCCGGATCGGTTGCTTCTCGAATTAGAGAATGGAATACTCATACGAAAAGATCAAGCCCGTATCAGCAAGGAAATGATTGACCCATCATCTGGTGCAAATTCGGCAATGCAGTTAAATATGGGGCTTGGCAAGTCTTCCGTTATTGTTCCAACTGTGGCATGTGCACTGGCAGACAAGACAAAATTATGTCGTGTGGTAGTTCTGCGTGCATTATCTAAGCAGATGATGAGGTTGCTAGTGAATAAGCTTGGCGGTATGATCAATCGTCGTATCTTCTTCCTTCCAATCTCACGCGCACTTCAAATGAATGTCGAGGAGGCAGAACAGCTGCGAGAGATCTATGAGACTTGTATGAATTCTGGTGGCGTGCTACTCGTGCAACCAGAACATCTACTATCACTCGAGTTGATGGGTCTTGAGATGGTGCTTTCAGGCGGCAAAAGCGCCAATGTTGGTAGAATTATCAATGATACTCAAGCATGGTTGTTCAAAAACTCGCGGGATGTTTTGGATGAGAGTGATGAGATATTAAATGTGCGCTATGAGCTGATCTATACCGTTGGTCGACAACAACCTATTGACCTTGCTCATAAGCGCTGGATGTTGGTTCAGCGGGTGTTGGCGGTAATGAGTGACTGCGTTCAAGCTGTTGCTAAGCGATATGACTATGGTCTTGAGTTAGAAGGCTTGCCTCAAAATGGTGAATTTGCGCGTTTACGAATCTTACAACCCAGCGTCGGTGATATACTTATTGAGCAGATGGCGCGCCATATTCTTGATCAAGGGCTTCCTGCTTTATCTTTCTTTCGCTTTACAAAGACTGATAGAGATACCCTTTTTCGATTTATAACAGATCCGAAGTTGGATGAAAAAGAATACTTGGGCGTTATGCAAATGGCGTTCACTAATAAATCGGTAGAGAAAGATAGTACTAATGACGACATCAAGAAGAGCCTGCTACTTCTCCGAGGTCTTTTCGCACATGGGACTCTACAGTTTACCTTTTCAAAAAGATTCCGTGTGGATTTTGGTTTAGACTTGAAACGATCATCTCTGGCAGTTCCATACCACGGGAAAGATCTTCCTGCGGCTCGATCTGAGTTCAGTCACCCAGAAACGACCATTGTTCTGACTTGTCTTTCTTATTATTACGAGGGTCTATCAGAAAGTCAAGCAATGGAATGTTTCAAGCAACTTTTTAAATCGGATAATAGTCAAGGCGAATATGAGAAATGGACCAGAAATTGCCCCAATGTTGGATCTAGATTTAAGCAATTAAGTGGTGTCAATCTCAGCCACCTCAGCCAGTGGTCCGAAAATGTATACACAAATTTGAGGAGATCCAAAGAAATGATCGATTTCTATCTTTGTCATCTAGTTTTTCCTAAAGAGATGAAGGAATTCCCAAAGAAAATTTCTTCATCAGGCTGGGATATTGCTCAGACTAAAACGCATTCGCTCACTGGCTTCAGTGGAACAAATGACAGCAAGTATGTTTTGCCACTCTCTATACAACAACGAGACCTCCCTGAACAACTTTCAACAAACGCAGAAGTGCTTGCATGCTTGTTACGGCCCGAAAATACATTCGATTTTAGCATTAAGAGCGAGAAATTCAATGCGGAAGTTCTCATTGATTTGGCGGTTACATCAAAGCTTACAGTGAGAGTGATACTTGATGTGGGTGCACAAGTTTTGGAACTAAGAAATGAAGAAGTTGCTAGTAGATGGCTATCAAAACTTCGTGGTACTGAAGTTCAAGCAGCTGTGTTTTTTGATTCTTCCGATGAACTTTGTATCCTGAACCATGATGGAGAAACGGAGCTACTCAGTGTCTCACCATTTGCTAAACAGATGGACCGATGTGTGATTTATCTTGATGAGGCCCATACTCGAGGAACAGACTTGAAGCTGCCAGTCGATTTTCGTGCTATTGTTACTCTTGGGCCCGATCTGAATAAAGATCGGCTCACACAAGGTAAGTCCTATTTTATGCTACAGATGAGAATGTCCCTGACAAATCTATAGCATGTATGCGGATGAGAAAATTGGGAAAGGGTCAGTCCGTTATATTTTGTGCGCCAAAGGAAATTCAACGAAAAATCCTAGAATGCACCCACATGACTCAGTCTGACCAAATCGAAGTCAAGCACGTGCTTTTGTGGTCTATCAAGAATACCCTAAAAAATGTCCACAAATGTGTTCTGCCTTGGGCAATTCAAGGAAAGCGTCATTACGAAAGACTTCAGGCTTTGAACGCAAGCCCCGGTATAATACCAGATTCTGTCCAGGAACCCGAAGCACAAACTTTGGAAGAGAGATACGGACTGGGGAAAGATAAATCCGATGAGAGCTGGCTGGCCGATACAACGCCTAGTACAGGTATGAAATATGCTACTGAACTTTCAAGTATTCGCGACAAATGTTCCGAGTTTGGCTTTACTTCTTTTGCCGGTGCCAATTTGCATGAGGAGCAAGAACGTGAATTGCAGCCTGAGAAAGAAGTGGAGGTACAGGCTAAACATGCTCCTTCTGTCCCAGCTCTTACTCATATTCTACACCCTGACATTAAAGCCCTTGTTTTGAAAGGCACTATGACCCAAGGCCTCTCGAGCGGGTTTCTACCTGCTTTTGCTCTTTTTGGCTCTACGTCTGCAAAGAGTTATTTTGATACTTCCAAGTGGCCAGGAGGTCTTTGGATCACAAGAGACTATAAAGATACAGTGGGTATGAGTCAGTTCGACGATCAAGATTCCTTTCTACGCCCTGCTCATTGGATCGTGACTTTCAAGCAAGGGCGCGAAACTTGCTGTGTAATTTTCAGTCCTTTCGAAATTCAGGAATTACGTCCTCTAATTGAAAAGTACAAGAAAGTCACGCTGAGCATCTACTCTCCACGCCTGAGCCTCTCTTTACGATCATTCGAGAACCTCGATATCCACACAGTTCCGCGCTTGCCATCATCATGGACCATCCCGTCCACTATTATGCAACTCAATCTTTTTGCTGGACAGTTGTATCTTCGAAGCTACAACGAGTATATTCACCTCTGTCAATTTCTGGGGCTTTGTTATCGTGCGGTCCAAAATGATGATATCAGAATTGCCTTTGATAATTTTGTGCATGTTTCAAGTCGCGCTGCATTTGATCCGGTCATGAAGAAGGTGTGTCCTTTCGAAGAAAGTCCTGTTGGGTTCCTACAAAGGGTGTTTGCGTTGAGACGAAAAGGACAGAGCTTCGAGGACTCCCACATGGGTAAGATTTTGAATGGAGAATTGCTGAAGAGGGAGGATTTCGAGGAAGTACACGACTAGAAGTTAAGTTTGGCCATTATTCAAAAGGCTATCTTCAATTCGGAATCTCTGGGTATCATGCTTCTAAGAAAATTCGATAAGCAGATGGTAGAATGGCATGGACGCGAAAAGCTGATTTTTTTCCTGTACGCAATTACCAAAATGACTGAGCAATCCAGAAACCTAAAATCTCAATATGTGAATGAGAAATTGTACCCTGACAAATGCCTTACCTCAAAGTCGCTTGACCTCTTATTTACCTCTTTCTACAATCATAAAGAAACCGCTGTCTACCAGATTCGAATACAGGTAAGAATCTCCAATTTCCACCCCCCAATGATCCCAATAGCGACAGAATCAGCCATAGAGTCTGAAATTCCAAAAATCAACCTGGCAAAATGATAATAGAAATCCACTCTGGTACATACTCACTACAGTCATTCCAGTCCCGATACACATCATGTCACCCAACTATTCAGTGTCCACCACGCACGCAAACGTTAGATAGATCACAGCTCTTCGATTAATCCCAAATCTCCATGTATACCCCGGCAAATTCTTCCCGTATCCCCATCCCCATCGCATTTAATCCAACCCCCTCCCTCGCACTACCGAGCTTTCATACCCTTACACCTCCCATCCACCCAGTATTCATCCACCCAACCCACCTCTCAAATCCTTCTTCTACCTCAATCAATCAATCAATCAATCCCACAACCCCACGCACGAATCAACCCCAAGCTCGTAGGTCCACGTGAACCACTCTTTCCTTCATCCCTCCGCTGATCGTGTCTCCGGCCTCCGCTTTCGACTGATGCGCATACAGAGCCGCATACGTACACCGCACCACACATCTGCGCAGAATACGAGGACCATCGTCGATCCATAGTCTACGCGCGCTGCATTCTTTGCATCCAGTGTCGGCTTCTTTTCTGGTTGCTAAAGTGCTATCATGCTTGGGCGAGGTATGGTTTTCCCTTGGGGCGGAATTTGGGGCTGGGTTCTGAATTCTCTTGTTTTCACGTGCACGCGCACGCGCACGTGCATGGGAATGGGGAAGGGAGCAGTAACCTAATACCATATGCATACCACTTCTCGCCACACAACCCTCTCATCCTCAATCCAGAAATCCAAAAATTCACCATCCAGACTTGGTTTTCCACCTTCCTACCCTCCTTTCTTCCTTCCTTCCTTTCTTCCTTCCTTCCTTTCTTCCTTCCTTCCTTCCTTCCTTCCCTCCTTCAATTTCCCATCACCTACATCCGACTTGCATCATCCATCCCTCCCCTCTCCCTGTCCCACTTCCCCCTCATCCCTGAATCCGTAGTATACCCTATACCCCATACCCCATACCCCATACCCCCACCCTATCCCACATTTAATATCTAGGCGATCGCCATCCGAAGTTCGACAGGGTGGGTTAATATATCGTGGGTCATGTGTCGTGTGTCATGTGTCATGTGTCATGTATCATGTACCATGTGCAAAATACCATAACCATAACCACAACCCTAACCACAACCCTAACCACCCCAGTGTCCCACCACTCCAGTAACCCAACATCGCCACACCCGCACGATGCAAAAGCCCCCAACGCAAAAAAAAAAGTCAGCAGACGAAAACCCCAATGTCCAAAAGATGTCGTGATGTTGGCCGTGGGATTGGTTTCGCTTGGATCTTTGATTGATGGATTAATTGATGGATGGATTGATGGCGTTTGATGGATCATGTAGGGTCACGAGGGAAAAGTTAGGTTTCGGTTTCGGCGGGTGTTGTTGGTATTGAGCGGTATGATGAGGGGGGAGTCTGATTGGTAGGAATGGGAATGGGTGAAAGGAGAAAAAGAAAAGGTACTAGGATCAATATCCATGCAAGCAAGTGCAAAAGGGAACACCTATATGTAAATGTAAATGTAAATGCAGTGTTTTAATTTTCAAAGCTATCGAAATATGTACATATGCACCATCTACCTGAATGTATCTGCAAAGAAAAGGGTATGAGTGGAGTTAAAACTCTTTCACGAGAACAGCAATGTAAGCTAGGTATCCCGCAGAATAAGGTCGTGAATCCTGAATGCCCAAAAGAAAAGTATCCCATAATCTCGTGAATTATTTCGCCGTGTCCTATGCATCATCGTGGTTTCCTCACATCTATGCATCGAATTCAACGGTCGTACTTGCCTCCGCCGTGTCGCACTTGGCGTCACATGTAAAATTAAATCTGGCTTTGCATTCAATATCGCTTTGTGATAGTGACATTGCTGGTAACGGGCGAGCCATCAATTGCCAAAAGAGCGAAATGGCCACCAACAACTGGACGAGCAATGAAGGGGCCCGACCAAAAGCTGTGGAACATTGTTAGCACGTTCTGTACAATAAGTGATTGAGAGATAGGAGTGAGTAGGAATCAACTTACTCAGAGGTTTGAGTATTGTAGAGATCCGTAAAGGCCCGGGTGGTGGGGGTGGTACCAATCCATTTGGCAAGCTTGGAGATGAACATGAACTTTGTAGAGGGAGATGAGATAGCTGCTGTCCACATTTCCCAGTCGGCTTTTTTTACGTATATTGTTAGTGATTGCGTCTTAGAACGAGATGATTTTGCAGTGGGAAACTTACATTTGGTGCCAACATTTCTTGAGTCAAGTTGAACACCATATACATTAGCAATAGTTGGATAATATGCGCTCTGCATGTCGTAGATTCGCTTTGGAACAAAATTGAGCTTCAACAGGGTATCTGCGTAGAGATTATACAGAAGACCGTGTCCAGTGGGGTCTTGGTATGCCAACTTGGTATGTGCCGGAACAGCTGAAGTTGCTGGGACTACTGCCATTGTCTCCCACTGGGTGAGATAGTCGTGTGCGGTTTTGGTATAGTTTAACGCATCGCCTGAGTTTCCAGTCACGTTTGCGATCACGGACATAGCTTGAATTGCAATGATGCCTTTGAGAGCAAGATTGGTCTGGTTTGCGAGTGAACCCTGGAAGTCATCGGTAGAAAGTTGATTTGCTGGGATAAGAGCCTCGGCGATAAGGAAACTAGTCCATTGTTTGAGTATATTGTAATGTTGCTTCAAGTATGCTGTGTCTGAAGCATGTTGAGAGTAAGCGAGAGTCATGATAATCATATTCCCACATTCTTCAAGAGGCATAGGTTCTGTATATTGTTAGCTGACAACCATGTTCCATATGTACCGAGAGAAAAAATACCTCCATCACCAGTTGGATGTCCAATAGCACGTGGATAATTGGCGCCTAGATCATGTATAGCATATTGCTGAGGGAAGTGACCAGCTTCTTGATTCTCAAAAAGAGGGTCAAGCATATATTTCAAAAGAACAGGATTTGAGTAAAGGAAGATAGGCATGGCTGGGGAAGATAACATCAACAGTTTGCGTGTTTCCATCCGAACTAATTTCTTTGAGAAAGTAATATGGTTTGTCCGAGGTTCCACAGAGTTGAACGGCTCCAAAAGCTTGGCGAGCAGAGAGGGAGGTGATTGTTAGGTAATCTTGACCGCCAGCTGCAAGCGAATCCACAGCAAATTTGTGATCCCAAACGCCCCATTTGTTGACCCAGTCATTATAAAAGTCGGTGACCTGGTCAGAATTAGAATAATAAGATGGCAAAATCGATGTGATACACATACCAAAGAGATGTCCGAATTCCAGTAACTTGTCCATAATGATGGAACATTTTTCAATCCACCATCTCCAAGGAAATAGATGGCATTTTTTTGAGCATGAACAATGGTATAAAGAGTATCAACGGGTGTGTTGCCAACGTTACCGAGGTTATTGGAAAATGCGAACACTGGCCAAGCATCTTGGATCGCTCTGTACACTGTATCCTGGGTGTTTGGAAGAGCACCATTAGTTAAGAAGTTTTGACGAACGATGGTATCCTGTCCTGATTGATACGTCATTCCATTGACAGCCTTAGTGGACCAAAGCCAATATCCCCAGTGAGCTTGATCATCTGCATAATCGGCGTTGAATTCACTCTGGGTCTGTCTCCAGCTTCTGTGAGAGGCGATCCCATCATTAACGGTGTAGCTACAGAAATCAATATGGAACTTCTCGAAATGGGGTCGAGATTGGGAATACTAACTTCCATTGCGCGGTATCAGTGTTATGGATGGATGTCCATTCTGTATTGTTGATGAGCAATAATTGTTATCCATGTAGGTTTAAGCTTACCCGCAGATGTGTCACAATATAGATTAACCGCATGGGTAGAACCATCCAATGATTTTACGGAAACATAAAGATATGAACCGATAACTGATTGTCGTCTAATATCATCTGGTGTGAGTGGGGATAGGAAAGTCACATTCATTGATACCTTTCCAGCTACAGTCATTAAAAACGTGGATCTGGTAGAAGTATACTCCATATGATCTTGAGTAACACTTGGGGGAGAGGAGCCGTTGATGGCTGGAGCGCCCATCCATGTGTAAGTTGTGTTGTCCCTATGCAAATTTATGAGTCCTTCGCCTCGAAAAAAACAGGAGGAAAGTTGGATGAAGATTCACGTGGCAAAATCTCAAGCAACTTACACTTTGATGAGACCAGCCCAAGCTGTTACGGATCCAGAACTACCCGCAACACCCCCAGGTTGAGGTCCGCTA
The DNA here is from genome assembly GCA_008692225.1 of Monilinia fructicola. Taxonomy (NCBI): domain Eukaryota; kingdom Fungi; phylum Ascomycota; class Leotiomycetes; order Helotiales; family Sclerotiniaceae; genus Monilinia; species Monilinia fructicola. The sequence goes on from VICG01000016.1 coordinate 1,020,784, forward strand.
TTCACTTTGTTAAAAACGGATGTCATTTGACTATGTCAAAGTCTACGACTTACGCCCAGAAACGACTATATATGAATGTTAGCTTGAGTTTAAGATACTCTATAAGATACACCTACGGCCAATAGCCCGGGAGAATGCCACCACTAGCACCAACACTTCCAGCCTCTAACCAAGTATTCATGTATGGTGATTTAACTGCTCGATATCAGAACAACTGTCAGAACGAAGAGTTGTAATACATACCAGCTAAAGGTATTGCTGGTGGTCTGACGGGGCTGAATGTAGAACCAGAGACGAAACTAACAGCAGTGCCTAGCACTCCCGTCAAAAGAGAAGTCTTCATTTTGATAGTTTTCAAAGAAGATTTCAGTACTAATCAAAGCTCGAAGGCACTGCAAGAGAGTTGAAGGGAAAGTTATGTTTATGGATCAAGGATAGATGAAAAAAGTCGATGTGTATGTAGTTGTAGAAAGTACGGGGACGAAGGGAGTTAGGAACCTCTTTTGTAGAACCCGGCAGGAAATTGATGGGCTCAAAAGAGGGGTATTGTTAGTAAGTTGTGAATGATACTTTCGAATAATGGCTGCAAAACATGCGAATGATAGATTCCATTCAGGGATTGAGGAATGTGCGAATGATCTATCTAAGGGACTGGTGTTCACGTCAAAGAAGAGACGATATGAGATGAATCTACGAGGGACTGCCATCATATGGATATATAATTAATGGAGATTCACTCCTCTTTGGCTCAAAAGGCCCGAAGTTCAAGAGAATAGTTCTACCTGGAAACATCTTGGCTTGTTATCACAAGGTAAATTAGATTCGAGCTCAAAATGCTATTAGTTGCAAACTATTTTGATGTTCATGGTCATGTTGCGCCCCAAGCCCCTGGTGAGATCTGATCGCATCCCAGAATATGTGGGTGATGAGAAGCATATTCCTTGACCCTGTATTACGCTACATTATTAGTTAGTAGCAAATAGCCTAATGGCAAGGGTTGACTCTTGGATCGCGTAAGATGAAGAGCCAAATAACATAAAGAAACTATCCAAAAGGAAAAAGAAAAAAGCAGGCATGTTATTCGTCTCAACCTCAAGTGTTAAATAATCTAAGTGGAGAATTTGAAAAATTCCGTGAACTCAAACAAATTTAAGGCTTTCCATAGCAAGTATGTATTGTAATATAGTCACCTTTTCCTTGAAAGGATTTCGGGATCATTATAACGTGGCATTCATGAGGCATGAGAGTTTGCTAAAAAAAAATCTCATATGTTCCGAAGAGAGCCGGTGTGTGGAGCAATCAAATTTATGAACCAATAATTATATCACTTATAAAGGAAATGATCTACATCGCCGCTAGGTTTTAAGTCAACTGGCTATCTCGTCTTGTAGAGTCGACTCAAAACATATGGGGATCACGGAAAAAAGAAATTCTATACCAAAGCTCGGAATTCGGAAGATCTACCGACCTTCAAGTTTACTACCGGGGACTTGCGGGGTATAGGGCGAATGATTGGGTCTGAGTCGTGTTGTAGAAATGATAATCTCCGCGTGAGGTTACTTGTGTTTATATGTACTCGGAGACCAACTACAACATGGTCGCTTGACCGAAGCATGTGCAAAATAAGTGATTGAGACTCATTCTTGTCATACATGTGTAATCATCTGTTATCAACCTCATCCAACATCATTTAGATGAAGAAATATATAATGTAACATTTTAGCAGTAATACTTACTGCTTTCGATTCGTACGATTAGTACAAATCATTGCATATGAAGAAATAAAAACAGATTGCGACATGCACGATGGGTTTTGCAGAGATGAACGGAGATCATATCATTTCTGACTGTAGCCAAGTACTTTTGAGTGTCAAGCCCAATGTAGCGGTCACTCATACACCACACCAGGTACGCAATTGAATATTTAGCCTGAAGTTGGAATCGTGATTGCTGCGCAGGTACTCCCGGCAAATACGACGTCTGAGCGAGAGTTCATTGGATGATTGGGAAGGGTTGAGAAGAATGAAAGGTAAAGCAAGGACAATGACAAGGACAAGGACTATAGCTGTGACTGTAACTGTGATTGTGACTGTGACTGTGACTGCGATTGCGACTGTGACTGTGACTGATCAGTGCAGTGATGATGAGAGTGAGAGTATCAGATCAGATGTTGTGAACATCGCATTGTGTAGCAGAATGCATCATAAATGCCCAAACAGCATGAATCCTGAGTCCAAAAGTAACCTTAAAGGTTATTGTAAACTTTACCAAAAGTTTGTCAAATTTGGTAAAAAAAATCTTCTTCATTTGTATTAACGTTAGCATTTGTTGAATCCTATCAAACTCTTTTGAACAAACTTCATTAAACTTTGATGATCTTAATTGAACTTTACGATTTTTTGTCCAGTTGAAGAATCAAGTTGAAGGATCAAGCAAGAAAGAAAGAAAGAGGCATTGGCAGCCAGCATTGACAGATTGACGGGTTGAAGCAGTGAAGCAGTGAAGCATTGAAGAATCAAGGAGAGAGGGAGAAAGAATACCACGATACAATCACGTGATCAGTAAGCTCATGCTTATGTAATGTATGCTAACAGCCAAGATTGATATAGTTTAGCTGGAGGCAACCTGGAAGTCTTAATTACATTTCACATTCTACTTGGCGTTTGTTTTGGGTCAATGCCGGGCTAAAAATCAACTGAAAATGTAACTTATTTTAAAAAATTATAATAAATTAACAAATCTATTAAAAATTATAAATAATGCTTTATAGTATTATTAAGTTAAAAAATAAACCTTTAGTATATTTCAATTCTTGAAAATGGAAGTTTTATAATATATAAAAAAGAATTTAAAATATATATACTTTTTGTAGATTTTTAGCCTGGCATTGACCCAAAACAACGCCAAGTATATTCCATATATAATAAATATATCATCTACGGTCTAACTATCTAAATGTCTCTTTATTTATTTATTTATTTATTTATTTATTTATCTATTCTATTTATCTATTTATCTATTTATCTATTTATCTATTTATTCTATTTATTCTATTATTCTATATTATTCTATTATTCTATTATTCTATTATTCTATTTATTCTATTTATTCTATTTATTCTATTTATTCTATTTATTCTATTTATTCTATTTATTCTATTTATTCTATTTATTCTATTTATTCTATTTTTCTATTCTATTTATCTACTTGTCTACTTGTCTACTATCTACCTGTTTATTTATCTATTTATCTACCTGTCTACCTGTCCACTATCTACTATCTACCATTTAACTTTCCTCTCAAGCAAGGGATTCGATGATGAAGGGATCATGGCTAAGACCCATCTAAGTCTTGTCTGTTTGGTCTGCCATCAAAAATAAGCCTTCAATCGATTCATCATTCATCATCGCGTCAGAGCATACAGTAACCTTACATACATAACCTTATCGCACAGTCAAACTCCCTCCCTGCCTCAAGATGGTGGTGGGACTGGAGGATTAGCTCACGGACATATCATCCTTCTTCTATCCATCGAAATATCATTCATTGCACGCTTCCCGCCTCATCTGTCAAACGTGAGCAATTACTGGTGCTGCGAGATAATGTAAGAATGGAGCTGTACCTCCAGGGCCACTCATAACCCACCATCGAAATGATACCCAAGTAATCACCATCACCAGCTTTACTAGACCTCTATGCTTTACGTTCCGATTACGTTCCGACTTCGAGATGCCAAAATATATGCTGGCAATACGAATCTAGACATGGAGAAGTGAGAGATTGAAATTCTATCGGTGGGAGATGGTGATAATATGTATCAGTATCTCCAGACTCCAGACTCCAGGACTCAGGAAACATCCAAGAGATCATTAGATGGCTCGCTGTTACAGTGTATTATTGATTTCATGGTCACATGATCATACTAGCCTAGTTCGCCTAGCTTATCCACTAGCTTAGCTTAGTAAGCAGATGCCCATAATTCGGGATCCGCCCACCTTCACAATCCTCATCTTAATTTATCCAACACAACACTTACACTCGCTATCTTATTGATGGAGAATCCCGGGTTGATATTTGGGTAGGTTGGTATGGATTAAATTCATGATTTTACTGGTTGAAATTAACACGCAGTGAAATCCCGAGCAAAACAACTTCGGCAATGAGAATTACATACATAAAGTTTCAGGTTACCAGCATTGCTGAAATGACGTTCGGCTCTCAGTATCTGTTCAACTGCACTGATTTTCACTGGACATCATTGGATCCGCCTAATTATCATAGAAAAATAACTTCGCATTCCTTGAAGATGGTTGGGATACTGGTGTCTGGCGTTGGGTGTTATGGACTGCAGAATATAACGCAGACTAATCCAAGATGTCTTCTTTATACATATTTATACTTCAATTTTATCTGTGTTATGGTTTCATATGCATCTTTATCTACTCGAGTACCTCCTCCCCAATACAAAAGCTCAACCAACTTGAAATGATTGAAACTTGATTTCTCAATCGGAAGGCATCAAAGTTGGCGCATGTCTGCTAAGATACCACGGCCGCTGTGTGCTGATTGAAGTTTGAATTTGTTGTTCCTATGGAAATCTCATCATGAGGATCATTACCGTGGTCGAAGAATCTCTGCTTTCCCAGCAACTGTAATGCAACTACAATATCTGTATATGACCTGGTAACCAGGAACGTATATATGTCGTTCTCTATCCGAATCATTTTGGTCGAACCTATCATCTGGAGAGTATTGGCCACATTTATCCATCTACCCTACGCATCTACTTGTGTCTAATTATATTCAACTGGGTTTAAGTTTGAAGGTTTATTTCAATGCTCATGATTGCCTACCAATAGCTCAACTCTTGAAGATTTCAATTCATTCTCAGATCATGTCGACAAAGGTTCCGTACCTACTAAGGATCTATTCAATCACAAACACCATTTCACAGTAACGCAGTGAAATCATAGCTAATTACCTAGGTATATAAAAAGAGTCGAGGGAAGGGCAGTGGCTCTTTTATTGCTTCCGTTTCTTCGACTGTCCCCCAAACAAATCTCACAAACCCGTAAGACTATTAGAACAATAGTCCTGAGAAATTACCGATGGCCAATGAATGAAAGTTCTCCTGTCGACGGTGTCTGACTTTTTAGACGAAGTCTAGAATTGAAAGCTCTGCGAATCTAGATAGATCATGTCTATCATGTCTTGCAACATGTTTCAACGCTAATGCTCTCATACCAAGCACCATCTCCACAATATTCATCTCATCTTCGTGAAGCCATGGGATCAAACCCTCAGTTCTTCCCCCATGCTTCAACTTCACTCAACCCACGCCTCACACTCCCATCGCGTCCTTCAAGGTTATCGTTATTCACCTCACCCTCAACCTCCGGCCAAGAGTGCCTGCACAAGATGTTTTGTTGCATGTCTGAGATTTCTAGATCTCGAGATATTTCAAAAAGTGGCTTCCTACACCAAGATTGAAAGCTTCATTTTTGCTCTTGATATTCTTGTTCATGAGGAGATCAACTTCAAAGTGCGTCAGACATGTCAGCCAAAAAACTTGACGCCCTCCCCCGTTAACTTTCGTCTGATGTTTTTCTGGTTTCCATACATCACTCCCGATCTGTTACCTTTGGTCTCTCGCTTCCAATCTCCAGGCTATCTCCTGCCGCCAAGAGCATTGCTCCATCTTGTGATTCTCAAATCTCAGGATGTTTGTAGATCCATACCTAGGTAGAATATTCTATAGCGAAAGAAGACGTTTCATGCCTGTTCTTCTGAATCTGGCTTGATTTGGAGAGAAAAATCCAAGTTCATTAGAATCACCAGTCGTGATTTGACTTGCCCTCATCGCCGCTGCTCTAATCTCAAACTTCACTCCAGATTTCACTTCACACAGTCTCTTCGCCTATCTTCTGTCCAATAGGTCTTCAAGTACCTATCTAGTATACTCATAGAAACGTTTTGTTGCATGTCTACAAAATACAAATCTCTGAATAGCTTCAAAAATTGCTTCAAAAAATTGCTTCATATACCTAGGTAACTACAAGAAAAGGCTTCAATTCCTGATCTTCTGAACATATATATACTCATGAGATCAAATTTGAGAAGTAGAATCAATTCATGGATGGGAAAGAAATTTAATCTCATCGCCTTCATTTGAAACTTTACTTAGAATTATAATCAATACTTATGGACTCAAGCTTCACTTTGTTTTTGATCAATACTTTTTTGTATATATCGCTACATATCTTTTGTTGCATATCTACAAAATACAAATCTCTGAATAGCTTCAAAAATTGCTTTATATACCATGAGAAAAGGCTTCAATTCTTGATCTTCTGAATATGTACTTATGAAAAGATTAACTTTGTGAAGAAGAATCAATAGGAAAGGAATTTAATCTTATCGCCTTCATTTGAAACTTCACTTGGAATTACAGTCAATACTTTGTTTTTGATCAATGCTTCTCTATATATATTGCTACATATCTTTTGTTGCATATCTACAAAATGCAGAATCTCTGAATAGCTTCAAAAATTGCTTCATATAACAAAATGAAAAGCTTCACCTCTTGAGATTCAACCATGAGGGTGATATTCTCTTCTATGAGGAATTCAAAATCCAATTTTCCTCCTCGTCGCAGTTTCCAATTCCCACGCCAAACTTCACACCTCACACTTCACTTCAGACTTTCTTCATCCTTCACTCTCATGCCTTTGGCTTCATAGACGCCCTCAAGAGTCTTGTTGCACGTCTACAAAATACAGATCTCAAGATCCTTTCCCAAAACCCTCAAGTGCTCAAAGGCAAAAGCTTCATTTCTGCCCTGACGACCAGGACAGCATCCCTCTTCAACAGGAGACCAAGATGGGATCCCACACCATGACGGCGCTCATGTTATTCAGGTGAAGAGAGGGGCGACAACAGAGGAATCCTTCACCCCAACAGACTTCACCCTCGCTCGCCTGGAGCCAATGGATCTCCATTCCCACGATGGCAAAGGTTTTGTTGCATATCTGCAAAGTATATTTCTTGGATCCTTTCTGAAAAGCTTCAATTCTCGCCCAAGTGCAAGTAAGAGTAAGTTCTTGAGTTGATGATGATGATGATCTTTGAGGACCACGAGAACGTTCCCTCTCAAGAAGAGATCAATATTTTTCTAACATCGTCATCGCTTCTTCTTAGAGAGGAGATGGAACCTGGAAGTGGGATCAACTCCCTTACACAGACCTCTCCCTCGTCATCGTCTATCAGATTCCTTGTATCAATCAAGATGTGTTTGGTTGCATATCTGCAAAGTATATATCTTGAGATTCTTCCAAAAACCTCATGTTTTGAAGACCTTGTAAAAAAGTAAGCATGGCGAGGATAGCATTTGACGATGATGGAGATGCTAATAGAATTCTTGGGATCTCGTCGGCGTTGTCGTCTTGGCTTGGCTTGCTTCAAAATTAACCAAAGTGGAAGAAGAACCTCACCCCAATAGACTTCCCCCATCCCGCCCCAACCCGCCCAGCCCAATAATAAATACATACCTCCTCCCCGCCAAGAGAACTCTCCCCGTCTCCAGAGATGTATATCCACACAGCGTAGACCAGGAATGGACCTCTCCCGCAGCCTTGAACCAACGGCAAGCTCGTCATATTTTAACATTCTCGCCGTCTCGCAAAGCGACCGCTGCACGTTCGGGGCCAGCATCGTACCTTGGAAATAAAGTTTACTCCTCCTCGACCCCTTGCGTCCCTCCCTCCGCGCATCCTCGTCTCGTCGTCTTCTCGCGGCACTCTTGACGGAACGGGTGGGGATCCGAAGATGGTTATCATAAGATTACGCCACCGCGTATGTAATACACGAGGTACCTCTCCCTCCTCCGCCGCCATGCTCATCTTCAAAAGCAATCCCGTTGCGCGCCTGCGAGAGGGAACCTGGGTTTGGGGATCTTGTTGGAATGGAGGTGTGGGGTCTGTGGGCGATGGTAGTAAGGTTCTAGGGTTATGTGTTGATTGGGAGAGCGGGTTTGGGTGGTGGAGAATCTGATGGTGGGAGGGATATGGTGTAGGGGATTTGGGGAGTGTGGGGTTAGTGGTTGCTGGGTTTGCATTTTAGGATAGGTTCTGCGGGATGGGATGGAGATGGAGATGGTGAGGGAAGTCATATACTTTTTGGGGTGCAATTATATATAATATGAAAGGCCTGGAATTCTAAGAAAGAGGGTGGGGTTGTGGTGCGAGAGTAGAGTGTAATGATGATGGTGATGCTGGATATTCATGAGGAATTATGGATTGAGTTTGTTACAATCATAAGAGGAAGGGTTATAGATAATTAATGACCTCATATTGGGGATTCCAAATTGGGCATTTCATACTGAGGGTGATAGCCGAGAGAACGAGAGAGAGAGACCATTATCTACATTCTAAGATAACAATACAATACAACGTGGAACGTGCGACTGGAAATTCATCACCTCTTGTTCCTCACCACCAACTCGTAGACTGCGTCCCTACTCAATATTTTGTCGCCTGCCGCGGCCGGTATAGAGGTGGTAAATTGATCGAGGGTCTTTTTGCTTGGGACTGTGTGGGTAGAAGAATGGTGTGGAATACGCTGGTGGTGGTGCTGGATCATCCTGCATCATGCTGGCCATGGGTCTTGATTCGGTTATTGTCCGTTTGGGCATATGGATGTTTGTTTTTCCAGGAGCGCCCAGGTTGAGAAAGAGTCAATTTGGTTGATGAATAGAGGTGGTAGAGTTGGCATGTAGAATTCTTCGCTATTCTCAAAATGCTACCCTTTCAGATGTATTGATGACAGGATGTATAGCCGGCGTATAGATGACCAGGGAAGGCACTTTGACGCTCAACCATCAGATTTCTTTGCTTTGCGTGATGGGAAGACTGCCGAATGTGGAAATTCTTCGGATCCTATGTCTACCAGCGGTGAAATCTCCCCCAGTCATTTCGGCACTGGTACTCGATGAAGGTTTCGAGTGGCAAAATTCGAACAGCGCTTAATATTTCGAGTATTGAGGTATCTATCCCTATTAGATCACTCGCTTTTATTCTTTCGGTTCAAATCAGACGGTCGCGTGTTGCGTGCGAATCTGAAACCATGAAAAGCCAGAATCGTCAAGAGTTCAGCAAAGCTTCTCTTTTCCACCATCTATTGCTAATAGAAAGAGCTAAAATAATCATCCGTCGCTTCATAGCCTCGATTTTGATTTTGATCTTCCACTGTCTCCTCTGGAAATGACATATCTGCTGTATCACCAAAACTATACGCTCCATGATTTTCATCAATTTGATGAAAAGACTGGGACCCATCGGTATCAAGAAACTGGGAAACATCGGTTGGCGTTGGGATAGGAACAAGGTATGATTGATTGAAACTTTGAAAATTAATCATTCCTGTGTTTGCATTCGGGCTGGAGTTTTGATTCCATTGCTCTCCTAGATTCTGAGCTCCCAGGTGGTCGTAGTTTGAGATTCTATTTGGTGTGCTTGTCGGAACTTGTGGTAAAGATGAAAGATCTAATTGATTCGAGTCTGCTTCTGGACACGAAAATGATACAGTATCAGGAGAGGGTGTCGCGGAGCTCGAAACTGCTTGATACGAAGATTTAGATATAAAAGATTCCGAGCTTGAGGGAGCGAAAGCTGCCATAGAGCTCATATCCCCTTGTGATGGAATTCGTTCTAGTCCTTCATTCAATCCATATTTCTGTACTGTGCTTGAGAAACTATGTGGAAAATGCGCAGAAGTCATTCGACTAGGCAATATCTTCGGATTTGTATAGAAAGATGCGGGGGTATCATCGGGTATAGATAATCTATTTGGGGATTGGAATGGAACCACTCTGTGTCTTCTTCAACCAGTACCACATTAGTAAATTTCAGGTAAAAGTGATAGAAAACTTACCCTTCATAGGTATAAATGCATTCCACCGGTGGATATCTCCTAGAGCAATGCCTACACGGTTGTTCCCTACTACACTTTTGCTTTCTTTTCTGGCATTGTAAGCAAGCCGTAGGAGTCCTCGACCTCGCTGTCCTCCTCGATGCTTCATCTATTTTCTGCATGTCTTCGCTTAGGCTTTCCATTTAGATGACATTGGCTTACATTTCTATATTCTCGTGGGAAATCGACGTTTTTATGTCTTAAGAAATGTACAACTGACTGATAGGGCTGAGGGTACATTTAGTACATGAGAATGTAGAGTGTCATCGATATGACCAAAATGGTTAGGAGTGGCGTAAGGAAGGCATGGTGATGCTTGTAAGCCACGTGAGATGTACTCTCAATATGTCGAAGGATTTGAAGCTTCGTTGGATGAACGAATGAGAAGATTGTGGCTTTCTTTCTCATCTAAAATATTGAAATTTCTTTTGTGATGTTTATAATAAGTTTCAGCATCTTGGCATAAACATGAAAAGGATATTTTTATCTTCAAACCTCATACTTGGCATCAAAGGTCATCCATTGAACAAATGTTTCAGCTAAAACGATTGGCTCAAGCATAACAAGAATCCTTTTCTGCATCGTTTGGGACATTGGAATCCATGTGAATTAATTCTTATGCTGAAAATGGGTAACGTATCATATCCCAACTACGGATAATACCCAGACTTAAGATATGCCACGTTGTATCACAACAACTCACAGGAACAGAAATGATAGAACTAGCCAATTAACCGTGAAACTTTCAAACCCTTTCTTCTTCGACTTTTCGTCGATGTTTTCATATCACAAAGGCGCAAGGCTTTAGGCACTTGCCGTCCCAGCACTCTCCAGCTTATTTATCTGGACTCACCGCACTTCCAAATCATATAGTCTTTGCTGTATCAACTAGAAGCTTTTTTCCCAACATTATCCACCAAGATTGAGGCTCCTGGATCTTGTAAATATGAGTGGTCAAGTCGTCATCCCCTCACCTCCTCCGCCAACTACCTCACAAGCATGTCAAGTCGACAACGGCCAGTCAGTCATCACTTACAGTCCAATGTAAGACCTTGATTGCTTTAGCTGTAATATTTTCTGATATATTTCAAGGCTATGTAAGTAAAACATTCGTTTTGCCGTAGACAAAGGAGTTCTCCAAGAGCCAGATTATTGATGATATCAGATCAGGCACCAGCAATCAGAAATAGATTCGCATGCCCTTGTCTAAAAAACTTGACGGAATTGGAGGAAGTTTCTGCTGTTCGCGATAGCTTCAAAGTCTTAGACATTATTGCGAACCAAGAGCGATGTTGAGTACACGGTCTGATTCATCCTACAAGTGCTTTGGCGTCGAATGGGCTGATCAGAAGCGGCACTTTATTATGCCATTCAATAGCTGAAATTATCTGAATAATTTACTGAGATCTCAAGAGCCGGCAAGTGACCCAATTGTTTGGTATTGACTTGATAATTTGGACCCCAATACTTGTGACATTCGCAAATTTGGTTAAATTAAGTGGAATGATTTGCAGGGTAATTCTTATCAAGAATCCAATTGCGGAAGGATTTCTGCCCTGAAAGCATGGTTGAGGTTGGATCCAGAAACCGTCAGTAACATTGAATACATCCCAAGTTTATCGTATGCGCATGCATTGAGCTGGACGGGAGGAATATTGAAAGGAATATGGATATAGTACTCGAGTAGGAACATACAGTATCTATATTTAGAGACGAAGTAGAGAACATCATCTGATAGAGAAGAGAGTGCAGAATTGAGATATCTTGGACGTCAATGTAATCACCTAGTCCTAGTACTCAATGCTTGATCTCTAATATGAAACGCGACGAGATGGAATGTTTACAAAATGCGTGCGTGTGGATGCGTGATGAAAGCTGGAGGTGAGGGATCACCTGATGATCAAAACAAGCATGTAAAATGTGCACGTGATTTGGCGTTAGAACTGATGACGGGTTCGTGTAGCTGCATGCCCGCACAACGGTTCCAAGATTAGAACTAACCTTACACCGTTTGCTTGTGATTTGCTCCTTTACCTTCTTCACTGTCTTTGCCCTCTGTGCCTCCTTACCCTCTCTGTCTCCCGACTTTTACCATAAATTCTGTAAACATTTCGAATCATATACCCATTGCAATCTAGAACGAACTAACTAGATCTTCCAATCCCTCGTATTTTTTGGAATTCACAATCTCCTCCTTAACATCTCCCATCAGGATATATGAAAACACCAAGATGGCTGAGTCCCCATCGGCAAATCCAAGTTCTTCTACGTCAGGAGCCCCTCAAAAATCCCACCACTGCGTAATCTGTGCTTTCCCAGCTCCTTCAAAATGTGCAGGATGTAAACAAGTGTGGTACTGCTCTTCTGCACATCAGAAACAGGTTACATGCCAGCCCCCCACGCTACCCCTTACTCGCTAACCCTCGTCTTCCAGGCCTGGCCTAAGCACAAGCGCCTCTGCAAGATATATCAAAATCCATCTCCCCCCTCTGCCGACACATATTGTGGGCTCTGTGGCAAGACAGACAATTTGACTCGGACAGAATGCTGCGATAGAGCGATCTGCGATGACGAGGGTAGCTATCAGATGTTTAGCTATTCCGGGGTGTGTTGCAGTCGAAATCATCGTCGTTATACTTTATGTGGATATCACCATGGTGAGGGCCACCAGGAGAAAAGATTGGAAGAAGTGTGAGAAATGTGTTGGGGGCGACCTACTTAATCTCACCACCGCGATTACTCAAGGTACCAGTGAGTTGCCCTTCCTCATCCCGATTATATCCTTGATGTAGAATTACTAACGGAACAAACTTTCATTTGAATAGGCTCGTTCAATTTCAAGGACGACCAGTGGAAAGATGCACCAGAGTTAAAGCCCGTCAAATGTGGAAATTGCAACAAGATTATCAGTACCGCTACGGAGCCATATAGTAAGTTCTTTTCTGCACACGAATACTCGCATTCGGATACTGATGTGAGGTCATACGTAGCTGGATGGGGTGGTTCTCTTCGATGTATGAACTGCGGCATTCGTCCCTGAGGATCTTGAAGCCACACGTGGAATCCGGAACATGTTTGAATACCACTCGCATGAAAAACAGATATTTGGTAGAAACACCCTGTAGTTGGGCTACAATATGTGCAATGAAGAGGACAGTCTGGTGGGTGACTGAGACTTTGCATAAGGAAAAATGATTCATTATCTCCAATCTACGGTATTAGATGTGAAACGAACCTAACCCCCTCTTAAATTACCTCTTCGTACTTTGGTATTTTATCTCCAGTTATGTTTTGACACTATGCCCAAATATTCAACTCATCAAGAATACCATCTAACGAAGTGTTATGTCAGTACTCTATCCCGCATCATACTTTAATGAATCCACTTGCCCAACAGTTTTTTCCTCCTCACTGGTAGTCCCCGCCTCCCTCTTGAAACATATGAACATCAATACGACCGTGATCATCCATCTCCAAACTGTCTGCGGTATCTTCATCTTGGATTCTTGTACCATCATGAAGAAACCTCACGCTCTTTGGATTACCAATCTCCCTGAGCTGACAATAAGCCTTGATAAGCTTTGACAGAGCTTTGGCACGCTTAATTTTGAAGGTGACTTCAGTGCCGACTTGATCTGCGACTGTGATAGGAACTATCTTTGTATTTTCAGCTCCAGCGTCATTGCCACTTCCAGTGCCACGCTCAGATTTTTCCTCCTGGATTCGAATTACAGGGTCGCGAAGATGGCGAGCTCATCTTGATGGATGGATTGTTTGCTCGTTTATTTGCCGAGGAGATATCTGTGATGGCAAATCTGAAGTCTCTTGTACGTTTGAATATTTGTTTGTTCAAATACTCCTTGTTTTCACAGCACTAGAATGAAGATATAAATGTCAGGGGCCGCATCTTATTCGCAAAAGCACCTACAGCCAAGGATATAAGTGTACTTACCAAAACTTTTAATCTTTTCCCGTCGAAGAGTGCACACAACGTAAGACGGGATCTGTCGAAGCTCCGCAAGCGGAAATCTATTCACTCTTTTAAGGAGTGCTGGAGAGATAATTCAGATGATATCGCAACTGCAAATGAGGAAATAACGAAGCTACTCCCCAGTCACTCAAGAGTCAATATGATTCAATATGAATCTGGAACTGACTAGAATTCCGATAAAGTCAAAGGGAAGGAATAGATGTCACGGAAACTGTCATCCAAACAAAGAAAGAATCTCATATGGAGGATCACCCGGGGGTACACAGAACTCATCAAACGAAAATATGCTCAATCGACTTTAATCAAAAATAATCTTGGAATATCAAGTATTTCAATTTCAGATACTAATCTTGATATATATCAAATTTTATAAAATTACTTATTCTTATCAAAAATATACATAATGAATATCCATTACCTAGGTAATCTTGGAATACCTAGGTACATATTGAACGCAAAATTGCATTACGATATATCCATATATACAGTAGTTCTAGTTTTACTCGAGTGGATATCAACCCTTTGACGTTTTATGAGTCTATCCATGCATCCATTGGTGGATTATAAGGAGGCATAGGTAGATTAACCATTAGAACTAAGGTCAATTGATTCGCGAAAAAGCAACGCGTAGGCCCGTGACTTTTCCTTCTTTGGTTGCGAACATATGCACACTGCCTATGTTACCAATCAACTAATTGCTGAATATGACATCTAATCTCAACTTGGGACGAATATCTGATGGATGTCCTTTAGGTAACCAACACGCTCCTCTACAGAGCATGTGTATCCACCAATCTTGGGGATTAAAACGGAGGCAAACGCTACTTGGGTAGACTTCTAGTGACTACTTGGCGATATATATTAGTATTGACCAGTAAATCGCATTGTAAACTAGAGACTGTTTTCAGTGCTCAGGAGAATCATGGGATGACATATTTCATGGTCCAAGTACTCATTATTCTTTTCTGGTTGTCAATCCGCTGTTCTTGGGGCTTTCTGAAAACGACAAAGTCTTGAATCGCTTGTTTAGACTTTTGTGATGCTGAAGCGGAACTAGGGGCGACTGGCGAAAAGGGTGTTGTTTTTTTCTTAGGGCTTGCTCTTGCGGAGCGTCAGCGGATGAGTATCATGTAATTGCGGTGCAACGAAGGAAATATAGAAGGGGGAGAATGGCACAGGCCTGCTTTAAGCTAGAGCTCTTGGCTGATGGCTTCATCATCATTGATGAGATTTCTACATGATCAACTACATGGAAAAAGCATTTTCGATACTAAGGACTAACTTCAATCCATTTCCTCTTCTTAATCTCGGTATTAACTTCATTGATCCTGAGCAAGTGTTGTCTACTGATGATTGTAGAATTGATCTGAACTTGAAACAGTAAAACACTCGACTGAACATATATCCATCGTATGAACTATTCTAAATTATTAACATCCTACAAATGGAACGCTTCCAAAATCATCCATACCCTTAGGGTATAACAGCGTCAGTCATTTTCAGTCTTCTAGTGGACCAACTCAAGATCCGACTTGTCGGTATGTTAATTTAAACAACGACAAGTCAAGAATAACTTACAACACAGATGTAAATACATGGATAAATCATAGCTGAGCCGGTTCTCCAGAGCTAGAGATTGAACTTGCTAGCTTTAGGCTTTGAAGATATGGAGACATGTGTTTACGTCATCTTGTACACCAAGGGCTCACCCGTTAGACATAATACTATCGACTTCAGCTCAACTCAATTTTCGTGTATAATTCCATCGAGAGTACGAGGTATCATCGGGGAACTTAAGCTTCTCACAGTTGAAATGCATCATTCCAGGTAGGCCCACAGCAGTAGTTGCCAATATCGCACATATCCATCTCAGATCCATTACCCGCCTCAGAAATAGTGGTTGCCTCCATGGATTGGCTCATCCATGCTAATATGATCTTGAAGTTTCGATTCATCGAAGGGAATTCCCAGACCAATTGTATGGCTGCTTCGACTCTGCAAGACAGCTGTCGCAGGTTAATACTCTCGCGAAGGCATTCTAGTCAGGCATCCCATGGCGCTTTCCATTCTTAATTCTAACCACAGGCAATCAGATGGTCCTTCAGTCTTTGATAGTTGATGGCGCTTTTTGTTTAATGCCCCCTTCGAACTGCATTCATTATTCGAGATTCATAAAGATCGTAGAACAGCGCCGATTTCTGAGGTCATTGAGGGCTCCACGAACGCTCTCGTGGTAGCTCGCCATTGCTCCGAAATGCGCCCAACTTAATCATCGCAGTATGTGTCTGGGACCAATCAGGTTCTTGTTCTTGGTCTTGTTCTTGTATTTAAGTTCCACATGGGAAGGCAACGTAATGCAATTTCTTCAAGACAAGCGCGAGATTCTTCGTCTTGTGATACAATAGGCAGGTGCAGCAAAATAGGACAAGTTAGCGCATTCAAAAGCATCCATAAACTGGAGGATAGTCACTCCGAAATTCTCGACCACAATCTCTACAACGAACCTGGTTTGCTTGCTGCAGAGATCACCCAGATTCTATTTTCCATTCAACTGGTTTCATAAATACCCAGTCTCTCACCAAGATCATCAAGTTCCTGCAATCTTTTGAGCATCTTACAACAGGGAGGTTACAAGGAAAATCAACACAAACAAGACATCAAGATGTAAGTGATCACATATTTTTCATTCATACCATACTATTTGAAGATAACTCCATGCGTAAGGCCATCAATTGGGGTAGGGTAGCCTTTAGTCTCAAGATCGATGGGGGGGCTACTTCACTGAACAAGTGATCCAGTCAGGCATTTTACCTCGACATTCTATTATCCCTGTGATAATTGACGAGTTTTTCCCTTGCTGATAATCCAAATGGTATAGGTCACCTCAGAAATCAAATCAGAATTTCCATAATGCTGCTCCTCAGACGGTTCTTCTGCAGGATCCACACTTAGGATTTCTTATTGGCAATGCTCCGTCGCACAGGGTTCCTTTTTATGCGTACGACGTTGATGTACTATCAACCACTCCAGGTTCGTCAGCTAAGAATCACGGGAGACAGGAAATTTCCGGAAAGTTTGTAGGACAGGAAGATGAGATGTACAGAGTCTCGAGCGACCGCGAGGAAGATTCAGTTGCAATATCTCCAGATGTTGCGCATAGAAGGGAGCGCAAAAACACCAAGCCTACTTTAAGCAAAGGTATTATCCAAGGTGAGATGACGAGTCATCACACAGGAGACGATATCGACGAAATCGAATCGGCGCCTTTGATCAAACCTGCCTCCCCTTTCATCAATCAAACTAATGATCCAGCGCCAACATTACCAGACATGGAACCCGAAATCGAATCTGGAACTACTCCCTTACCACTCATCATCCCCATGCCCTCAATGGCTCCCGCAGAGTTTGCTCTCTTCTCGGAGACACCATTGTCAATAAATAGACGACGATACCTCCGTGGAGCAGACTCAACTGATCCCACCATGTCAGGAGGTCTCGGACCGTCCGATTCCGCCGATGTGGAACTGGGAGGACCCGACTTCTTGGTGTGCGATGCGGCGTTCGATGCAGTCTACGACGCAAACGACGATGTTGCCTAGCAGCGGCGGGATTTTTGGCACGGCGAAATTACACGTTAGGATAGCTGATGGGGGGACGGTTTCCGTGGACGGCTTCGTATGACAGCTAAAGGATTGAACGTGGGGCGTCCAAATCCCCCCCACATGTTTTGTTCTCGAGGTTTCTAGCTATAGGTAGATAGTAAGATGCCTTCTGCAGATACTCACCCGTAGAAATACATCTCGAGCGTCACACCCATCAAATCCTCCATCACACCTAAAGTCCAAACCTGCACTGTCCAACGAGCCCATCCTATCTGATGTCCTACTTCAATCCGTCCTTTGATAAAAAAGCAAATATATACCAAAAAAATGATACTAAATTTAGTATTAAAATTTTTTTCAGAGAAAATGAAGTTAATATCACTCGGAGTCGGGAGTCGGGAGTCGGGAGTCGGGAGTCGGGAGTCGGGAGTTCGCTGGATCTTCCTATCCTTCGATATCACAGGCGCTTCATGTCTCTCTCTGCCTTTCCCCAAAGCATGCCAGCTATCCTTTGCCCTTGCACATCCACGCAAACCCACCAAGCGGTTCCCGCCACGCGCCCCGCACGCTCTCGGGACACCGGAGCCGCGCGGAGAATCGTAGAGGCGTCGCTTTTCTAGAGTGTGGCTAGCTATAGGGGGGGATGTCGATCGTTGGGGGCACGGCGGGCTGAATCTTGGGGAATGAGGGATGTGGCACGGCATGGCATGGCGTGCAGATTGCCGACGAGCAAAGATGGTCCCGATGCTGCGTGGGATTTTCGTGGAGGTTGGGCGCTGGGGCGTCGTGTTTGGTTGCGCTCGTGGCGCATGCATCGATGTAGTGGTGAAGGATGATGGCGCGCATGCATCATGATCAGACGCCGGCGCCGTGTTTGCTGCGCGGTGCCGGTGCAGGGGAAAGGGAAAGGGAAAGGGAAAGGGAAAGGGAAATTTTACGTTGCCGAGGAGGCCCAAATTGTTCTGTATCATGGTTCGCTCGCGCGACCTCGGTTTCATGGTTGATTAGTTCAGGATGTGGAGGTTTTGAGTGTGCTGCATCTATTTGCAAGTCATGTCATCTTGCATCACGTGGGTGATGGAAAGATTCCAGGAAATTTTGCCAGTCTTCAGAACTATAATGGAGATCATGGTCGTGACCATGGTCACCTGGGTGACGCTCCGCTGGCCCTCCGGGGGCCACTGCCGTGGTGGCGGATTGATTGCTGTTGTAGAAAGAAGATGTATCTTCAACATTGATACTTCGAGCGTGGCGAGGTATGAGAGTTGGGGGGTCTACCTTGTAAATGCATCGATCTATGAAGCTATAATCTATCCTATCGCATAGATTTCTAGTGTATGGCATATTGTATATTACAATGGGATTTCCCTCTAATCACTAACCATGATACCTGTGACGCTAGTCCTTTCCTCCTCGTCTTCCCGCAACGTCCTCAATAACCCTTTCTAACCACCACGCATGAATCCTCGCATCGCCCGTTAATTCTGGGTGAAAGGAGGTTCCGAATACATTTGCTTGGCGTACGGCTACTATGTCGCCTGTTTCTGCATCGAGGTTGAGTTCGGCTTTGGTGCTGGGTCGAGGATGGAGGATGTGCGGCCAGGGAGTGTGGCGAGAATTTCGACGGGGGTGTTGGGGCGGGTGGCGGTGTTGGGGATGGTGGGTGCGGTGATTGTGGGTGAGGAGGAGGTGCTGGGGGCTTGCGGGCTTGCGAGGAGTTGCTCCACGATGGGCGCTCGGATAAAGATTGCGGGGAAAGGGGAAGGCGAGGATTCAGCGTTGGGGATAGGGATGAGAGAAAGGGGAGATTTAGGTCGGCCGAGAATGATTCCACTTGACGACCGAAGTGGTTACGGTTAACTCGTACGTCGAGACCTCCGATTAGTTCTTGGCCGCCTGCCTTGGTGCGGTTGGCGGATTCGGAGAGGAGGATTAGACCGGCGCAAGTTCCCCATGTTGGGCGACGGTGGACTCTAGAGTGGTGTTAGTAGATCTTTTATGAGCCTTTTCTGGATTGTATATGTGTGTGTGTGTGTGTTCGTGAGTATTGAAAGAACATCCACCAGGAAAAATCATGTGAGCGGATGACTCACTTAACAAAATCTCTCAAAGGTTCAAGGAGTCCTGATCTTTGGGCTACGAGTGAAATGGCTGTACTTTCACCACCGGGTATGATGAGCGCATCGCATGAATCAAGCTCGGATTCAGTTCGCACCTCGATAAAGTGATATTTTATATCGAGGTCATGTGTTTGATGTGATGTAGTTTGGAACTTGGTGGCGAGGATCTGACTGGCTGAACGTAGAAGTTGAATATGTTCGTTGAATGCACCTTGAAGAGCTAATACTCCTATGGTGACGGTAAATGAGGGGAAGTTTGCCATATTAATGAATATCGATCGGATGGCCGGGGATGTGAAGGGATATCTTGATTGGGAAAAGATGAAGATTTTGAAGATATCATGGATAATTATATAAAATATATGGATGTGTTTATATAATAAGCCTACCTAGTACTTGGCGTTGTTTTGGGTCAATGCCAGGCTAGAAATTAACTGAAAACGGAACTTATTTTAAAAAATTATAATAAATTAACAAATCAATTAAAAATTGTAAATAATGCTTTATAGTATTATTGAGTTAAAAAATAAACGTTTAGTATGTTTAGATTCTTAAAAATGAAAGTTTTATAATATATAAAAAAGAATTTAAAAGATGTACTATTTTGTAGATTTTTAGCCCGGCATTGACCCAAAACAACGCCAAGTATATAAAACTAATTGTATGTAAGGTTACCTAGTAAATATATAACCTTGTTACTTGGTAGATAACAATTTAACTTTTCCTATGATTTGAATACTTAAGGTTAATTATATTTCTTTGATATTTAATTATTTAATTACTAAGTTATATTTAATTAATTTAATTATTTAATTATTTAATTATTTAATTATTTAATTATTTAATTATTTAATTATTTAATTATTTAATTATTTAATTATTTAATTATTTAATTATTTAATTATTTATTATTTTTATTTTATTATTTTATTATTTTATTATTTTATTATTTTATTATTTTATTATTTTATTATTTTATTATTTTATTATTTATTATTTTATTATTTTATTATTTTATTTTTATTTTATTATTTTATTATTTTATTATTTTATTATTTTATTATTTTTATTATTTTATTATTTTTTATTCTTTAATTACTTAATTACTTAATTATCTATTATACTAATTATTAACTCATAATTAGGATCGAATCTCATCGGAAGTGCTCGAGTATCTTAGAATTAATTATTGATTGATGAATAAATGCCAAGGAAATGATAATCATATTCTTCAAGCAATAAACACACACCTTCATTCCCAAATTGATATCAATTCATCATCATCCATGGATACAGTACCACACTAACCACACTAACCACACTAACCACACTACTACCTACCTACCCACTACTACCCCAACCCAAATTCAATCACCGCACACGCTAATAATATGATCAGCAGGGTAAACAATAACCTTATTTATGATTGGACGAATAATAAATATTGATTTCAATTATGTAAACCAATGAAAATTGCAATCCTCAACCATTTCTTTTTCCTTTCCTTTCCTTTCCACCCTTCACTTGAACTTCACTTGAACTTCACTTGAACTTCACTCAAACTTCACTCAAACTTCACTTGAACTTCACTCAAACTTCACTTCTTCTTCCCCTCATTCTCTTAACTTAATACGTATAGTACGCCAGCTAGCTTATGTATTAGCTTATGTTACTCTCCTTCCCTCCTTGAGAGGGGTCGTTTGAATAATCAGTCAATCAATCCAATCAATCCCATCAACCACCCAATCACCCAATCACCCATCATTCATTCCCAAGGATTATTATAGCTTGCAAGGCTTAACATTGTAAACAGACCAGCTTTAGTACTGTATTTACTTACCTAGTACCTATTACCTACTTGCTTACTTGACCAACTAAGGTTAAAGCTTTACCTACCTCACTCCTACCTCTACCTCTATATTCCCCTCCCACCAACCCACTCTTCAAAATGTTCGCTCTTCTCTCCTACGCCTCGAACCTCTCACTAATCTACATCATCCTCACCATATCCCTCTACATGCTCTCCCCAATCCTTCCCATCGCCGGCTTCTTCGCCCGTCTCCTCGCAGGCTACATTTCCCTCGTCATCTGCGCCTGCTACGGCGTCTACATATCCATCCTCCTCCGCGTCGTGGGAAACTACCGCATCTCCCAATGGGCCGTGGCCCGCTCCTTCAAATGGATGATGTGGCTGACCACCGGCGTAACCTTCGTGGTCGAGGACCCCCACAACTATCTCGGCACACGCGCGCCCCGCAGTCTTCATCGGTAACCATCAAACCGAACTCGATGTTCTCATGCTCGGCTGCATCTTCCCGCGATATTGTTCGGTGACGGCCAAGAAGAGTTTGAAGAATGTCCCGTTCCTCGGTTGGTTTATGAGTTTGAGCGGGACCGTGTTCATCGATCGGGGCAATGCGAAGGATGCGCGACAGGCCATGGCGGGCGCCGCCACAGAGATTCGAGACGAGAAGCAGAGCGTGTACATGTTTCCAGAGGGAACGAGAAGTTATGCAAAGGAGCCCACGTTGCTGCCGTTTAAGAAGGGCGCCTTTCATTTGGCGGTTCAGGCTGGCGTCCCAATCGTGCCGGTTGTGGTGGCTTGCTACAGTGATGTCTTGCATGTGCAGAGTTGGAGGTTTAGGTCGGGGAAGATACCAGTCAAGGGTAGGTTTTGTCCTTCTCATCACTTGATCGGCAGAGATTTGAGGGCAGGCGCTAATCTTGAAAATTCCACAGTGCTGAAACCCATTGAGACGAAGAATCTTACCTCGGCGGATGTGGAAGATCTCACGAGAGATACGAGAGAATTGATGTTTGAAGGAATTGGTAGCTTTGACTTCGAAGAAAGAGGAGAGCCAATTGCTATTCCAGCACAAAACCCAAATGGGGCCGTGAAAGCTACCGGTGTGGAAGCACGAGTGGAGCACCATATACTGTGAGAGCTATGTCATTTCGAAGAGATTACGCACGGGAGATGGATGGATGAGCGCCAAACCGGATGCTTTGCATGCGCCAGGGAAAATGCATACATATATATGCACGGAAAGGGGTCACGGAAAAGGGCCATGAAAAGGACAGGGAACGATAGAGACGGAAGGAAGCAGCCATGGAGCATGGGATATGGTATTCAGGGCCAAAGAATTTACCGAGCCCCCCCCCCCCCCCCCCAGCTTCAGCTATGAAGCGCTCGAGATCCTGCATCGCTTGGGTGTATATGGGCATGGAACATGAATGCAAAATTTCAAACGGTGATAGATACCCGGTAGAATTGGAACTTTTACGTTGATGGACGAATGGAAACTATTATGATCTTCTCACCGCACGCTTCGCGCAACCGTGTACTTGATTTTGAATTGCATGCACCCTAGGTATCTGAACAGTGAGCGAGCTCTCGAGGGATCAGCACCCTCACCCCTCAAATGCTCCCCTTCCACAAACAAAATGCTGATATTCAGTCATGAAATCCTGATACTACAAACGCCCCCTATACCAGACCACGGTACGATCACCAACTCCAATGCGGCCATGCATGCCTCTATTCATTCCTTCATTACTTGAGCCAACAAACCCCACGCTATACCCTCGCATCACCCCACGCACCTCACATGGCCGAGAAGCCCAACTTTCCAAAAAGACTATCCATCGCGACCCATTGCCTCCCACACTTATCCAGATATCTCTCCACGACACTTTTCAGCGTGCGAATCTCGCCCGATTATGCTCGGCCAATGCGGAGACGAGTTCTGTGAGCGTGTTAGTTTTCTGTCGCGGGGGATCCAGGGAATGAAAATATGGATGGGAGGCTTACCTTTCTCCGTGCCCCCTCGCAGTAGCCTTCGCCTTATCCACGTCGAACAAGCTAGAAAAGTAGAGTAGTTGATTGTACATCATTTTTTCCGTATATTCGTAACGCATTTTGCCCATGCATCCTTGGGCGAGACCTTTGGGACCGAGACACCTATGTCCGTAGACACTCATTTGTCTCGTGCGATTTCCGCATGCCTGATCGTCACATACGAGCCAGCCTTCGTAGTACTTACATGTTTCTTGACGGATTTGATGTTCGAGTTGGGTCATGATGGAAAGGATGGGAAGAGTGGTGCCGCAGCGACAGATGATACCGGATGGGGAGCAATTTTCCGGACTGTTGAGGAGACCTTCAAATCCGAAGGTAGCTTTGCAGGATCGACAGCGAAGAGTGAGACGAGTGGAATCTTTGAAGCGGACCAGAGTCATCAATCTGACTTTCGAGAGGATGAATCTCTGCATCGTTACTGCCTGACGGAGTTATTGTTGTTGATGCTATATTTGCGAGCATCTAGTCCGAGGCAATCCGCCAGACGTACTGTATCAGTTCCGGAAATATTTGCGCATAATCTCTCCACTGGAGGGAAAATCTGTTTATAGAGATACCATTCAACATCTGGCTTGAGATTTGAATCACGTTTCATCACGTCCTGAGGTGTAAATGAACGTTTGGCGGCGTTCTCGGATGTTTTCCCTTCTTCCCGTTACTATGTAGGCGATGACATCATCCTTTCGAACTTGTTTCCCCTTGGCTAGTTCCCGTAAAGCGACTTGAACTTGCGGCATGTTATCAGCATTAGGATAATCTTTTGGGTGCTTTTCCGAGCTTGGTATAAATTGTATACTTCTGAACGGGAATATTTCCTTCTCTCATTTTGGTTGAAATCTCCCGGAGATAGTCGTGAATTCGAGTAATAACAGCTTCTGCATCATCGCCAGAAAGTATTTCATTCAAAAGTTGAGACGAAACCTCTTTTGACAAAATTGCAGTATTCACGGACGCTTCATGTCCAAACCCTTGACTTCCATCTTATCAATAAACTTTCCATCAACTTGTACCAGGTTTATTGCTGCGTATTTCTTCTTTGCTTGAAGTAAGATACGTCGGAAAACATTGTCGATATCAATTTCCAATAATTTATACCGGTTCATTGACAGATTTTTGAAGTCATTTCCAACGGCAAGGGCATCTTGAATATTATCGACATTGGCGTTGATCATGACTGAATCAGTATCACCATAGATGACCTGTAAAGATTTACTCTCAGCCAAATCTTTAGTGCTTCGAAGAATCTCTCGACCTTTGTATGTTGTGAGAACTGCAAGTGGTCGAGCATAAAACCTAGACTTTGTTATATCCCAAACAACCATACATAGAGTTGGCAGTAAGTTTCAACGCCAATTGCTTGATATCCCAAGTTGCTAATTGTTCAGACGTAGCATGCTTATCTTTCATCAGACTTTTCACTTGTCGACGTCGACTTACAAGTGTAGCAATGAGTTTGGGTAATATACCTTGCTCTTGATCTGTTGGAACCTCTGGAACTCGGTCTTCATCATCGGACTGTAAACGTTAGTAAAATGTTGCTGTTCCCGAGAATGATAAACAAACCAAATTTAGCCTATCAACTGTGGTAAAGCAAATATTGAACTCCTGAATGATACTAGGGTACAAGGAATTAAAATCCATGACGAGTACGAATTTATCATATAATCCTTTCTCTGGCTCAAATACTAGCCCTCCTTTATACTTATCTTTCTTCTTGACATCTCCACTTTCTTCATCAACATGCTCTTCTTCGACTTGCTGCTTGCCCTTAAAAACAGCCTTGTCAGGACAGATGTATTTATTGCGATGAAATTCATGTAATAAAATGTATTCATTCCGTTCAGCTCGAGTACCAGTAAGGGTTCTTGCCCAAGAGTTTCCGGCCAAGTTAGTGAGAACTTTAGTCAAAGGAAGCATTTTGTACTTTCAATGCAAGAGCCGCAATGAAGTATGTATCTGCTTCGCAATGGCTAACGTAATCCATTAGTCCCTCATTAGTAGTAGCCCATGTCTTCAAAGCTGCCTCATTGTCGATTTCTCGACGATTTGTACCCGAAAGGTAAAGACTGCACATCTCTGTGAGAGTCCAAGATGTACATTTTGTCATGGTAGATTTGCCCATGTCATTGGCCAAATCACACATGAGGCGACCTGACATTAAGGTGCGCTCTGCAAAAAAGTTTCCCCCCATCTTTCCTATTGAAATGGGCCACTGGGTACGCCTCATACGACCGATACGTGACCACTGTGGAGTCTTTCTGGCCTGAAATCTACTCAACAAAATGCTAAAGTCAACACCTTCCAATTGGTGGCCAACGAGAACATCAGGATCAACCAAGTCCAAACGAGCAAGAAAGAAACTCAAAATCTCATTCTCCTGCTTGGCCAGCTTGACAAGTCCTTTGGAGCGCTGTTTAACTATTCCTTCGAATCCTATGGGGAAGTGTGATCCGTTGGCCGCATAACAGTAAAGGTTTGGCAAGGTAACTTTTCTGGCGGAGTGGTATCGCTCAGTGAAACATTTTGATAGATTCTAGCACTGATTGCAAGAATTTCTTGCTTGTTCTCCTTAACGTTGAAAATAGTACGTAGAGCAATGCTCATTAGAGTCAAAGGTGGAGCTTCAAGGTTCTCAGACTCACTTATGGGAGTAATGGAATTTGGTTTTGGAACCTGGACTTCTAACTTGCAGTGAGAAGCGTTTTTTAAGAGCTCCAAAATCTGCATCTTCGATTTTTAACCAACATGGACCCATAATATTCTTCCAGAGAACAAATTGTTCAAAAAGAGGAGTATTTGAACCAAAGACGTGGGAGAAAGTCGAGCCAGTCTGTTGGTCGATGTGCAGTGCAGGTTCTGGAATCGTCAGTTGAGCAGATAGATACAAAGACTCCAGACTCACTGTTGTATGGATATAAGAGCTTCAAATATTCGCCCTCCTTTGGTATATCAGGTAACTCAAAGGCATACTTTCTAGTACAAGGTTTTGATTTTATGCATCCCAACATTCATTTTGGTCATCATATCATCAACCTCTTCATATACATCCTTCATCTCCACTTCATCTGTCGTGTCGCGGCCGTGGCGTTGGCGATATTGCCGAGGTAGGAAGAAGAGCTTTCTAAGGATGTTGTCAACCTTAACAAAGCAACTCACAAAAGTATCTGTCTTCTTGTTCTTGACTTTACCAAAAAGACATAAAACTCCCATTGATTTCAGTGTAATCGGTCCAGAACATATTGAGGCTTCCATCTTCTTCGATTGCATCGTTATAGTCGAGCTTTCCAAAAGACATTGTCTCGATAGGTTGGCTGCTACTCATTACGTTCAATTTGTTAGTAACATCATTCCAGGACGACGCATCAACATCTTCAGTTGGACCGCGAGGTGGAGATGAGGTTGCTGGTACTGGGTATAGCTCCTTTTTCAGTTTGGGTGGTGGCCTAGTTCCGGAAATGTTGACACTGGTGGCTGTGATACCATCGGCTTGAGCAACTTCCATCATATCTTCATCTTCTTCCTCTTCCTTAACACTGATATGAAGTCTTCTTTCCACAGCTTTCGCAACAGGCGATGAAGGTTGTGGCTCATCCATTGGCATATCATCATCGTCAATTCCTGCCATAAAATCATCTTCATCACCTGCATATATGGGAGGGCTCGATGGTGCAGTTGTAGTATTAGCGGATCTACTATCCGCGACCTTGGTTCTTTTTGACGTATGTCGAGAATCGTTCAATGATGGTGATAATGCTCTTGTCCTCCTTTTTCTCATGCGCCCTACTAGCTCTTGAAGGCAGGACTTGGGGTCTAGGAACATTTGTATCTACCTGCCCTAACAGGCCCTCCAGGAAATCTTCATCTGCCTTCGTTTTGACAGGCTATGACCATTAGCGATAATCAGCAAATCAGATCGATCGCAATTACCTTTGGTTTTTGTTGAGCAGCTGCAGGCCCCTTGGTAAAATAATTGCTGATCCCTTTGTCCATACTCTCCTTTTTAGCTTTCTCCTCCTCACGTTTCCGCTTCGCTATGAGATTGTCAGGTATGTCACAAATACACAGGACCTAGAAACCCACCAGCCTTTCCATTCTTGCTCTTGACAGGCAGTTCTTCTTCACTCTCCGAACCGTAACCTTGTCTATGATCTCGATCCCAATCCTCGCGACCATCATCTGCATAACCTTCACCATTGTCGTCTATAACGAAATCATCTTGATTCAAACGATTCCTGACGACCTTCTTGTAACCTTCCTCATCAACCTCTTCATATAAATCCTCTTCTTGACGTATTTGGTAAGTATCGAGACGTTTCCTCCCGGATTCTCGAAGTGCACGAAGTTCTGCGAAAGAAGCAGCCTTTGACATTATGCATTAATTGAAGGATTTTAGACGAATGTTAAGGAGGGTTCTCGTTGACTATAACATTAAAAGAGAAATGCACTGTGTGAAAGGAAAGTGCAAGAATTGGAATCTTTTCTACACCTATGTGTATATGTTGGTGTATGTACCGGTATAAGTTTCGAAATTGTAAAGTGGATTGATGAATGAATACCTAGTAGATTATAGCTGGAGATAGTTGATACGCGAAATTGGGAAGGGGAATTTTGGACGCGATATGATAACGCGAAAAATGGTACGAGCGCGAATACTTAACGCGAAAATAAATTAAAGTTATTGGATGACTAAGTGCTTCGGACTATCGTTACGCCGCTCCGGCACAAAAAAATAGTATCAAATGGCGAAAGCCTGGAGGGCAGTTCGAAGCCTTATAGACTCCACGCCAGAAAGATGTTTACATGTCGAGCATGTACGAAAAGGTGCTTACAAGCACTCATTGGAGATTCAGTCATTCATATTACACATCCACAACTTATAATTCCACAGAGACAACTCTATAGATCATTTACCTCGAATGCGACAGATTCTGAAACTCACAGTTACCAACCTATCTCACAAGATGAAGACGCCTCTGAACCAACGAAAAGTCGGACTGCCAAGAGACAGGAATGGTTGGATTCAAGAGGGCAGAGGCCTGCAGACAAAAAACCGGCTCCAGTTGATCCAAGAATTGACAATAAGTTTATTTGGAAGCTCAAACAATTGCAAGATCCCTTACAGCTCGCCAACTATGTACGGAAACTTCTATCAGAGGATGATTTCGAAAAAGCTTTACTTTACGTACGATCTGCAAGCAAGAATGTTGAATGCGTTGTTAGTTGGAACCATTTGATTGAGTGGCAGTTCAGTAAAGGATTATTGAATCCCGCGATAAAAACATACAATGAGGTTTGTTCCAATTAATTTCATAATCCAGAAATCTTGCTGACAATGTAATCACAGATGAAAAAACGAGCGCAATTTCCAGATGCCCAAACTTACACCATCATATTTAAAGGCTGCAGCGAGAGCCCATATACTAAACAAGCTTTTGAGAAAGGTTTAGCAATATACACCTCGATGCTTTCCAGCGGTTCTCGACTTAGACCAAATACTATTCATATGAATGCAGTTCTTCGACTTTGTGCAAGGGCGGGTGAAGAAGAAGCCTTACTGGGGATCGCTGCTCAAATGCCTGCCCAAGGTACCGGAGCACCTGATAATCTAACTTTTACAACCATATTAAACGCATTTCGCATGAAAGCTCTTGCCAATCGCGATATGCCAGAAAAGGAACTCTTAAATCTTAAAAGGAAAATCATAGATAGGGCTCATCGAATGTGGGGAGATATCTATACACGTTGGCGCAAAGGAGATGTAATGGTTGATGAAGAACTTGTCTGTGCTATGGGACGGACATTGTTACTTGGTTCGGAAGAAGACAATGATGATGTTTTATCCCTAGTTGAGCAAACTATGAATGTTCGACGTCAAATTCCTCGGCGTGGCACAAAGTCCCGGCAGAAGATTGAGCCATCCCTTCAAGGACAGTCTAGGACTGATGAAAATAAGGGGTTAACCGAAATTGAAGGAGTGATGACATCACTCAGGAAAATCAACTCGAGGATGTCTTTGCTCGCTCTGGAACTGCAGTGGCTTCGTTACCTAGATCACATGTCTACGCAAAACCGGGTCCTAACACAATCTCTATGATACTCACGGCGCTGGCGAACATGCTCAAGAAGGATCCTGCAACAAAATACTGGGAACTCTTTACGAAAGAAATGGGGGTTGTACCAGATCAAGATAATTATCTTAAATACCTAAGAATTCTCCGGCTCTTTCGATCAAGTCGCGAAGCTCTAGAGCTTTTGTTAGATATTCCCAAAGAATCATTGAAACCTGAATTCTTCCGCCTCGCCATGAGTGCCTGCGAGCGCGACAAAAACAATCCCAACGTCTTTTCCAACGCCGGAAAAATCCTCGACATAATGCAAATGAATCTCACGGTCCCTGACATCAAAGCCTTAGTAACCTACATGGATGTCTCGGTTTCCTCCTCCCTCACCCGCAAGCCGTCGGGCAACCGACCCACCAAATACGAACAGGGCAAACAGATCGTCCGCGCCCTCGAACGTGTAGGTCCATCATACCTCAATATCCGTTCCTTAGCCATGTATGGAAATCCCACCTCTACCGACGATGACCACTTCCGAAACCGCGATTTCAAAAACGAAGTTCTAGTCCTCATCCGTCGCATCATAGGCGCCTTAGATATCCTAATGGACAAAGGTCTTATACCCCGTGATTCATATGGAGAAATGATCGCTCGCCGCAATAAACTCATAGCCTACGAACGCCGGATCGGTCCCTTGCATGCAGGATCCAAAAAGCACTCAGGGGCTTTCCGGTACAACCTCGAGCCTAATACAGAAGATGAAGACCAAAATCAAGAACCAATCGATCGTCGCACCCACGAATTCTCTAAATTGCAATTCAGAACTGCGGTAAAGAAGGGCTTGGCACCGTTTGCCGCTACCCAAGGATATGCAGCTCGTGTACAACCATTTGCGAACAGGAAATCCAATCTGGGGACTCCCGCATCGTTCGCAAACAGAAAGTCGAATACCGAAAATTCCGCCAGTTTTTGATTATAATCATGATGTATATATCATTTTCACATTCTCATTGCATGGTGTGCAACGTCTCCATGGCATGGATGGACTTTACATTGCTAATTTGGTCGAACAATCTGTACAAGTCACAAATCCAACATAACAACCTTTCATACTGCAATGCATTCTGTACAATATCTTGAACCAAGGAAATACATATCTTTACACCCATTTCATCAACACATCAAGTCTCATGGACCTTCTGCCCGCCAACCTCATCGTGAAATGCACATTGTGAATATACACAATAAAATAGATGAACAGGAAGCGACAGCAAAATACTCAACCCACATACAAAAGACTTCAAGCAGCCATACGGTCATACATCCATGTCAAATTCACAATCAAACGGAATCAAAAATAACGTGATATTGAATTGAATCGATCTCCTCCATGAATTGAGTCTCATGTTGAAATTTCATGGGAATTATTCATGTTATGTCTCATGCCATCCCATTGGAAATTGAACAACATTTCAATATCAAAATATCGGAATGTTGGTCTAATAGTTATAATGATGCCTCTTCTTCCACCTCTTATCAATATCCTTCTTCGCGTTTGTCAATCTTGAAACGATCCTTAAATAATAACAATAACAAACTCTCCCATCTCACTAGTTGAAGAAATAATTTCTCGTCTTGTACCTCATCATACTTTAATCCGAATCACTCTCGTCAAGCGATATCGAACCATTACTGTCTCTTGAAGAATAATTTTTAACACCCATCTTTTCCAGCTGCTCGCCAAACCCATCACTGATATCAGTTTCATCCCCGCTCATGTCCTTAGTTATGTAGTCACCTAGAGAAGTTCCTGGTGTTTGAACCCTTTGAATTGGGTTCGAGATGTTTTGTTCCTCCTTAGCCGGGCTATAAACCTTTCCTGATGGTGTGACGATTCTCGGGGTTAGATTTTCTCCTCTTTTAGGACTCGTGGTGATTTGAATCGGAGATGAGCATCGATTCAAGAATGGCCGATTTGAAGCAGGCGACGTAGTCGGGGACATCATTCCTCGTGAGTGAAAAAATATTCACCAAGGTGGGGATGCGTGTTGAATGGTCGTTCATGGTGGTCAGCGGACAAACCTCATTGCCTATGCATTCTTGAGATGCAGCTTCAACAAGAAGAGCAGTATCCTCGACCTTGGTTTCCTTTGGAGGGAAATCTCTAGCATCACCTTTATCGATGCCAGAATGTTTGACATGTTCCATGTTGGATGCTGACACAGGCGAAATCTCAAGACCTGGCTGCCCACATGCTAATGATGCTGTACATGCTGATACCGTATGAATATTTTCGAATTCGGACTGAGTTTCAAACGAAAGACCTGGCCCAAAATTGGTCTGGTCTGTTTCCTCTTCAATATCTGACTCGGTCAAATTCGCGCTCCAGAAATGAGTATCTATCTTGTAGATCGGTATAGCAGAATTGGTTGGCTTTGGACTATGATCGATGGGTCTTGGTACACACATTGTCAAATCCACATCATTGGAGAATGCGGCTATACTTTCATCAACTCGACTGGAGCAGATTGATTTTTTGATCACCGCAACCTGCATTTTCTTCATACAAATCAATGTTATCGATGGGAAGAATATACAAACTCTCGATCGATTTTTCCGACGACATTACGACTGGAATTCCTTCAATATTCAGCATCCCTTTGAATAATGGAGCCATAATGTTTTCTCCGCAAATTGCATTCGAACGCTCTCTTCCATGCACTACATCCCGGCCGGGGTCAGACACAATGTTTTCATTGACATTCGAGTCTTCACTCTCTTTTGGATCTTCAGATACCTCATGGACAATTGAACCATTATTATCCTTATTCTCACCAAGCATATCAGTATTTGAGAGTTTAAACCCTGGTGTACTGGATGAGTTCAAATTATTTTCAATTTCGATCCCTGTGGATGCGGTCTCATTGTCCGAATAATCGATGTGATAGTTGCTGCGAGAAACTTGGGCAAGAGGTTCATCGACTCTGCCTCTGGAAGCTTGTAGAGTTTCGTTAGATGAACGAGATTCAGCCCATGCTTTTGTTGCAGTTCTACGATCTGATTGGAGATCAGTCTCGGTATTGAGTATTTTGCCGGTCGAATCTCTGCTATCAAGGCTATCCAAATATTGGAGAATTTGCTTGGAGCCTCTCAAAAGCGGTGTGTAGTTGCCACCCTGGTTTCCTATGAATAATTCAGCAACAAATTCGTTCTCAGCCTTTCGAGGGGTTCCAGCCTCCACGCATAGACTCAAATCATTTCCCCCGGAATTATCATCGCCGATAAGTTCCCCTACTCCCTCCTGTGATTGAATTCCGGGCGAGACGCTTCGAAGTGATTCAGTGACCACCACTTGAAAGTCATCTTCTAAATCAGAAAAGTCGGGTAGATCTTGTTCGTCCTCATCTCGATCACCAAGTGGTGAAAGTGTGGGCCTCCACGCAGGCTCACGGGCTCTATAAGCCTGCTCGAAAACTTCAGGCTGGGCTTCAACACAAAAAACTTTGGTTGGTACAACTGTAAGCAAATCTCGAGAGCTCGTCATTATTTATTCTGTCAAGATCGGCTGTTTCCAAGTCTTCACTTTCGTAGAATTGTGTCATAGCACATTTTCTTTTTGGTTCATTGTGATCAGCATGAACATCCCGCTCTGTCTCTGGCTCCTCGAAATCCACGTGGATATAACTATCGGGACAATCCATATCTTCTCCCCAAGTGGAAACCCAAAAAACGACCTTCAGAAGGATTGTATCTGACTTCTGAAAACTCTCCATGACTTTGTTGACATATATCAGTCATGGCAAGGTCTTTGTTATCATAGATCTGTGTCCTAGATGACCGAGTCTTCGTTTCTGGGTAGTTAACTCTAATACTACGGTTTGGCGATTCAACATCATCCCATTTGTAGACTTGGAAACAACGTTCAGAAGCATCATATCTGATTTCTGAAAACGCCCCAAGGTTTTGTTGGGCCATGTCAGCTATCGCAAGATCTCCAGTGTCGTAGATCTGTATTCGAGCCGCTTGAGTCTTCGTTTCTGGATATATAACACGAACCCTAAGCTCTGTCTCTAATTTTGGAAGGTTTCCCCATAGGTGAACATGAATACAAGATTCCTCAGGATAATATGTTATTGTATCCGAATATCCACCTTGGTTTTGCTTGCGAATTTCCGAAAGTGCGAGGCTTCCGGTTGGAAAGTATTGTATGTGACGCCAACTTACCTCTGATTGGGGATACCTAACACGTACGGGACCCGCCAAAAACTCTTCATCCTTGAATAAACTTATATTTTTGCTTATCATTTTACCGGTTGGTGTTTCCTCCTGAGTCTTGGTGCAAAGATCTTCAACAGTCTGTACAGTACTGTCCAGATTTTCGCCATATAAGAGATCATATTTATACTCAAGTTCACTTGGATAGTTCTCAATCTCTGGTAGCTCGTCTTCCCACTCTTCTGTCGTCTCCTCTGAGGGAGATGAAAAATGTAGATTCTTGGTCATTTTGTCTACAGTCTGCTTGATACTGCGAGCAATTCTCTGCAGGTCTGATTCCTCGGCATTGGATAAATTTGAACTCGAGCTTTGACGTTGCTCATTTTGTTTTTCAATCTGATTGACAGAAAATGATTCGATTGGGTCGTCAAATTGATTTTTTCGTTCTTCAGTATGGATTGGCAAAAGATTTTGTTGGTCTGATTGCTCGACATTGAAAGGAGTTGACGCGGAGCCTTGCCAGTGATCGTTTCGGTTTTCATGTTGATCGATAAAAAGAGGTTCAACTTCCTGAACATAAGGCGTTGAATTTTGTTCCGGAAGTCTGGCTCTGCTTTTGAGTATAGAATTTCGAGATTTTGCTGCCTCCTGCCATGTCGGTGGTGAGGCGGCAATTGGATCTTGGTACACAACGCTAGGATCTGAATCAGGCGTCACTTCCCGAATTGTGATTATTGGTCGTTTCTCCTCGCGGTGTATTCTTTCTAATGGCTCGGGCTTCTCGGCGTAGAAAACAATTGATGAAGTCGTGTCTATGAATTGATTGCTGTAACTCGGAGTTAGCTATGGCTTGCAACATAGAAATGAATATTACCCTTGATCAGACTGTTGATTGGGGATCACATCTGGACTCGAATCTTTTAGGAAATCAATTGGTTGTGTTGGTAGGAGTTTGCCAGGGGAGGGTGACGGGGAAACCGTTGCTCCTTTTAGAACTGTCGGTTCACTGTTGTAGTCGTCGAAAGATTTGATAATCGAGCAAAGGTACGAGTCTGGCGTTTTTGATCTATCCCCATCACTTGTTGGTGTCTGACTTGCCAGTTGCTCTGAGAACTCCTCATTTCGTAGTGTCTGCGCTTGACTTGTCCCTGCGGATGAACTATTAGATACCATCGTCCTACTATCCATGATGGAAAAACTTACAGCTCTTTGCCTCATATCCATCTTGATCATTGAGTAGATCTTCAAGTTGTTGAATCTTGAAATCTTGAATATTTGTTAGATCTGATTCCCAGGGATGTTACACAATATATCGATGTACTTACGCTCGATTATTTTGTCGTGATCAGCGTTCAAAGAGCATGATCCACCTACTATTTCGTTGGGGAATGTTGAATGTCTATCAGATGTTGATGCATGTGTACGATTGAGGCTATCGATGTTCAAGTCTACCAATTCTTTTGCTGATTTATCGGCAAAGACATCCTTTTCGCGATAGGTCGGTAGAACTTCCTCATCTAGTAGATTCTCTCGTGACTTTGCAAAACGTCGAGGAGATGCCATGTTAGATATAGATCCAAGCATGTTAATAAGACTCTTTCGTCTTTTTGGAACGAGTTCCGATTTCTGCTCTGGATACAAATCATTAGATCAAAACGGACACGGAAAAGTTGATTGCATACTAATTTCTGGCTCCAATTTCAAAGGGGTCGTGGTGAGAGGCCTTTCATTCTCAGGAATATCAAAATCATTAGACCTTCTAGAGCGAATGTTTCCAAAGAGGTCCCATGCTGAATTCCGGCGACGAATTGGACTGCCTGTTTCAGCGGATGGAGGATCCTCTTCTTCTGCATCAATGCTGGGTTTCCCGCGTGATTTTAAGCTTCGTAAGCTATCGAATATTTGCCGAGCTCTCTTTTGGGACGAAGTTCGTCCCAGATCTTGGAGTTTATGCGAGTTAGGCGTGCGAGGAGTTCCAGGAAGAGGTTTATTCTCATCATTCATCTTCTCGGGGGTTTGAAATGATATGGAAGCCATGTTAATTTGTCTCTTGGTTTCACGTTTTTGCTAGAGTTCATTAGTTAAATAGTATAACCTCCAAAATGCCCGTACAAAGACCACAATAAGAATGAGAAGAATTGATATAGCATGTGTTCCTAGGCTGAAAAGTATTCCTGTGAGCTTTGAACTTACTTGTACTTTAACCAAAATTACCAAAAAACTATCATGTAGTTCTATGCCTTGTTGAGTTTGTGGGTTGATGAGAATTGAATTAGGAATGAGACTGGAGTAAAAGAGATACTTATCATCAGAAACAGGAAGACCAAAGAAATAAGTCTACCATTCGTACCTACTGTATTGATATCATTTCATTTGAAATGGGAAAGGAGAATGGCCTCGAGCTCTTCATAAGTGAAGGAACTGGACGAAAGCGATATTTCAATATACTATCTACCTACTATCCAGAACTACCTACTAGATACCTACCTAGCTATGTGTGAGACAATCTAATGTTTGTACAAGTATAAAGAAAACGCTTATTTTCCAGATATACACACACGTATATATATGTATGCAGACTTAGAATCATAACATAACAAGAGCCCCGAGAGAACTCTGAATATAATATCAAACTAAACCTACCTTCATCAACATCAACATCAACATCATCAGCCACATCAACATCATCAGCAGCCACATTTTCAGTACGAGGCTGAAACCCCTATTAAGTATCGAGCGGCCGCATATTCCGTCTCATTCGCGTATGGAACACCGCGGCGATTAAACCTTCGCGACCTGAACCTTTGAGATTTGCCCTTTAGATTCCTCCCACCTCATCTGCCATTCACATAATTCGTGTATACAACCTCCCTCAAAGATATCAAATTATATCTCTGTTCCTAAATTCATTCTCGTTTTTTGAATATTGTTCCACGAGGACTTCTACAAGTTTTATTAACATTTCTTTAAACTAACCTCAGCGTAGCAACATGGCGCCCAAAAATGACTTTCCCGATTTCAATGGGTTCATTAATAAAGGTAAGTAGTTTTGATCTGCATGTTTATTCAATCTGTGATAGATCGCCAATAACTGACAACTCTCAAAGGACGTGAGCGTCGTAAGGATGAACTTCTCGCAAAATAAGTTCTTGGGCACGAATCGTCGTGCGAGTGCGCCTGGAGCAACAAGCAATCGTAAACCAGGAACTGGCCCTTCTCTTGCCAGCAGAATGGGTGTCGGAAAGGTATAAGAGTTATTAGTTGATCTTTATCATATTTGCGCATCTAACAATTGATAGCGCGGTGCAGCTGTTACCAGACCTCCACCAAAGCAAAATCCCCAACCTGTTGTCGGAAATGTTGATGCGGAATGGACTCACGACCTTCACTCTCTCAATAATCCAGGCGCTTCTAGAAACTCTCAAGTTCCTCCCCGCGGACCAAGAAATGTCAATACTCGTACTCGAAACGATCGACTTGCGAAAGCATTTAACGGTTCTGCATCAACCACCCCGAACTTGAACGCGCAATATAACATCGTTGGAAAGTCAAAGGCGGTAACTGGAAGTCTGTCCATCAAGGGACTTGCAGGGCCATACATTGTAATGGCAGAGAACTTTGCCCGAGGAACTTCTGCACAAGATATTGAGAGTGCGATGTCATCAGTTGGCGGAGTTCCATTAAGCTGTCGGCTCATCTCTACTCACCCGAAGGTTGTTGCTGAAATAATCTTCGATTCCAAGGATGGAGCTGATAATGTAATTGATACATTTAACAACCAAGAGGTATGTACAGGTGGGCTTGATTTAGTTTCAGGATTTAATGACAAAATCATACTAGGCCGATGGTAATTTATTGTACGTCTATCACAAGTCTGGAGCTCTTACGCAAACTCCTCTAATAAATCAACGTCCCGCTCCACGCTCGAGTGTTCCCACAGGTCCGAAGGCTGGTCGCTTTGAACGCAGCTCAGGGAGTGATAGTTTTGATTCTCGGTATAACAACTCAAGAAGTTCCAGAGAAGATGTTGTTGATGGTTCTTACGGATTTGACGATCGTATGGACACTGATGATCACGATGATGATAGAGGCAACAGCAATGGTAGGAGTCAAGGTCTTTACAGTGACAACCTTGTTGGGGCTCGTAAAAGCAACAACAACCGCAATGGAAATGGAAACAACTGGAATGGTGGACGACGGGATGATAGAAACCGTGGATTCAGATGATGATCAAATTTCCGGGTTCAACTTTCATTTTTGGGATCCTGGACAATCCAGGACTACCTAGATGTTACGA
The DNA here is from genome assembly GCA_008692225.1 of Monilinia fructicola. Lineage (NCBI taxonomy): Eukaryota > Fungi > Ascomycota > Leotiomycetes > Helotiales > Sclerotiniaceae > Monilinia > Monilinia fructicola. Next base: position 1,058,893 of record VICG01000016.1, read on the forward strand.
ATGTCTCGTTTTGAGATTTTATGATGTGAGACCGAGTTCTTGCAGGATTGGCATAATGAGCAGCGATCTGAAGAACAATACATGAAAGCATAATCAATGCTATTGTATTAAGGGATTTTCGATGTCTATATGGAGTTCTGGGGGTAATACGAAGGAAAACACAATACCTTGGACCATAATCTTGCGCCCAACATACCGTGTATAATACCAAAACATCAATAAAAAAGCATGATATTCGACTGCTCCTCCATGAAAACTTGCGATTTCTCCCCTGGCTATATCAGATGGCATCTACCTTCCTTCATCCCTAACGCTGAACGATCCGGTACTTTGGATATCAGATATCTAACGAATATGATTCTTTGTATGTACCGTTGACGGTGATACCTCTAGCTCTTAAAATCTCAACGGATTCATGACTTTCACCTACAGTCTATTTCGTCCCTTTACCTTCCTCTCAACTTCCTCCTGCGTATTTAAATGTCTATCCAAAGCTCCTCATAAGTCTAGGTATTTATCCCACCACATGTCCTGCCTCCTCTTATCCCTTCTGCTCTTCCATCCCCCAAATAACCACCACCTCCCAGAATTGCCCCATCGCATTCGTGTCTCTTTCAGCATACAAAAATACCACTAAGTGGAATCCCGTCGAAATCTGTGCCCAGCCACTCGTTTCGCGGGAGGTTGACCATTCCTCTTGCTCTTCTTGCGTCGGGTACAGGGTTAGATCTTTTTAGCTTCGTAGCTTCTCTTTCGGCTTTCGATACTTTTTTCACTGCGCGGGGAGGGGAGAGTCGGGTTTCAATTTCTCATCTTTACATCCTTGTAGATCGATGTATTGGCTATTGCTCATCAAGCCACTGCTGGACTTGCTCCGTCTAGAAACTAGCATCGCGGGTGTCTTCAAGGTTCAAGAGATGTTCACAATCTAGACGGATTGTTCGTTTCCTTTCGTTTCATTTCATTTCATTTCACGTTTATCCTTATTCTTGATATTATCCACCATCTGCGCCGATGTCGCGTTCACAGACTCGACGTCTCGGTCGCGGGGTGTGCGGAGGATAAAGAAACTTCGGCACTCCCCTCCCCGACGAACATAGCATCGCGATTCCCATGCTTTTGTTGTGGGAGGCTAGGGTAGGGCTCTTGGTCCACCCAGTCCCTATACACGACTGAGGCATGGAAGTCGCCGTCCCGCCCAGGAGCTCGCGTTCGATCGGCACCCGCTTGTTCCCGTCTGACATCGGCGGGGTATACAGTCGAGCGCTTCATGTCGTTTCCTCATCTTCGATGAAGTGGTCCCGATCGAAAGGTTCGGGCCGAGCGGGCGTCATCGTAGAGCTGTGGGGCGCGTCGCAACGCTGTATTTTAGATGTCGCTTGAGAGGTGTGGGGCACGATGATGGGAAGCGCCCGGCACTGGTGCTTGAGATTGAACCGCATCATGCTCTCCTGCACCGGAGTAGCTGGCTGGCTCGTCCGCCCTCACCATCTACTTACTTCCTCTCACTCGTTATCTTCTACGCTGCGTCCGCTCGTGGGACGCGTCCGCCGGGATACGCTTGTGAATCCAGGGGAAGCGAGTGCTCGTTGAGACGTCCGGGATGATGAATCGATCCAGAGAGGTAAGACTTTGATTTTCGAGCGCGGAGTTGACAACACGTCTTTGTCCATTGTGCTTCGTCGGTATCCTGCACTCGGCGGAGCTTGTGACGGACGCCGTGGTCATCTCATCGCCCATGGAGCGAAGGCTCGCGGGCACATGATAGCTATTATAGAGGGGGAGTGGCTGATAGCTGTCGATCGTATACGCGATTACTCCTGCAATATACCCGAGTCAGGTCCCCTTGACAATTGACGCAGTGGATATCTGTTGCTGTCCACCGGAAAGGAGCAACTCCCATCCACTCCAATATCATCAGCACTTGAACTTTCCGGAGCTGCGTCAGGAGCATCAACGCAGATGTATGACGGCCTTATCACTAGAGGATACATTGCCAATACGTAAACCGGATACTGCTGAGATTTCCTCCGCTATGCTGGCCTAGGATGATGCGCGCGATTATTTTGAATATCAAGCCCGAGGATGTGGACGTGTGATGATCTCGTGGCAAATAGATCAAAGTTGGCGAAGACATACTCATTGCTACTTGTAGGTGCTCGTGCTGCCCGGGAGTAATCACATCAATACGCTGGTATGCATAAGACCCATCATCGTAGATTTTGCAAAGATTTGCAGTGGACAGGTATCTTCCCTAAAAGTGGAACATGCAACAGGAGAAGTATGATGGGCCGCTTCTCCCTTATCTTGGCGTCCTGATTTGAGTCCCTCCTGGCTGCACGAGTACCTACAAGTAGTGATGAATGCATATGATGCGGGGCGAGGGTGGGTCTCGCTTATGAGACAAGTTTAGAACAGGGGAGAGATCGTTACGACAGTTGCTCTGTAAGACGCTTGGAAAATCAGGACGAGTACTTGTACTATTCGCGAGGATATCTCACGCTTTTGCTCAACATGAAAGTTGTACAAATAACCTCATCCACATTATTTACCGCATATTTCTGAGGAATTGCCATCCAGCTACCTCGACTTCCATCTGATAGATAGATGCGTTCGCATATCTGTACTTGATGAGCAGGCCTGAACAAACATCCAGGCTGTTCGAAACACATGGAATAACTGTCTCTTGCATGGTTTTGAGACCCGTGTTAATATATTATCTTTTAGAAAACTTATGATGGCTATCTTTTTCTAGCGTTTATTGTTAAAGCGCTTGACTGATATGTTTGTTACCTGTGATACATTGCTCCTCTCACTTAGCTATCTAGTATCCCACCCCTGGCCCGTTTTATATTTTCGAAGTTCGGTTTCCAGATTTTGCTGCGATTTCATATTAGCCACTTACTAATGCCCACTTTCTATTCAACAACTCACCCTCCATTTCCTTTCTCTTGGCCTCAAACCGTTCAAATGGTGCCCCATCAACAAATCTTTCAGCCAAAGCATCGATGGAATTAAACACCGCCAATATCCTCGAATCTCGCAATGGCAAATTCTGTAACCTCTTCATCTCCATCATACTTTTTCCATCATTGAACTTCGACATCTCCTCTAAATATTCAATCACCTTCCCCTCAAAACCTTCTTCCTCAAAAATCTGGTTAGCAATCCCAAATGATAATATCTCATCCGCATTAAGCTTTCTTCCAAACATAAGAAATTCATTAGCACGATGAACCCCCATAGACTGGGTAAGTGTGATGGCCGAACCACCTTCCGGGGCTAAGCCGAGGGCCGAGAATGGAGTTTCGAGATACGTCGAAGTAGATGCGAGGACGATATCGGCGACTCCGGGGAACCATGCTGCGCCGGCACCCACCGCCGGACCATTCAAGGCGAGGACAAAAACCTTGGTATGATCGATTATCGAACGCATGAGTTCGAGACCTGCATCGTTAGATATTTGGAGTGACTACGAGGGGGATATCGCGGCTCACAGGGGCTAAGTTTGACAAGATATGCTAATTTCTTCTCCGCCACACTGACGTTCGTCTTCGCGCCTGACAATTCTCCATCCTCTACATGTCATATGTCAGCACACCATGAAGCCGCTCATTACCCAGCGCACGCACTTCTAACATCTGCCCCGGCGCAAAAAGTATCTTCCTTCGCCGGTTAATACCGTAAATACAGTATCGGGATGCTCATTTAGTTCTCGGAGAGCAGCAATGGTTTCGGGAACTAAGCTTCCTCCTAAAGAGTTTAGAGCTTGGGGACGATTAAACTGGTTATCTATTAACAATGTTTTGTACCGTGAATCTCACGGTGTCTTGCCTTGACGATCCCGATTTTATTCTTGATTGTGACGATGATGTCTTTGTAGTTGTTGTTGATGTTGCTATGGCTGTTGTTAGACATGGTGTTGAGTACGTTGCTGATTGGTATTCACTGATCGGATAGACGGGCGGTTTTATGCAATAGCTCGGATCAACCAGACAACTTGTTTCAAGAGAATAATGCGATTGAGTTGTCAAGTCTTTTTGTATGAAAGTATGGTCGGAGATTTGCAAAAGATTAGTTTTGGAGTAAGGTCAGGAGGTGGCGAAGATGCTTGGCAGTAAGCTTGTTAACCGCGGTGAACCCAAAGGCCGAGGACTGGTCCGAGGCATTTATTGACAAGCTTGACTAGAACCTTTTGTCGATCTACGTCGGTGATATATATATACGAAGTAGTTTTGAAAAGTATCAATCATCATACGGGCGGCATTGAATCATTTCTATTCTCAATCATCCTCTATTTTCATTTAGTCTTATATGTCGCCGTAGGCTTTGAGCAGGAGAGTCTGGAGAACTGGACTGAACATACGACTAGCGATGTTGAAATAGAAGATCCAAAGCCGAGTCCATCAATATCATCAATCTTTTAAATCAGCGATAACCCCAACTAGGTGTCGACTACAAGTGCATGCAAGATGGTATAAAAGATAAACAAGAAGTACTTTACGCAGTTGTTTGCTTTAGATCCTCTTCCATAATATGAACACTCTGCCACCCACACGGCAATAGTCGGCTCTCCATGATCGGCTCTCCATGGATCGGCCGCCTGGTTCTGACTGTTACTCCACACCCGAGAGAGAAATCGAGCCCACCAGGCCCACACTATCCGTCCGGAACGCAACGCAACGCTTCCCAGATCCCTCCTCTATCCTTTCAACAAACATAAGGTTGCCCATCTGCAAATCACGATATCCCGACGAAGCGATGACAGTATCCGTGGATTTGAAACGGTTATAAGTTACAACCTTGGCTGAGAGGCAACTCATCATCAAGAATTATAGATAGCAGGACAAACTATCCATCAAGTTACTCAAGCGAGTACAAAGCAGGCCAATAACCAACCGTATGCAGGCAGACCCACCCCAGTACTACTCTACGGAGTGTAAACCATTAGAGACATTTAGAAAACTATCAAAAGTTTCGAATAAAGGAATTTATAATAGCGATCAATTAATTATTAAAACAAATCCTAAAAGAGCAATTATAAAATCTTTAGATCTACTTTATATTCCTCGATTTTAAGAAATATAAAGTAAAGCTTCGTTTTTATTAAATTAACTTAATATAGTGAAAAAAGAAAGCTAATTATATAATTAACGAATAAATAATTATATACTTTAATACCTTAAAAATGAATTTATACTATACTATTTGTATACCTACTAATTAAAAGAATATTAAAACTACCTAGGTAGTTAAATGTCTTTTAATAAAAATATTATATTTATAAAACTATACCTATTATAGAAATTATAAAAATAAAAATAATAACTAATTAAATATCTCTATTCCTTTCTTATATTATAATTAAACCCTAGATATTTTAAAAATATAGAGTATAATACTAAGTAATCTATTATATTCGAGTATATATAATAACTAGGGTTATCTAATTTATATATTTCATTTAATAAATATATATTTTAATATTATAATAATTTTTTAACGTTATTAAAATATTATATTAAGTTAATTATATATATAAATTAACTTTTTCTATTTGATAAGATTATTAGAATAAAAAAAAGTAGAAGAAAATTTAAGGAATTCTAAATGAGAATAAGAATTTACTTTTATAAAAGATCCTTAATAAATTATATTAGTTTAACTAATTAGATTATATAACGAATATTATATGCCTTAAGCATATAATATCTCATTATACTAAGCGATACTATATATAAAAGAGATCTCTAAGTCCCTTAAAAATCTCTTCTCTTTTTAGCTTTCTTATTCTAGTTAATTAATCTCTATTAACTCGCTCTAATATATAATCGTAATAAGATTTAATTATTTTATTTAATATATTATAGATGAATATTTAATTAATTAAAAGATAAAGAACGAATATCTCTATTAATTAGTTTAAGTAAGTAATATTTGTCACGATCACATACTAGAGCGAATCAATAGAGGTCAGTTAACTAGAATAAGAAAGCTAAGGAGGGAAGAGATCTCTAGGGAACCTAGAGATCTCTTATATGTACAGTATCGCTTAGCGTGATGAGATATCACGTGCCTAAGGCACGTGATATTCGTCACAATATTATTAGTTAAGAATATAAATATAACGAGGAACGAGGAATAGAGGGGTTAATTAAAATAATATAATTATTTATAAAGAGAAAAGGAAAGGATTAAAGATCCTTTCCGTTTAAATACTAGCTTATCTAGTTATATAACCTTATTAGAAAGGCCACTTCCTAATAATAAATAGATTTTAAAGGTATACTTAGTAAGTATTAAGAACTTTTTAAAGGTATATTTAATAAGCATTAAAGAATTTTCTTAATCATTAGAGATATTTAATTACTTTTTATTTTTATTTTATAGTTTATATAATAGACATAGTCGATGAATATAAAAATCCTATTAAAAGACATTTAGCTAATTTTAATACTTTTTAAATTAGTGTATATATAATTAGAATAGCTTTAAATTAGTAATATATATAAATAGAATAGTATATTTATATAAGTATTTATATAAATAGTATAGCATATAACGATTTTTAAGGCATTAAGGCATATATTCGTTCGTTGGTTATATAATCAACTCCTCTTTTTCGCTATAATAGGTTAATTTAATAAAAATAAAGCTTTACTTTATATTTATTAAAATAAATGAATATAAAGTGAGTTAAAAGATTTTATAATTGCTCTTTTAGAACTCGTTTTAATAATAAATTAATCGCTATTATAAATTCCTTTATTTAAAACTTTTAATAGTTACTTAAATTTATTCTTTTTCTTTTAAGCCATTCTTAATTTTTATTTAAAATATAATTAAATTTTACTTAAAATAAACTAAATATCTACTTTAAAATATATTAATATATATAGGTATATATTTAACGTAAATAATATTATATATTATAACGAAATTAACGAATTTCTATTATAAAAAAGTATTATAAAAATAATCTTAATAGTAATAAAGCTCTATAGGATAAGTTATTCCTTTAATAGTTTAATAGCGAAAAGAAGCGTTCTGTAAAGCGATATAGTAATTAATTATTACTTCGTATTTTGTAATGAGGGATGGGGAACAGAGGGGTCAACTGAAATATTATAGTTATTTATTAACAGCCCATGGCCAACCGTAATACCGTCCTACAGTTTCTGATTGTTCTTCTCTACAGTCTCTGTATTAAGACTCACTGTTGTCTTGATGTCTATCTGAGTTTAGATGCGTATATATGACTTCGCTTCTTTCTTGTATAGGTACTAGTAATTAAGATGATGTTCAGGTCGCATATAGCCTGAGGGTACCATCTTTATAGCAATAGTAAGGTTAGTTCTACTGTAGTAACTAATACTGTAGTGAACTCATAATCGATTTGATCTAGCTACAGCTGTTTATAGCAATATGTTAACGATAATTATATACACCTGGACAATCCCTTCACCTCCTTAAATAGCGTATTATATATATAATAATAATAAAAGCCGTCGAGCGTCCATATCGAAAAATCTCTCTGGCTACTCTATTAAGTCCAAGATGACTCTCAAATATAATAACATCAGCTTCAAAATACTTGTATCAAGATTAATATCCCATTCTCAATCCCACTCCCACTCCAACTCTTCAATCTCACTTCACGTTAACATCACCAACTTCACTTTAATACCATCATTAGCTGATCAAAGGTAATCATTTGAACCTTTTTCATTTTCTCACAGTGAATCAATCCCATTTCGTCAAAAAATTGCTTTTCCCCCTTCGCTTTTCCCCCCTTCGCTTTTATCCCCCTATAGCTAATTATTTTATCGAAAGCGCCCCCCTTTTTTACGCTAACGTATTAATCACTTGACTTTCCGAATGAATAGCTTCAATACTAATAACGATGACGATACTGATGATGATACTGGTTCTAATGAATGTGCGATATGCTTGAATACGTTTCAATGAATCGGGGCATCGTAATATGCTTGAATGATTAAGCCTAGCTCAATATATCAAGATCAATAGAACGAGCTCTAAAAAACATGAAAAAAAAAAGAAACAAAATGGTGGACTGCTAGTGCTAACTCCTGTTTGTGTAAATAATACTGCCAGTTGCCCATGCTCGGACGAAATGCCATATGTGGCGTGCGGCAAAGTGCCATATTTTTGGTACTCGACGGTAGGGGAGGGGAAGTGCATCATTGTAAGGAGAGCGCACTCGATGGTAGGCCCACGGTAGAGATACGATAACTCAATCCGGTGGTTGGATGTTCATTAGCTATTGGTGAAATGCGGTTTATCGTCCCCCCGAGACGAGGGAGATGACGGCGATCGGGGTGCCACGAGGGGTGCTGAGCCCCGGCGCTTGCGAAATAGTATCTCCTTGCACCATGCAGCGGAGAACGTAGATGAGATGCGAGGAGATGGTCAGTGTGCGTCAAATATGGCCGAGAAGCGATGAACGGCATGGGAAATCACCAAAGCGGAGTTGATCCATCGCAGATGAACAGACAACTAGCGGCGTGAGAGCTCTAATATTTTACCTAATTTCACGTCCATCGATTGAAGTTCGCTTCATCTGGCTAAAAATCTCAAATAGAACCAGCTGTTTGGAAGGTCAGTTTCTGGGATTCTTTCCAGGGTTGTCAAAGGCTTGGAGAGATCATCAAGGTTCATATATTAGTGCGCTATTTTGATTATGCGAATTCCTATTGAACATTTAAAAGGGTCCTAGGATGCCTCCGTGGCCAACACTCACTTGCAAAATGCCAGAGTCCTCTCTTATAAATTCTAAATTCCATTTGCATTAACGCTAAACGAAAACTTTTGAAAATCTACCCAGATATAGCGCCAGAATTAGTCCGAGATAAAACTCATCAGGTATCTTTTGAAAGAGTTGTTCAGATGACAGTAGAATAATGTGAAGTGGGTATCTAGTTTGGCATAACACCGAGTGAGTAAACAAATCCATGTTTACGAAAAGAAGAAAAGTGAGACCGAACGATGAGAGCGAGAGATTGTTGAAAAAAAAGGCGCAAACCTTTGGGTGAGGAGCAATGGTGGTATGTCATTTGAATATACGGGGGATGATCGTGGTATTGTAGAAGAAAAATAGTAGGCGCATGAAGTCGTGATATATACGTCGATGGACCGAATCGCTTCTCGCTTGCGATAATTTGGCGAAGCGGCGAGGTTGGTTGTTGGCTTGATATAGTCTGAAGTGTTGAGATGGCTCAAGTGCTTGAGGAGAAACATAGGCCATCAATCTAATTCTTCTTCATTCCTTTCTCATCCTTTGATTCACTGGGTTCCTTAATTTCTTCTTCTGAGACTTCTTCATCTTCTTCAGCCCACTGCTCTTCAAATTTGGAAGCTAAATAGGCATCGTATCCACCAGCTGCGCGAGTCTGTGATGCTTCCATAGCTTGTGCCATCCAATCCGAATCAAATCTTCCGTAGGTGCCATCTAACTTAAAGTCTGCGGCTGTAGTTGCAACTTCGTCTCCAGTCATTTGATCGAAAGGGTACGATTCGCCTTGGTCGATCATGGTTTGCTTAGCCATTGGATGGGAAATGACCGCCTAGTGAATGTCAGTGATAGCTGTAAAACATAGATTTATTTTGCTCACCTTGATATTTGCATCTTCTTGGAAGATAGGTGATTTGAAGTCAGACAGTAATTGGTCTACATCCGAGTACTTGTCTTGTTTTGCCTTCTTGCGACTACCGACAGCTGCAGCACCACGACGCTTCTTTGGGCCGCCTCCACGGAGATGGACCTTATCCTTCTCGCTTGGGTTGCCACCACAGAGGCTAGGTGCTACCTTCTTGAGGACTGGCTTTGGTGCCCCTCGAGCGGAGGAAGCTTCAGGAAGGTGAGATTCTGGTTCAGTCCCTGTGTGAGGAGTGTTGAATGGCGTTGGGATGTATGCTTTGTTGGAGCAGGAGGACATCATGAAGTGACTACTAAGTGGCCGCTCGCCCGGAAATTGCTTCTTCTCCTGCATCAAAAGGTTAGCCAACGATCTAAGTCTTTCGGCACGTGATTAGATGGATTCGTATCGACTCACTCTTTGTGCTGATAACACATACGGGCAATTGGGTCCAGCACCCCAATTGCCTCGTTGTAAGCCGCCGAAGAAGCGTCTGACACGGAAATTGGTGCCGCTACCACCGTGGTCTGGAGATCAATTCCAGAATCCACAGCCCCAAGAACAGGCGAGCTCGGTGGAGCAGCTGTCACCGGGACAGGGGGCAAACTACTGACAGCCATCAGCAACTTGGTAGAAAATGGTTGGGGGGAGATAGAGATGAGAAGAAGTTAGAGAAGAAAATGAACAGGTCGTCGATCGCGAATTTCAATGGAATCTATAATTATAATAAAAGCCTTAGATAACAAAAGTTGAAGAATGAAACTTTTGCTTTTCAATAACGAAAGAGTTGAAAAGAAGGAAGAGAAGGGTTCGATCTTACAAGTTTCTCTTCTGAACTGAAAGTTGAATAGAACTAATAAGGCAAATAGAAACTGATGAAGATGTTCCCTTAAGTACATAAATATCTCTTACAGCCTCAGCCTCGTTTGATGCGTCATTGGTAGCCTTGTGACAGAAGGGGTAAGGTGTCATGTCGGTATCGGGAGGTAGTTTATCCGAGCCAGGATTCTGGACAGGTGACAGGGATTATCTGGAAATTGAATGGAACAGCTTTCGAAATCATTGAAGTGACATCCATCTAAGGTGAAGCATGTCTTTTGGACACTTCCACCTCTTCTTGAACAACAAATTCGTCGAACTTTATCTTTTGAACGACTCTTTTTCTGTGGTGTTCTCAATATTGATTCAATCCTTCCACAATATATGTGACAAATGAATTAATATCAGAAAATAACACTTCATAAATCCATTCAACAAACATACCCTAGAGGAAGCTCAGGATACAAGCAGACAAGATGATCAAATCAACACAAATTGCCCGGCTGGATGGTATAGCGATGTCCGTCCAAATTTCCCAGAATTTGACTAACTTCGCAATACAGGCCTTATGTTGTGCGCATCAGTTGACGATGAGCAGGTGCGCAAGCTGATCCTATGCTGATTGTTGCGAGGCTGACCCAATTGCCTTCCAGACTGAAGCTTCTTTGGCTGAGATCAAATCGCAAGTCAAAATGATTCTCCGAAAAATGAATCGAAATTCCGCCGAGCAAGCCACTCTCGATAGTGGCCCATACACCCTGCAGTACGTTCTAGAAACACAATCTCATCAGAGTCGCCCGGAATAATCTCGTCTCTGATTGGTTCTATAGCACTTGCTGTGAGATGCAACAAGGCCTAGAGCCATGAGACTTCTTAGATGTAGACCAGGTCACAAAATGGGATGCCAAAGTACGGTTTTGCGAGTGCAAGTCTCAAATTGTATAGCAATGAGATAGTAACATGTGAAAGTGGTCTATCTGGTGCTCCAGGGTATTCACTTTAAAAACTTCCACCGCTCCTTCTCATGTTTCCTCCTATGATTGATTAGCAATTGGACTTTTGAAGTTGGGCCACATTACTCATACCATTCTGACACCACCATAGTTATATGATTTCGAACGATATAGTTTTCCTCTGCATCTGCGAACGCTCATATCCACGGAAGCTTGCATTTACATACCTCTCTGATATTTGCACCGAATTCAACACCACATACCCCGCCTCTCAAGTACACTCACCAACTTTACGACCATATGCCTTTATGGATTTTGATACTTTCATTTCGCGGACCAAATCCACATATTCCGATACCCGAGCAACTCAAAATCTCGACAAGCTTAATGATGAACTTCGAGACGTCACCAAGGTCATGACCAAGAATATCGAAGACTTACTGTATAGAGGAGACAACCTGGAACGCATGGGAGAGGTTAGCAGCAGACTAAGAGAAGATAGCAAGAAATATCGCAAAGCTGCCAAAAGAATCAACTGGGAGTTAATGTTGAAACAATATGGACCAATTGGTGGACTGGGACTATTCATGATTATCTTCCTCTGGTGGAGATTCTTCTGATCCTCAGAGCTTTAATAGGCTTGGTTAAATAAATCTGGGCTTGGAGGAGGCGTTGGTGATATATACTGAAGGAGTTCTCGCAACAAGCGGCGGCAACTTTTCCCCCCATGTATAATGATTCCCAATACATCGCAAATTTATCGTTTTTTACAACATCATCTATCTATCTGATATGGTTAGCCATATTTTGAAGAAGTGTGTACTCGGATTTCACTTACGCCCGACTTTAGTAAACGCTCAAAGACAAAAATCTCTTGTGAGGATCCCCTTGAAAACAACGAACCGCAAGTCATCTGGTAGTGTTCCCAAGAGCCAGCAATTTTTCATTTTTTTGGTAAGCACGATGGACCAAATGGATAAAAAATATAAGGAATAGGTATGCTTCGCTAGAAGTATGAGATGGAGTTACGCGAACATAAGGAGCTTCTTTCATTGCTGATCAAGAGAGACTCGTAACGAGGAGAGAGTGTCAGTGGAACCGACACCAGTAGTAAGGCTAAAATCAACAACGGATACCAAGCATATATCGAAGACACTTCTACAAAGAAATGCATGGAAACGGATGCAAGTGCATTCAAAGCGAGGCAGGTACCTCTTCATTATAAAATCAGAATCGCTCATCTTGGCTTTCTGGATGAATTTAGTGTTGTTAGACTCTCGCTGTCAATTGCCAGTGAATTAGCAGTCTCGGAGATGGAAGCATACACCTAGCCCGTCCGTGCAGATGTATAAAGTTCAGTATTGGAACTGGTATGGAAATGAGAGTTCGTCGCATCATCAAATTTATCGTATTGTCAAGTGCGGGTACCACAAAACATCGACTCCCACCGGTCAAGCTACCTCTCCTCTCCTCTCCTCCAACTCCCAAATTCCATCTACCTACTCAGCACCCTCCATCAACAACTTTTCGCCTTGAACATCAATCCTATCAATCCTTGATTAAATTTCCATGCGGAACTCACCTCCCAATCTCCAAAAGAAGAAGATTCTCCATAACACTTCTGACTTGTGTTTTCGCCATTGTCATGCATGAACCCCCCTTCCACTTTGTCACATATTTGGCAATTTTCTTGCCCAATTCTATGATGATATCAGGTCGACTCTTGTGGTAGAGCAGTTCTGAAGAATAGTCAATGTTAATCGCATTGCCGAGAGGCGTTACCAGAATACCAGCCGAAAGCTAGAGAAATAATAATTTGCACTAGTTCATGCGATAATATCCACTTTGATGTTGGGTTTTCCGTCAAAATTAGCACGGGCTTTACAGTATTTTCAGCAAGGAGAACTTCATGCGGTCAGTTATTCCATATTGCGGCGGTAGTAGGTTCGAACGTACCAATATTTGACTATAAGATCCCGAGGTTTCTTCTTGGTGCGGCTCCAACGGCCCTGCCGCCGGCTCAATGTCATGGGCATCAAATTTTGCCTTTTTGAACATGGCATAGACAATTCCATGGTCTCGTGACATACTGAAAACATCATCATGTGGCTTTGAGACTTGATGCCCAACATTCCATCTTTTTGAAGTTTTGGCCCCTCTATTCTCATGTTAAGAGATCGGCGAGGTGTTCTGTATTCAAACATACATTCTAGCAGGTCAGACGTGAACCACACACGGAGGCAGATAGATAAGAAAACTTTAGGGCCCCTGCTGGGTTTCTCTGGTTTCTTGGGACGTGGTGTGCTATTGGGTTGGCGGGAGCAAAATGGTAACAAAGTCCTGAAGCTGGCACTGGTAGGCTTCAATCGTTGCTTCCCAACACTGTTTCTGGAGTGGTGGAACATTTCGATGCATAAGCAAACATTTTAATTTCTGCGCGTTCATTCCCACTTGTACATAGCTGTTAAAACGACTGCCACTATATTAGTTTTGGGGGACTTGGCAGGGATGATGCCATACCATTAAGAGAACTCTAGACGGGAACCATGGGCTGTGCGTTATTCGATCCAATTGCTTCGATAATGTCAGGAAGTCTTTGGTGTTGATAGGTATCTTGAAAGTATATACCCATTGAAGGAGCTTGAGCGCTCTACTGAGCCAAGCCAAGCTGGCGCGCCTAAAATCGAGTTAGTATGTTACGTATTCTTGTTGCTAAGATTGAAAGAGAATTCGGAGTGTGCTACTTACCATTTAATGTACAAAAGTCAGTACATGGCAATTAAGGACCAAAGATTGTCTTTGGTGCTCACGAGGATATTTGTGTTGGTGACAGATGTGGGAGTTGGTCTTGGATAGAATGGTCTAGCCATTCGTATAAATGGAGATAGTAGAGGTACACCCATTCATTAATGTTGCGCGACTGGCTACCGATACTCCTGATGCTGGTGCTAAATAGGATGCAAATAGCCTATTTGTCTTTGAAGTCCCAAACTTGCCTCTGGAGTTCCTTGTAATAGTTTTTGGGAAAGTTCTTGGACGCCACAAGAGGCGATCTGGCCAAATTGTTATCAGCATCTGGATCTCTCAATTTATTTAAACACAAGTGATATGGTTGAATAAGACTTAGTGTTCCTCGAGAATAAACAACTTTTGATATATGACCATCGCAGCTCATAGTAATCCTCACCATTTAGCAGTGTTACCAAATGGTCGCATGTAGTATGACAACTAGAAAGATCTAAGCTATGTGTTAGTACTCACTGATCGCCGAATACTAGTAGAAGGTTATTGAATAATGGCATAGTGAGAGCAAGAAAAGTGCCTCTTGAAGACCTCTCAAGATGGAAGGTTGGAACACTTACGAAAGCCATTTGCATCATAATATGTAGATGATTAGAATCCTAGGGATAATTTTAAGTTAGAGCAAAGTATCTGAATTGATAAAATTCAATTTTGTTGATGATATCGAAAGTTTGAAGAGGTTTGCAAACAGTTATTGTTTGTAAGATGTAAAAGGATGTGGGAGAAAAGCCAGTCGTATCCCCAGCCCTATCACTTAGTAAGACTAGCCAGTCTTCAATATCACAACCAGTCATGTTTAAGGTTTTGTTTAGTCAATGACGGCCTGATGGCCTCGATATAGTTGTTACCTTGAGGGGAAAGCTTTTGGGAGAGGTACCTCATATAAGTTTGATTGAGAATGGAAGGATACAAGTTGTTCAAAAACAAAGACTGCATTGGGGCTCCAGTTGAATTTGTCTCGTGATTATTTGATCTTTTGTTCATACAATTTGTATTCGTTGATCAAGAAATACAGCCTGGAGGTTTGTGTCAAGGAGTTATTTTATTGCTCCTGTATTATCATGGTTGGCTCGATCAGTATTTCAAGTAAACAAGGGCTTGAGCTGACAGCTGCAATAAATATCACTGCCTCCTGTAGGATTTCTTCTTAAAGCTTGCCAAACAAGAAGCAATTTCATCATGCCTTGCTATACCGTGATACTGGGTGTCAATATAGATAACAAGCCCTCACAAGATCTTTGTAGTTGTGTTAATAGGAGAACGATGATTCCAGACAATATATAAATTACTGGTTTCTCCATCCCCTCATACCTCCCAATGCAATTCCATCTTTCAGTGATTCTCTCCATAATCTCATCGAAATGTCAAGAATACAGTATTGCTTTGATGACAGACATGACTGAAACTATTCTCTGACATCAAGAAAATTGGTGTGCCAAATATTTTACATACCCACTCTATCAATATATATTCTCAGTTTTGCACAACCCATCAGATCTTAAATATAAACATTTATCTAGAGTAAATCAGAACATCTTCACATCTTCAATTCGGCTCGGCTCATGTACAATCCGGCTCGCTTACATGAGCCGAGTAATCCTGACCCTTTTTTTATATTCTTGATGTCCTAGCATGAAAAACAATAGTCCAAATAAGTTTTTCGTTCTATTGGATTTCTTATGTTATGTTGATGTTTGATCATTCATTCTATAACATCATGGTAAGCTCATCGAAATATGCACTAGATGTTTACTTGAACCCATTTTAGATCGTTTTGATTGCAGTACTTACATCTAGCTTAATGGATGGATATGATGATTAGAATAAGATTTTCGATCGCACTTTTTTGCATTGTATAACCAGGGAGTGAGAAGAAATGATTGGGATAGATTTCTTCTTGTATTGGATTTGCAATGAATTCCTTTCGTGATATATCAACCGATTTTGCCATATCATGATAGCTTTGAGCTGGTATATAAATCAACTGGCCTCACAGCTTCCGCCGATCTCTTTCTGCTCTTAATGAATAGAGTAGACGAGGAGAACGAAAGGGGACTGGCTTATTTTTTGGACTTTTGTTATCCCCGTGTGAGAATGAATGCTGTGGATGTGTATCTTGTTTCTTTTGCTACATACCAAAATTGAATTGGTAGTGCTATGTATGGCAAATCAATATGGTATATATAGCAGGGTATCCGAAAAGCTGTCACCGATTTCGTTTTGTTCATCTTTCTAGCTTAATGGATAGAGTATATGAGCGAAATAAAATGGGATCGGCCTTTTTTTTTTCTCTCCAGATTTGAAGTCCTGGCGAGAGCAACGAGTAGCTGGGATTCTTTTTTGTTTTAGTACATTTCCAATAAGTTTTCTTATGTGTTGTCACTTGTGTCCTGACTGGAATTTAAGCATCATCATATTTGTGAAGGGAAAGTTTACCCCATAAATTGTCATTGGGCCAACCAGGAGCTAGAGGTCATATTTGCCCCCCTTTTTCCTTACCATAAAGCTCCTCTAAACCTCAGCTTGACCCAGAATATATCATGTGCTTATTGCTCGTTTGAATCCACATCTTCTGCACAATTCCCAATCTTCCCTCTCCTCCTCTCCACTACCACAAATTCAAATATCTACACCACATTCGCAATGGAAATCTATCCTTGCATTCACGTCACGTCATTTCTCACTCCAAACAGTTCTTTGTTGAGCAAGTTATTTGCGTTTGTAGTTAACGGTCTGATACTGCCACTCCAGATCTAAGAATTTGAGATTATGATAATCAGTGATGGCCTTTATCTACCGCCCAGTTGCTGTATTGCGCTTAGAAACACCATAGAATCGAATGCCGAGTTCTCGTTTGGTAACATCGGCAGGTCTCACATCATGGGCGTGTAATGGACGGCGGGCATTCGATCCCGTGCCCTGTAATTTCGTAGACTGGAGCAAATCGAATATGTATGACATTCCTTTGCCCACTAGATCATCTGGACATGCCACATTTCGATCACTTCCCTTTGTGATCCGGCGTTGATATGAGTCCTATTTGACTGTTGGATTTCCCGCGTTAACATTTCGATTCCTTGCATAATTCCTGTGGTGTTACACGAGCAAATGACGAAAACACTGATGTGTGAATGAAATGGATATGCCGATATGAAATGACTTCCTGGATTGTCTGCTCACAATGAGTCCTTTTCAAAATTAAATGCCGTGTGGAAATGCACGAGTGCCGAATGCCATTGCAACGTGAGATCCAGATAACTGCATGTGTCTGAAGACAAGGAACACCATCCCCAGCTTATATCCCCCTTTGGTCCACTCAAGACTCCGCCCGGTTGAAGCTTGCGCTACATCAGTCGAACCCGATTCTCATTTACGTTCCAAAGCCTATTCCATCTAATCTTTCCAAAAGTATTATAAGATTCTAAAAATTCAAAGGACTATTCGCTTATTACGGCTAAATCACACTATTAAGAACTTGCAGAGTGGTATATATGATCTTAAAACGCCGAACTGACTCTTTAACTATCACCTAACATTCTCAGTATTGGTTGAGATATCAAAGGCCAATATTATATCTCGAGTGATATCACTGCTCCAAGCTAATAACAAACTATATAAGCTGACGACCTAATAGCTCTTACATCACAGCCACCTAGCATCTTACTGCATATCTTGGCCTTTAATTCACGAGCCGCATCACTGCATCATCAGCCAACACCGTACCCTGTAGCTAATTCCTCGAGCTCACCAATCCGAATAAGCATTAGCCCTAGAGTACTACAAATATGGCCATATGCTA
Source organism: Monilinia fructicola (assembly GCA_008692225.1). Classification (NCBI taxonomy): domain Eukaryota; kingdom Fungi; phylum Ascomycota; class Leotiomycetes; order Helotiales; family Sclerotiniaceae; genus Monilinia; species Monilinia fructicola. The sequence goes on from VICG01000016.1 coordinate 1,076,922, forward strand.
TATCCGGTTTATGGCATAATTCTATATTCAAAATGGTTTTTTGATATATAACATTTGGGAATTCATGGATCTTTAAACATATAGCATAGAAACAGAAGTTAACACTAATAGTCCACATTCTATTTTGAGCTTAATTGGTTAATCTTAGTATATTAAGCTAAGCTTATTTAAGCATACTACGAGATTTCGGTTTATTTTAAGCGTATTGTTTTATTTGGGCATATTTGAGCATATTACAAAATCTATAGTATTATCGTTGTTATTGTTATTGGTAGTATTGAAGCTATTTAGAATCTAAAGTGGTTAATACGTTATTGGAGGGGGGGGGGCATTTTCGAAATAAGGGAGTGGAAGCGAGGTAGAAAAAGCAATTCTTAACGAATGGAATAACTTACTATTAATGGTATTAATGGTATTGATGGTATTGATGGTATTGATGATGTTGAAGTGAAGTTGAAGAGTCGAAGTGAAGTTGAAGAGTCGAAGTGAAAGTTGAAGAGTCGAAGTGGAATTGAGAATGGTATATTAGTATTCGAAAGCTATTTTGAAGCTATTTTGAAGCTAATATAGTATTCCGAAAATCTTTCAATGTGGACGCTTTAAAGCTTCTACTATTATATACGTAAAATATACGCTATAATAAGATTTAGGGAGGATTCTACGAATATATGGCATCCTGTTAGAAAAGTGGTACTCTAGGGTGGATTACATCACCAGAGCCCCATGCTTGACAAGAAATCAATGAGTTTCCCAGATCCAAATACACTTTGAAGCTTTACTCGGTGATATGAAATTCTACTTTGCTTGGGGTTCAAGTAAGGACTTGTGTTTGGATTGGACAAATTGGTTGGTTGGCTCACCTTGCGCTTCATCACCACTTTTCCGAGTCGACTTTTGTGGATAATAAGTGGTAGAGGAATCTGGGAGAGCCACACAGGGCTGTAGTTGGTGGTCTATTTGAGAGGGTTTTCTTCCAGTCTTATTACATGAGGTGTAGTTCTATATATGTTCGATGGTTGAAAATCCTATATGTATTTATATACTATATATATTAACTTGAATTCATAAGTTGAGTACCCAGGTAGTATTCTAATTAGTAAGCAGTTTGTAGTTTTCCACGTACCTAGTAGCTTATTAGACCTCGGGACTTATTAAACGCCTTGAGATTAAGGAATCGAACCTTAGAGCCTTGGAATATCAAATTATTATACAGTATCGACCCCCGGGCCGTCGTTGATATCATCGCCCCGATCCATGGATCCATGAATATGCACCGCGCACACATGTTTATTACTAATCGCCGCTAATCAGCCCTAACAGTACTGTAATAGATAACTACGAGGTACTAGGTTCCAGGTTGTTGATAGATACCCCTGATGACCCGCTATCTGAAATCACACCCACTAAGCCTATTCGAGTCAAATTCTGCCACCGCCTCCGGGAAAAACAATATCTTTAATCAAAAACAAACAAACTCACACACCGCCTCGCCATATCTTTTCCATCCCTCCCCTGGTACACAATCTCAAAATAAAATAAAACTTTCATTCATTTTCTCACCCTCTTTTAGATATCAAGAAAACACAAGGAAGTACAGAAAAAGAAAAAGAAGAAGAAGAAGAGCTAAACTTCCCAAGGCAGATGCTGACGGAAAGAGTGTACACACCCAATTTACGATGTTGATTCAAAAACCTCTAATCCTCTTTATCGATGCATATGATTCATTCTCGAATAATATCATTTCTTTACTTGAAACTTCCCTCACCGCCTCTGTGCGAACGGTCAAGATCGATGATCCTATCCTATTAGCTTCTGATGAAGCCTTGCACGATGAACTGAGACATTATGTAGCGGTAGTATGCGGGCCAGGCCCTGGGAATCCGGAGACAGACAGTGATATCGGAATTATAAAGAAAATCTGGAGACTTGCCGATGAGGATATGTTACCAGTATTGGGAATTTGTTTAGGATTTCAAAGATTGTGTCTGGAATTTGGAGGCCGAATAAGAAGATTAAATGGTCCACAACATGGAATGATTAGAAAGGTTGTGCACGCAGGACAAGAAGACGCCGTTGAAGATGATAATTCAATATTTTGTGGGGTGGGTGAGATTACCGCTACATTATATCAAAGTTTATGTGCGGATATAGGTCAAGACAACATTCTAGATGAAGACTGGCAAACATCCCGTTGGGGGCCAACAGAAAGTTGTCCCAATTTGATACCATTGGCCTGGGTTGAAAGTGCAGATCTAGAGGCTGAACATGCGAGAAGTTGCGGTGTGAAAGACAGCAGAGTTTTGGTCGGTGTACGACATGCAACGAAACCCTTTTGGGCAATACAATATCACCCAGAGTCGGTCTGCACAAACGAAACGAGCAAAGAAATCTTTATAAACTGGTTCAGACTGGCACAAGTTTGGAATAAAACTTTCAGAAAGACTGAGATCAATTACGACGGTAACATGCACGGTCAATCTGCTACACGAGTGAGCCTTCTCCAACAATTCGAGGCTCTACAAACAATGCCTGCGTCCCCGATCAGCGATACCTCGACCAACAATATGAAACCCAAAAATATGTGCATTTCTAGAACGATTGATTTGCCAGCGAATCTTTCCGTCCCCGATATTGTGGAAGCTATACAGGACATGGGACGGGACCATATTCTTTTGGAATCTACCAATGCAGATGAAACCATCGCAGGATCTGCAGATGTCAAGGGACGATACAGTATCATTGGCCTGGATATCGATGATTGTTTGAGGTTCGAATATCGTGTCGGAAATGAATACGTGACCAAGGTTCCTGCGTCATCCGGAGAATATCTTGAGGCCAAGGAAGAGATTAGTTTGAAATCCTGTGGTGGGATTTGGTCATTGTTGGCACATCGTTTGGAGATTGCTCATGTCACCGAAGGCAATGAAGAGTCACCATTCTGGGGAGGATTCATGGGATATACGACATATGAACTGGGCTTGGAGACTATCGATGTGAAAGTTGATAGAACAAGTGCTCATGACAATCGACCAGATCTCTGCTTCGCATGGGTTACTCGAAGCATCGTTGTGGATCATGTGAAGAAAGTTCTTTACCTTCAACAATTGGCCAGTCTTGGTGATAACCAAGGCGATACTGCATGGATGGAAGCTGTTGCTCCTAAGCTTGAGAAGGCGTCTCAACCGAAGTCTATAAAAAGCACTCGTCAAACGCCTCTTCGACCAGGGGATCTCGTCTTAGCCTGCGACCGCATTAAAGTTTCTCGTCGAGAAAAGAGAGCTTGGTCGCCAGTTCGTAGCCCTGCATCAAAGTTCTCCATGTCAATCACACAACCTACTGCAGATTCATATGAATCAAAAGTCCGTCGCTGTCAAGACAAAATCGCCAGTGGAGATTCATATGAATTATGTCTCACTGATCAAACTACCATCACTCGCCTCCGCAGCGATCCTCCTCATACTTCGACTCACAACACCACCGATTCTATTCTTCTTTACAACAAGACTCCAAGACCTGCTCCTGCTAAAGGTGCTTGGTCTCTGTACAAAAATCTTCGTACACGTCAACCTGCTCCTTTCGCTTCTTTCCTTCGTCTTGGCCCTGCGACTTTAGTCTCTAGTTCCCCTGAACAATTCCTCAAGTGGGATAACCGTCTTGGAAAATGTTCTCTCCGTCCCATGAAGGGTACTGTTCGTAAGAGTGACCAAGTTTCAACACTGGCTGATGCTAGCGCACTCCTTAATGATCCAAAGGAAAAGGCCGAGAACCTCATGATCGTCGATCTTGTTCGTCATGATTTACATGGAGTTTGTGGTTCTGGAAATGTCTCTGTTCCGAGATTGATGGTGGTTGAGGAATATGCGTCAGTGTTCCAGATGATTTCTGTTATCGAAGGATCTTATCCAAAATCCGAAACCGATGACTTACTCGCAAATATGTCTTCGCTCACGATCAAGGACGATAAGAGAACGAAGTACACTGGACTCGACATTTTAGCAGCCTCTCTCCCACCAGGATCCATGACTGGTGCCCCCAAGAAACGCAGCTGTGAACTCTTGCAAGATATTGAACACCACAAGCCCCGTTCTTTATACTCTGGTGTCGTGGGTTACATGGATGTCGGTGGGCGTGGTGACTTCAGTGTTACCATTCGATCCATGTATCGATGGGATGATGAAGACAGTGTTATTGAGGCAGAGGAAAAGGACACTGAGAAGTGGCATATTGGTGCAGGGGGTGCCGTGACTGCTCTCAGTACCCCAATTGGAGAGAGAGAAGAGATGTTGACAAAATTAAATGGGACACTTGGGGTATTTCGTTGAAAAAGATTTGTTACATGCGACGCGAGTCGATTTATGCATTATGATGGAAAGGAAAGATGGAGTCACCTGCATGTGCTATGAGGTTTATGGAGTTTGTCTTTCTTTGCATTGAGGATCCTCATACACACTGTATGTTTTCAAGTCCTCAGTTCTCGTCCCCGATACCTCAACGTATCATACAGAGACTGGGGCATTATAACGACTTATGACCTTGGGATGGCGCTTTCATCTATTGGGTAAGGGACTGGGATTGGGATATGGGAGTACAGAAGATTCTCAAATAAGTATATCATTTATAGAAAGAAAACAGAAAAGATTCGCAAGGATCGACATACTCAGTAGCATAGATAGATATAATTCAATCCATAGACTGATAATACAACGCTGCATTTTATTTATGTAGTTTTATTTTCAAAATGCTCGACTCTATTGATTGCTCAAAATATGCAGAAAGAAAAAACCCTGTAAAATAATTATCCTTTCCATTGCCAAAAATCCCCTGATAATCCTACATTGTACACTTGGAGCTTTTGCCTAATTGTCGCTTCATTATCATATCATGTCTTTCACCCCTTTCGAGTCCATGCTTATGACATTTTGCCTGCCATTCATCATGCGCATGGCCCCGTCCAATCTTTGAAATCCCGTCTCATTCCTACTTCTACCTCAAACCCTATATATCCATACAACACATTTCCATTCCCTCTCCGTCCCAGATCCCATCACTGCATCCCCTTCCCCCTCTACCGACTCAAATAATCCTTCAACACTCCCCCACCCCCCTTTATTGATTTAAAAATCCGCCTCCTCCTGAAAGAACATCCCAAAGCTAATCACCGTCCCATAAATCAACACGCCCCCAATAATGCTCATGACCATCGCTGGCACCGTGATAACATGACTATGCGCCAGCACGGCCGGCAGCGCGACGCCCATCATGCAGAGGAATCCGGTGCAGAAGCGCCCGAGGTCGATGACGCCGGAGGAGGAGGAGTCGGAGAAATCGTCGGGGGAGGCGCAGCGCGATGCGATGAAGTTGGGGAGGGGCGCCAGGATGAAGGTTAGGACGACGAGGAGGGGCAGGTATTGGTGGAAGAGGGCGCATGAGAGGATGACGAGCAGGAAGCCGAGGGCGAGCACCTGGGGAGGGGAGGGCAGGGGAGGTTAGTCGGGGGTGCGGAGGCGGGTGGGATGGGAGAGGGTGGAGGGAAGGGACGTACGAAGGAGAGGGAGATGATTGTTTTGAGGCCGGCGGCCATGGTGAAGAACTGGGGTGAGTTGCGCGGGGGATTTTGTCTTGGCGATGGGTTTGAGTAGGTGGTTATCGTTTACTTTGTTCGACTGTTTGCTTGTGTGCTTGTGTGTTTGTTTCAATCGAGATAATTGTAAGTGCCGGGGTATCGTATTGCGAACGCCTTTACTATTCGATTGATAATAATCGTCTTGTGGTCTCAGTAGATACGCTGAGTTGAGTAGAATGTGTGGTTTGATTGTGCAAGTTGCTGGTAGATGGAACCCAGTAGGTAGTGCTTGCAATGGTTGAGAGTGATAGATTGCCTGAGAGGTTTGAAGCTGACGTTTCCGCCGAAGCACGCGCTTAAGCCTTAGAAAGTGTAGGTAGGTAGCTTCATCGCCTTGTTCATTTCATTTCTAAAGCAGCGTTCATTGACTACAGCGCTTTATGATAGTCACGGAGGTGGGAATCTTGGAATCTCTTGCTGCTTTTAATAACAAGCTACCCACCTACCCTTCGGTAAGCTTCAATCGTAACTTACCTTGCAACAACCATTTGAGCTTCATCAGCGTGTCTGCCTCGATATCAATACAAGTAAAAGTGCTGCGTTTCTTTACAATTCTCAATTCTCAACCACAATATCGACCTTTTGTTCTTTACCTTTGAAGATACCCTTACTTTTCTCTCTGCATACCAGCGGCTTGAGCTGTTTTTAAATTCAAGATGTTTAGAAACAATTACGATAACGATTCTGTTACTTTGTACGTTTGTTTGGCGGCGGTGGTATATCTGGGGGCGTGTGGAATTGATGCTGATAAGTGTATCGTTATAGCTCCCCACAAGGCCGAATCTTTCAGGTTGAATATGCTTCAGAGGCTGTGAAGCAGGGTAGTGTGGTCGTGGGAATAGTTAGCAAGACTCATGCTGTTCTTGTAGCTGTAAAGGTTGGTTACATCATATCATACCATATCATATGCTATCCCTCGACATTTCCCGACATGGACAACACAGCACAACACCGCATAGCCGTCTACCTCTCTACCTCTACCTTTACTTTCACCTTCACCTCCATCTTCGTTTCCATTATAGAAGATCAAACGCATACTAACACACCTCCTCAACCAGAGAAATGCTGAAGAACTCTCCTCGTACCAAAAAAAAGTAATCGCCATCGATGAACACGTTGGACTCGCGCTCGCCGGTCTCGCCTCCGACGCCCGCGTCCTCTCCAACTTCATGAAAAACCAAACGCTCGCCTCCCGCATGACCTACGACCGCGCCATCCCCATCGAACGCCTCGTCGCTGCCATCGGCGACCGCGCCCAAACAAATACCCAACACTACGGTAAACGACCATACGGAGTGGGTCTCCTCGTTGCCGGCGTCGACGAGACCGGCCCCCATCTATTCGAATTCCAACCCTCGGGCATGACGCAGGAAATGGTTGCCTGTGCGATCGGTGCGCGGAGTCAAATGGCGAGAACGTACTTGGAGAGACATCTGGAAGAGTTTCAGGATTGTGGGAGAGAGGAATTGGTGAAGCATGGGCTGAGAGCGTTGAAGGAGAGTTTGGCGCAGGATAAGGAGTTGACGGTGGAGAATACGAGTGTGGGTGTTGTGGGCGTGAAGGGCGAGGGCGAGAAGCGTATCCAGGCGTTTAGGCTGTTTGATGGTCAGGATGTTAAGCAGTGGGTTGATTTGGTGGCTGATGGGGTGGAGGCTGAGGTTGCTCATACGGGAGATACGACGGAGAGTATGGAGATTGATGATGCATGAGTGGATGGGGGACATGATGGGATTATGATTTAGCTACTAAGGCCAGTGGCTTGCGATAGAGATAATTCCATGAGATGAATATCAAAATTTACGGATTCCATTTTCCGGAGATTCGCCCAAAGTTGCTTGATAGACGGTTTCATTGCTCTACTGGAATTGGAGTCGGGATTGGAACTGGCATGATGTTGTTGAGGTGTGAGAGGGTAGGCGTTTGATATATAATCTCTTCGGCACTCCCATCATCATTCCCTACCCGACAGATACTCACATTCCAATTCTTACCCTCCACCAGCTTTTCGTCTCCTTTTTAAACATCCTCTCCCCTTTGTGAATTTATATTGAGGTGGTACAAATATGAGATATCATATACCGACCTAGGTAGTTGGATTGGTTGGACTGAATCGCTTAGGTTGGATTGCATGGTCTTAGATGGTAGGTGGTACGTTGTAAATGTGCAGTGTTGGTTTAGAGGAAGGATGAAGGAGGGAGGAGGGAGGAGGGAGAGGAAAAGGGGTGATTGGATGGATTGGATGGCTGGGTTTTAACTGTTTCTACTAGTGCTAGTGTAGGGCTCTCTCCATATGTGCTTTAGTTTTTTTCTGACTCGCGGTGTATATATGAGGTTCTGTGGATTCTATCATAGCATGGAGTCAAGGGATCGGGCTGGTGTTTACATCTACTGACAGTAGCGTTAGGTCACATGAAAGTTTATGGGATTTGAGGGGTTCTTAACTTGGATGTCTTTCTAATTTTTCTATATGCTATGTTCCGTGCTACCTAGCTATGCATTGCTAAATGTGACCGTCTGCCGCAAAAGTCCGCCGCAAAAGTACTAGGTGTATTAGTGTGGACGCCATGGCACATGATTATGACTTCTCCCTGCATCACCACTCTTCCCCCATGGAGCCAATGTGAATGGGGCAGCCTACGCCGGAAACGCATCGTCTTTCGGCTTTTGTGGAGGAGATCTACTCATTACCCCACTCCAACTTGAATCTCCCCACCGTCAACTTATACTCTCTCAATGCCTTGACGGCCTCTTCCGCCGTCTTCGCATCAACTACAATGCCCTTGTTTCCCTCTCCCACAAATCCCGCCGCCACGGAGTTCTTGATCCACGACATCAAACCGTCCCAATATCCCTCCACATTCAGAACCACCACGCCCCGATTGTGAATGCCCAACTGGTTCCACGTAACAACTTCCATTAACTCCTCCAGCGTCCCATACCCACCCGACAATGCAATGAAGCCCGAGCCCGGGCCGCCGGCCAACACTTCTTGCGCCATCATGGATTTGCGCGTGTGCATATCCTTCACCACCGTCGTCTTTCCATAGACCGTGTACTCTGGGAGCCCGCTCCCGTTCTCCGGGGCCCCCGAGCCATTTTCTCGGGAGTGCTCCGCGATGGCGTCGCTGTCGGGGCCGCGCTCGTATTTGACCAAGGGCGCGGGTATGATTCCGTGGACGGATGTGGGTCCCGCGAGGGAGACTAGCGTTCGAGCTATCTCGCCCATGAGTCCGACGGTGCCGCCACCGTAGACGAGGGATATGTTTTGGGAGGCCATGTGTTGGGCGAGAGAGCGGGCCATGGCCATGTGAGCGGGGGAGAGGCCGGGGGAGGAGCCGCAGAATACGCAGATCTTGGTTCGGGGGGGAGCGGTGCTGGAGGAATTGCTGGTTTGGGCTAGGGGGGAGGATACGGATGGGTTTGTTGATCCTTGGAGCGAGGGGACGGGGGAGACGGAGGTGAGAGGAGAGACGCCACCTGATGCCATTTTGCCCTTTGGTTTACTTGGGATTGGAGGGGTGGTTTTGGTAATGTTTGGTTTTGTGAGGCTAAGCTGGATGATTTGAGGACAGAGGAAAGAGGAAAGAGGTCTTGAGTACTCCAAATCTTGATGTATGTTCTATGTTGTGTACGTCGTTTGTATCGTGTGCTTTTAGACTCGATATCTGATACTTGAGCATATACTTAAGTATCGAAACTAGGGGGCAAAAGTGGAACTAATCTGCAGGTACAAGATGTTTTGATGACGAGTATGGCAAGAGTGCGAAGAAGCACCTGTGAGGGATGGAAACGTGGTTTTAAAGGACTAGATGGACTAATCAACCTTACAAAAGGAGCAAAAGGATTGTCTGGATCTCATGAGTACGAGTAGCGACTGAATCATATTGAATTGTTTGTTCATGGCTGGCTGTATATGTGATTGGGACCTTGATTAGATGATGGTTCCAGGTTGTACAAGTATGGATTTGTTGAGTATGATACGGTCACCCCGCAGTGTGTGAGGTGGTTAGTCATCGTTTGATTGGATGCGGATGATCAAAGGGATCCATGGATGGATCCATAGATTCGAGCTGAAGAGTGATTATGTCATTGTGATTATGTAATTAGTCCAAGTAGAATCATCCATGGATTCCAATTCACGGATCGTGTTGACCGCTTCATTGCACTTGAATCACCTTAGTTTGATGTGTTGATGTGTCGATGTGTCGATGTGTCGATGTGTTGAAGGGCTGGTTTGATGTGGTGAAGCCATCATCGAGTGAGTAATTGGTCTCCGGTGAGTTGCTGTGTTCAAAGACTTGGTTGATTTCTGAGGTTCGGACTCAAATTCATCTGGCTGAGGGACTGCCAACTTCATAAGAATGAATGAAAGGACTCATATAGTTATTGCAATTGGGAATTGTAGCATTTTGCATCACCGAAGGTTCTTAGAGTTCACAGCATGAGGCTTCATTACCATTTCGACCATCACCGCTACCCACTAGTGTGATGCCGGTTTATGACTTAACCCAAGCTGTTGATTCGCTTTACTTGCTACAATTTATTAGACTCGCAACCATTCCATTCATGGTGGTGCTGCCATGAAGTCATTGTTGCCCAGGTGCGCATTGAAGTATCTGATACGGGTTGATGGGTTTTAGTACAGATGGGAAATCAATCCTTTCTGTACTATATAAGGTGTGTTAAGCCAGAGTTTTCCATCGACAGCGCAAAGGCGTGCAAACAGGCTTGTTTGTTCAGGACAAATGCGCTGTCATGGTGGAGTGGTAAAATCGCCTGGTTCGAAGAAAAATCCTCATCTCAGAGAGGGTTCTCCTGCCGCCCCCTCGAGGGGGCGGAAAGGTTTTGCCATTTGTTTCGGTTTTTTGATAATATTCAACTAATCCTTGTCATTGCCTCCTCTTATGTTGAATGGATTGAAGGTTCTGATATTCCAAAGTTCTTTTTTTGTACGTTGCGATTCTCGTGTCACTTACAGGCGGAAGAGATAATTTGATGGAAGAGATTCACTGCAAAACAATTGTTACGCGATAATCACTACTTTGAAATCCACTTCACTCCGGAATTTTCCCGTAGTCATATATACTGCTGTAGGTAAATCAGTCGCTTCGAATGGTGTATCTTGTGATGGTACAATTTTCTGATTTTGTATAAGAGATGCCTCTGGCTTTGTCTTCTTCGTCGGTATATCCAAATAAAACCCACTTCACCTATAGATACTAAACTTCCATACAGACGTATCCTTCACCGAAATCAAGATTCCAGGTAGAATCAACCTCCCAAAAGATTCTTGTCCCCGAACCCATAAGAATGGACTCTGCAATGTTCAACACACTTGATACTTATTTCGAAGGTTCGTTCATACTAGTTGTATAGAACAACTCAGCTGACCCAAAAACAGGCAATCCAATGTTCGACTACCTTGTCTTGCATATCGCATTGCTTTATATGATTGGTAGCCTCATGATAATCTGTATTCCCCCGCGCATCTCATTGCGAGCAGCTCCATTCATTCTTCTCTCCATCTATGGTGGGACTATTTTAAATCACGGAAACTCTGGTGCCAGTTCATATTCATGTTTTGCAAAGTATCTACTTGCAGGCAATATTTTAAATACCATCAATATTGGAATACTCGGATTAGAGTCCCACACATTTCCGCCAATACTTTCAAAGAAAAACTAGTTTGGAGTATGGACCAATATTTTTAACACACGACGAATTGGAACACCTTCTCAGCCTAGGAATCTACCGTTGTTTCCAATACAAAAACCTCGCCCGCTTTTTCCAACCCGGATGTGTTTGTGATAGGGAGAATACTTATGGCATGGCTTTACTATCTTCTTTGGAGGCTTCTTTAACGTTCTTCAAAGGTACTATCAAGCAAGTCTTCGGGTGGGAGATTATAGTCCCGACAAAGAGAAGTTCTTTCGAAGAATATATGATGTTACAATCCGAGAGATAGATAAGAACAGTATTACCTGTGTTGTGGATTCTACCTGAAATGTTGAGCCTTTCTGCTCATCACTGCTTTCTATCTGCAGTCTGAGTTTTTATTTGCGGCGACAAATCAATATCAGGTTGGAATTAAGTGGTTTACGGGTCACTCAAAGAAGCATATACTGTCCGTAGATATTGGGTAAAGTAATTTCTCGGAAGTACCATATACAATAGAGCTCCTAAGCTAATTCTATCTTCATTTTCAGAATCGTCTGGCAGTAATTCTCAAGAACCGGTTTCATAAGCTGGGCATCATTCATATCTTCAAAGATATTACACATTCCACAGAATTCCCAAATCAACAAATTCGCTATGCTATATTTGGTATTCTTCACATCTGCATTTATGCATGCTGTGGTATATTTCCCGGCGAAAATACGACTTCCAAGCTGTGGGGTAAGCCACATATTTCAATGTTATTTTCTATCACCGTGCGCCATCATCGCCGAAGAGTTCATGCAAAAACTGTGGAAGACGGTTTCGAACCATTATGGTTGGAGGACAGATGCGCGGTGGTGTTATTGGCTTGGATATCTATGGATCTGGGGATTCTTTGCTTGGTGTTTACCCAAAAATGCGTTTCCAAAGGATGACTGCGTGCCATGATGTTTCATTCCATTTCTTGATTCACTCAGTGACATCTTAACTCAGACTCAGTGACATCTTCACTGATGTATCCTTGATGCAACTTTTCATGTCATTATGTAACTTAAAAGATGTTGAGCCGCCAATTTGGTACCCGTACCGACCTGCTTGAAATACTCAACATATATCTACTTACATTCTTGAAATTTGAATACGCGCGACAGGCTTCTAGAAATATGTATGTCTCGGATTGAACTCCGCTCCCATAGTCCAAATCTCATGACATCCATATTATCGGTTCGGCTGTGTTAGAAGAATGGCTCCTCCGATAACCTGCATGAAATTATTGTCTTCCCGAATCTATGGAACGCAAAATCATACGAGTATAGATCTTCAATGTTCTAAGGGGTCGCTTACCTTAAGGTTATCGGAGACCGGAAGCTCAGTTTTTCCGGGAGCTTATTGTGCCGCAAGCAACTCCATAATTATTGCAGTATAGACAACGTACCTACTTGCTCTTACACCATCACCAAAATTTCAAGAAGGACACTATCATCTTCAATATGCCATCCGGAACAGCTCCTCCAGCTGCGGGTGCGCAAGCTGAAGAGGGCGGTATGAGTGTGAGTTCTTGTTTAAGCTACCTTTACAAATTTACTGACCATGCCATAAACAGCCTATGATAAAATCCGCTGTGCAAGGCATTGCTATCTTTGTTGGCATGCAATTTTTGATGAAGCAAATAACTGGAAATAAAGGGCCTGCGACTACCACTACAACCGATGCCTCCGGAGCAGTCATGAATGTGCCAGGAAACACTGGCGAAATCCCACCGTATCATGCCCGGCCTGATAAGTTAGATGAGGGAGCAGTATGGAGTCCTATTCCTCAAAGAATCGCGCCTATGTGGCCTACGGATACCCCTGTCGATATTACTATCGTTGTGTCCCCTACTTTCGTCGCAGAACCAATTGCAAAAATCCCCAAGGAAAGAATCGTACTCGACGAAACGGCCTTTATCTTTGGAGATTACAACCAACATCGATCAATTGATACAAGCTTTGATGTTCCTCCCGAGGTTCAGAACAATGGTACTCTTTGGGGTCACTTCTATATCGGAATCTCCGGAAGCAAATTAGATCCCTTCACACCCGGTTATGATCCCACAAGGGCTTTTCATTTCGTGCACCCTTTGACTCAGTATATTGCTCAGAAGAAAATAAGAAAGACCAAAAATCTCTTGGCGGCAGCTGAGGAAGATGATGAAGTAAGCTCTAAATTTTCATCTGCACAGTACTTTACTAATAGATAGATAGCCCGAAGAAGAAATTCCAACCGGACCTGTAATTAAATCACACTACCATCCTAACTTTACAATGTCTTTTATTCCTGATTCTGGAGTTATGAATTTCCCATCTTTACACCCAGCTGTTCGTCAGTATGTTCACTTGGAGGCAAGTGGGTCCAGAGACGGAACTGGAATCAATGGATGGTATTATCCGATACTATTTGTCAATACCTTCTGGCAATTAAAGACGCACATGACAGTTTTAAATTCAACAGTCACTAGGCTTCCTATTCATATTGACCTTCAGAACTTTAATAATTGGAAGTTTACCCTGATGGCGAGTATGGATGAAGGCGCAAAACAAACTGCTAGAAATGCTGCCCAAGGACAAGCACCTCCCGGAGGTGGTGATGGCAGTGAATTCGAAATGATTAAGGAAGTTTTATTAGACACTAATATCTACCTCTTGGCCACTACAGTCATTGTTAGTATCTTCCATATGATTTTCGAGATGATGGCCTTCAAATCCGATATCAGTCATTATCGAAACAAGAAGAACAATGTTGGAATTTCAGTTCGTTCAATTCTCGGAAATGTCTTTATGCAAGGAGTTATTTTCTTGTACTTGATGGACAACAATGAGAACACCAGTAAGTTTGCCTCTTGGTTCATAATCATAAATACGAGTGCTCACTAGTGACCTAGGTTGGATGATCCTGTTCACTCAAGGCATGGGGATTGTTTTAGAGTTCTGGAAAATCACCACTGTTGTGAATGTTCGTATCCGCGATGCACCAAATTCGATCATTCCATATCGCATCGCTTTTGAAGATAAACATGTCCTTTCTGAGACAGAAGAAAAGACCAAGGAGTATGATGCAGTTGCTTTCAAGTACATGTACATGATTGCTGTTCCTCTACTCATTGCTTACGGAGGTTACTCCTTGAAATACGAAAGTCACAAATCTTGGTACTCTTTCGTAATCGCAACTCTTGTCGGATCTGTCTACGCCTACGGTTTCTTTGATGATGGTCCCTTCGCTATACATCAACTATCGTCTCAAGAGTGTCGCGCACATGCCAGGTAGAGCTATGATGTATAAGTTCTTGAACACCTTCATCGATGATCTTTTTGCTTTCACCATCAAGATGCCAACATTACATCGCTTGGCGACGCTCAGAGATGATGTCATCTTCTTCGTTTATCTCTACCAGAGCTGGAAGTATAAGGTTGACTACACCAGAGTCAATGAGTTTGGACAAGGTGGAGATGAGGAGGAGGTCGAGGAAAAAGCTTGCTAACAAGCCGTTGAAGAGTATTCCGGGTGCTGAATCAAACACCAAAGTAGGAATCGAAGGTGCTAAGACACTTGATAAGAAGGCAGATGAACTTGTGGGTAAAGCCACAGGAAGTTCCAAGAAGGGTGGAGCAAACAAAAGGAGGTGAAGACGTCTGAGGGGGTTATCGAAGTGTACAATGAATCAAAGAACATAAGCGCAAATAGTTACTTTCAATATACCAGGGATGACATAGGCGAAGAAAGTAGATCAGGAGTACATTCTATCTCGACAAACATATTTTCTAGCCTTATGAACTTGATCATTTCTCTTCATCAAATGTCTAGGCCATACCTAGGTGTTCATTTAAAACATTTAGAACATCCCATCCCTAAGTTTCCCGGTATGCTGAATCATATGGGCATAACCCGTTGGCCTATTTCTTGGAATGCTAGGGTAATGTCCTGGAGAATGTGCGCTGGTATTCGCTGGAAATTGCCATTGTGGAGGATCTCTTACGATATTGAATTGCAAAGATATGTATTGCGGCAAGTGCCTGGTGATATGCATGTGATTTGCGGCATGGCATGGTTACGATGCTGGTGTGAGAAGAGATGGGAGTGAGGGGCTGGAACTTGGAAGGGATGGATTCGGCGGGCGCGGGGAAGCTGGGTTCGTCTGCTCCGAATGTTACGGTAAGTTCCTGAGACCGAATTTTGATTGGTATGCTGTTGTCTTGTCGAAATCCGTTCATCAAATGTTACGGCAAGTGCCTGGTATTCTTAGATGTTGAGCCAGTATGCCGTTGGATGTGATGGATTTTATGGGTTAGGTTCTGCCGTATCGTTGCAGAAGTCCCTAGCCCTTCGTATATGTAAGGACTGTTGTCGCTGTCTTGTGGCACAAGGAAAGTTCCGAAGTGGTCGACGGCCCGCCGCCAGCTCAATGTAAGGGGTATTTGCTCTCTTGGCATAGCACAGCGGTGAATATTTTTACCGACAATTTGCATCTACGAACTCATTCTCAATCGGACCCGATACTTTGCATTGGGAGGTCTTAGAAACGTGATGCTTTTCTAGAGGTTTTGGACACGACTTGCTTGGTACGAAATGCAAGATTGTGTTTCGCAAAAATTACTTTCCGTGCTGTCAAAATTTTCTGAGCTGAATCCAAGGCTCAATTACTGTGATTGAATTCTGTACGCCAATTGCCATATGGCTCAATGCTCTGCAGAATGAATTGAAGAACTTAGTAGCGGTGAAGCCATGACAATATCTTGAGCCGATGAAGATGATCTATATAAATCGGCTGTGAATATTCAATAAAAATCAACATTGATAGCAGTCATACTATTTACTTCAATAATCTACTCTGCTGAGAAGTCAATCGTGTCAGAATGCGCTTCTCTTCCTCAACACTTGCCCTCACGTTTCTCTTTCGTCTCACACTCTGTGATACCGTCTACTATCAAGGTACAAGCAGTGTAACGACGTCTACCGTAACTCCTATCATATACTACAATCCATCCACATTGGTCTCCTCTGCCTACTCTACGAGCACTGAAGCCACTGCTACTGATTATTACACTCCTCCGAGTTATTATACTAGCCCCTCTTATACAACAAGCGAGCCGACCACCACGTTCCCTACCACTTACATACTCCCAACTAGCGAACCACCAACTTCCTCTTACTCGACCGCCAGTTATTGTCCAACTGAAACCTTTTCGTGGACCGCGCCTACCGATTATCCTGATCTTCCGGAGCCCACGGCAACTTGCAATCCTTATCGTAGAGAAAAGCGCGTTGCAAATGAGCTTATAGCCAAACGACAACGTACGTTCAGCTTGCAGTCCTCCCCCAAACTGTCGTATATGCGCTAATTTAGTTCTAAATCAGGGGATTGGCTCCAAGATATCATAGATATCTCGGAAGCAATCGAGGATGCTAAGCGAGCAATAGAGCGTGCAATTGAAAGAGGTTTCATCCTTTGTGTGAAGTGGCTGATTGCCATTGTAAGTTTATGTGCTTCTTCTATATTTTGAGTGGCTAGAAGAGATGCTAATTACCTGTCATCAATCGTAGCTAAAGAAATTGGCCCTGAAGAATCCAAAGCTTCGGAAGTGGCTCCTTGATAGACATCTTCTCTAGGAAATCTTTGGAAATGCCTCGATCGCCATGGTGATACGGTGGTGGTAATACATGGAATGAGAGGTTAAATGCCATGAAGAGTCAACGGTACTTTCCATCTCCATCGAAAAGTGTTGTGGCATGGGAATTTCGGGTTGGGGAAAATGGAGGCTGAAGAGAAAATTTTACTCATGTTTTTGGGCACGTCGACACACTCCTTTTGTTGATATCTTTCTGTCATTACCTATATATATATCCTATGATGAGATCACTCTTTAAATACAGTGCTACTTTATCATCTTGGCCTATGTTCGTTCACACATTCAATATCATACCAAAATGCGTTGTTCAATTGTCCTCGCAACACTGGTTTTCATTTGGCCTCACTCAAGGCACCGCTTACACATACTCAGATGGTAGCAGTCTATTTGAATATTATATCAGTACGGTGGTTTATTACGAGCCTAGTAGCTTTGTATCTATCTACTCATCGCCCCAGTCTGAAGTCTTTTCTACCAACTCCCTCGAGGTGTTATCTAGTACTTCTGAGGAGCATTCGTTCTACTATGATACAAACGTTCCTCCAGTTTCCGCAGGCACTGGCTTTGTATGGAACACCACGCCAGAGTCTTCAACGATTCTTTACACTTCAGGTGATGGATCTTCTTACTACGCTTCGAGCACCACAGAGACACCAGCGACTTTGACTAGCTTCGATACTTTCTCTAGTGAATGTCCAAGCGCCACAGCAACGAGTGGCTTTGACGACGACGACGACGAAGGTGAAGACGCATGGGACCCGGAACTATTAGAAGCAAGTTAGTTTCACCTCTTCCAATTTCATATGCTTCCTCTAAACCAAACCTTCTTTCGTGTGTAGTGGAATACTGGGTATCTGCCTTCAACAACACAGATGTCCTTTCTTTTGACGAGACTATTACGGCAGCGAAACAACTAGCAAATGGAGACGAGTATGCGAATTCGGCACTACCCAGACGTAATCCCGCAGCCGTCAAGCGGAAGAAGAGACCCGCTTCTAGGACGCCGAAACCTAAAATGCCGAAATCTAGGACGCCGAGACCAAAGACGCCAAAGCATAGACCCTCGCCAAAACCAAAACATAAATGCCCCGAACCTAAGAAATCCCACGTGTGTCCGGTGCCTCCTCGCGGTCCGCCCACTACACATCCCCGTCCATATACTTGGAATGACTGTGCTCGAGATTTCGTAAGTTTGCCCTCATTCGTCTAGCTTGCTTGATGTTGTTAAGAGAAAGATTACTATTCATCCTAGAAAATGAGCTAATCTCGTATTAGATGGAGTGGCTGAAGAACAAGGTAACGGTGAACATTGATCTCTAGGACCATCAAAGAAGCGGGGGGTCAGAGGGAGTCCCTTCGGACTGCTTCGAGAAGTCTATCGTGGGTCGTGCTTGACGTTGTGGCGATCATCTTTTGAGGATTCGTGTCTTTTTCTAGAATAGGGTACGGAGAAAAAACGGTTCTTCTGACCTTGATGTATGGAAATCTATGCACCGTGTCGATCCAACCGTTCCCTAAATTCTCCGAAGCTTTCTATTGGTCTGGCTTCATATTGTCCAAGCCTATTTGGTTCTCGCGCCCTTTGGTATTAGTAAAAGTTTCTTTGACACCCTAGGCTTCATATTGTCCAAGCCTGTTTAATTCTCGCCCCCTTTAGCATGAACAGAAGTTTGTTTGACCCCCTAGGCTTCAGTATCCTTTCAGACATTTTAGGTCTCGCGAAAGCCATGTTCCCTCCGCTGTCCCCTGCTTCACAAAGTAGGATTTGGGTGCGGAATAGACACGTGCGCAATTATTTAACGTTTTCGCAGGGGGCGGGAGAGTACTGAAACTCGTTTAAGTTTGTAGCTTTAGATGATAATACTCCACGTATATCCGACGAACATCCATAGATATACTTGAAACATCGGAGATATAATCAAGATTTTGAAATCCACCCAAGTTTTGACCCATTATAATTAACGCTAGCACGAATGTGATCAACGGTTGAAGTCATCGGGCAGTGAGAGCCATGGGCACCACAACGTTGATTAGCGTAGAGAAGCAAACTTACCTATAACGTCTAGAGCACCCCGGTTCGGAACAGAAATTTCAAAGAAAATCTGAAATTGAAACATATTTTTGAGGTTTGCGGAGGTTGATTCAAACCTTGGTTCTCATTATTATCCTAACTAGTACCGAAAGTCATCGACGATATGCAAGCATGTGCTAGCATGTGCTATATTAGCATTTTCAAACTCATCAAGGCTCTGAAACATATATAGTTTTTGGTTCAAGCAAATTGTGCTTTCAGTGTTAGATCTCTCGCACGTGTTACCTGTCTCGGTACTCCTCCTGCAAGTTTATCAACTACCAGGAGTCCACAATGTATCTTCAAATCATCGGTGTAGCTGCGAACCAATGATACGCACTGGCATATATCTTCTCTAATTGAGAGTGCAGCCCATAGCGCTTCAAATGCCGTATACTCGGTTGGCGAAGTATCAGTATGTCAGCGGCTTTGATCAGCACTGATAGTACCCTATTCAGGGCAAAGATTATATGCGCACTACAACGAATACGAGGCTGGTGCCGAAAGTAACTCCAACGCCTATCTATCTTGCCGTTGCTTATGCTGAGGGGGTTTTCATTTTCATGTGATAGCATGTGAGCTGTATCTTTATTCATCATGGATAGCCAAGCGCTAGACAACACACGGAGCAACAATTCGGAATAAACCTTAGCTTGAAAGCTTGCCAGATGGCCACTTGGGATAGGATTTTTATTTTCTCAAGCTACTTGGAGGTTTGATCGGCGCCCAATGTACAGTTTTTCAGGTTTGGGAGAAAGCAATTGCATTGACAGGTGAATGGAGCTTCAAGATCGACGGGTCGTTCAAATCTGAGTGTATTGCAGAACAGTATGTGTCAAGAGGTAGCGGTGGATTCTTCATAAATTGGTCGTCTAGCAAGTATCATTTCCCCACGTATGGCCTAGTCTTTATTATGTATCTTGGACTCACTGCACCCTTTCTGGGCATTCGACATTCTTGTCCGCAGCTAATTTCAAAGTGCTCTTAATGAACTCATTTCAGTGGCACAAACCTCAAGTACTCCATGCATATCTTGGAGTAAATTGAAAAAACCTCGGATTGATCAATAATCGACTAAGGGCCAGAATTGGTTGAGCTCAGGCAAGAAATAAAGCTTTAGGTGGTTTAAACCTTGGGACAAAGACCATAAGAGAGCACTTCCGTACAAAAGCCTTTGATCATTCAAAACGGCATCAAGATGCTTCTCTCGCTTAGTTCCCTTGTAAACCTTAATGTGAACTAACATTCCAGTCTAATGTGGAATCACATCATTCCTTGTGGGGCTCCCTCTTGTCTTCTACTGTATGGCGGTCTACCAGTTGGAGGTTGAACTGCAGCAGAGTCTACAAGTCCACTATATGTGGGACCTGCGTGTTTACAGCTTCCTAGTAGGTCTACTCCAACATCATCTACAACGAGCATCTCTTCGTCACATACTTCTTTGTCTTCGGCATTGGTGCCTGCAATTTAATCCGAAGGCCCAACTACTTCTATTAGTCCGATAGTTGTGACCAACGTCGATACAGCATCAATACTCCCTCGAATTATTCTTCAACTGTATCTCGAACGCTGGTGGAAAGAAATGATGACATTAGCCCAGCTCTTATAGCTGCTAGTACGTCTCTGTCAGACTTGATATGAACTTTCGTGAGCCATGCGTATGTAAATCAGCGCTGAATTAACGCGTGAACTATTTTGCATCTCTATTTAACCAACCGGATTATCTTTCACTCGATGATACAATCCTTTGCAAGCTACAATATGCCAAAAGTACAGGTGACTACACCCCACCAGATTTGCCGACGTCCCACAGATCCTCCCTCAACAGATCCGGGCGCACTGTCAACTGATGCAGTAGCCCCTCCAACTCTTTCGACGTATCAAAGTGCTCCTTCAACGCTTCTGCTGAAGCTAGGTCCTGCTTCAACAATTCCTGATCCTTGGCCGGCTCCAGCCGCAGCTCACAAGAAAAACTGGGTATAAAAATAGGTGAGTCTGATCCCCTGTCCTGAATTTCAAGCTCGTGAGCAAGTATAAAGTTATAGTATATGCGGTGACGGGATGTCCTATAGCTTGACGACCAACTAAGTAAGTTCAAGCATATTCGTACTTTACGGACTTAATGCAAAATAGATCGAACTATAAAATAATATTAGGTTTTGATGTTGTCGCTTTGTCGGAAACTTCCGACTAAAGAAAACTGGGTACACGAACCTTGATATATGGGACTTGCATTTAGATACTCCACTCCCCCACAGGACTTGCAAACTCTGCACTCGGTGTCTACTCTCATCATAAGCTATGATAATGGCCACAGTGACATCCAACAACCAAAATCAAGCGTTTGTGGTTTAGTGGTAAAATCCATCGTTGCCAATATCCCGCCTTTCTTCAGTCAAAGATGGGATTTCAACATCGATGGGCCCCGGGTTCGATTCCCGGCGAACGCATCAACCTTTTGCAGTTTGAACGACTTCAATCAAATTGAACGTTATTTTGTCATCAATTTTCGAAGTTGTGGTTGCAGGTGGTGATTGATTGGACTGGAAGGGTTAATTGGTTAGCCGAGGTTGACTATTTCTCGACGATCCAATTTCTCTCTTCACTTTTTGGTGATGATACTTCAACATGCATGTATTTTTTTTCAAGAGGAGTTCTCACAAGTGACTTGCTCGTTATGAATGAAGGCTTCGTGAACAAGATGGTAAACTATGAAGCAGTAGTAAGGGTGGAATATATATATTCACTTGGCATTCATTCCTCTAATTAGGACATCGGTACTGGGAAATTATAAGACGCATGTGCCTCTAAAGAAATTTCTATTACATGATAATAAACCTCCACTTGGGATAATATCCATTATGTATTTCTCGCCCCTAAGTCTGTTTATTGCGGTGTTTATGCCCTGTGCTCTAGCTAGTGCTAGTACCACGACCTCAACGTCCAGATCAACTGCCGCGTCACTAATTTCTAATCCGACATCAGAGTACTACAGTACGAGTAGTCTTTCCATCTAGAAGAGCACTCTCTTCTAGTGAGGCTTCTACCAGTGAATTTCTTTTCACAGCAAACCCATCGAGTAGAAGAAGCCTCATTTTCTCTCCATATATCGCCTGATTTTAATGGGGATGGTACAACTTCAATCAGCTCTAGTATTTTCTTAACCAACACGTATCCATTAGAAGCCAGTACTCTCAGCCATGGACCATCTAGTTTCACTCCAAGTACCACAACATCTACCGCTTCGATCAGTAGCGCCACTTTAAGTAGTACAGATCCATGCTCAGAGCTTATTCCGAGAGACGACTTTTCTCCAGAAATGCAAGAGATGCCACTTACTGACCAAAAACATACGTACTGCACCTGTTCATCTGCATGCGGGTTCTGCAATATATAAAGTTCATGCAGACTACCCGCAACTCTAATTATTGCAAGTGGATAACTGAGTCTAATATTATGCATGTAACAGTGGAAAGATGTAGAGAATTCTAGGCTTCGCTAGTGGGACCTGATCCGACATATGATGGGAGAGATGGCCTGATTGAGTCTCAGGAATTTTCGAAAATGGGTTAGTCACTTTCTATGCTCAATGTCCCATACATAAGTCAATAATATGTGATGGAAATTGCTGATAGAGTCGCTGTGTTCATAGCGGTGCACTGTCAACACCTCACAGATCTAGCGGACAATATGCAGAGAAGAAAAGACTAAATTATCGACACATCTCTTCATGGCGGTTTGATTGCGTTCAGGATGCGGTAGCATGGGTATGTGAGCTCTGTTTTTCTTTGTAGTCGCTGAATCTGTGTCTTCAATTTTGACTCTGATGCAGATATGGAAAAAAGAAAATCGGGTAGCACAAGCTAACTTTTCCAGCTTAAAAAGTATGCAACTTACATAAGGGTCCTCAAGAGTGATTTGAGAAACACAAGGAAGATTGGCTTGAAAACTGCGTATGGTCGAAAGCTGTTGGTTCAGGAAGCCCATAAATATTAGACTTACATGCGTGGGTCATTGCCCGAGGATATGGGCGGGTGTGTCTTAAAGGGGGTAAACGAAGGCGTGATTCAGATATGTCTTTTGTACCTGGCATCACGGTAGAATCTGGGCAATGGAATTCTGAAAGTGTTCAGAATTCCATTACTCCGCCTATCTCATTCATAGTTCTCCACCTAAAGAAACTTCAATATGCATTCTTCTATCTCAGTCTTCTCCATTACTATTCTTATATCTTGTTCAATTACCTTTCATGACAGCATCGATTCAAGATCTTCAGGGATCTCGATTGCAAAGACAATGACTGCATCGAGATCATATCCTGCTATGACGAAACTACTTCTCACAACCCTATTGATTCTTTCATCGAGATGTCTTGAAGTATATCATCAAGCAGGTCATACTCGGCTCATGGTGATCTATATGCTACAACTGCTGCTAATGAGACTTTCTTCGACCCAAAAGTCATCAGCGGGATACAAAACAAGTGTAATCTCACAAGCGTAACCTTTCCGATGGGAATATTTCAGGGGCACCTTCAAAGTATGGAGACTTACTATGGACTCCAACTACACCTAGTACTTTACCATCACTAAAATTGTCAAGCAAGTATTCCTCTTCGGGAAACCTTTCTACCATTGAGACTTAGATAGCACGGAAAGAAACTTTTAGCGAGATTTTACTCACATGTACAGTGACGTCGACCAAGAGATCTTCAAATGTATTTATATACGTGTTATCATTCGCAAGCATCCCCATGTAAACAGTTACATGCACTAACAATGTGACTATGCTAGTTGATCTGCCGGATCAGCCTCCCATTGATCCTCACAAGATAAGAAATGGTGACGGTTAGTCCAGCTACAAGCTGACACAAGTTTGTCTACACACTACACGCAACAATTTCTCATGGATAATGCCTACATCAAACAAGACACAGAAATAACTAGCTAATCTTGATTCATCGTCGTAGCTACTTACTGCGGATGGGTAATTAAAGATCCGGATTCCGCAGTTTCCTTCCCCGAATCCCCGTTGATGCAAGAAACGTATGTTTTCGTGAGCATTTTGCCCTTGGAATACCTCGTCGTCTACTGCAAACCTTAAAACAGCTAACTTTAACTTGTGTCTTCAGGCGAGCTGTGCTAGGAGATCATGAAACGATACCATAAGCCCCAGGAAGCAGAGGAGGCGATCCTATAGGGAGCTAAACGCTTGACCCCCATGGATCTGGGTTTGGTGGTCGGAAGATTGAAAGGTTTATGCGTGGCCTAACTTTTCACATAAAACTAAGAGACTTACTTCATGTAGAGCCATGTAGAGAAGCCTCAAAAGTGGTTGATTGTAAATGACGCATTGTTGAACAGTCTGCCATCGCAACAAAAAAGCAACGAGATATCGTGGAAAAAGCAATGAGAGATCACGTTTCATCACAAGTTCTCCACAACGAAAAGATCATATCAGCGTGCTAAGATCTGGCCATCGCCTCTAAGATCTCGTATAAATTAACTGATCGAGATCCAATACCCACTCTCGTTGATACTTTCATCACTCGATCTCAATTCAGCTCTTTTAGCCCACAAAGCATAAACAGTGGACTTCCAGCATTTTCAATGTGATTATGGTATGATGATCAGATCATATTGCAGTGTTGGATGGAGGCATCTTGACGTCTCATGAAATCATCTCAATCATCTCAATCATCATAGCAACAAGTTGGATTATAATATGTAATTTTTCGTTGTTGGTGATGTTATTAACTTCGAAAAATCCGTACTGCGGAAGAACGACTGCGCCATATCAGATTGACTTGAAACTTAACCCCACTAGCTCACACTGCCAAGTGATGACAAACCGTTTTTCGTGACATGACGGTTGAATAAACTTCAAAACTCTAAACTTCCTCGCATTGACGGAGTGTTTGGACTGGGGTTGGACGATGACTACACAGAGAGTTACATACCCTTCAGAATATCCACAGCTAAGATGGAACAAAGATGTACCCACAAAATAAACATCGATTCATTCAAGGTTGCGTTAGTGAACTACCATGTCCCATAAGCTTGCATGGGAATTCGTATAAAACATCAAATCTGATATTGAAATATACTAGCCTCCAAAGTTCAAGTCTCTGATAAGCCCTCCCACTTGAGAGCGCGACTATGTATCCAATAGTCCCGCCGGCTAAAACCCGATTAAGGGTCGTACGTTGATCACTGGAGTCTAATTTTCAGCTGCGTTGAACAAAATGCAGAGCTCTAGACTAGATCGTCCGTCGTAGGGTGCATGATTGCAGATTGGAAAGGAAGATGTCTGAGACCCTTATTCCTATGGGTTGTAAAATGAATCGGTTGACGATTCTTCTGCATGATTTTGATAGTCTATCCCGAGAAAGTAGACCGACTGGGTACTAAATTCTCGACTGGGATGCAGGACCCTACATGCTCAAATCATTGCCATACAGAGAGAAGACTGTCGGGGCCCAAAATATACATAGGTCAAATGCATAGGTATAGACCTAATCAATGAACTAGTCTAGTATAAACACGGAAAAATGCTTTGCTCATCACTGCCGTGAAATGACCACATCATTATGGAGGCCATGGGTAACTAGCACGATTTACTAATGGGACCCATCCCTTTCATTTGGAAGTAGTCACCCGAGATAATATTCTTAGTGAAGGTTAGTTCTTGAATCTGCGATTAAAGAATCTCATAACATCCACTATGATTCTAACTCGAGAGCTCTAAGCCTATAACAGTATATTCTCAAGCTCACAATACTAATACTGCAAGGGAATCCTCCAAGCACCTAAGCAAGCGAGGGATCCGCTGAATCTCGAAGCTATCTCCTGATTTCACATTCTATTCTGTAACAATGAAATCCCCGGAAACTATAATAGGTCCTCTGACAGACCCTAAAACTGTTTGCCACATATATGCAGGAAACCAAGTATGTACTTGAGTGATAGAAGCTCCTGGTCCGTGCAATTTGCTCAGTGAGGAATTCTGATTGGAAGATAATCCCAGTTTAGCACGACTCGAAATTCAACACTAAAGGGGACAACTCACTCATCCAGCCTTTGCAATTTGAAAACTATCTAGACAGACAGCTTGAGCTTCTGTCGTCTATTTTAAAACTGTGTCAGACCTTTGTACGACCTGTAATCAGGGAAAATAAGCTTCTATTCAACCCCTTCATATCACATATACCCCATGCTACAGCTCCCTGATATGATCTACCACTTTGCAACGGAGCACTTAGATGGTGAGAATCTAGTTAGTATCATACGAATTTTGTAACATCTGGAAATACCCAAAAACGGTAGTGAGCCGATACAAGCATCGATGTTGATAGGAATATCAATATCTAAGAAGGCAAATAGAAGCCAACACAGAAGATACGTGAAGGTAAGAGAACCTGATTGTAAGGGGGAATTGTCAGAAATGGGGGTATCCCCATCTTGGAGATACACCCCATTGATTAAGAGAAGAAGTTCGGAAATGCAGAGATTTACTGTACAGGCAAAATCGAATTTCATGTTTCCGGGGAAAATCCATGCAACCTTGACCCTCAAATGTTGTATATGAGAATTTGAGAATGGTGATGCTGATTTTCGGATATCTGACTAGGAAATGCGGATATTAGTCAGATTTCCGACTCAATTTAGTAGCAACGAGCTCCACAAATCGGGAAGAACATCAAGTTACCGCCTTGTATCTTGATAATCTATTGACCGCTTGCTAAAGTCGGAAATGCTTGCGAACGAGCTAGCACTTTTGGAGCATGATTTGGACTTAATATACAACAGGTACGCCGGGCTTAAGTTCCACCATCAAGCGACAACTCTCCCCCTAAGCAAATGTTGAATCTTGGGTTAGCCCATATAAATCTGACAAGATGTATCAGTGGTTAAGATTGTAGCTTTTTGCTGCAAAAAGCTTGCTCTATACTACCCTGCATATGCTAAAAGATTAGATCTCCGTCAGTGCAAAGGGATCTGACAATCCAGGTGAAATGGTTCTTAGCCAAGAAGCTTAGCAGATCCATCGTTTGACATTAGCCAAAGGGTGAAGGAGTAATCGAGTTTAGTTTCGAAGATATACCAGATTACTTGGACTGTAAATTCTGCTTTAGAGTCTTAGAGCAGATAACGCTACATTTTTACACCAAAAGCGAATTTACAATCAACGCTCATCCTTATTCAATATCCTGAATATGTGTCGACTTGTAACCGCAACCAATCACGTGACAAGTATCATGAAGTCCAGATTGTATTCCAGGCCTATTGACATGGGACTAGCTCATCCAGACCGACTATTTGGAACTTCCCGAATAGTACATGTAACCCAATCAATCCTTAGACGAGTCGGACGAACTGCTCCTTACGGACATTAGACAACTGGACTATTGAACACATTCAATTGATTAGTTTCTCGTGATAGCTAAAGCGGGAGGGATACTTTAATTCCGAGGTTGCTAATGGTATGTATGTCTGCAATCCACGATAAGGAAGATGTGCTTTTCGTAACAAGGATAATGAGATCGAAAGGGTGCCCTTCGCATATAACATGGCATGATACCCATTCAGATGTCTTACGGCACTTGATATATCCTTATTCGATCACCTACAGTATGCGGCTGTGGTTGATCTACGAACTGGAGCATGTAGGACAATTGATGCAAGTCCTTGCTCGCTTCTTCTTTTCGACTAGGTTGAGAAGACATCAGCATGGACAAAATTCTTGCACCGAAATGATTTGACCATGAAGAGAATCCCATCTTTGCACGAGCTGAAGACCATGATGATCATTGATGAGAGATTATGAAGTGGAGTAAATACATTGGCGAAGATTACAATTGTCAAGGAAGTGGCTATTCGGCCAACCTAGACAGTGGGGAGGATGCCGCCCCACCTGAGTCAGAGTGGAGTGAAACGTCTGGTTCACAATATTGCTTGGAGCTTCCGTCTGTTCCAAATTGTCGAAACCAAAATGAATGACAGCGGTTGCGCGGCACGCTTTGACAGCCATATATTAGAGTTTCGGCGCTTCCCTCTTTCAATTCGTGGGGTCATTCCGAGTCCGAGGACGAGGGGCAATTCTTGATTTCACATATACAAGCCCCATGATGAATTCCTCTTAAGGATTCTGCTACCGGAGAATTATATGGGAAAGAAGGGGCTACAGTATCGTCTGTTCGCCAAACGGGGAAGCTTTTGTGTAATGAACATCGATGAATAGCATAATTAGATGATCTATCTTGCAAAAGAAGACGTTGAGTTCTCATTTCAAAGATATTCGTCAGAATGGTACGATGAAGAATTGTTGCTCCACTAATGATCTGCCAAGCCTATGAGGCGAATAGCCAAACAACATTAAGCAAAAGTAAGTTTTTCTTCAACAACAACAACAACAACCCGAACGTTGCTGAAGGCAATCGATTAACGTTAATAGCAAGGACAAACACATACAATGATGTATTTCACTTGAAGGCCTCTCGAAATTATCCTTGGAAAACAATGCACAATGATACGGAACCTAAGAGAAAGACCAAAAAGCTGGTTTCCTCACACTCATGCTCTAGAGGAACCTCAACCCGTGGCATGGTCTCAAGCACCAGTATATCGTCTGTAGAATTCAATCTGATAAACTATCCATGACCTCCTAAGCCAAAGCCTCAAACAAAACCAAGAATAGTTTGTTTACACTTGAACCCATGCACTGTGCTCTGGAAAACTTGCATGAGCAAGGAGATTTTAAGGACTCTTCAATTTCAAGAGATATACTCCTCCTGGCTAGTTTGTTATTTTTCTCCTTGAGAACCCTTGCGAATTGAAGCGGGTGTATGTACTGTAAGAACTTGAAAAACACATCCCTATGATGTAATAGTGGTCCTTCTGCTCTTCGCAATGGATCGCGTTCTAGCCACGTTTCTGCAGTGGAGAAAGAAAGACGCGTGTAGAAATTGATCTTAAAGAGATGAAGTTTGCGAGTTATACCGAGAACGTCCAAACGTGCATATTCCTAAATATTCTATCAGGTTCATATCTGGCTCCAGCCTTCAGTCAAATCAAATCAAATAATGCACGAGATAAATCACACGCATCTGACCAGTACAGTACAGTGTACGAAGAAGCGAGGAAGAAACTTTCTACGGTTCTACGGATGATCCGAAGAGATCAAGCTAG
This sequence comes from Monilinia fructicola, assembly GCA_008692225.1. NCBI lineage: Eukaryota > Fungi > Ascomycota > Leotiomycetes > Helotiales > Sclerotiniaceae > Monilinia > Monilinia fructicola. The sequence goes on from VICG01000016.1 coordinate 1,106,124, forward strand.
CTAGCGCTTAACAATCCCTGCATAAGTTTGCAAACCCATGAAAATTTTTTGATGGAGACTGTTCTGTCTCATGATCACTGATACAAATGAAATGGCCAGTCAAAGGTTAGAGGTTACATAGAAGCGATGAAGAGCTATCAAGCCAAGCCTTGGACTCCTCATGTTTGACCCGCAGCAGCTTTGTCTATATTACGAACACTGATTCCTTTTTGGGGTGGCCAAAGGTGGCTTGTTGACCACATTGCACTTGCTTTTTGAACATTGAATTTCGAGCACTTGCCATACGATGGGATCGAAATTGATTTGCAGTCTCTGCGCGAAGATATATGTCTAGGTTTCGTGCACCACGGCAAGGAAAGGTGATTACACAACGTTGGGCATGTGAGGGGAATGGTTGTTTGATGATGATATCTTCGAAATGTGACTTGTAGGGTATCTATCTAATGGAATATGCCTCCGCACAGACCTTGAGATTTCGATGAGAGAAATGGGATTCGATGTAAGATATGATTAGATGTTGAGTAGTGAGGGGGAATGTCTGTGCGAAAGCCCTCCAAACCAGGGGACGTTAGGTTGAAGTAGTAGATTTATGTGCGACAATCATAATTCCGGGTTTCGTTTTTCGGCACCAAAAAGAGAAATCGGGAGTCTGTGCGAAGTTCAGATGTGATTGATATATCAGATGAGAAGTTGAAAGTGTGGACTAATTCAAAATTAGACAGATATAAAGGAGCTAAAAGGGCATGTATGATGTATCCTAGGTTGTAAGAAAAGGGGAGGAGGGAAAGAGGGAGAGAAAGAAAGGAGAGAGCGTATTTGAGGTAATAACCGATAAAAGATGAAAAAGATGACATCTAACCTTACTGTACTGTACTGTAGATATCCTCAATTGCCTATCTATTATCTACTTTGGGATCCATAGCGGAATTAGATATTTCTGTCCCACATTAGCCGGGTGGACACATAACAGCTAACTCAAACTATACACCTAGTTTACTTACTTGAATAGGTATGTGTGTATAATATGTATACCTTCATATACACTTCATATATACAGTACGGTATAATCCATTCATAGATATTTCTTTATACAGAGTACATAGTCGTCCATCCCATGCTCACTTCCATAGTAGATACTTACTCTATTAAGCAAACTAGCTCGTTTATCCTTGCGCGCTTCTTTCCTTCTCCGTACTTATCCGCTTAAATCCGGACGAACCGGAAAGTTTCAACCCCATAAAATTTGCCAAATTTCGTAATATTTATGAATATCAAAATTTTAACCTTACCACAAATGATTATATGACTATTTTACTTTGACTTCGTTTGATCAATCAACGAAACATGTTCGTTCACCCTCGTTATTTTCGCCAGGCTCGCTAATCACTCTTGCTGTTATTACTACTACTACCACTACTACTACTACCATCACTACTACTACTACTACTACTACTACTACTACTGCTACTACTACTACTACTACTACTGCTACTACTACTACTACTACTACTACTACTACTGCTACTACTACTACTACTACTACTATTACTATTACTACTACTACTACTACTATTACTACTACTATTATTATTATTATTATTATTATTATTATTGTTCCCCTTCTTCAACGCATATGCTACCAACTACCTTCACAACTTCACTCGTAACTAATTTAATGGGGAAGGAACATGCAGTGAGCCGTGAGACTTTGCTAGGGAAACATACCCACCAAGAAACAGGATAGCAACACTACCAGGTAGGTCACAAACAAGGTACAATACTTGATTTCCGCCTTTCAGTTGCAGCAATTCAACATCGGCTCAGCATACGGTAATCACACTTTCCGCATCGAAAGAGCTGTCAAGATGCAGGTAATCCAATTCAATTCGACCCGACCATTTACTTGTATCTCTTGTCCAACGGTCCAGCCGTCTAACATCCGCCTAGTTGATACCTTTGAACTCAGGCTGGTACACAGGATCTTATCGATACGCTCAAATCTTGGCCTACTCAAGCATCAGTATATTTACAATCTCATAGAGGTTCTCAATGGCAATTCCAAAAAGATATTGACCCATTCTTCTCGCAAGGTTGGACTTATTGGGTCTAATAAACAAGCATCGACCGCCAACCAAAGTATCGGGTTCTTGTATACGCAGGGGATAAAAGTAAGCACAATCTGTGTTCATCTCATCGGATGGATAGCATCATGAGAACGTCACTTGTAGTATCTTGAGTGCGGTACAGATTTGGAGCCCTGGTAATAGATCGTTGATGAGATCCGCCCATCATCCCCATCCAATCTTATACCATGTTCTCAATGTTGGCGTCTTACGAAGCTTCACTCTCTCCATGATTGTATCTGTCATTGATGTCAATGCACATACTCAGGACTGACTGAGATGCGTAAATCAGAATAACACTCCTACCCATCAGGCCCCAAAGTCTACCAATACAGTTCTCACACTCGTCACAGTTGTGACGATCAACAATCACTGAGTCGCAACTCTCTCCTGTTTGCAACTCTTCAGCAACAATCAAAACTCGAAAAGATTGTCGATACAAGTCTGATTTTCCTTGTCACTATTTTGGTTCAAAAGATACGCCCTGCGTGGTTATCAGGGTTTAAATCCAGCCATTGGTGTGCTTTTCAAGGCTTTCAGCAGGGTTTATCAAATGCAATTATCCGGGACACCAGTCAAGTAATCTGGCACGGCCATATCCGTACAGTGACCATTTCCACGGGATCAAGCCGTCCGCCCCGGCTTATTAGTGCGTATCGTATTGGCCGGACATTTTCCTTCGATAGCATGTCTCAAACCTTTCCTCTGACCCAGCGAAATAATTTTACCGTCTAGATGGGCGCATGTTGTGCAGTTTGTTCTACCACATAAGGCTGTTCGATTTGAACAAAATGCCCCTCTTCTCTATGGGTTCTACAGATCAGCAATTGACTTGATCGTTTGCTAATGTTTGCTCCACTATCCCCCAATCAAGTCATTTTATATGCATGGATTCAAGCTTGCCCTCGTGGCGAGGTTTCCGAGCTCCGCCAAATTGTGACACATTTCTATCACAATTTGATATGTCTGTATTTCATTCACAAACACTCGACCGCGTAGTGCGCTGAAAAATCTACTTGCCCCGGGAATAGCTTGTTCTGTGAATACCGATCCGATGCTGGAGCCGATCGGGCTTCTAAGCTGATGTTTACCAAGATACAAAATTGGACCAGTTATAGCCATGGCGCTCTATGCAATCCATATCTCAGGGTGTGACCGAAAATTCTCGGTTTCATTAGGCTACTTTGAGCAAAGTCGGCTTTCACCCATCTTCCAGACCTTCCCGCACCCACTATGGATTTAATCCCAGCTCATACATTGCAGTCGTAGATCTTGCTCGGTGCCTCGCAAGATCCTTGATTAGGTCTTTGACCTCTTTCCAAAGATACTGGTAGTAGATCAAAAAGCCGCGGCGCCACATAGACTGGGGTTGCAAGGTAGCCAATGCATCAAATTTCTCTGCCTCGAATCTGACGTGCTGCCAGGGTATTAAAGCTTCTTGGATCTTTGTCATGTTAGTTTCCGATTGGCTATCATTCTGTCTACAATGTCTTCGAAATTGCAGCCTTGGGTTGGATCTAGTACGAATCCCTGCCAGTAGCAAATACCCTTTTAGGATCGCTTTGTATGGTGAATATTTAGCAGTGTCAGTATAGTATGCTAGTGGGTTGCCAGCCTTGTCTGTTTCTGTTTCACTATCTTAACCCCCCGTCAAGGGTGTTCTATTGATATTATCTACCGGCAGTTCTATCAGCAGTGGGGAACATGTGTATATGAATCAATGTCCCTCTATTCTATTAAAGGTCGGAAAAGACTCGTCCAGATCATGACAAAACGTGTTTTATTTCTAAATCAACTCGACAACTCTTGACACATACAAGTACTGAATATATTCCATTCTTCAATACATATATTTGCTCAACGACTTCGACTTATTCGATTAGTTACGGCGCATATTCTTATTCATAGTCTCATACTTTCTCGGGTTTTCCACAGACTAAGCAAAGAATAAACTTTGCTTCAACCTCCTCTTCATAAATCCCAAGTCTTGCGTGAGGCAAGACAAAAACCGGCAATCTGGCAATCTTAGCACACACCCCGGGCACTGCCTGGCGCTGGAGCGAGAACTCTCAAGTTTCCTTTTGCTATATGGATATATCCAACATGGTTCCGTCGCTTGATCAAACAACGTCAGCAGGTTTAGGGAGAGCAATCGTCGCTCCTCCTAATATGCCAGCGAACTCTTTCGGAAACTCTTTCAACATGATGAACAGCCATCAACATATGCCACAAAAACTCATATGGCTTCACATCATACACCGACGGAGCCTCAACCACTCTGATCCCCACATACGGAGCCAGTTACATCCAGCCACGACCTCTACCTCGCGTGATGCAAACTTTCTCTAATTCCCCAAAAGAGTCAATTTTCAACGGGGGAAACCACCCAAGGCGGCTTCATCGAAAGCATACCTCAAAGTCAAAGTCCTCCAATTAAGCCCGAATCTCAATGGACAACGCCCATTAGCCGCAAGTCACCGTCGACCAGAACATTAGCAACGCCACCGCCTAGCAAAGATGCCACCCTTCCCCCAACTGGCTCCGACGAGACACACATCGGAAGCACAGCAGTAGACAGACTCATGAAGATAATCCAAGACAAAACACAGACTTTACAATTGCAATCACAGTTACCGTCTATCACGCAGAGTACGCCTATGGTAGGTGCATCCAACACTTTTGCCTCTCGACCGGATTCCATGCATCGAAGATTTTATGCATACGAAGAAGAAAATAAGCAAATGCTCACATCTGGCAAGGCTCAGGATGAATCAAGACGCTTGAAAACTGTCAAGAAGAAGTATCGATGCACCTTCGAGAACTGCCCATCAAGCTTTCCACAGAAAACACACACTTGGATATCCATCTTCGCAAACATACCGGTGCTAAACCATTTGTAAGTGCCTTTTTCGACGCTTTCCCACGGATTTCATGAACTAACGGAGCCCTTCAGACGTGTAAGTACCAATCATGTGGTCGCAGCTTCTCCCAACAGGGCAATCTCAAGGTAAAGATTTTCTCAGCTTTCATCACCGTCGATGACAATTTGACGAGTTCCAAGCTAATTCAAATCTTCTCAGACACACATGGATCGTCACAGTGGCGAACGACGCTTTCCCTGCGAGATTTGTGGAAAACGTTTCGGCCAGCGAAGCAATCTGAGCGCACACAGAATCGTTCACACTGGCGCTAAACCATTCCCATGCAAACTCGATGGATGTGATAAGCATTTCACACAACTTGGTAATCTCAAGGTACGTTGCCACTTCCACTGTTCATGTTCTTTTCCATTCATCGCCCCACTCGTGTAAATCATTTGCCATCGAGGAAGATCTAACATTTCTTCAGTCACATCACAACAAATTCCATCGACAAACCATTGAGAATCTAGAAGCAAAGCTCCAAAGTGGTGAAATCGATCTAGAAGCAAACAAAGAATTCTGGTCTTACTTCTTTACTCTCTACAAAAACAGTAACAAAGGTATCAAAGGAAGAGGAAAAGATCGAAACATCAGTCCCAGATCCCGTTCTTTGAAGACCAGTCACGCCAGCACTGGATCAAATGCCAGTCGCTATATTTCCAGCTCTAGCGCAATGCGAAGTTGTCACGGCTTGATGGGTGTAGATGGAGCATCATCATTCAACAGTGATGTGACCATGTACGATTCTGACGCGAGTATGAGAAGCCGTGCAAGTGGAAGTATGAGTGTGGATAGCAATTTTAGTTCTGCGACTACGGATGGCACGGCATCTACTTGCTCAAGTTTTACGGAGGAGATTGCAGGGGACTACAAGGGGAACCACAGTGGGGTGAGGGGTGGCTTGTCTTTTGGAGACAGATTGTATTAATCTGCCATAGCAAGGGTAGGGGAGGGGGGAGGGGGAAAGGGGTGGAGGAATGAGGATCATACATACAACCAACGTACAAAGATACGAGAGATGCCGAGATGATCAACAGAAGACAAAAATACGAAAACGATAACGGATGAACGACACTATCACTATCATTCATTATCATTTACCGTTACCATCATCTTTACCAAACGACAAAACCAAAGAACGAAAACCCAGAAAAAAAGAGCGTGGTGTATTTTTATTGAACCTATTTCATCTTGTCTGTCGATGAAATACCGAGCGAGGGGATGAGTTGTGGAGTCTGTATCAAGAGGTCACATAACCTTTGGGTCTGGGTGGACAAGTCCTTTTTTCTCTCCTTCATTTTTCTTTTCTCTCATTGTCACTGTCTTTTTCTGTTACTTTTCCATTGTTTGCAGGTTGGATACAGCCTGATCAAAACTTTGCTTGCGGATATCATGTATTTCATAAGGATGGATAGGAGCAAATTGTCACGTTGCCAAAATTTAGTAATATTATTCTGGAAATAATTTTATGTATACGATGGGGCCTGCTTTTCATATGGGGAGGATGATGTGTTATATAAATTAGGAGTATTTTTATGATTACATATGGTATGGAGGGATATTCAAACATCTGTCGAAGGGGGTGGGCGGAGGTGCGATGAGGACGATGTTGGCGGGAGTAGAAAAATATCTACGTAGCATTATTACATCACGATAGTCCATAGAATATTTTTATTCATAAATCCAACAATCACGATCCAATGGGAGACCAAATACTAGACAATTGGAATAGTGCCATCCTACTTTCTACATACATACATACATACTCATCATGTACTTGGCTGGTTGCGGCGACGATAGACAGACGCGTCGAGAAGATACAAGATATGCCACTGCTGAACATTCTGATAAGATACACGTGTTAACCACTCTTATGCACAATATTCAAGCTTCAGTGAAAAAATGACGTTGTTGGAGGGGTGAGAGGTATAACCAACATCGTCGCATCCCTTACCTCGCCTCACCAACGTCGCCTTATTGATTTGACGCGAGGGGTTCGGTAAATTCCATGACGCGATATGAAGTGTCCGTTCGGAGCAACCTCAAAGCGGTGAAATCGGCATCCTTGACTGATTTGATTGCTTGCTCGCACACCGAGTACTGTAGTTGTAAAGCTACTGTAACTGCAAACTCTTGCAGGTCCAGATCACTTTCCAGATTGTGCATTAGTACACCGAAATACTGCAAGTGAGAGAAAATTGAGCGTTCTCTAACCAAGTTGACCGGTTATGCAATATACACGCATACTCGATTCACCGCTTCACGACATATGCATAATTAAGTGCCGGGCTGCTCCCTAGATACATGCGAATCATACGAGGATTAACAATTTTCCCACCACGCAAAGAATGACTAGTTCATGGACATTTGCAAACGAGGAGTAAGGCGAACAGAAATTAGGTTTTGAGAACGGAGGTTGACTTCCTGTTCGAACTTCCTATGCATTTGACCCATCCGAGCTGCTATGATGAGATCATACAGCGTACCCGCAGGCAACTAGGATACCCGCAACTAGCAATCCCAGCGCTCTGACTGGCAGCGGCTCATTAGTCTAGTCAACTACCTAGTCATATCACTAACCATCCATCAAGTCTAGACTCCCGTTTACCCTCGTTCTACCCCCTTCATTCTCAATCAAATTATCCATACCCTGCTTAGCATTACCAACCATCAGGGAGCCCTTCAATATTTCCCCACATAGATCCATACACAGATCAGCATATCGATCAGCACTTATGCCCGAGATGATGCACCCGCATACTTACAGTAGCCCAGTTGCGCAAGGTAGGATGGGCAAATCAATATTGCATCTCCCTTGCATATGCCAATGATACAGCAACTGCAAAGTTGGCCAGCCTGACAATACCTGCCAAGCTGGTATGCTGCAATGACGATGGAAATTTGCCAATGCGATTAGATGCATCTGGATGGGGTGGATAGATAATGGTATTCATGGAATGGTATTCCTGGGATGGCATGCATGCTGCACAGACGAGATGTGATGTCTGATGTCTGCAAGTACCCGTCCGTTCGGACGGAAGCACGGCATGAACCTGCGGAAGAGAATAGGGTAAGGCTCATCCCCCGACGCCAAAAATAACTCTGTATCACATATTGGAATATGTTCGAATCTGATCGTTTGGGAATATCATCACGGAACACCACGGGAGTCTCTATATATCAAACAAGTACCCTTACTCCCCCTCTCTCTCGGATGGGGTTTACAATTTCCAACCTAGAAACGAGGCGAATAGAATGGTTCAAATAGAGGTTGCGGATGTGTTTGAGTGGACGATACCCTTGGTGCAGATCTGACAGGGTTCACCGCCGAGTCACGTGAGTGCAATGTAATGTTGCGAAGATGCTCGATCAATGGTAAAGTTGCATGGTAACGCCGAGATCGTATTAGCAAATACGATACCGGGTGAGATACGTCGGTAGCCGTGAGCCGTATGAGACGAACCAGGATGAAATGTCGATCGTGGAGGCTCCGCGGAATATGCAACTAATCGATAACTACAGCACTGCAATAAAATAGGGGTCCATTTCCTAGAATTCTATACATTGGTCTGTACAGTACAGCAGCGACTGCACAGCAGAGGCTGCACAGCAGAGGACAGCACAGTACTCCGTGCAGGCAGTCCAGCACTCTACTGCAATCCTTCCCCAGAAAAACTGTACTGTACCGTACGATACAGTACGGTCTAAATCCGCAGACCCATAACCCGATATCCGTCAGGATCAACCCCCATGAAGCGTCGACACGAATAAAATATTATCATTAGGCTGTAATGCGTAAGAGGCTTCTCCATCCAGTTCCCAATCCGCGTCGTTAATTAAGACCAGGATACCCGGACGCCTAGTTCATGAACATAAATGTTAGTATGCATAAGGGTACGGGGAATCAGACATAGTGGCCGGCGCCAACAAGACAAGTATAAAGGTTTTCGCATGACAAGAAGAGTTCTAAACGGTGAGGGGGGGAGGGCGAGCGAGAGCCTAGAGGGAGAGCGAGAGGGAGAGAGAGAGGAAAGGGCAGGAAAATCGGATGAACATTAGGGGTATAAGCATCGATGGTAAAGGTAAAGATGGTGAAATGTAACGTATATGCAACACAACATGTATATTTAGTCATCTGTACACACTAGTGAACAGGCATCTCAAAGACATGAGGAGATGAAAAACTCAGCGCGGCTTACACGTGATCGTCAAGGACAAACATGTCTTTTCTTGAATCTTGCATGATTTCGTCGCATAGGTATTTCACCAACCAGCCTACTGTAACAGAGTCACCCTTGGAATCTGTTTTGGGGATGCTGAGCTTGTGGTTTCGTTGGTTAGAAAATAACATTTCGAGACCGCCACTGTTGGATAATGAATTAGTGGCTTGTTTTTGGAGGGTGAGTATGAAGGATGGGGGGGGGGTTGGCTGACGTGAATTCGACGACAATATTGATTGTTTCTGTCGCCATATTGGAGGATATCTAGTTGATGATTTGGATATTGAATTGAATTTTGATATTGGGATGGTTTATGCAAAAAGAGTTGGAGATTAACCTTCCAGAGATAATTAATGACGCTGTCCCGCCCACAGCCTCGCTTATTTTGAACTTTGCACTTCGGACAGCGGCGTTTGTTTGATTCTTTGTAGGAATTGAAGTTTCTATAAAAATTGACAGTAAAAAGGCTGAACAGTCTTGAATAGAAGATCTATAAAAATACTTGTAAACGTTGCGGTTCTTTTCATATCAATCTCATATACTTTTGGCGACAGTTGCATTATTGGCAGATTTTTAACTCTCACTGCTGTGATTTGATGACCCCAATCAAAAGTTCTTGCAAAAATGATTGGAAACAATTTTTCACGACACCAACAAAAATCTCTCAAGGACGTCGACAGCAACCATTGAAACTACCATAAACTTACGACTTTAATCACACAGAAATCACATCTGAATATGATCTGATTACTCTTGCGACAGAAAATTACCTGCTTCTTACACACTTTGATGAACGAAGATGAATAAAATTGCCCCAGAGTATCTTGCGGCAGGTGCCAATAGACACCCTTCTGCTGCTGATTGGGATGAATCAGGACTTCTAGCCTACGGAGCCGATAGAAATATCGCATTATGGTATCCCGGAGTAAGTTCACAAGACCTTTACCATGAAGCTCTAAGCCATCAAAATGATTGCCTCGGGTGCTACAATGAATAGTCAGACAAGATACTGATGACAATGTAGAACAAATCTTCCAGAGGGGTTTTTGAACTTCTCGGCGGTCATACAGACACTGTAAATGTGGTGAAATTCATCCCTAAATCACATGGTCTCATACTCAGTGGATCTGTTGATAAGACAGTGAAGATTTGGAAGCATGATGAAGCCTCCAATAGCTATACTTGTATCCAAACTATTGCCGATCATCAAAGTACGATCAACTGCATAGCTGTAACTGAAGGTTCCAAAATATTTGCTACAGGCTCCGCGGATGCTATTGTCAAGATATGGAAACTCGATGACAACAATGTTGCAAGTTTGCAGCAATCTATCACCATTACACCGCGGTTATTTCCGCTGGCATTGGCTTTGAGTCCTTTGACTGGAGCCTCAGATTCTTTGGTTTTGGCGGTTGCGGGAACAAAAGATATCATCCAACTTCACGTGCTTGATGCTCAAGAGGGGGCAGAATTTAAATACAAGGCTACATTATCCGGACACGAGGGATGGATTAGATCACTAGAATTTACCAAAGAAAGTGATGGTCCAAACAGTGATTTGCTTCTCTCATCAGCCAGTCAGGATAAATATATTCGACTATGGAGAATCCACCAAGGCAAAGAATTACCAGCAGCAGCAACAGCAGCTGATCCAACATTTGGAGCATTCATGCCAGGAAAATCCCTCTCAAACAAAGCCCATCGCTTCCAAGCTCAAGGGCTAGATTTCTCCGCGACTTTCGAAGCGCTTCTCCTGGGACACGAAGATTGGATCTACAGCACACGCTGGCTCTCTCCAAGCCTAGCCCCCAACCAAAAACCTCAACTTCTTTCCGCCTCGGCCGACAATTCGCTCGCCATCTGGGAACCTGATACGCACACAGGCGTCTGGGTAACGGTCGCACGACTCGGAGAGATCAGCGCGGAAAAGGGATCCACAACCGCCACCGGTAGCACGGGAGGATTCTGGACCGGTCTCTGGTCCCCCTCCGGCTCAACCGTCGTATGTCTCGGACGAACGGGTAGTTGGCGCTTATGGAACCACGATGTATCTTCCGATCGCTGGGCCCAAAACACGGCTATTACCGGTCATGTGAAACCAGTGATGGGCATCGCGTGGTCAAAGGATGGGAGCTACTTGTTGTCGACTAGCACAGACCAGACGACCAGGTTACACGCAAAGTGGAAGAGAGAAGGGAATTTAGGCGAGAGTTGGCACGAGATGGCGAGACCCCAGATCCATGGGTATGATTTGAATTGCATTGATTCGCTTGGGGAGTCCCGATTCGTCTCCGGTGCTGATGAGAAATTACTTCGAGTTTTCAACGAACCGAAGGCGGTCGCCGCATTGCTCCACAAGCTATGTGGCATCGGCAGCTCCAACGTAACCAACATGCCCGACGCGGCAAACATGCCGGTCCTCGGCCTATCCAACAAAGCCATCGAAGCCCTCGCCGATGACGACGTCATCGAAAAGGCCTCCAGCCACGACCGCGACGCCATCGACCCCGCCTCCATCGTCCACAAATCCACCCTCGACCTCTCGCACCCGCCCCTCGAAGACCATCTCTCCCGCCACACGCTCTGGCCCGAGAGCGAAAAACTCTACGGCCACGGCTACGAGATCTCCGCCCTGGCCACGTCGCACGACGGATCCCTCATCGCCACCGCCTGCAAAGCCAGCTCCATCGACCACGCCGTCATCCGACTCTTCGAAACGCAACAATGGCACGAAGTCAAGCCGCCGCTCACGGCCCACGCCTTGACCGTGGCGCGCCTGCGCTTTTCCGCCAACGACCACTATCTCCTCTCCGTCGGCCGCGATCGTCAATGGGCCATCTTTGCGCGCGACGCCTCCGATCCTCGGGCCTTTACCCTGGCGCATTCGAACCCAAAGGGTCATACGAGGATGATTCTCGACGCGGCGTGGGCGCCGGCTTCTGCGTCCGCCGTCTTTGCAACGGCGGGGAGAGATAAGCTGGTGAAGATATGGCGCGAGGGTCCAGAGGGATTCACGTGCAACGCGACAATTCCCGAGGAAAATCCCGTTACTGCTATTGATTTCTTTGATGCCATGGTTGGGAATGATGTGTATCTGGCTGTTGGGACCGATGCTGGGAGATTTAGGGTCTATCGGCTTACGGTTGGTGCGGAGATTACAGTGACTGAGGTGCTGTTGGAGATTAAGTATGGTTCTCTTTTCGTTCACTCTTGCATTGCGTCTGCATTTTTCATTGCATTTTACTCTACTACTTTCCTTTCATAATGGCCAATGCTGACTCGATATTCTAGCAACAACTACTACCCGTCCAAAGCCATCACTCAACTAGCATGGAAGCCGTCCTCGAAAGATACATCAGAGGCTGCGGGTATGGAACTTGCGATTGCAAGTGAAGATAGCTCTTTGAGGATTTATTCTCTATGTTGAATACTCTAAGGGGTATCGTATGTTAAAGTACGCCTCCTGTGATGCTTTTGTTGAACGCCGTGCCGTACCGTACCAACCTATCCACCCATACATACATGTTTAGAGGCGTTAAGGCACTCTAGTTAAAATAGACAGTAACAATCAAAAAATGAAAATAAGAAATATACCTCTGGATTCGCTTTCCGGTGTTATGTTGAGTGCTGCGCCTGTCTCATATGTATATGTAGGCGTTAGGAATTTCCATGAAGTCATCGTGAAAAAGACCCATGTATCCATCCAACGGACAACCACCTCACTCGTCCCATATCCCAACTTCGAATCTAAACCTTCTTCTCACTCCCATAACCTCCCACTCCACCCACCAGATAACTAGTACCGGCACTCCCCTGGTTATTTCTGGGACCCCTCTCCTTCAAATCCTCCCCCAACCACTTCAAGACCAACTCTCCCAACCTCGAATTCCCATTACTATCCGCGCTCATCTCCTTCTCAAATTTCTCAATCGCGCCCCATTCCTTCACTTTTCCAAGACTCATATGTACCAAGTCCGTTGGCCAACCCGCGAGATTATCCAAAATATGCGTCGCATAAACAATCGTACATTTTCTCTTCTCCGTTTCCTCTCTCAAGAAATCCAAAAATCTCTTTCGGCTCAATAGATCCAAATCGACCGTAATCTCATCCAACAACAAGATCCGCCAAGGTCTAATCAACCCCATGGCAAGCTGCACCCTTCTTCTCTCTCCGTCCGACACCTGATGCATTCTCCAGTCCAGATCGATATCAAGAACCTGCACCAGCTCGTCTCGGCGCTCAGGGTAGTGCGTCCCCCCGACAGAAGCTAGCAATTCGCGAACACCGATGTCGGTTCGCACGATGGGATTGAGCACCCATTCCAAACCGAGATAGGTTACGCCGACGAGAGAATCTTTGAAGGGATCGAGACCCGAGATGGAGATTGTGGAGGTGGGGGCGAGTCGTTTGCCGGAGAGGAGTCGTAGGAGAGTGGTTTTGCCGGCGCCGTTGGCTCCGATTAGTCTGTGAGGGGAGGAGGGAAGTTAGCTATTTGTAGTGAAGGAGCTGGAGGGGTGCAGCTCTGCGGATAACAGAGCAGAAAATGAAGAACATACAAAGTTCTTGAACTCGGTGGCAGACTGAGTGTAATATCCGTAAGACCCAAAGTCGAATCCGGGAATTTGTATGTAAGATTCGTGACTTCAATTGACGGGGCAGACGTCTGATCATCTACTGAATTGACCATCTTTGCTTTCTTCTGTTTGTCTTTATTCAAGTCCTTGCTTGGTAATCTGTAGATCTGTAGATCTGTATAGACTCAAGTGTACGAGACTGGAGAGAACGATGTTCAAAGACTGCAAAAGAAGAAATGAAGCTCTACAGGAAATTTCTATGAAGTACTTGAATTGCTTGAATTGCTTGAATTGCTTCAGTTGTTATTAAAGGGATGGTGGGGTGAGGGTTGAGATATAGAATTCCCATTTTTTCTCGACAATAATTTAAAGTCGATGACGCTATCTTATCTGCCAAATTGTGAATCGACAGGGGTGTGATTATTCCAAATACCTCAGGAATAACTTCAAAGTTCAAACTCTCCTTCGTTCGTATTCGTCTTGATTGACTCATCGTGTGCTGTTTATCTGCACTTTGGACGATGCGTTGAGGTCTTTTATACTTTGATTGCCTGGGTAGTGTCTCATGTATCTATCCATGGGTGAGATATCAGATATCCATGGGCGAGATATCAGATATCCATGGATCCCTTTGGTATCCAAGTGTCCCCGTCTGATATTCAACGGAAATGAGATCTATCATCTATGCGAATGTCAGACTACCTCGTTGGTATGCCCGGGCTTTCTTGCTCAATTGCTGGCTTGCTTGGGGTGATGGAGAACTTCCATACATGAGATGGCTCTTGAAACGGCAACAGTCATCCTGCGAGTCTCGATTCTATGGCTTCTGGCGTCGTGTAATCACGGTTGGAAAATGATATGCCCTGAAACTTACTGCTCGAAGTCAAGTAAAGACAATCGTCGCCTGAGTCGTTCTGGCTATCAAACTCACTACTTCCACTACTTGAAGCTTTCACTATGCATGTTTCACTCTCTGGAAGTATGCAGCACACGAGAGGACTGCGGATTCTTGAATGTTCATCAAGGAAAGCAATGAGGAAATGAACACATTGGTGTTCATGATTGTGATTAGAAACTAAGCACTCATTGTGTGCATCTCAAAATCCTACCTCATCATACATTTACCATGCTGTCTATTACCTCTTGCTTCATCACTTACTCAGGCACCTCACTTCCAATCCTCGCCCAAAAATCACACCTTGCTCCCCTTCCCCCTTCCCAATCCCACGCATCCACAATCTTCAAATCAGCTCTCAAACCTGATCCCGTATTTTCAGTTACATTGAACCTAACACCTCCATCTGCACTAGTCCATAAAATCTTGGTTTCCTCTCCTCCTGTCATGTTAAGGTTCAGCATCTTGTAACTCTCATCTGAATGTTCTTTTGTGGACCACTCAGGCCATATTCCTGTCCCAGCTGCAGATATATCATCCCCTGTTTGCGTACCATTTCCAATATTGATAATCGATGTTATGACATCCGTAGGTAGTGTGGGATCATCGTATACAATGAATCTTCCCCAAATTTTCTGAACTGTGGTTCGAAATGCTGGTGATAAAGTTCCGTAACCCAGGTACGTACGATTAGGAGCATAGTAGGCATTCAAGTCACCTCCGTGCTGGGCTGGCGGGACACTATACTCATACTTCCAGCTTTGAGAGAAAGCAGAGGCCGTCCAATATGAAGGACACACGAAAGTAGTCTCGGAATACAGATTGTTGGCACGTTGTTGTTGACCGATGGCGAAGACGGATTGGTTTAGAGCTGTGGGGCTACTGTCTCCTGCTGTTGCGAACAGTGGCCCTTGATTTGTTGGAGGAATGGAATAGATTCGTTGCAAACGATCGAGGGTAAAATTTGACATTAGCGGAAAGAGCGATCGAGTGTAGGTATTGAAGGCGGTGGTTGTGCTTATGTTTTGTGGAACAAAGCTGGGAGCTTCGTTGGCATTGCTCTGGAGGAATATTAGCTGCTTGATTTACATGTAAGTTTTGATTGAGGGGAATACGTACGCCTGACAAAATTCTTACCCCATTAACCTCACCAGCTAAAAACTGCTCAGATGGTCTTTTGATCAAAAATTCTCCATCCGTGACAGGTAAGAAAGCCCATTGTCCATAATCACCATTTGCAGAAACATATGCACTTGCATTCTGTAAAGCAATTGTGTCTATACCCACCAAACAACCAAATACACTCCCGTTTACCTTCGAACACCCTACTGCATCCGCAAATTTGCCATAACTCTCCTCTGGTTTCAATCCATCATAATCATACTGCATCGGTAGATACGGACTTGCCACAATTCCGTTACGAAACAAACTTGTTCCCAATGTTCCTCCGTAAGCAATAGTTTGCAACATCACAGAACCTCCTCCCGCAGACTCACCAGCAATGGTGACTCGAGAAGGATCGCCTCCAAATTTGGAAATGTGGGACTGGACCCATTGAAGTGAGAAATTTATATCGTAAAGGCCGGCGTTGGGAACGCCGCCGGAGGCAACGAGGTCAGAAGATGAGAGGAATCCGAAAGCACCGAGGCGGTATTGGATGGCTACTATGACAAATGCATTGGAGTTGGTATTGGCTAATTCAGAGAAGTCATTGTTACCGGAGCCCCCGCCATAGCCACCGCCATCTGTATGGAATTAACTTGTGCTGCTCATAATAGAAGACGTGGGGAAGTGAGCGGGGACATACGAATCCAGACCATAACAGGGAGACCTTTTGCATCCGGTGAGGCCCAAACGCTCAAGAACAAACAGTCCTCATTCCCAAGGCCTGACCTCGTGAAATTGTAGTTGGCGGGCCTTGAATGAGCTATTAGTAACCTCTAATCTTAGCAATGTAATTTGCGCGCTTACATAGGAGCATCATTACTCTGGGGGCAACGAGGAGGATATGCTGTTGCCTGCATAATTGAAGTCCTATTCTCATAAGGTTGTTGTGGCTTTTGCCAGCGTAGTTTTCCCAGTGGCGGAGCTGCATATCGAATTCTATGAGTGTAAGGTTTTGCAGTTTACACACCGATTTTTGGTTTACTACCTACCCTTTGAATATATTAAGTTTTGACGTAGCATTGTAATACCCCTGATAAACATTGTATCCGAGATCAACAATCAGAGAAGAAGCGTTGCTACTTTGACGCGTATCCAAATTCAATCTTTTACTTTCCACTGGTGAGCATGATGCTATGGTCGTGGAAAGGAGGAGAACCAAATGAGAAAGCAACATTATCACGAATCAATAATGGGCCAATGGCGTTAGGCGAACTCGGGGCGAGAAAAAGAAAGCTATGTTCACACAGCTCAAGTCTTCAAGGTATCTTACAACTATTTATTCTGTAGCAGAGCCGTACTTTCCGGTGTCCGATGCACGTCATCAATTTCATATATACCAGGTAGTCAAGACGCATGACAAGTTGAGAGGTCCACGGGTATTTTGGCGAGTACGAATCAAATACTGTGTATGGCACGTAGGGTCACGGAAGATATCCTCTGCTAAACAGTAGTTCGGGTTGGTATGTACCGACATATATTAAGAGCTGCAAGCTACTGCAGGTCCTGCGGGGTAGTCAAGATGCGGAGTACGTACATTGATACACTTGCATTGATGATGCGACGAAGAGTTTCTACTATCAAGGGACATTGGGGATGCAGTAGTGCCGACGGTATTCTTGGTTGGGAACAGTATCAATGGTATAGGTTCGCTGACCTTTGTACGGGGAAACACATCTCTCATGGTACATGGAAGATTTCCATCTTTCTTGACGAGCCTTGGTCCATTTCAAGCCAACTAAGCTTGTGCTAACTACTCAAAAGAAAATACTTTTGAGGCATCGCCGACCGTACATGAATCTGGAGGCGACGTGAGAAAACTATCTACAAGGAAAAGATTGACGCTGATAATTGATTGATTGATAACCTCATGGATTACTAATCAAAGCTCTGAGCCAATGAATACAGCACAGACTCAGATCAAGATTGAGCTATGTCACGTGGTCTGCACTATCTCGTTCTGCGCGCGTTTGCCCTCACACGTCACTACATCGACATCATGTTGCAGCTTATCTTGCTTGCAACGCATTCCCAATCTTCAGAATCCATGGTGGGCTCAAGAAATAGAACCTCATTGTTGAACTCCGAATCATATAGCGAGAGATTGTGCAACCCAACTTCCACTCCTCTCTGTGTTCGGTCAGCTCCGGGAACCTTATTTTCAGGGTGATGCCTCACGGAGACTTCCTTCCAGATTGCAAGGTGCGAGCAAAGTCACCATGAGAGTCTATTCTGGGCAAATCTGGTGACTAAAAGATAGAAGAGTGATGATGGAAACACATCGACATTCAGCACCCCAACTTCATTTTCCACCAGAATTCCCCAGATGTACTCTCTGAAACTCACTGGCCAGCTAGGAGTGTCCCAATACCTAGCCTTGAGACTTTTCTTGTTTGCTGCTGCAATCTGAGTCTTTATTTTGCCCAATTGAATGGAGCTGAACCTCCAGAGCCATATTTTACCAAGAGTGCCCATAGAAGCGCTGGCATAATATGAATTTGTGCTGTCGTACTTGGGGTTGGATATATCGTTGAGAGGGGCGTCATAGAATACATCTCGATAGGTGTTGTTTGAAACCAAGAGGTCAAAGGGAGCGTTTCCTGTGGCGACAACTATTATTGGACGCCAGTTAATCTTTCTGGTCGAGTTACTCCAGTAGGTGAGCCAATTCTTTGAACGAAGCGCTTCGAGTTGCTGATTTGCTGAAGGCCAGAGCTTAACTCCATCGGATTTGAAGTCGAGAAGCAAAGTCAAGGTCGTGTTCGGACTTGATTGGAACACACCGTTGAATTTCTTGATTCCCTCTTCCGGCGCAGTAGAAAAGTTATTCTGATACTCGAGGATGGTGATAATGGGTTTGATGTACAAACTTTGGAGCGTTCGATCATTCCTTAGTGATCGTAAAGAGTGCCCTACCAGCAAGTCCTCACTTCCAGCTTTGTCGTTGAGCCATATATCTGCTTCTACTCCTGTACAGCCAGCTGCGAGAGCCTCAAAGAGAGGTATAGATCGCCAGTAGTCATTATGCGAGTGACATGGTATTGGTGTAATATCTTTGGTTAAGTCTGAAGTCCAGGGCGAAAGCAGGTTGACTGAATCGTTGGGTGTTCGCCACTGCTCAATCAAAGTGTTAATCCTACTGGGTGGCGCACCAGGTGTATGATGGTGGGGAGTGTAAGAAGTAAGGCGAGCCAAATACTGAGACAGTTTGCGTCAGTTCTAACTTTCGATGTAGTTACAAGAAAGGAGGGAAATGGATAAGAGCACTGACAATGCTGCGGTAGTGCCAAGGACGAACATGAAGAAAGACGCACAAATTCCATGTCTCCAGAACCGTCTCTTGTTTATTGGATATGGAAGGCGATCGAAAGACTTATGATAGGAAAGTAGACCACGATTGCTTGTATTCGTGGTGTTACTCATTGCGCTAATACTATGCTCAGAAGAAGAAGAATAACGGTTCCCAGCTATCCCTACTTGCTATTAGAGTTTGGCAAATTGTGTGAGATGAATGTATATACCGCTGATAAGACTATACATGCTACGTGGTCAAGTTGTTTCGATTGTATGTCTGTACAATAAATAATTGAAAGAAAGTAATGAACCGTAGCTGAATACATCGGAATCCTTTTGGAGGCTGTCGAACATATCCTGAAGAGGTAGATGAGCTTTCAAGGTTCGCTTTTTCGAATCCTTCAAGATTTCGAAGTAAAGGTACACAGCCCAACTTCTTCACGGCTCAAGATTTGCGGCACATACGTTATGGCGCATCATCTTCGTCATGCCTCGTCAACTTTACGTGGGATCAGTTCTCGTCACACTTCAGCTACAAGATGCTCGTCAATACCAGCAGATGACATATTCTCTAGACTCAACCGAAACAATCATGGATATATATGTATTCAAATTTTTGATGTTTTACTGCTGCTCTACCCTGAATTCTTCGCCAATCGTCGACATTTTTACACGATCACTTGATTATACAGGGAATTTACATGAAGCCAGTTCAAACTTGCGCCGCCATGGAGTGAGGAATTCATCACTATAGCGATAGAGACTTTGAGGCACAGAAATTGCTTACCAAAGACTCGGGTGTACTATTTATATAAAAGAACCCTTATTTGAAGGATTTTATTCTAATATTTCTTGCGGCTTGGGCCATCTGGGGGTGGCATTACTTCGACTGAGATAAAGTCAGCCACCAACAAATGCTTATAAAAGAGCCGGTGCGGCGCGGAGAGTCAACACCTAGTGGTGGCTCTGAAGCCAACAAATCCTTTCATCAAAGATATGTCAGATCTTTAGCGAGTCCTGGGCCGCAAACCAGGCTTCAGCCTACGGCTGTAATAGGATATCATCTAAGATAGGGGTTTGCCAAGAGGTTCTTCACGAACGAGCCAATCAGAATCACGTTTTTTGACCATCATTTTAGAAATGTTAGGGTTAAATGGCGTTGATGCTGCACAACTTGGATCAAACTGAACAAGCCATCTGCGCTTTATTTTTTCTATCTCACAACCTTGTTCTTCTCGTGCAAACTTCTTTATTCTTCATTAATGCTTCCGGATCTATGCACAAAAGTTTGTCAAATCATGATCGTATTGAAATAGTCACGTTACAATTCATCAGTCAGATTGAGGAAAACAAAAGTTGATAAGGAATACCTAGGTAGATACTCGCGATTTAAGAACTTCAATTTAGTATGATAGAAATTTCCAGAGACTTGAGCAAAACTAAAGTCTCGGCACTTGAATGCCAATTCCATAGCCAGGTTCTCATTTTGACATAAGCATACCCCTCCCTCCTTCCCCCCCCCTGCCCCTGGGCTTCCAAACTTACTCGGTGTCGGCATTGGAAGTTAGCACCTCCCGCTTCGACTGATCGGATATCTCGAGAACCTCACTCCCATCTTCACGTTTAACGGAATAACCCTGGAAAAGACTCAAGAATGTGACTGGGTTAGTAGCCACTTGGTTTTTTACAAATGCATACGGCTTGAGGTCATATTTGCCAGTGAAATCTTTCCCGAGTCGTTTTCTGCAGATAGAGTCATCGGGAGGGTCTTGCATCAATGCAATACAGTGGGGCCTGTTCTGCGAGTCAGACTTCTATGTTAGACTTCTGGGCTTTACACATACGTCTGCGAATTCAGGAAAGTAAATAATTGTTTGAACCATTTTCCATTCGTGATACCGTGGTTTGTATACATTGCTCCGATACGTCTGCCATGTTCTGAAGTTACAGTTAGCAATATAATCACCCGTTGTTTCCTGAGTCCTGACAAAGAATGATCAATGGCTTACCTAGATTCAGGTCCCGAGGAACTGGGAAGAGAACAGTACCGACCCCCCCTTGAGCCACGGACTCATAAGTGGTTTCTTCGGCACTATTGTATAATGGATCCGGAGTGCTAATGCCACGTCTCTGCATCATTGCTGCATCATCCTGGAAAGGAGTCAGACCCGCCCCGCTCTGTGCATAATGAGCAGCCCTATTTGCTGTGTCTCTTTGCCTAGAAAGTGTGTTAATACTGTATTCTTCTCGTCACTCTCGAATATCGTACATTATTTGAGGCTTCCCGTGACATAACATTGCAATGCAATCTGCCTCGCACACAGGCTCAACACCAGTGCAAGCCAGTTCGGCCATGATTGGATCTTGAGCGCTATCTCCGGGAACTCTTTTGTAGAGTCCAATATCTCGTTGGATGTTGGGCTCGTCTATCGGAGCGGCTCTGATGAGCTCTGGACTTAGAGAAAGCAGTACGCTGACTTGGATGAATGTGAAGAGTCTCATTGTATCTGATTCTTGGTAATAAAAAGATGTTTGGGGAGTTGATTGTGAGAATGCTTCGAAATCTGAATTATTGGAAATCTGAAGAAGGAATGGACAGGTTGAATGAGTATCTTTGCCGTCGTCATGGTAAGAGGTTTATATGTTAGAAGTAGAAAGTCCTCGAGCAGAATGCTGCCCAGCACTTGTCGAAGGATTCGACATAGTAGTATTTGCGCAGCATTTCGACATAGATTGTAAGATGAGTCTTTCAATTGTATTTTCAGCGGGGCAGAGTCGAAGCTGGATGATCTTTCGTCAGATAAGCATACTTGAGCCGCTGAAAACTTTCACACGGGTTCAAAGAAAATCGTAAGATGTAAGTTTCTATCAACTTGAAACGCATAAAACACGCCGCAAATAAATCCTTTCAAAGAATTGAAGCAACCGTTAAAGAAGTTCCCGAACTTAGACAATCATAATGCGTACCGCCACCGCCCGGTTTTTCTGTCAACTCAAGTCCGAAGATTTCGGATGGGGTCTGTAGAAAGATCCCGTTGCTCGGCTACAACCACAGTCCTTCTTGGCTCAGCATTGCCAATTAAGTCTTGATCCCACACAATAGCTTGTTTCCGTAATAAGTGCAAATACGACCAACCGCCGTAACAATTCAAAAAGGATCCGAGTCGGCGAAGCACTCTTTCCAAAATTACATCTCAGGTCGTCAGATACATCATGTTAGTTGTTTCCGAACAGATTGAGGGCGACGGGCAATTCCTTTTCTAATCATCCATCCAGTCCAATCTAACCTGTGTGATATCTCAGCCACCACCTTGGGTAATCTCCAAAGGTTTGCCAGTGAAGCACATCGAGATATGCTCTGATGACACCAAATTTGTCGAGCTTTGAGGATTGCAGGATCACAGCTGAGATTATGTGCCCAGAACCAAGGACGAGAACATCATGATATCTGACATTTCCATGACGATGTAGGAAGTACAACTAACATAAAAGAAAGGCAGTCCCGTCTCTACTCTAGTTCTACATCACATTCAGCTTCGACGTCATTACTCTCGATATTTTCTCGTCACTCAAGACTCCATACAATAGTTGCTATATACTTCTCCTATTTGGCTCCAAGTCTGATCATCATGCATCCCATCAGCTTTCTCACTCTCTTGGGCATAACTTCCACGGCTTTGGCCCTTCCCGCTCTTCAATCAGATAACTCTCAACTCGCTCGAAGAGAAGATGTCACCACCCATGATGGGCTAGTCGTCTCTATTACCGACGATAATAGTAATGACCAGAGACGCGACAATTACCAGACACATGATGGTCTCACTATCACCATCGAAGATGAGACAATCAACGATCAGAAGCGCGATGCTTTGCCGAATATTCAGACACTCACAACCCGAGACAACTTGACCGTTACAATTAGCGATATCGATTCTGATGATTCTTCTGAGACTTCGAGAAGAGGCGTCGGATCTTCCATTTTGGATAAGCGTAATAGTGACTACGTATCAAGCTGTGGAAGTCAATGGACTCCTATAGCTGATCATTACGATAGCAATAATGTAATGTATTGGTATGAGTTTGACATTTGAACTTTGGTTATTGAATGAAAAGCAAACTAAACATCAATAGGGGATACACAAGCGCAGTAAATGCCTTCTGCTTCTCCATATCCGCCGACCAAGACGGAAACCCTTTCACTATCGGCCCCGGAAAGAAACTATCACTCACCCGAACCTACCAATTCGAAGCGGGTCCAGATCATGGAGCAAGAATCGGATTGAAGAATGAAGTTCCAGGACACATCGAATGTATATTCCCCATGTTTCCGACCCGTGAGCAAACACAAGCTGATAGATGTCTTAGTTGAAATCCATAACAAATATTCAGATGCGAATCATACACCGGACATCACAACTTGCGAAGCTTATTTGATGGAAATGACGGATGCAAAGGCAAATGGAAAAAAATTGCTATGGTTCTAAGAACAAGGATACGAAAGGCGGAACTTGGCAAGTTGGAAGTAGCAAGATATCTTATCATGCTCTTCCCGCTAAGAATTGAGGACGCGTCGGATGATGATATCAACGAACCCTGCGTGGGAGAATTATATTAACTGGCTCGTTGTTTTCAGATCCCGATTTCTGGAGGTTGTATTACTATTTCGTCGTTTTTGGTATCTGATCAAATTATGCTGTTGTTTGTTGTTGTTTAGTTCGTTGTTCGTTGGATACTTGTAGGAATTTTAGCCATATTTCTTTTTTTTTTTTCATGTGTTACATCCACACACAAGCAGTGTATGAACAGATGAAATACTTCACAGTTTCCCCCTTCTCTCTCCCAGAAGTTACCAGTCCAACAGACATGATTTGTTTCAACATACACCATCTCATTGGCCAATCCGAACCCAATCATTCCACCCATATGTAAAGCATGCCAGAAGATCTTCTAGAACTAATATGCTGTTTAAGTTGCAGATCCTCCCATGAGTTCATTGCCCCAACTGCAGACTCTACAGCTATCAATACTAGTGAACTTGCATGAAAAAGCTCGTCTCATGAATTTAACGCTCCTGGATTAAGCGAAAATTTTGTCATTTATCACCCCAAGGATTCCCCCCCCTTCCCCCCAAAAAAGAAACATCTCAGTTGCCAAATGTAACAAAATACGAACAATGCAGTCCGCCGCGTCATCTCCATGCTTATTTCTCATTTATGCACTTCATGCAAGCCACTTCCTCAATTATCTCAGCCCTGCATAGATGCGATTACATAATGTGGCGTGACTAAAATTAGACGATTCACTTCATATCAACCATCATAAATCCCATTGAGCGCGCGATCGGCATCCATGTAGTTAGTAGAAGCCAAAAGATATCACAGCAATTTCAAGATCAACAAAAACTCTCATACAAATCCACAAAGATGGCCGAAAACATCCTGACGTTCTGCACCGCTGAGGTCTCACCCGAGGTGTGTAAATATGCGTTCTGTTTATTAAGGTTGATGCTAAGCTTTATCTAGGTTATCTCGCAGTTCATTCGCCTCTCGCAACGCACCGAAGAAAGTTCCAAGATCTGGAGTGTCGTGCGCGACCCCACAGAACGTCCCCTCGGCAAACGCACCCGCACCACTATCTCCCCTTTCCAAACTGGCTTCCTCCATGCCTCTCACTCTACCCTGGCCACGTTTGTACGCTCGGCACCGCAGGTCGACCCTTACTATTTCAGCCGAAACACCTTCGCCGTTCTCGATTCCCGCAGTATCGAAGATCAAACGGTTGTGCTGTGGACGTATTTGGTAACAATGCCGGCGGAAATAGCCGAGCGAGGGGAATGGGATGAGAGCAAGAAGATGGTAGAGTGGAAAGACTTTAGAGTTGAGTTTAGTGTCGCATGCTGGGTTGTGGGGCTGTTGGAGACGATGCCGCAGGTGTTTGTGGAGATTGTGGAGAAGGGGCAAGGTGCACAGGTGGACGGGGAGGGTGTTCTAAAGGTGGATGCTCCGATGAAGGAATGGGATTTGGAAGAGGAAGATGGTTCCACGGAAGAAGAGGACGAGGCATGAGATAGATGTTGATGGGTTTTCTAGTTTCTGGGGAAGGGATAGGGAGTTGCGCTCAATTCAGCCACTGCTGACTGAGCCACAGCACGTGATATTTATTCAACGGTATCGGTATCATAAGTTTTTTTGATGCGTCCAAACCTCACTCTGTAACTAAACAGGGGAAGGCTGTGTGTGCAGATATTTGATCTTAATTTTGAAGAGGAAAAATGCCTGCTGTTCGATCTCTATGAGAACAAACAAGTCATATCTCTTCCAGGAGGGACTAATTCGCCAAGAGTATCTACGCCTGGTGTATCGCGTTCTCATTGTTCTGGGAAAGGCTCTTAACTCGCACTTTATCTGGCTTATACAAAAGATTTCAATTTTGACTCTCTAGGTGCTGGACTTGAGTCCGATTCACAAAGTGGTGAATTTGGAGAGCTTGGAACGCAAGTTCGTCAAGGCAGATTCAAAGATGTCCGCTGGGAGTACTAGTGCCAAGTTCAAATTCCACGTGAGCGTTCATGCTCATTTTTGAATTGTTTCCGTTTGCAATGTGCTCTCCAAAAAGGCTGTTTAGTTTTATCTGCATAGCTACATATAAGAGAGGCTTTGATCACAAGCGGGGACAATTTTGAGTATGTGCATGTATTGGGGGCAGCATCAGCATCATCTGAGATAATAGTTCTAAGACAGGCCCATCATTGGATGAAAATTTGTCAAGAACGCCATACGATGTGTCGTTTCTCAAGAGATTCCCCAGTTTTCAAAAAGCTAGACTGATAGACCTTGAACTCTCGACGGAAGGTAAGAAAAGACTTTGCGGCAACATCACCGCGACCTGGTCATTGCCAGGGCTCTAATAATCGGCACACAAGTTGGCTTAAGAGAACATATCAAAGTCGGAGGAAGATGGCGAGAAGAAGACCCCTAGAAGCTATATTCGCTACATTCTTGGATTCCTTTCATGTAACACGAGAGCTTAAGGAAGGATACATTTGGTTTGATTCTCTCTGAGCCATCCAAGACTCCGAGTGTGGGCCGGACTGACAGAACGAAGAACAAGGAGAGAAATTAATACCAGAGTCTTGATTTGAGGTCTCGGATCCCGTCTCGAGGAAATATCCTCTTTCTTTCGTTTCGGTGTATTTTAGCTATATTGGGAAAGCGAAAATTCTGAGCATAAAATCATAGAGGAAAATCATCAGCTCATTTTTGATCATGGGGAACAATCTCTGGGACTAGAACAAGTTGATAGGGTATTTATGGAAGCAGACAATATGATTATTAGTTAATGAACGAGTCGAAGTTTGGAGAAAAGTAGGCATCGTCGGATAACATGATAGCCCTTTCACTATGGTTAGATATTCGTCTTAAATATCATCCCTCGTTCTTAACTCAATTGACAGGTTGGTCAGAAAAACTTATTTTGCGATATTAGCTAGGCTTCTGGGTAAGATTACGTGTATGTCATGTACAGTTTTTCTAGATGTCAAATGGGCTGTCTATACACTATACATGTTGAATGTAAGTGACCTTTCCAATGTGTCTTTCAAACCGCGTTTTTGAACTCCCCTCGTATCCTTTCTCGGATCCGAGGATACGATGAGAATAGAATGAGGATGAGGTCTTGTAAAACTCAGTTAGATTTGAGCTTGAGCCGATTCCATCTACCCAATTCTGAAAGATTGGAAGTTTTATCTCGCTTACTAAAATGCCTTATTACTGTCACATTGATATAAACCATGTCATGACCATTTCGTACTCCTGAACAACAAGAGGGGAAGTTCTGATTCCGTTATTGCATGATCAATTGTTCAATCTTTATTCTCTCATCTCTGAACAAAAGAACAATGTCTGGATGAAAGAAAACAGTATCTAAATAAGAGAACAACAAAATTCCAGGGCTACAAATACGCGCAATATACCCTTTATCTCTCTTTCTTTCATCCACAAAAACACCACCACAAAGACGTACGAAGATAAAGAAAACGTAAGTCAACATGTTCGGAAATAAGAATAATCTCGCGGCTGATAAAGGCACAGAAACACCGAGTTTTCTCCAGCGCGGCACCGCACTCCTCCTTGCCAACAAAACCGCCGTTGACGCTAACCCTCGAAAAGACGTACAGTACCCCAACTGGGGTGTTCGCTACGTGAACAACAGGCAGGGGATTCACACTTTCAGAAGAGTGGACGAACTCTGCAATAACGGCGTCGGCATCATGCTAACAGAGCCCCCACTCCAAGTGGAGTACCAAGGTGGGCATTGGTCCGCGTGGACCTTCTTATCCAAAGAGTTCGTCGCCAAGCAACGCAGAAGCCAGCACACGACTCTCGGTGCCGGCTTCATCTTCAACGGCTTCGCGTCCGCGAAAGTGGGAACCATGCTGATTCTCAACACACAGACCGGTGCCGACGTTGA
Source organism: Monilinia fructicola (assembly GCA_008692225.1). Taxonomy (NCBI): domain Eukaryota; kingdom Fungi; phylum Ascomycota; class Leotiomycetes; order Helotiales; family Sclerotiniaceae; genus Monilinia; species Monilinia fructicola. The sequence goes on from VICG01000016.1 coordinate 1,133,785, forward strand.
TACCCCAGGACAGCAGACCTCCCGTCTCTACTGCAGCGAGCTGATGTATCAAGCCTGGCGCGACACGTGTCTTGCGTCGAGCGAAGCCCGCGACGCGCATCTGCCCGCGGGAGGCCTGAAGTTCGTCGTCATCGCGCTGGTGGTCAACCAAGGCACGTGCAGCACGATGAGGCATGTCGTGGAGTTGCGACGTCTCTTGGGTCCGCCGACCGAGGCGGGCCCCGTCACCTTCTCGTCCAGTGATGAGGATGAGCATCTGGATGCCTTTCGGATGCTCGTGGGGACGGATAATGGACAGCCTGTTGCGCGGCTGTGCGCGGATCACGCGGAGAGTTTGGGCGCGAAGCAGATTGTTAAGGTTCATGTCTGGTCTGAGATGCCGTGTAACCCGGAATTTGGAGCCTTGGCTTTTGAATTGGGGTGAGATTGAACTTTAGAACGAACTTTTTTTCTTTCATTGCCCTTTAGCATGCACGCCGAGCAGCACTTACTAGAAACAGTTTTTGACTAGACGTATTCCCTATATTGTGGTAAGTCTTAAAGAGTTTAGTCTTAAGATAATAAATTTCTTACAAAAAAGAAAAAAAGAAAAGAAAAGAACATGGAACATGCAGTGAATTACAGTGAATTTGTATATTGTGATACCAGAAAGTAATCGAGAGGAATATCTACAATTTGTGAAATGTGAGAAGGTCAATAGCTTGAGCATAACAAAGGTGGATTGTACAACGAATCACCTTCCACGAAACAATGTCCCCCCAACATACAGAAAAACAAAGGGCAACAACGCCGAAGATATCACTCCCTGGCCGTCAATCATAGCTTGATAACAAAACCACCATCGAGATAAAAAACCCTCCAGCAACCAAAAGAATCAGCCTTGCGAATCTCACATCCCAAATTCAACAGCTGACCGCATCTCCCAAAATGTAGCCCGAGATCCAAAACACCCACAAAGAGCAGCGTGACCGTACCCAGAAGCCGAGGAAGCGAGGGCTAAACCTCGCACATCTACTGTACATGCAAAGCCAGCTTGCGGATGGATTTTTTACAGCCATAAAGCAAAACGAAGTCTTCTTATTGGGATGCGAGAAATCGGGGGGAGACCTCACGGGGATATGTGCGGAGAAAGAGAAAGACCCGTCGTCGACCGTGGAACGCGCAGCTGCGTTGATAGATAGCATTGAGGAAAGTGATAAAAACGGTACCCTTCCACTGTTCCACTACATGCATTCATGAAGAAAATTTGATCCGAGCAGTGTCCTCGAGCAATGAGCAGCGACACGAATTGCTCGAGTGACATTCCGCCCTCGAAGTAATCGCATCGTACGGGGACCGCGCAACGATCGGTATCTCGAATGCGGATTTCCGCCGGCGACGAAGCGCTGCCGAGGTCTTCCTCGTTGACATGCGTGGGCGCCCGTCGTGTTTACCAAGTGTTGATTGTGGAGGGATTTATCAGGGGAGAGATTGCGCCATCGGGGAATTCCATGGCGACGGGGAGGGAATTGCGGGGTTGCGATGCACTGCTGCTTGGACGGGGATGGATATGTATTGTTCGGATCAGAGGTGTAGATTCAAGATCGTGCTATCTATATGCGGCTGTAGCGTCTTGATGATCACGCCTCGTGATCCTTCTCAATCTAGATCTCATCCTCCTCGTCGTCAAAATCCTCTCGATCCTCCGCCCCCATCTCGTAGAGAATCTTCCCTCCACTTCCAATGCCGCCCTCCTTTTGCGCGTCAAAGTACGGCAGGACAACATTCTCTCTATCCCTCTTCTGTTTCTCCGTCAACCCAAGACTAAACGTGACGTCAGCCTCGATCCCCTCATCCCCACCCCCATTCGGCGTTGAATTGTCCGAAATCTCCGGCGCGGCAAAGGATGGATGTTCATCGAGCAGTTGGATAGTTCCAAGGTCTTTAGTCGTAGGGGAAGTGGTATGGTGTGCGGGTGGTGTGTAGACAAAGGTTTCTCTCGTCCCACGACCAGATCTCCGGCGTATCTCCAGGGTTATGATGATTTCGCCCTTCTTGGCATCTGCTGTCTTTCCATTTCCAAATCCCATGATTACACCCTCTCTTCCCTCAGCGATTCCAAATTCGGGTTCTCGGGCGGACTTGTCGCGAGCGCGTTTACGTGCTAGTTCGTGGTTGAAGTTGTGGGTTTCGAGGATGGCGGTTGCGAGGGAGAGGAGGGTTGTTAGGGGGGTGGGTGTGTAGGGGTTTGTGTTTGTAGTGGGGGATGGAAGGGGAACGTCTAAGTGGTAGGTGCAGAGGAGGGAGATTGAGGGGTGGATGAAGAGGGAAGTGAGAAAGGGAGAGAGATGATTTGGATGACTTGCAAGGGTGTGAAGATCATCGATGATGAGTAAAATTTCTGGGAGTGTCAGCTCATTCTACCCAGTATTTATGCAAGGGAAGAGAGAAAAAACGAACTTTGCTGAGATCCCGTAGGCGGAGCGGTAGGCGAAGGTAGATGCGCAACTATTTCTCCACGAAGCTGGGCGAGTGATTTGCTATGTGCTGAGATCAAAACATCTGGCGTGAAGAGAAGACCTTTTTGAAGGGTGGAGAATGATATGAAGATAACTTTGGATTTTGAGATCTAGAGAATCCGATTAGCATCATTGCGAAGCAATCAATTGCAAACTCCAAGCGGAAAGGAGAAGAGCTCCAAAAGCATAATGTCAAGACTCTTGACTCATAACGATGAAATCAATCCACGTGATAATTCCACCACAAAAATATTTTTGCATCTTCACACGACACGAGAACTACTCGCTAGTATCACCCATCACCCATCATCCCTATATTCCCTTCTTCCCTCCCCTCTCCAAAAAAAGCCCCCCCAAAACTCAAAAACTCAGAAACCCAAAAAACAACAACCCACCACAGCCCTCCTCCAAAACTCCCCCACAACCCCCCTCCCACTCCTCCCCAACGCATCCAAAACCAACGTAAACGGACTCGCGCCATCCCGCAAATTAAACAATTTCTGAACCAGTAGCGTATTGTGAGTTTTGCGCTGTTGCAGGGCCGAGGGCGGCATTTTCGTTTTGACGCGAGAAACCTCTGGTGGTATGTTACGGCAAGCTGGAAGTTGTGTGTTGATGGGATGTGGACGTCGTGTTGGTTGCCTCCCGAGTAAACCTAACGCTGACGAAGCCGGAGTTGAAGTGATTTTTGGTCTTTTTTTTTTGACGTTGGGGTGAAGGTTGGCGGGGTATGCGGGAGATCACGTGGTATCGGATCGATTTGTTGTGGGATGGTTGGTTAATCTGATCCTGGTCTCGTGACAATGTAGGAAAAGACGCAAGCATAAAATATAAAAATACGAATCACCAATCAACCGTCCGCATCCAATGATTTTGAAAACCTCCTTGAATTATCTACTGGCTTATATTCGCTTGCTCTCCAGGCTTTAAGAGCACGAGCAATCCATATTTTCACAAATGAGATCCTATCCATCCCACCCATACCAACCCATCCCGCCAAGAACACCACGCAAAATGCATATCAATCCAGCCATCCTTCCATACATTGTCAAATCTTCGAGGATAGTCTTTCTTCCACTTTCCTCCCACCATTCCTCCCATTCCCTCCTCTAACTCTGCCACATATACTCACTCAGCTGCAACATACACTCGCCCATACCCCTCTTCGCAACCGTCGTAATGCCCCTCTCATTGCTACCCAATTGTTCGCTAAAACACAACTCCACCAACCCCTTTAACTCATCATAACTAAACTTCACCTCCTCCCCATTCCCACTTTCATTCTCCCCCCCTTCACTCTCCCCTCCACCAGTAGTCGCAGCACCCTTTTCTCTGGCCCATGCCACAACACCATCAGGACCCTCTTCAAATAATCCCCAATACCTTCCGCTCCTAACCAACCCCACTCCATCCTCTACTCCCTTCAAATTTTGCTGCAGAACGAGTACATTCAGTCTCATTCTCCTTCCTCCCTCTTTATTAATCCTTTGTATCTTTGGTGCACTATCAACCATGAACGTATCGATCAACAATCCCAAACCAGTCCTCACGAAGTTAATTTCCTTTTCCCCGAGAAACTTCACGATAGTTTCATCATAAGCTACTAAATCCGCGTTTAGTGATAAGATAGTTGGATCTGGGTCTGAGCAGGGTTGGGACAGAATATAGGGATAGGGATGTGAGCCCGAGGAGGGGGAAAGAACACGTGTCAAGGAATGCAGGATTTGAATACGCGTTTCCATGTGAAGTGTAAGGAGAACGGTAGCGGCTAGCTCTTGGTATGATGAGACGATTGAGTCGAATGCGCTACATGTATAACATCAGTCATAGATCAACAAGATGGGTGAAGAAGACAACTTACACAATAGTTTCCTGCGTCATAGGAAGATAAACCACAACCTCATCCTGTGCTCTAGCCGGGTCGTTCAGAAGAGTCCAACGTCTATGCGGTGGTTTCTGCATTGATTGCGTACGAGATGAATCCGCATCATTTCGGGTAATGTGTCGTAGTTGCCCAATCTTAATAGCTAACCATTTCATACTAGTGTATAAAACACAAAGAGATGCAATAGTTTCACGATCTGAGATGAGATCATCCAATTCAAGAGGATTCTCATTGGTTTGTAGAATCAAGAGACCATTCTCCTTATCTAACAATTGATGATCAACTTCTTCACTTGTCCATAATTTCTGCATCGTATCGTGAATATCACCAGTTTCGCTAGCAAGCAGTGCAGACAACTTCAGTGTGGAACCTTCGGAATCCCGCACTCGAGACACGAGTGATTTGAACCAATCATAGCATCTATCGTAATATCTCATCATTTGGGTGATGATAAGTTGACTCAACGCTTGATCGTGAGGAATTGTATCCAACATCCTGCAGAATGCTGTAATCAAAGAAAAGAATGCTGCGGTGCCTTTGAAAACAGGTCTTCTCGAAATCCTCGCCCACTGAGCATCTTGCTGGAATGCATCCGTCTCCTCAAACACTGAATCACTAAGCTTACCAAGCGTTTCTTCGAGCTGAGGCAAAAAGACATTGACGAGAAAGTTATCCAAGAAGGATGTCAAAGTGCTGGTAACCAAATCAGAGCCAGGTGGAACAATCGCCTTCAATCTTTGTAAGAAGCCTAACGTAGGAGGCAATAACAAACTCATGTTGAAGACGCTGGGCTCCACTAAAGACTTGTGCGCTCCCATTCCACCATTCTTGGCATCAAAAACCGTGCCAGTCAATCGTTTTGCTCCATTCCTCCCAACGGAGCCCTCCAAGAAAGATTTAGCCTTCTTACTGTCAGTGCCTGACTTTCTCGAGCTAGACATAAGTCCCGGTACAGCAGCTCGGATGATGTTTTCCAAATCATCATACTCAGTCGTCATATGCACCGACTTAGCATCTGCATCTGAAAACTTGAATAGCTTCTCCATCTTGGACGACTTTGCAGCACCGGGTCTAGGGGAATCGAATTGATAGACATCCGCATCCGTAGTCACATAGTTATGCAACAGAGAGCGAATCTCATTCTGGTATAAGTTCCAAAGCTCTCTGAAACCACCGAGAAGCATAACAGAATTCCTCATGCCCTCTCTTCTCGTAATGGCTCTTACCACGTCATGGAAGACACGATGACCTTCCGCAATAGCCTCGAACTTTGCGTATAATGTCCATAGTAGGTCAGAAATAACATCTGCACGAATCGTATTCTCACGACTAGAGAATGTTTGGTTTCCTTGGGTGGATGAGAGCCCGCCACGTAAAGAGCTCGGGTGCTTTTGGTCGACCTCACTGTTGGTCTCATTGACGATACCAAATAGCTCAACCGGAAGTCTCTGCTTAATGGTGTTGACCGCAGTTTCCAAGCGGCCAAGCTTATTCAATGCCTCTGTCAATAACTCCACATAATAGAAAGTATCTGCCTCCGGATTTCTCGAAGCATCCTCCACCATCACCTCCGACAAATCCATCGAATCGAGAACCTCGAAGAACGGCCTTACTCCATTCGTATCCTCGAAGTTATCCTTCGCAACACCACCCTGAGTCTTCGCGAGCATCTGCCATCTCTCCTGACAATAAGGGGACTTCAGATACAAATGATCGTGAAGTTCCTCAATCAGAATATCCGTCAAAGCCGTTTCCTGGTTTGCAAGATATGTCCTCAGCTCACTCAAAGCCCCAATATCATCCAGCTCCGGCGATCGAATTCTCCGTAACGCATCCTGCAAAACATCCACGGCAGTCAAGAACCTCTTCTCAGAAATCCTGGCCTCCAGTTGATCCGGAACCAGCCGTAATTCCTCCACCTCCGAGAGGGTATGCAACAACTCGTCGTAAATGGTTGACGCCGCGCCCAATTTCCTTAATTCCGGATCCGTAGTCGAAAGATTAGCCTTGGATTGGGCGAGCGAATCCTTCAATGTTCGTACCCTCTTCTGCGACGTTTGGATACTCGTTTGAATTTTGTGAAATGTACCAATGGAACTGTTGAACCCCTGATGATGCTCGTGTACGATGTTTTTCAGAGAGTCCTGCAGGTATTGCATGGATTGTTCAAAACTGCGCATATTCATGTGCCCTACCCACCGAACTCGTGTCTAAAAGCTGCAGTGCCAGTTGTACTGGCACGCATTCGTTCTGGCATAACGCAGGCCATTCCGTCTTGATGTGTTCCAGCACCTCTCCAATCTGTTTCTCCGCGTTGGTTTCCTCCAATCTCGGTCTGCCTACAGGTTCTCGGGGTCGTGAAAGACCTCTCGATCGAGGACCTCGTGGCATGGAAGGCGACGGTGTTCGAAGTCCTTCTTGACGAGGAGGCGGAGTGGCAAATCGATCAGGAGCATAATCTCCATCTTCGGTGATTTGTCCTGGATAGCCACTAGCATTGGCATTCCCGTTCCAACTACCATTTCCATATCCATTCCCATTCGCATATCCGGTAGAATTGGCGTTCATGTAAGGGTCCCCCCCGAGACCTCCATATCCTCTTCCTGACATATCCTGTATTATCGAAATCGCATTACTTCTCTGAATCGTTTCGTACCCTTCGCATATGTGCCATAAGTTGTGAAGGACGATGTATTTCTTGGTTTTGGAGATATGAACATTGAAGCTCGGCCGCAGCTTCGAGACGTTGCGTGGCAGTAGTAAATAAGCGAGTGTGAGGATCAAAGTTACATTCGAGACTCTCCACCATACCCTTCAACGACATCAATTACATCTCATCACGTTCACAATACGGTCTAAGTTTTGAAAATGCACATATTACTTCCACGGTTGATTTCCAACAGCAATATCTATCATGGAGAACCGCCCAGCCCCTCATCATCCACCCTCACCCACTTCCACCTGTTCCCCAATCTCCCTACAGAACTCCGCTACAGAATATGGCGTCTAGCCATCCAACCCCGCGTTTTAGAGCCCTCTTTAGACTTTCCCAATGGTGTGCTAACCAATTTTGCTATTCTCATATCAACGCCGTCATGCCAACTAACACCCCTTTCCTCCAGGCGAACAAACTCCGGAATTTTCCCGTCGGCGACCCCCTCCGGCGCTCTTCTCCACCACGCACGAAAGCCGTCTCATCTGCCTCGACGAATATCTGGTCCACGAATTCCGCGAGAAGCCCTTCTACATCCATCCCGACCTCGACACCCTCTTTCTTGCCCTCAACAACCGCATTGCCGAATCCCTTTCATACACCGAACCCTTCTACAGCTGGCTCATCTCACACATCTCCACTCTCGCCCTCGAGATCGCCTTCGACCAAGCCTCAGACTCCATCTCCTCCTCCATCTTCTACACACCCGTCCCCCTCAACCTTGACGATCCCCTCCTGCCCTTCACCCCAACCCGCACCCAAAACATGTGGATATACTCTCTCGCTGCCCCATCCGCCACCATCTACCTCACCTTTCACCTTGCCCCCGCGCGGCCAAAGCATCGCCCAACGCCTCCACACTCACCATCCTACCCCATACACTCCTACTGCCCACCGTCCAATTGCCCCAACCCCTTTGCCAACAAATATGCCGATAGAACCAGAATCATGGAGCATGAAGATGAGATCCGAACCAACGTGCCATGGTCCAAGCTCTTGCCCAAGCCAAAATCCCTACCGGATCCCATGGCCATCAAAAGAAGGCTGCTGATGGAAAGGAGATTGAAAATAGAGAAGAGGGTGGTGAACAATGTAAGTTACATGTCGCATAAGGTGCTTCGGGAATGATGTCAATGTATCTACCAGTGAAGTCGTGAAGTTTGCGCTCAGATATTTAAGGGTTGAGTAGTACCATGTTGGCAAAGTAGTTCTCGTGTGGCTGCAGCTAGGGCGTTTTCTTGGATGGTGCACCGCTAGGAAGTCGTAACGTATGAAGAAAAATCGTTGTATTTATTTCTATAAATAACATCATCTCTTATACACATGATATCGCATAGTCACACAAGCAGTCACATCCCCTCAGTACGCGAGTAAAGTCAATTATGAATCAGTGTACTACCTTTTAATTTGATTCTCTAGAGAAGAAATTTTCTCGCGCTATGAATGAAGAACAAGAAAAAGGTGCAGCTCAAAAACACATGAAGAAGTTGGCACCACTAAAAAGTAAGAAAAAAAAAGCCTTGTATGATTGATACGGACATTTCGAATCTCCCCTCCAAGCAAACAGCCAGCTAGATCAAAGCCCATCCGTTCCTTCGAAAGAGACCCCCTAGTCGCTCAACCACTACCAGAACTTTTCGGAATAACACTTCGTGGCGAAACAAAACATGGGGGTTTGATGTCTTGTTCGAATCTTCTTTTTCATCATATCCGTGAAATTCGCGATGTAAACACAAATCAACCGTGATACGCTATGATTTCCATGAATCAGCTCAAGTTCCTTTGCAGAGAGGAATGTGTAAGATTTCATACCTTAGAAACACTTGCGGTGGACAATGGAAGGTCCGGACTCGTCGTACTCTTGCTTTGAGATCCACATCTGTTGGAAAGTAGACAAAGATGCCAAAATAGAACCACCGATCCAGACAGAGTATTTTCTCTCGGGTGGTGCAATGATCTTGACCTTCATCGATGATGGGGCAAGAGCAGTGATTTCCTTTTGCATACGGTCGGAGATACCTGGGTACATGGTGGTTCCACCAGACTGGGAAAAAGTTAGCCGCTCATCCTGCAATTTTCGCAGATGGAGGATCTTACCATAACAATGTTACCATACAAATCCTTACGGACATCAACATCACACTTCATGATAGAGTTGAAGGTAGTGACGTGGATACCACCGCTCTCAAGACCCAAGACGGATGGTTGGAACAAGGCTTCTGGAGCACGGAAACGTTCGTTACCGATAGTAATAACTTGTCCATCAGGAAGTTCGTATGACTTCTCCAAGCTGGAAGATTGGCTGGCGGTTTGAATTTCTTGCTCAAAGTCAAGAGCGACATAACAGAGCTTCTCCTTGATATCACGGACGATTTCACGCTCGGCAGTGGTGGAGAAAGTGTAACCACGCTCAGCCAAGATCTTCATGAGGTAATCAGTCAAATCACGACCGGCCATATCAACACGAGCAATGGCGTGAGGAAGGGAGAAACCTTCGTAAATTGGGACGACGTGGGTCACTCCGTCACCAGAATCGAGAACGATACCGGTGGTACGACCGGAGGCGTAAAGGGAGAGAACGGCTTGAATGGAGACGTAGAACGCTGGGGCGTTGAAGGTCTCGAAGACGATTTGAGTCATCTTCTCTCTGTTGGACTTTGGGTTGATTGGGGCCTCAGTAAGTAAAACTGGATGCTCCTCTGGTGCTACACGAAGTTCGTTGTAGAAAGTGTGATGCCAAATCTTCTCCATATCATCCCAGTTTGTGACGACACCGTGCTCAATTGGGTATCTAAGGGTGAGGATACCACGCTTAGATTGTGCTTCATCTCCAACATATGAGTCCTTTTGACCCATACCAATCATAATACTACATACAGCATCCCTTATCAGTTATTGTTCGAGTAACACGAGTTGTGGGGGGAAATGGCGGGGTGAGGTATGAATGGATTTCTTACCCATGATGACGGGGACGACCGACAATGGAAGCTATCTTGTACGTTAGAGATGTTTCAAGCTCATCCAGGTTATGCGTGATGGTTGCTCTTGATGGAAATCAAGCTTGGAGCAGTTGCACGCTGGGATGATCGACTTACGGAAAACAGCTCTTGGAGCATCATCACCGGCGAAACCGGCCTTGCACATTCCAGAACTACAAGATCCATCAGTCTCATTCTTTTCAAATATCAATTCTTCGCATTTGGAAACATGTAGCTTGATAGATATGGGTCGGTTATTATTCCTTTCCCATAGCTATCCCTCGGTCTTTCGAGGCTCCATGATCATCTCGTTGCTGGTGTTGTTGGGTTGTGGGAGCTTACCCATTGTCAATGACGAGGGCTGCGACTTCTTCTATGAATTGAGAGATGATATTAGCAGATGATCATCATGGCATCGATGTCTATGCAAGGGAGATCTATGCGATATGGAAGTGAAAGAATCCAAGCTGCTTACCTTCCATGGTTGATAATTAAGACGTTTAGTCAAATAAAAGGTATGTGGAATATGGCGGTGAGTTGATTCTCGTGATGATTAAAATCTCGAGAATGATGAAGTCTTTGTATTAAAGTAAGATTTACGAAGTTGTTAATTCGTGGGTTGATAAAAAAAGAAGATGGTTGAAAGAGAAAAAGGTGTGTTGTTGTTTTGTTCAAAAGAATTGGTGATCGTGGTCGTAGTAAATGGGAAAGGACGATGTCACGAAGTTTGAATGTGGGCCACGACTGCAGGAGGCGAAGCGATCTTGTTCGGTATTCGCTGCTTTAAGATAGAATGCTGAAGAAAGAATTGATAGGCGGGAAGGAGGGGAAAAGAAGGAAGGAAGGAAGGAAGGAAGGAAGGAAGAAAAAGAAGGGAAGAAGAATGGATGTTTTAGGAAATAGGATACCGGGAAGGAAATTAAGATCTATAAAAAGGTATTGATGGATATTAAATGATACCCAGGTATTAATGGATGGATAATTAAGAGATGATTATTTACCTAATAAATAGAATATCTAAATCTTCATTTAAATACGCATCTACTAAATCTATATATATATAGATTAATCTATATATATATAGATTTATATATAGATCTATATAGTATATAATCTCTTGTATTATTTATAATATTCAAAATTATAATTTACGATTTCTCTATCCTATCCTATCTACGGAGTAATCATATAAAGAATAAAGACGATAAAAGCAGCACTTAACTAGACACAGTATTCCTATTCCTATCTCCATCTCCCTCCCAGTCCAGCTAATAGCTATCTGTCTACTTGTAATCAGTACTAGGCGCCTAGTAAGTAATCATGATAATAACAAGTAGTTCTATGTACCGTCGGTCGGTAGACTAAGCATCCCGTACTTTGTACTCACCTAGTAGGGAGAGAGATACAATGCAGATGGTAGAACTAGATAGAGATCATCGTTCTACCTACCTCCAGCTACGTATTCCTTTCCACCCAGAGAACTACAGTAGAAGAAAATAAGAAACATCCAGGTGGCTGTGAATTTGCAGAAGCCGGTAAGGCTATGGATCATTTCGTGAGTTCATTTATTCCAGCCAAGTAGACACACAGCAAACAGAGGGAGGTTGATGATGTCCATCCCATCGAGACTCTTGCTTGTCTCGACCTTTGGATCATGGTCTAAAGGAAGATGGATTCAAATCAAAATATGTTTCGTTCCCCCTTTCCCTTTCCCTTTCCCCTTCCCCTTCCCTTCCCTTGCCCTTTCTCCTAAAGTCAGTCCCCTTCTCCCCCCCCTCCCCCTTCCCCTTTCCCCCTTTCTCTTCCTCCACCCATGTAAACAGGGTCGGCCATTCAAGGTCATCATTTCAACGTCACACACCCACACCGACTTCTACCAAGGCATTCCGAACACATGCAACATGTAACATATAACAAGTAACACCGTACGCAACATCGCATTCCGCTTTGGGAAATGCTGAGACTACAAGATTACAACGACAGTTGCGGGTGCAGAGGCAGTTAGTTACAGGATATGAGGTTCTACAAAGACAGCCTACCTCCCCCCTCCCTGGATCCCCTTCAAAATAGAACCAGGTGTCTGGTAGGTAACTGACTACTCGGTAGGTAGGTCGGTAGGCAGGAAAGATACCGTAGGCAATGATATTATGTGCCGCCGTCAAACGCGCGTTAGAATTTCAGTCAGGTAGATAGATAGATAGATAGACAGATATATGTACCTAGTATATACGTACAGAGTATGTATAATACCTCCGACACCATTGGTTACCGCTGCGTCACTTTCTCAGGATACATCATCAATCTTACCCAAATATCCATATGTATAAATATACACACACAACCTGGAATTGCCAAGCAGGCATCTCAAAATCGGTCCTTTGAAAGCAGCTCTTTCATACGTAGACATAGGTAGCTAGGTAGGTAGGTAGGTATACACCTGATGTCAAGTCGGTACGTATCTTCGCTAGCTCGCTGTATGGAATTGGTCGAAGACTAAAAGTCCGATTCATCCTCACTGTACTCCGTACACATACCTACCACGGTGCCTACGTCCCTACCTAGTAGATGGATCTCTCTCTCTATTCTACCCAGGGCTACAGCTAACCAGTGCCGCAATATCATTCCATCCGCATCCGACACACACAAGGACAGTCACCACACTGAGATTCAGCTCCCTGCCCAGATAGATACCCAGATACCCAGCTAGCAGATATATATAATCTCTTCTACTAAAGACAGACCCAGAAAGCAGTGGATGGATATTTCACCATCCGTCTAATGAGTTCTACGAATTAGTGTATTACCATTCAGCTGCCTCTCCTCTCTCCTCTCTCCTCTCCTCTCCATCCCACCCTCCCCCATGCCCCAACCCACACACAAACCCAAACCCAAACCCAACCGTCGTAACCGCCATACGAAGATCCGAGGCTACGAGACAACCCAATATCACGCACCCCCTATTCAGCTAAAAACGGCACGACGCAACTTCCCCCTGCCGTCAGACCAAGAAATGAGCATTGCTGGTCCGGGAGCCGTGGACGGTTGGAAACACTTGTTCAATACGGTGCGCGGGATGTGTCCATGGTGCGGAAATTGAGGGGCTTGGTGGGGTTGATGCTCTTGCTCTGTACTATGAGGACTTTAGATGCAAGTACTACTGATTAGAAGTTGTAGTAGGTAGCTGGAGGTACGTATTCTGTACAAGTAGGTATGGATGGATGGATGGATGAATAGATGAATGGATGTATGGATGTATGGATGTATGGATGTATGGATGTATGGATGTATGGATGTATGATGATGGATGGATGGGATGGATGGATGGATGGATGGATGGATGATGGATGGATGGATGGATGGATGGATGGATGGATGGATGGATGGATGGATGGATGGATGGAAATGGATGGATGATAAATAATAAATGAATGGATGGAGGATAGATGGATGATGAATGGATGGATGGATGATGGTATTATTGACATGGAACAACTTGCAGTTTTTCATGTATGAGTTTGTTTTATATTAGGTATTTCAGTGTGTATTCGTGTATTTCAACGTGTCTTATCTTCAACCTTCAAAGAATATCAACACATAGGTATCGTCAAAGAATGTCAAGATGACTTGTTTGTTGCATTTGGAAATATCATTCATGCATTTTCTAAAATGATCCTCAGCGAGGTGGCAATATCAATCATAGCCAGACAGATAGTCTAACAGGTCCTTGTAAGAGCCTCCATGACTAGATAGTAGAGATATCAATGTCCATCATCAATCATTCCCCAATGCCAATCTACCAAAACTCCAGAACTCCAACCCGGAAACGTTCACGAGTAGGTATCAACTATACTTCATCGGCCCCAGTACCCCAAGTCTCATAGATTTCCCATTCCTACGTGTCCACCTCAGACCCCCTTAGCAGCCTCCTCCCGCAACCCCTCAATCAAAACATCACAAGCATCCATATCCGTCGCATCAATCTTGTCGCCACTCCTACCCAACTTGCCCAGTTCCTCAGTCGCAACATCCATCCCATCCCTCTCTGGAAATTTTCTCACCGCACTGCTCAACGCATAAACAGCCTTTCTCCTAACATCCTTCTCTCTCTCTTCGCATCCACACTCATCTTGACCAAAAGAGGCACGCCGCCCTCCTTCAACATACACCTCTGACTCTTCTCATTGTTCTGCACCGCCGTCCCCACGCACCAAGCCGCCATCTTCCGAATCTCCTTTTCCTCATGTGCCAAGAATCCTAACAGCGGCTGCCACAGCTGGAGCGCTTCAATATTGTTGGCATTATCGAGGTTCTCGATCAGCTGTTCGAAATTGTCAAATGCCACGACCTTGTCTTCGAGCGTGACTTCGGGATCGCTAGATTGGACAGCGTAGATAGAGGCCTTCATGAGGTCGGCGTCGCTGGGACCTCCGAACAGCACATTCATGGCGTCGGGGGGGAGAGTTCTGGTTTGTGGAGGAGGCGCCGTCGGATCTGCGGCCGTGACGGAGGAGTTCTCGACGCTCCATTTGAGGAGCTCGTTCATTGATGGGGGCAGGGCCATGATGACGAAACTTTTGGCTTCTTTAGAGTTCGAAAAATGGTCGATCTGTATACTGGCGAATTCGAAAATCGAGCAAGTAAATTTGCGTTGCGCGCCAACGAAGACGATTATAATTGAATGGGTGAAGGAAACGTGAAACAGAAATATCCAAGTGAGGTTTCAAAATCTCTCTCTTTTCTGTGAAGGGGGATCTGAGAAGGTCTTTTGGTATAAGACGGCGCTCTTAAAAATTGTCTGTCTATTATGAAGTATCTACTATCTTCGAGATGCTTCCAGTCGAGACTTTTTTTTTGGGCAGAAGATAATTGAGCCAATGATAGAACAAGCATCCAGGATTAGTCAGTTCAGCCTTCCCGTCCATCAATTCATGGAATCACAGCCTTACATAGGAGGCTGATTACGAAATATATACTTGGCATTGTTTTGGGTCAATGCCGGGCTAAAAAAACAACGGAAAACGAAATTTATATTAAATCTTTAAAGACTTATAATAAACTAACGAATTCATTCAATTTTTTAAAATAAAACTTTTAAATACTAAGACTTAAAAGATTAATATTCTTTTAATTAAAATTTCTAAAAAATGAAGTTTTAAAAATATATAAAAGAAAGCTTAATTAAAAAATATATAATTTTATATTACTTATACTTTATATAACGATTATTATAAAAAGAGTCGGCGATAATAAAACAGATAGCTTTAATATATTAGTAAAAGCGATATCGCTAGTATAATAAATATTATTAACAAAAGCGGTTTAGATAATATAATTATAAATAAAAAGCATTAGATAGTTTTAATAAAGCTTAGCTTTACTACGATCTACGTTTTCTATTATTTTAACCTTAAATAAATTTTAATTTAATTATAATTATAAAAATAGAATAAATATTTATTAGATATAATAGTAAAAGCATTATATAGTCTATAAATCTAAGTTAAAGTTATTAATATATATAACTTTTAAATAAAATATATTTATATTTCTCTTTTTTATTATATATAATAAAGAATTATATATATAAAAAATTTTTAATATTAATTATATTTAATAAATTTTAATATAATATTTTATATATAATATATATTATAAATTTTTATTATAATATAGGTATTGAAATAGAAACTCAAATATACTTATTATTATATTTATTAAAATATTATATATAATTAAATTTTACTTAACTTTGTAGATTATAAATTATTCATTTTATAATTAGATTTAAAGAATTTATTATTTGTTTTTATATATTAATTTTATAAAGCTTTTATAAATCTATATTAATAATAAATAAAACTAAATTAAAACTAGTATATTATATAAATTTAAATCTTTTATATAATATAACTTTAAGTTTCTATATATTTTACGATTATATATAAAAGCGAATTAATAATAAATATTAATTAATTAGAATAAGAAAGCTAAAAAGGAAAGAAATCTTTAAAAGACTTAAAGATCTCTTTTATATATAGTATCGCTTAGCATAATGAGATATTACGTGCTTAAGGCACGTGATATTCGTTATACTATATAATTAATAATAATTAAATCTAATTTATTAAAGTTTTAAATATACTTAAGCGCGTTTTTAAAAGAGGCATAGGCGAATATAAAACTTATAATTATTTAGCGAAATCCTAATATAATTTAATATAATTTATATATACATTAGATTTAATATTTTAAAATCTTCTTTCAAAGTTATTATATAATAAAAATTATTTTTAAAAGAATACTAATATTATAAAGTGAATAATTTAAGAAAATCTAAGAATTTATTAATTTATCAATTTTAAATTTAAAATTGTAGAAATATTAAAAATTAAAATTATAGAAAAATAATATAAACTTTAAAGTTTTATTAAATATTTTTAAGATATAGTATTATTATTATATTAATATATATATTAATATAAAAAGAAGAAAATTCAAATTTTCAATTAAAAAATATACTTTTATAATCTAAATAAACGAATTTACTCTTTTAAAACTTATAAATTATCTTATATTTTTAAACTTTATTAATATATATTTTTAAATACTAATAAAGATATTAAAATTCTAAAATAGAATATTTAAAATTTAGCTTTTCTTTTATTATTTAATAAAGTTTAATAAGTTTAATTATAATATTTATTAAGCTATTTAATATTAATATAAATATCTAGTTTTTTATTAAATTTTTAATATTTTTATATTTTATTATATTATTCTTTATTTAATATTAGGTTTTATAATATAAAGTTCTTATAATAAATATAGAAATACTAAATCTATAATATTTATAAATTTTATAAAATCATATTAAGATTTCGTTAAATAATTATAAATTATATTTTTACGTATACCTTTTGTAAAACCAGTTTAAGCATATAATATAAAATAAAAAAAATACTAAAATACTAAAAAGTTTCACACAAGATTAATTCTTCCTTTCTATTAAATCCCTTCTTAAAAGAATATATAATCTTTTCTTACTCTTTATAAAAAAAATCGTAAAAATTAAAGATTTTTTTAAATTTCTTAATAATGGATTCGAAGAATCAACCTTAGAGAAATGTGGAGTCATGTGATTTTTATACCTGTACTATAGGAGGTTCAAAATGAAAAAACACGAACCTTAAATCCTTAGCGGCTCGTGTGATTGGTCATAAGTATTCCGCGAAAATTCTAATTGGTCGAGCATTAGTAAGCGAAAAACCTTAATTTTTTGATGCCGACTTTCCGTTCTACCTTCGGAGCTTAATTATTCCGACCATTTCGAAGGGTGGCCAACTATTTCGGCCATTTCGAAGGGTGGCCAACCATTTCGGCCATTTCGAAGGTGGTCAACCATTTTCCATTTTCAGCCCATTCCATTTCGGCCCATTCCATTTCAGCCCATTTCATTTCGGCCCATTCCATTTCGGCTCATTTTATTCCGGCCATTCCATTCCGCCTATTCTATTTCATATGGGCCTATTTTATTTCGAATTAAATAATAAATAATAATATAATAATAATAATAAATAATAAAATAATAATAAATAATAAATAATAAATAATAAATAATAAATAATAAATAAAAATAATAAATAATAAATAATAAATAATAAATAATAATATAATAAATAATAAATAATAAATAATAATAATAAAATAATAAATAATAAATAATAAATAATAAATAATAAATAATAAATAATAAATAATAAATAATAAATAATAAAAATAATAAATAATAAATAATAAATAATAATAATAATAAATAATAAATAATAAATAATAAATAATAAATAATAAATAATAAATAATAATATAAATAATAATAAAGATATATTATTATAATTATAAAAAAAGCTAAGTATAGTTTATATATAATTAAGAATATATTAAAAAATATATAAAAACTATAAAGTTTTTCTATCAAATCCAAACTTTAAATTAAATAGAAAAAGAGTAAAAAATTAAATAAATAAAATAAAAAGAATAATATTAAAAATATATTAAAAAAGATAAAAAGAGGCATAAAAATATGATATAGTATTATTAATATATTTTATATATTTAATATATTTAATATAGAATATAATTAAATAAGATATAAATTTTATAATATAAGAGTATTTATATTAGAATTAAGAAAATAGAAAATAAAATATAATATATTTAAATGATTTTAAAAATAATTTCTTTCTTTAATTTTATTATTATTATTATTATTATTATTATTATTATTATATTATATTATTATATTATTATTATTATTATTATTATTATTATTATTATTATTATTATTATTATTATTATTATTATTATTATTATTATTATTATTATTATTATTATTATTATTATTATTATTATTATTATTATTATTATTATTATTATTATTATTATTATTATTATTATTATTATTATTATTATTATTATTATTATTATTATTATTATTAAATTATATATCAATACTAGCACTCGCGAAAAATAAATTTTTAGATTATGGATTCGTAGAATTTTATTAGCCTCGAACGAAGTGAGGATTAGGGGTTTGGGGGCTAGCCCCCATTAAGTAATAAAATTCGAAGAATCCATAGTCTGAAAATTTATTTTCCGCGAGTGCTAGTTATATATAGAAGCTTTAATTAACATTTAAAAAATATATATTTATTTTTCGAATAGTTATAAATATATTAAAATAGTCGTTTATAGTGTAAAATACTAGTCAAATAGGGGAGGGGGTGGCGAGAAGTAGGGGGTAGGCGACTTATTAAATTTTAAAAGTTAATAAAAAAAAAAAGATAATATTTTATAATAATAAGCACCCACTCTATTTAAACATTTAACGTATGAATAACTTACGAGAAATGAAATATATATTCTTTAAATCTATACTAGAGCTTCTATATGTAATTATTAATAGATCTTAACAATCTCAAATTTCTGCGATTTTTTTATAAAGAGTAATAAAAGATTATAAAAAATTAGAATTTTTAGTCTTAAATTAATATAGAAATTATATATATAAAATTAAAACTTTAAAACAAATATTTATAATCTCTAAATAAATATAATTAAAAATAATCTATAAATTTTTATAAAATCTATTAATTAATTAATATATAGTAAACAAATTATTTAAAATACATATAATACTTCAAAACTATTAAATAAATCAAAATTATAAATCTTTTATCTTCAATTTTCACGATAAAATCTAAGAATCCCTATTAAACATTCATCTCAAATAATAATATACAATTAAAATAATAAAATAATAAATTCAATCAAAATTAGTTTCAAGATTCTTTATAATTTTTTCCAGATCATTTTTAGCTATTTCCATTCTATAAATAGAACTTCTTTTTGAGAGATTTTCTTTTTGTATGGTAATAATTTCTATACGAGTACAAGCCCAAAACGGAAAATTCTAATTTTCTATCATTCTATAATCCTACAATCCTACACCATCTACCTACACCACTCCTCCCTAAGAAAAAATCGCACAAATCAAAGATTCTCCCAACCTAATCCATCAACAACCACCCACCTAGGTATATATACAAAACCACTCTCCAGGTGTTCAACCAACCATATGGATTATTCATCGAGTTATTAATGAATACTTTAACATAACATTTTTGATGTATAATGCTAGCCAAATGGGGGGGGGGGGGGGGGGGCGAGAAGTAAGTAAGTAGGGTAAGCGATTTACTCTTCGGTTTTCTGCCCTGCTTGCTAGTGCCTGCCTGCCTGCCTGCCTGCTGTTATATAAGCTATAGTTCTAAGGAAAAAACAAGATGGAATGAAGAGATGATTGATGTGGTACTTTATGATTGTATATTCATATTCATTTTTATACTCGAGTATACGCATTCATATACATATACACATTCACATTCACATACACATACACATTCACATTCACATTCACATTCACATTCCCCTTTCCCCTTCCTCAAAGTTTAATGTTTCCTATTTCATTTCGATTATCTCACATCTAAAACCACCATTAACACTCCCCCACCCCACCCCCACCATATCCCATTCTCCAAAGGCAAATATCACGGAGTGGCAGCTCATGTCCAGCATGCCAATTTCTTGACTCGATGCTCCTACTCTCTCCATCCACCCATCCATACCCCCTTGCAACAATTATTGGTATGTATACCGAGTATGTATTGCCATCACACACAAGACCAGCCAAACAATCAAATACACCCAATCTCTCCCCTCCTTCCCTCACTTCCATCCTCAAACTTTATATTCATGAAAAAAGAAAAAGAAAAAGCCAGACAGCTTATGGAGAAATCTCATCTCCATATAACCATGCATGCATTGCAAGTCATTAAGACAAGTTGAAGAGAAAAGTTCTTTGGAAAAAAAAGTTCTCAAATTTCTGATGATGCATCTCATCGATGAATATTCATACCACTCACGCCCATAACGCCTCATGCAATGCGAAAAAACGTAATGCAAGTACAAATTCCAAAAAAAATGTCGAGCATTAACATTAGATTTCGATAGTCTTCATGGCAGATTCATCATCAGCAGGGGTTTCTTTCTCAGAAGTTTCTGTCACTAATCCCAAGCCCACAGCCTTTTCACCAGTCTTCTCATTTTCCTTATTCTCGCTAGGTGACTCGGATTCCATCAATGGTCGATCAGAAGGTTTGTTTTCTTCGCTTGGTCTTGGAGTTTGAACATCAACAAGTTTCGTGGCAGGAATATCGATGGTGTTGACTTTAATTCCCGATCCAGAACTCTCTTCCGTCACTTTAGCCAAAGGACTTGACTTTCCATAACCAGGACGATTTGGACTTGGAATGGGTGAAGCTCCAGAAAAGCGTTGCATCGAACGTCCACGTGGCTCACCAACCTCAGCCGCTGGGCTGGCATAAGGAGATCCAACCGGGGATCCTCCGTTACCATTCACAGGTGGAGCAGAGATCTTCTGCGAACGTTCTTGCGACCATACTTTTGATCCATTCTCCATCTCAAGATATCGAAATATCCAGGTTCAACCTTCCCTGACTTGAACTCCTTCAACTTTAACTCGTTGGTTTCCTCATCCACAAACCATTTACCACTGCTGAGATCATCTGCGACCGTAGCCAAGAAAGCAGACCATGATCGTGCAACTACGTATTTGCAATCATAGTCCCGGCCAAATAAAAATGACTTGTCCCCATTTGCCAGCGGGTCCTGGTGCCAAGTCCACGGCTAAATTGTTTCCACCCCAATCTCGCACGAGCGGAATCCAAGCAGGATGTGCGTATACCTTTTGAATAGCATTTGGTGGTTGAGAATCTTGGCGTGACAATAAATCTTGTCTCCAGTATGGATTTTGTGCATTTGCAGGTTGCTTTGATGACGACGATGAACTACCACCTAATGCCTTTGGTGGCATTGAAGGCTTGTAGCCGGATGATTCTGTAAGGTACTCCTGGTTGACTTTCTTCCAATTCTCCCATTCTTGTACAATTTCCTCACAATCCAGCAACATCGAACCAAAGATGATACCCGTAGGCAAACCACCACGCTCTTGTCCATCATGAAGTTGCATTGATTCACGAACCTCCATGGGAAGGGAACAATCCAATTGATGTTCCAATTCATTCAAATCATTATTTGTGCAACCCTCGCAAAGTTGGTCCCATAATTCTTCATAATTTTCCTCTGCCCATTTGTCGATTCTCCTCCAGGAGTGACCGACAGGTGGCGGTGGAGGAAGACCTTCTTGGAAAGCTTGCAATTGAATTTCTCCCGGTGTAACATTCTCAAAATTCTCTTGTGTAGATTGTCTTTGCAGAGTTGATGACCTCATTCCTGGCGAATATGGTGATTGTGGACCTGGACTTGCCGGAGGAGCGAATGGTGAAACCGGGATACGCATTTCCGTTCAGTGCGGAGGTGGATTGGATACCATTTTCTTCAAAATAAGGGGAGTTCAAATCTGCGCGAGATTCTGAAGCAGTTGTTGCAATCGATGTTAAAGGTTCATGTCGACTCTGTGCGAGAGGAACATGTCCACCGTTCTATAGGGAGAATCATCATAAGAAGAATCTGTTTATTAGTCAAAAGTGATTTGGAGGAGGATTGATCTCAACATACGACGATCATAACTGGTCATAGTATGCCAGAAAGATTTTGAAAGCAGATCCCAATGGGCTAAAGAAATGAGGTGTTAGTATTATTTCATACAAGTGATTTGGAAGTATGTCCAGCTGAAGATTGATGATATCATATTAGGAGGAAAAGAGCTGAGTTTGAGATATGATGCATCACCTACTTTCCTGCCATGACTGGCGATTAAATCTATTACTTGCAAATACTTTTTCCTCCCTGGGATATTAAGTAAAACTTCCCACCGACTGGTATCGATAGTTGTTATATATTATTGACGTTGAAAGTTTACTGAATTGATAAAGGAGGGATGATATGTTGTTCTAGTTCTGGTTCTTGTTTTTGGTTTGTAATATAATATAATGTGTTGTATTGTGATGTATTGTGATGTATTGTAATGTATTGTAATGTATGCAGTGTATTGTATGGTATTGTATTGTGTTGATCTGATCTGATTTGATTCAATTCTCTTGCTCTTTTGTTTCCTTTCTTAACTTTTGGTTGAAATTGAAAACCGAATGATTATGCGCCAGTTTGAATCAAATGAAGAAGATAGAAAAGTGTGTTGTTGTTGTTGTTGTTATTGTCGTTCTTGTCGTTCTTGTTGTTGCTCGTTGTTGTTGTTGTTGTTCAATAAAGGAGTGATGGGAGTTGAAGTTGAAATTCAAGTTGGCGTCGTCGGATTAAATTGCTTTGCCCTGAATTTTGGTGTCTATTACTTTTGTACAAGTCAAAGTATTGTGTCACCACTTTAACTACTTTTCCCTGAAGGCTGACCCGTTTTATCACATGATATATTGAATCGAGCCAATCAGAGAGCACGTGAGGAGATAAAGTAGACTAGCCGAAATTTGAGTGGATCTTCTAAAATGCCGATAGTGAGCGAGCGCGATAAGTTGATTTTATGGAATAGAAAAGGAGAGAAAAGAAGATGAAAAGGAACGGCTGGGGAGTAAAGAAAGGGAAGAGAAGGAAAGGGAAGGAGAGGAGGAGTGACGAGGTAGGTAAGGAGGTCCACGTGTTAGGTAGGGAGAGTTAGTTAGGTAGGTGAAGTAATAAGTGAGTAAGCCAGTGAGGAAGTCAGTGAGGAAGTCAGTAAGTACCTAGGTAAGTCAGTAAGTAATCAGTCAGTCAGTATTATTAGTACAAGTCAGCAAGTATTCAGTCAACAACTAATAACTCAGTAACTCATAACTCAATAAGTAGGCGAAGAAAGAATAAGGCAAGATTCTATTGATCAATTAGGAAATAACGATAGTAGTAATTAGTAATTAGTAATGAAGAAAAATCCAATTTGATAAGAATCCAAATTACCTAAATAGGTAATAAAACAACTGTTACTCCTTCCTAGTTCCTTATTTATCTCCTTTTGTCCAATTAAATCCCCCAACCATCATCTCAAGACCATCCAAATCTTTGATTATCTAATCCATTGTGATCAACTTAACTTTCAACCATCTACCTAGTACCCAGTAGACCATCTACTAGTATTGTACCACCTACCTCCTCCGGGCTTTGACGCATCTAGTACCCATTGATCGTTTTTGGTAAATCATAATCCATTGATAATCCAATTCCAATAACCTTAATATTTCCCCTGGGCACGTTCAACCAATTCTTTTCAATCTATTGTCGTCGACATACGTGATGAGGTAAGCAGGCTATGCACTGAGGATGACGGATCTGAGTATGACCTCGGGAGATGGATAAACTAAAAAGGAAGCAGGCATATATATAGGTATATAGGTATATAGGTATATATATATATATCTTCTCTTCTTATACAACAACTATTTCCGGATATCTCACCATCCATGTCTATTTATGATAGCTGGAGATATCTATATTTATATCTATATCTATATCTATTTCTCTATCTATAACTATTTATATCTATATCTATATCTACGCCACAAATCCACAGTCCAACGCGACAAACAAATATTCGAACGAAAATAATCAAGATACTCAATGTAATCAAAATAATCATAACCTTACTCTGTACAGTACTCTAATAAGTATTCTCTTACTTCAAATGAAAAAAAAAACGACGTTCTAGACGACCAACCACTCATCCATCCATCCATCCTACGCATTCCCTCCAACCCACTCCTAAATTTGCCCCCCATCAAATTTCGCTTGAACTCCTTTCCCCCTCCCTCCCTGAACCTACGCACTCAACCCCTCAAATCCCTCGTTCTAATTACTCCTTAATAATACTCGGAGCCTCCACCGCCAATCCATTCCATTCCATCATGCATTCATTCCATTCCATCCATCATCATCCATTCCCCTTCATCTCATGATTCAATTCTCATCCATCCACCCACCCCCAACCCATAACCCCCCGAAAAGGAGAATTTCCTCTCCATCCCAGACCCATCTACAACGTATCATATCCCAATTCCGTATTCGACGTGGTGATTCGTGCTTGATACATTCAGTACGTACTTGTTGGTATCTTTAGTAAGATTACATACTCCGTACAAGTAGAAATACAATACAATACAGTACATAATTACATATATACATATATACATATATACATACATACATACATATATACATACATACATACATACATACATACAACATATATACATACATACATACATACATATATATATATACATATATACATACATATATACATACATATATATATACGTAAATATATATATAATCTATATTGATACTCTCTTTACAGAGTACTCAAACAATAAAATTATATCATATCAATAATCATCTCATCATCACATATTCACCACTCATCCTCATCCACTCATTCGTTCAAAAACAAAAAACAACAAACAAAAAAACAAAAAGATAAAATAAAACTTCTTCCCTCCATCTCCATCCAACTCATAGCCGCCTACTCCTCCTTGAGTATAGCGGCAACCTCACAACTGTTTCATAACCAGCATTGATGATTAGCATCGATGGCTACTAGTATAGTAATCTTAATCCTTTAAAGTACTCATTTATTTATTCACTCTACGCTTACTCTACGCTCACCTTTCCTCTTTATAAGTCGCCTACCCTACTTCTCGCCACCCCCCTCATCTGGCCAGCATTTCACACTAAAAACAGCCATTTTATGGTATTTATAACTTTACGAAAAATAAACATATGTATTTTAAATATTAACTAAAGTTTTTATATATAATTATTAATAAATTTTGAAAATTTTGAGTTTTTGTAATTTTTTTATAAAAGATTATAGAAAATCAAAATTTTCGGTTTTAGATTTGTATGAAAATTATATACAAAATTAAAACTATAAAAAAAATATTTATAACTTTCAAACAAAAATAATTAAAAATAATTTAAAAGTTTTTATAAAATCTATAAATCAATATATAATAGATACGCTATTTAAAATATATATAATAATTTATAACTATTGAGTAAATTAAAATTAGAAATTTTTTACTTAAAATTTTATTATTAAAATCTAAAAATCTATATTAAAGATTTATTATAAATAATAATACACTATTAAAATAAAGAATATAATTAAAATTAGTTCTAAGATTTTTTAATTTTTTTTAGATTATTTCTAGCTATTTTTATTAAATAAGTATAATTTCTTTTTAAAGATTTTGATTTTGTATAAGATTTATATATAAATTTAAAATTAGAATTTTAATTTTTTATAATCTTTTATTACTCTTTATAAAAAAATTATAATAATTTAAAAATTTTTAGAATTTTTAAATAATTATATAAAGAAGCTTTAATTAAAATTTAAAAAAAATATATTTATTTTTTATAAAGTTATTAATACGTTAAAATAGACGTTTTTAATATAAAATGTTAGTTAAATAAAGCGAGTGGCGAGAAGTAGAGTAGGCGACTTAGTTACTTATCCTATACTAATAAATCGTATTATATTATACTACTATAGTATAAAACTTACTATAGAACTATAGTTCTATATATATATATATATAGAATCTAAGAACACCGCCTTATACTTAAACGTATCTTAAAAGATATATAAGCGAATATAAAACTAAGAATCTTTTAATGAAACTTTAATATAATTTTATATATAATTTATAAATTTAATAAATTTAAAAATTAAATATCTTTTTATAATGTTTTTATATTATAAAAAATCGATTTAAAAAGAGTAGTAATATTATAAAGAGAGTAATTTAAAAAAGTTTAATAAATTATTAATATATTAATTTAAATCTTTATAGTATTCGAATTTTAAAAACTAAAATTATAGAAAAATAATTTACGTTTTAAATTTTTCTTTAATAACTTTATTATCAAATAATATATTTTATATATTAATATAAATAATAAATAATTTAAAATATTAATAAAAGAATATATTATATAATCTATTAGAAAGCGACCTTTCTAATAAGATTATTAAATATTCTTATTAGTATTTAATAGAAAAGGATCTTTAATTCTTTTATTCTCTTTTAATAAATAATTAAATACCTATTTTTGATTAATCTCTTTATTTTACGTTCCTTATTATATAATCTAAATAAGCGAATTTTATCTTTTTAAATTAATAAATTCTCTTTAATTTTTAATTCCATTATAAATTCCTTTAAAATTAATAAAAATATTAAGATTCTAAAATTTAATATATAAAATTTAATTTTTATCTAATAATTTAATATAACTTAATAGGATTACTTAAAATGTTTATTAAATTATTTAATATTTAAAAAAATCTTTATTTTTATTCTATTTTTTTAATATTTATATATTTTATTATATTATATATATATATAAAACTAACTTTTATAATATAAAAGCTCTATAGTAAGTATAAAAGTACTAAATTTATAATATTTATAAATTATATAAAATTACATCAAGGTTTCGTTAAATAATTATAAGTTTTATATTTACGTAGACCTATGCCTCTTTTAAAACCCGCCCGAGTACTCTAACTACTAGAGTAATTAATCGTAGTTCTAATTGTAGTTCTAATCTACTTACAATCAGAACTCGCATCGCAATTCCCATTACAGACAGCAGCACACCGCATCGACATCACAGCAGATACATCTCAAGTTCCCACAGCCAACAGTCAACAGCACATACATCCCCCCCTCCCTATAGTTCGAACCTGCCGTCACTGTGAGAGCTTAGAACTACTCTAGTGGAGTCCGCAGTCATGATCATATATAATATACGAGTTGTTGCGATCATAGCTTATCGCACACCTTACGTTTTTATACTAAAAACCTCTATTTTTAAATTTTTAACATGTTTAATAAAGAATTAAATATTATAATAAATCTTATAATATTTAAACAAATATATAAAGGATTATTAGAGATTATATAAAAATAAATTATTCTATTTTATTTTTATAGTTTTTAAATAGATTATAAATTATATAAAGTTAAATAATATAAGTTTTTTTAAAAAAAAATCGCATATTTTATATAGAAAAAAACATTATATATAAGATTTTAAAGAAAAATTTTAATTTTAAAGAGATATAACTTTTTAAATAAAATATATAAAAATAAAGAGTTTTATATTTTTAATTTTATTAATCTTAAGATATAATCAATGAAAATTTTTTAAAGATATATAGATAATTATAAAAGTTATTAGAAATTCTAATTTGTATAAGAAAATATAAATTTTACGAGGATTTTATTATAGAAACAAAAGGTATACGATAAGCTATGGCCGTAATTCTTATAATATATAGGTAATATATAATATATCTCATTCATATCCCATCCCATCCCACCTCGGAAATATCACTCTTATCCCATGCAATTAGAGTAGATATAACGGTAGCTATATTTATCTTTATCTATATTTGTCTTTGTCTATATATATATCTATATACATCTATGTATATGCATCTTTATATCTCTCCCTCTCCCTCTCCCACTCCCTCTCAACCAAACCAAACCAAACCAAATCTCACCTATAGCATACATATAAATGAATCTACGCTTCATCTTCCCCAATACATTACTCGCAACCCCAAATCCCACATCCCACACCACATAATCGAGAAATCCTACATCCTACATCCATCATCCCCCTCCTCCGGAGTCCAGTCCGAGTCTTCCCCCCTATAAGCACCTGTATATAATAAATCCCAGAGCCAGATCCAGAAGGGTACACTGTAGATTGGAGATTCTGTATTGGCATTGTGTATCTTGGGTTTGGCTTGGGCTTTGGTGTTGGTATTCTTGCTGTAAGGTAAGGTTACTTTGATGATTTATTTGTTGGTGGGTTGTTCCTATAAGGTTACTAGCTATACTACCTATGCTATGCTATGCGATACTAGCTATACTATACTATATTATACTATCCATTTTCACAACCTGGGAATGGGGTACGAGACGGTCATTCTACGTGCTTGATTGCAAGGGACAGGACAGGACAGGACGCTGAGGACAGAACAGGATGGGATGGGTTGTATGGAGTAGAAGATTAATTATGATGTAGGTATGTAATCTTACGATACAATAAATACAAAGCACAACACACACAGAGCGTGCGCAGCAGCGTAGGGGGATGGCAAAAATGCAGTATTGTACCTATTTCTTTTATATCCAGGATGGGTGGCTAGGGTTGTTTTGTGCTTGCTTGTGATGGGTTGGTGACTTGATTGAATGGTGATGGTGATCTTGGGAGGGAAATGTTGTTTTGTGGTGGGAGGGTTGAAGGTTGTTTAGTTGGTGGATAATTGTGTATAGAGTACTTTATGCCCAATGAGCTACTACTGTACCTATAGGGTTGTGCTTGGCGGATGACCTTGGTGGATGATCTGGGGTTGTTGGTTGGGTTGCAGATGGGATGGGATGAATGGAATGAGTGGTTGTGGATGGTGGATATGTATGTGGATTGAGATGTTTGTGTTTGTCTAGGTGAGTTTATAGGGAGATCGATAGGTAATTAGATGGGTACTTGGGTACTTGCGATGAAGAAATGATTGATGGTTGCATGATTAAATGGTTGGTTGGTTGGTTGGATTGGTGGATGGAAGTTATATGCAGGACATGACATGTTTTGTTTCCGGACTGGATCTAAGATTAGAGTATGGTGGGCGCTTAAGGTAAGAATAGAGGGATGGGAAGATTAGAAGGGGGAAAAAAACAGGAGGCCTCGGGAAGAGGAGATTGATGAGGGTTGATGGGATGGGATGAGATAACCTTAATTGTATCTACAGATATACATAGGTATATATCTCCATCTCAAAATATATATGGAGTAAGTTTGTAAATATAAGGGGTGAGGATAAAATTAACCTAGCGAGAAATACTTGAATAGGAGAAGCCCAGGGGTAAAAAAAGCAGAAAAGGAAGAGAGAGGTGTGAGTAAAGATCAGAGAGTAAGGGGAGTAAGCAGATAACAATTCATTTATATAATTTACTGGAGCTTAATGTAATATCTAGATGTAATTTTTTTAAAAATTCAGTACATATTCCAAGAGTAAAGACATCTCGAGGAATCTTAAGAGTAGAGGGTATACCTAGGTAGTTATTGTAATCCCATGATTATGTGAGGTTGAGGTGTGATTTCCATGTTAGGTATCCATGGATGGATGCACACTTTGTAGTATGATTGTATAAGAACTCGAAGACAGATGGACTCTTTAAAAATACAGAAAATCGGATATACCTGCCTGCCTGCCTACCTGCCTGAGACTTCGTCATATTCAAGAAAAGAAAGTTCCAAACTCCAATCCACATTCATCGATTCCCCTGTTGCACGTGACACCACCAGCCTTGCTCATAAACGCGCGGCTTAGCGGACTTGGCTAAAGCTATGCACGGAGTAAGGTTACCATTGCGCAAGCCTAACTTGTGATTCAAATAGCTATCTACTACAAGGTAATCATATCGCAACCTCAACATCAACACCAATAACAACGAATATTCCCGACTTTATCTAGGATACCATTCCAGAACAGCTTGCGCCACAAAACGCGCCGTATTGTTTGACGAGATTCATATGCGCGGCAAGGAAAGGCTGAATCAAAGCTGGGTTAAGATAGTGATATACTCTTGAGCCGGTAGAATCACAAGCTTGTAGAATCACAGGCTCGTAAACTCGCAAGCTCGCAGGTAACAATGTCGGAAGAACGTCTTTGGAAATTCCGAAAGCCGGAATGGATGAATAGTGCGACAGCAAAAGGAGCTGGCGTTTATACGTCTGGAGCTTTGGTATGATTGCCCTTATACTCCGGCTTCATGGAAGCACGGAATTCCCGATTGAAGTTTACCTCACAATCATCTTACTTACACTTCCAATAGTTCTCCCTCTCATTTTTCATCCTTCTCGATGCGGCTCTTTGGTCTAAATCTGCTCTTAATGGATCTGATCCACCAATTCACATCACATTCATCGACTGGCTTCCCCTTATCTTCTCTTCCCTTGGGATGCTTATTATAAACTCTATTGAAAAGTCACGACTGTCTGCGGACTCTTTCTCTTATAGTGGAAGCGGTGTGGCTTGGAAAGCAAGAGTGGTTTTGTTCTTGGGATTTGCTAGTTTGGCAGGAGGATTAGCTGGAGGTATTACAGTCTTGGTTCTCAAATACGTGGTGCCTGGTGCGCAATGGCCTACTTTGGGAATGGGGGTTGCGAATGTGGGAGCTAATGCTGGTGTTATGTTGAGGTGAGTTTATAATCTCTTCCCGATCAATGAGTGGCTTCGATGGAATTGGAGGTTGGGAAGATGTATGCTAACGTTGGTTTTAGTTCCGTCGTACTCTGGATCTCGCAGAATATCGAGGATGAATACTCTTACAATCTCGCTCTTTAAGTGAGTCTAACCCATCCAAAGATTTTGGTATAGTTTGAAGAGATGCGAAGGATTAGGACATGTGGAACATGATGGCATATGGGTATGAAGAACGAATCGACAGGGAGGTAGTATGATAAGAACGATCAAATGCTTTTAGGGCGTCATTTGTATGTATTATAGGGGAATGTTATATGTTAGCGATATAGGGTGTTGAGTTTCTGTCAAGTATTTGGCTTCATTCTGGCCCTGTGACAATTACTTCATAATGAAGGAATCCAATTCAACTAAAGGTGTTCAATGTATCCAATGTATATCCGTAGGAATCAAATTCCATTTTCTAGCAAATCTAAGCATATCAATACTATTTAGCCAAATTAGGTAATTACAGACAGATAGATATGCATACTAAAAGCTTCCCTCATGTACGTAGATTCTAGAATGTATGGAGATCTTCCGTGCAGAAGTGTTGTGTTGAATTAGCTTCAACGAATGATGGCAGCCGAGAGGAC
Organism: Monilinia fructicola; assembly: GCA_008692225.1. Lineage (NCBI taxonomy): Eukaryota > Fungi > Ascomycota > Leotiomycetes > Helotiales > Sclerotiniaceae > Monilinia > Monilinia fructicola. The sequence continues at coordinate 1,165,294 of VICG01000016.1, forward strand.
CCGTTCAAAAAAATAGCTCTTCTACGTTTGAATTGAATGATCTGAACAATTTGTCCTCAATTCTTTTTCTCTCAAAATTTATCTATGGAGTAATGATGATGGCTTCTTGAGGAATTTATCTTTTGATCACATTTTTATAACTCCCAACCCTCTTTTGGGAGTTCTCTCCATCCCAATTCATACCACATCATTCTTCCAGCTCAAACGAAGATGATGAAAACAGTAGATCCGAAGCCAGCGCCTGGCGCACACAATTCACTTGCGGCGCAATATGCGAGGGCAAAAGCACGTAAAGAAGCTCAGGAGCAGGCTATCAGAGAAGGAAAGAAGTTGGATAAGAACGGAAATATCATTGAGCCCAAAGTAGCTAGGAAGAAGGACAAGAGGGATGAATTGAATGAGGCAAAGAGAAACAAATGGAGGAGGGAATGGTGGGCAGTTGGGGGATGGTGGGTTTGGTTGGCGTAAGTTTTTCTGGGGAAGGCCTTGGAGGGGCATTGTGCTGATTTATTTAATGAATAGAATTATGCATGCGGTGGGGATATATTACTTTACCAAGGGATTCCTACTCACCAGGCTGGTGCTAGAAGAATCATCGACTTGTGCCGAACCACCAATTGCAAGAAATATCGATTACGCAGGAGCTGGTACGCCGGAGGGGGGATGTTGGCATCCAAAGACATTTGATAGAGCTGTAGTGGTGGTGGTGGATGCATTGCGCTACGATTTCGCGGTGCCATTTCCTGGAGACGACTCGCAGGCTTTTCATAATGCGTTGCCATTCTTGTATGAGACGGCCCGCAGAGAACCGCATAATGCATTCTTATTGCCTTTCATCGCGGATCCCCCTACAACTACCTTGCAACGGCTGAAGGGTTTGACGACCGGAACCCTCCCAACATTTGTGGATGCGGGCTCGAACTTTGCAGGTACTGCTATCGAAGAGGATAATCTCTTGGGTCAGTTGAAACATGCGGGAAAGAAGATTGTCCACCTGGGTGACGATACTTGGACTGCGCTGTTTCCTGGATATTTTGAACCGAACATTAGTCGCGCATATGATTCTCTTAATGTATGGGATTTGCATACGGTAGATAATGGGGTCACGGAACATATTATGCCACTTCTTGAAGCAGAGAAGAAAGCTGAGTGGGACGTTATCTTTGCACATTACTTGGGTGTAGACCATGCAGGACATAGATATGGACCAAATCATCCGGCCATGACGAGCAAGTTACAGCAGATGGATATTTTGGTACGAGGACTCGTGGAGAAGCTTGATGATGATACCCTGTTGGTTATCATGGGAGATCATGGCATGGATGGTAAAGGTGACCATGGTGGAGAAAGTGATGATGAAGTTGAAGCAGCAATATGGATGTATTCCAAGAAAGGGATATTCGGTCGCACTGATCCAGCTTTTGTGATCCCCCCACAGAACGCGAAGATACGACCGGTCAATCAAATTGATTTGGTATCAACTCTTGCACTCCTCCTGGGCTTGCCAATTCCCTTTAATAACCTTGGAAAGCCCATCGAGGAGGCTTTTGCGGGCAGGAAAGGTAATGCATGGGAAAATTTGGCAAATGTGGCTAGAATGACAGCTGCTGGTATCAAGAGATATCAAGCTGCATACTTTGCTGCTCGAGGCATCGATGAAAGCACCATTGAAGGATCCCCGTATGCTCTTTGGTCCACAGCTGAGGATGCTCTCACTACAAAGTCGACCCAAAAATCTACTGACATCTACCATGCATTCTCTGCCTATCAAACAGAGACGTTACGGATTTGCCGAGATCTCTGGGCACGATTTGATGTTCCGAGTATGATCTTGGGTATCTGTATCCTTGCTGGTAGCGTGCTTGTTTTGGTTCTCTATGCCAATAGTAATGCTAGTGATCATGATGAACCTGAATCGGCAGATCTAGACGAGGCCCAAGCTAAATTAGAGCTTGAAGCTTTCGAAAAAGGAGAGAGGTCTATTGGAGATGAAGAAATCAACCCAAACTTGCTTTTTGCAATCTCGGTGGCATCCGCTGTTGGTGGTGCCGTGGGGCTATCTCTCTGGACCATGAAAGCCACTATCTTGGAAGAAGTAATCGATGGACAAGTTGTGGAGTTAAGTGCAACTGGTGCCGTGATTGGAGGACTCGTTGGAGCTCTTCTATCGTTGATGAAGATTGGCAATCCCTTTCCCAAAACAATCTGGGGTTGGTTGGCTGTCATCTTCACTGTAAGTCAGTCGATTGGTTTTGCTTCTAATTCCTACACTATCTGGGAAGACTCGATCTTATTGTTTTTCATCACAACGTTCGGAGTGGTTGGTGTCATTTCCTCACTCAGACAATCGAAAGTACGCAATCGTACATTAGGAGTATATCACTCTCTTGTATTCATTGGCCTTGCTTGGATTGCTTCGTACTCCAAGCTGTGCAGAGAAGAACAAATGCCTTATTGCAGGTCTACATACTACGCTTCTGCTACTTCTTCTACTTCTGCTCCTTGGCAATTACTTATTCCATTCTTTGTCGCAATTGCCTTGCCTGCTTTCATCAAGTCATACTATGCAACTAGCCTTTCCTATGAAGGGTTCGCACCTGTTTGGATTGATGGAGCTTTGAGGTTTGGACTCTTCCTCATTGCCATCTTCTGGACTCTGGATGCTGCTGATGATGGAAACTGGTTCCCTGATTTCTACGAAGGTGCTTTGAAAGCTATTCGGGTACCTATCGCTCAGACAGTTCTTGCTATGGCGTTTGGTGCTGGAACTATCGCATTTCACTTTGCACCACCCTGCATTGCCATCGGTACTGTCGCCCTTGGTGATCTTGCACCGGCTGGAGCCCCCAAACGACAAGGCACTCAAGTGATGATTCTAGGCTATGGTAATACTCATGGTGCTCGGTACTTTCTCCTTATTACCAATGTGCTCCTTGCCGTTCTCATGGTCCAGAAACCCATGGGATTTGGGGCCCTCTCTCTTATGTCTCTTCAAATTCTTTCCCTTGTCGAATTCCTTGATCTGAATTCCCTGACCAACTCCCCCATTGGACCAATCATGCTCGCCATACTCGGCTCTTTCCACTTTTTCAAAACTGGTCACCAAGCTACTCTTTCTTCTATTCAATGGGAGTCCGCTTTTATTCCCCTCCATACAATTCGATACCCATGGTCTCCATTCCTCGTCGCCCTTAATTCGTTCGGTCCTCAAATTCTCGCCGCATCCGCCGTCCCCCTCATCGTTTTTTGGAAACAAGAACCAAAGAAAAAGGGACTTCTAAAAGCAGTTACGGCTGCTTTGGCTTGGCATATCCTTTATTATGCCGTTGTGGGATTGGCAACGGCAATGTGGGCCGGCTGGTTGAGAAGACATCTTATGCTGTATCGCATCTTTAGCCCCAAGTTCATGATGGCGGGTACGGTGCTGGGTGTCGTAGAACTTGTGGGTTTGACGGTTATACTTTTGGGTACGAGGGGCAATGTGGGGAGTGTGAGGAGTGTATTTGGTTGGCCTTGAGGAAGGGAAGGGTGCTGGTAATACGCATAGAATTAGCTTTTTACTACCTTTTATGAGCTGTCGGGTAGCGGTAGTTGGAGCTGGAAATGAGAAATGGTGCATGATTTCATGGATATTTTGAACGATATACCATCCCTAGCTTTGGTATAATGGGTCTGGGTATCTAGAGCTATAACGTTGTGGTTTCCTTCAACAAATGATGGAGATCGATTTAGATAGATTTATATAGAGATAGAGAATAATATATTTTTGTGGACAATATGTTTCTCAGAGGGTATATTTCGTAAAATGGAATCAGGCGAGATCTTTCACTGAACGCACCGGTAATGAGTCTTTTTATGTTATTGTATCAATCTCCAGAACTACTAGTACTACTGACCTTCCCTTCCCTTCCCTTCCCATCCCATCCCATGTGACCTTCAGACTCGACTCTCAGATGTGCAACAATACTTGTTCCTTCACGTGATTATAACCTAAAAAGATCCGAGGTTCATCCGAGCCAATGCGGTCTCGTCGCAATCGATGGATGGATACCATACTCGTCCTGTAGCTTCTACGCGCTTGGATGCGTGCTTTATAATTATATCATTCTATGGTTTTTGGGGGGGAAGGTTTCCCTCTTGATGTGCAATAGCGATAGCGAGAATAAGTACAACTACAGCAGCAGCAATAGCAGCAACAAATTCTAATTACTATATCAATGCGAAGAATTTCGTAGAGCGATCGGAATACGAAAAGTCTTTTGCGGTAGAGCATTTACTCAACATGGCGGAACCATCCAGGAGACGGCAACGTCCGGATAGTACGAAGATGTGGGAGGAAAGTGAGAATCGTGGGGTGGCGAGAGATAGAGATAGAGATAGGGATAGGGATCGGGATCGAGGCGGAGATGAGAGGATTGATCGCGGGGATCGTCGTGAGGAGAGAGACCGCAATTATGATCGCGGGTATGATCGGAGTCGTAGGGAAAGGAGCAGGTCGCCGCGCGATTCGAGGGATCATAGACGTGGGGCTTATAGGGATCGGGAGCGGGAGCGGGAGCGGGAGAGAGAGAGGGCGGATCGTGGGGGTAGGAGAGATGATCGGGATCGCGATCGGGAGGCGCGAGGGGGGGAGAGGGGTGAGAGGAGTCGGGGGTATAGGGATCGGAATGAGGAGCGGTCGGTGAGGAGGGATGTGCCGGATAGGACGAGAGGTGAGTTTATGCCCACTGCGTTTTCGCAGATGCGATCTGCGTTGAGGGGGAGATCTAACGTTGGCCAAGACGATGTTCGCAGGTCGAGGGAAAAGGATGAGGATGGGAATGGGATTGGGATTGGGAGAAGAGGTATGTTTCTATCTGGTTCGGATGAGGATCGGGGTTTGGTGCTTGCGATTAGAACCGTGTCTAATTTACATCAAGACAATGAGAGATCGCTGAGAGACAAGTCGAGCGAACGAGCGAGGTCAAAGAGTCCGCGGCGCAATGATGAGCGAGATTATAAGAGAGATCGGAGTGGTGATGAGGCTTCACACAAGAACGATTATACATCTGATCGAAATGTCACTCCGCAACCAGTGAGCTTTAGTATTGGGGCGAGTCACGCAGTTACGGGGCAGGATCATGATCGGATGGATATCGATGGTGGGAATAAGAAGAAGCAATCTCAGCCCAAGAAGAGGGTTGAGGAGGAGGAAGAGGATGATGATGATATTGTGGTTGAGGATGATGGTATGGCTGCCATGCAAGCGATGATGGGATTTGGAGGGTTCGGCACGACGCAAAATAAACAGGTCCCGGGAAATAATGTTAGTGCGGTGAGGAAGGAGAAGAAGACGGAGTATCGGCAGTATATGAATAGGGTTGGAGGATTTAATAGACCTTTGAGTCCGAGTAGGGATTAGTTGAGAGGAGAGGAGGGGATGGGAGGGGATGGGAGGGGATGGGAATGGGAGTGGGAGTGGGAGTGGGAGTGGGAGTGGGAGTGGATGAATAGTTTCATGACAGATCGGATAAATGGTCATGAGGGGAGAGATGTTGAAGGGGTTACATCTGTTTCCAGAGGGGAACACTGGAAAGATTGAGAGGTTGGTGGATTGCACATTAGCATATTAGCATCTTGATTGATATATTGCATGACCACATGATATCCAGAGCTGGAGGGTTAACTTCCTGGTTAATTTAGCATTTTTGTTTTTCGGAGCGACTGTTTCTCTCTTACTCGTACATTCATATGCATGAGGTGATTCCTCGAGTAGAAGTAAAGTATGAAAGAGTCAAGCAAGTCAAGAGGATAAATACCGTACTCAGGAACATGTTCCCGATTACCGAAGAATCATTGTGAAGTTGCCAATTAATCAATGAATTAATTAATTAATTGATTGATTGATTGATTAATAATAATTCATTCATTTATCCATTTTACTCTGGCTCCAGACCCGTTCAACCAATCAGGTCCTTTAAATTGTACCTCTTCAATCTGTTGGCCAATCATCGTTCATCGTTCTTTCATGGCTACTGTTGGATTTGAAAGCCTTCCAAGGTTCCTTGCAGCCTTGCCTTACAGGCTGATAGAAAGGCAATCTATCCACAAATTCGCAACGTGTGTTCTATTCTTTATGTAGAGAAGAGTTCCCACGAATTCAACCATTCTCTCTTCTCTTGAACCAAAACCCTCTTTTCACATTTCACATGTTGAGTTATCAGATCCCAACACCGGAGCTCAACTTTTGGTTTTCAAGCTCTTCCAGCTCTTCCAGCTCCTCCCGTCTTGCCATTGCAATTGGGGAAATATGACGCCCCTCTCTTTACGGCTGCCAGTGGCCGCGCTGGCAACGGTCCTCTTGTCATGGGGGACGTTGGTTCATGCGGCGGATGCGCAGGATGTTGGGATCCTGACGACGGAAATTGCGCGGGAGCAGAATAATAGTCTGCTGTGGGGAGCTTACAAGCCGAATCTGTATTTTGGGGTTCGCCCTCGCATTCCCAAGAGTTTCACGGGGGGGTTGATGTGGGCGAAGGTGGATAATTTTGTGGATGTGCAGAATAGTAAGTTGGATGAATGGGCCGGGGAGTGGTCTCTCTTGGGTGGTTGGGCTCATGGGAGGCTGGATATGCTGTTTGGATGCAATTGGCTGATGCTGGATTGGGATGTTGGCTAATGGGTATCTGTAGACTTTAGACATACTTGTGAGCAAGGTGATGGTATGAGAGGCTATGGCTGGGAGGAATTCGACGCTCGGAATGGTGGGAGACAGACGATGTATGATGAGAGCAATGGGATTGATATCACGACGTTCTTCGTCAAGTCTCCGGGCGGTAAGCATGGTGGGAATTGGGCTACCAGAGTCAGGGGTAAGGTTAGGGATGGCTCGCCTGCGGATTTAAAGACGACGATTGTTTTCTATGCTTCTTTGGAAGGGTTGGGAAGCTTGACGGTGGAGAATGAGGAGGATGATCTGGGGTTTGAGGGCGAGGTCAATTTTAAGGGTGATTCGGATGGTTTGGGTCAATATCAGGTCACGGTAACACCGGGGCGCGGCTTTCATCCTTCTTCTGAGCATCCGTCATATAAGGAGAAGCCGCTGGATCGAACTTTTGTTCACTCACTTACTTTCGATGAAAAGTTGTTGTGGGCTGCCAAGCCTCATTTGTTCAGCAAGTTGAAGGAGCAAATTGATGAATACCTTAAAACATATGGGGAAGAAAACCCTCCTCCTCCATATCAGATATACACGGTTTCACATGCACCAGATGAAGGGAATTTCCATCTGGTTCAAAAAGTCTTCCAAGGAGATTTCGAATTCGATATCATTTTCAACAGCGCATCAGCCGAGAAGGGACTCACTAGTCAAGAAATCTCTAGGTTGATTGGCCAAAACAGTAAATCTTTCTTCGAGAGGTTTATCTCCACGTTTGATTTGCAGCCTCCTTTCAATATTGAAAGTCTTCAAAGATTCTCAAGTCACATGTTCTCAAACTTGATTGGCGGTCTTGGATATTTCGCTGGGGATTCGGTTGTTGATCGTTCATATGCTGAAGAGTATGAAGAGAGTAATGAAGGCTTTTGGGAGGAAGCTGCAGAGGCAAGAGCACGAAGACAGGAGAAGCTTGAAGGTCCATCTGAGCTCTTCACTACCGTTCCATCACGACCATTCTTCCCTAGAGGATTTCTCTGGGATGAAGGATTTCATCTTCTTCCTATTACTGATTGGGATATTGATCTTACTCTTGAGATTGTTAGAAGCTGGTTTAATCTTATGGATGAAGATGGATGGATTGGTAGAGAACAAATTCTTGGTGCTGAAGCTCGCAGTAAGGTTCCTGCGGAATTCCAAACACAATATCCTCATTACGCCAATCCACCTACATTGTTTTTCATTATCGATGCTTTTATTAGCAAACTTGGAGCACTCAATGGTACTTCTCCTTTAGTCAAGGAGAAACTCGCTCAAGAGCCTTCCATTTATTCGGCTTATTTGCAAAAACCAGAAGCTGGCCTTCAATATCTCAATGAGCTTTATCCTAAACTCAAGAAGCATTATTACTGGTTCCGCAAAACTCAATCGGGGGATTTGAAATCTTATGATCGTGATGCATTTAGCACCAAGGAAGGTTATAGATGGAGAGGTCGAACACCACAACATATTCTCACCAGTGGTCTTGATGATTATCCTCGTCCTCAACCACCCCACCCAGGAGAACTTCATGTTGATTTGATATCTTGGATGGGTATGATGACTAAATCTCTGAAGAACATTGCCGGTCTCCTTGGTATGAACGACGATGTTGCTGAATTATCCACTATCGAAAAAGCCATTCAACGTAACATTGACGATTTACACTGGAGCGAAAAAGAAAAATGTTATTGTGATGCAACGATTGATGATTATGAAGAACATCAATTGGTCTGCCATAAGGGATATATTTCTCTCTTCCCTTTCCTCACGGGTCTGGTTGATAAGGATAGTGACAAGTTAGGTCACATTCTTGATTTGTTGGGTGACGAAGAGGAATTGTGGAGTGAACATGGAATTAGATCGTTGAGCAAGAAGGACAAGTTTTATGGAACTGATGAAAATTATTGGAGAGGTCCAATTTGGATGAACATGAATTATTTAGCAGTTTCACAACTCTTGGTAAGTTTTCTTTTTCTCCCAACATACGCCCTACCGCCTAGCCATTTACTAACATCCCACCCAATAGAAATACGCACAAACTCCTGGCCCTCACCAAGAACAATCTAGAAAGCTCTACACCAATCTTAGATTGAACCTTATCAAGACTGTCTTTGATAGCTGGCAGGAAACAGGATTTGCGTGGGAACAATATAACCCGGAAACAGGAAAGGGTCAGAGGACTCAACATTTTACGGGCTGGACGAGTTTGGTGGTTAAGATTATGGGATTGGAGGATTTGAGTGGAGGGGAGGTAGAGGGGAGAGTCGGGAAGGAGGAGGTAGAGAGTGTGAAGGAAAAGGTTGATGTAAAGGAGAAGGACGAGGAGAAGGATGAGGCAAAGGTTGAGGTTAAGCTGGAGGAGAAGGATGAGGCACAGATTGAGGCAAAGATTGAGGTTGAGGTTGAGGAGGTTGAGGAGGTTGAGGAGGAGGAGGAGGAGGAGGAGGATGAAGAGGAGCAAGTGCCTCGAAAGGATGAATTGTAAATGGAACGTAACATACCAGCAAAATAAATATCGAGGATAGTAGTAAAACTGCTATAGGAATGCAGGCGGGGCTAGAGAATAGTTTATAGCAAGATGAAGATGATGACGATGATGATCGACAAAGAAATAAAACCCAGATAAAACCCGTGAAGCAAATTTCAATGATCTTGTAAAAACAAATAAGAGAAGATTTCAAAATAGTTGTACAAATGAGAGAAGTCATTTATTTGGTTCTTGTGGTATGTCATACTTGGCAGGTGGGTAGGTATCTTTAAATGGATGGATGTTGATGGTCTTTAAATTTGTGTATGGGTAGAACGTAGGATTTAGGATATAAAATATATTAAGATCACAATACTCTATGGATATGGATATGGATATTCGACACAAGGAGGCCCGGTATTGAAAGGTATTTTTTTTGGTCTCGGGTTCACGGTGGCGTTTTCTTGTCGCGGGGGGAAAAGGAAGAGGAAGTGAATTTCAACAAAAGGTCTCACGAACTCTGCAATCCTCACATTTCCATCGAGTCCTTCCTTCATTCATTTTGTACGCGGAGCACCGTGAGGATGATACCAATACCAACACCAACATATTGAAGGACCGCCGGATTCTCCCCACCCTCGCCCTCACCCGCGCCTACCCTTGGAATATGCACTCACAACGCCATGTTAACACGAGAATGCACTCCAGATCTCCGTTCTTCCCATGCATCCAAAGACACGGCGGACGAAATGTCGGTCTACAACATGGCCTATGGTAGTTTTAAGACGCCTGTCTACTACGCTAGCTAGTTACTCTCCGGTGTCTCGAGACTCGCTAATTACGCTCTCTTTTGACATGCTGGCTTGTGGTGATGGCGGAGATATCGAAAGGGTTAAGAACTAGGTAGGTAGGTTGGCATTAAAAGTCAATCGAATCAGATGAAGATGAAAACGGCGGAGGCGAGGCAATCTCACAAATGCCACAGAGACCCGGTGGACGATTTGCCGTAAAATCTCATATTCTCCGACCGCGCGATGTGAAACGCAAAGAGGCTCTTGAGGTCGCGGCCGAGAGGGTGGAAACGCGGCTGGCTATCACGTCTGTGTTGTGGGGTTGAGTGTGATGAGTGTCTGGGATTCATGAGCGGGGGGTGGGGGCGACGCGATGGGGAGACGGGGAGAGAGGAGGAGGATTCACCATGCAGGTAGGAGGTTATGATTGCTCGGCTGCAGAATGCTCGCGGGTGATCTCCCTTTGAGGTTATGCTGTACCGATATACATACAGATTGTATGTATGTCGTCGCTGTGCACGCGTCAGTCGCGGGATTATTGCCAAGAGCATGCACCGTGACGTTTGCAGTATTATGCAAACTACCGAAGTGCTGTGTAGATCCATTATCAAGACCAGATGTTCTTGCATACGATCTGGTGACATCTTCCATCATCCATCTTCGGTTGCTATCCTGTAGACACCCCTCATCTATCTCGGATATTTCACTCTGTAGTTTTCACTCCATCCAATCATCGTGTATTTTGGTACGTGCAGAGGTCGATCAAGTTCTCATGTCATCTTAAATTGAGGTTACGTATTCCAAGCTGATATGCAATTACCCAAGATCCCTCCCCAACACTCGTCGCCGATAAAAACTCATATTGAAAGATATGTCACAACTACATGGGAGTAGCACAGTAGCACAGGTCTAGGTTGTAGCACTCCTATCTTCGATACGTCTCGCCATTGTGAAGGAACTTTGAATGCACTTTTCCATTTATCCACGGGATTGTGCCTCAACAAAGCTAGATGGGGGAAATGGTGATTGTAAAGAGTAAGATCCCTCTCCACAGGAGGCTGAAGTTGCAATACCTCGTCTAGAGATAAGTGGCTCTGCTACGAAGACGTAAATGCAGCGTGAAAAGCAGAAGGTGGTCGGTGTCACTGTAGATTCGGAGTCTATGGTCGAACGTGTGGAGATACTTGCGCGTCGCTTCTCTCCTTCCCTTGATATTCCTCTACGTGCCTCCTCCTCACATCATATGGAATAGAAAGCATATTCTGCTAAACTCAGCCACGTCAATATCACAGCCGAAGATTCGTCGCAGCATCTGGTTAGGATGGAAGGAGGAAGAGACTTTAGGGCGAAGGCTGCGTTGTAGGTTCGGAAGATTTCAAGATAAGGGTTGAGGGGAGATACTCACTGTTGTGGTGATGTCCTGACACCTAGAGGGTTATCGTAAAAGCAATCGAGGAGGACAAGTGGGACAAAGCTTGTTGTTCTAGACTGTGGAGAGCAAACGCTTGACCGTTTGCGCCCCTCGAGTTCTCTTCATAGAACAGCACGTCTAACTGGAGATTTGCTTCATATAGAGTGAAACTTGGCATTGGCTTATGATTCTCGACGTGCGAATATATAGAAAGAGTCTGCAGAACGTTACCACTCTCGTCCGTGGAATTAGATCATAGCACTCCAAAACCCTCCAGCTTGTTTATTTACCTTATTCCTTTCCGCTTAGCCCCCCTCTCCCCTTCTGACTTCCCACCCGGGTTTGCTTCTCTCTTTTCTGCTTCTAGTTGCGGCTTGCTCAATTGATTTCAGTTCGCTAAGAGGAGTCTCATTACTTCGATTGCAACCTGAAATCACATCCCTCTAGTCACAGATAGTCAAGCTAATTAAGGAAACCACAACAAGTTAGCTTGTACATTTCTAGCATGTTATTCGGAATGAATGAACCTTATATGCAATTACTCTTTTAGCCTCCGGGAGAAAGATGAGCTTGACAAACTTAAACGAACGGAATCATAAAGAAAAGACAAGAAAGAGAGCAAACCTCTGGAGTGTTGATATGACTGGGTAAACACTCCTTTAATTAAACAGCTAAAAGTGTTTGACTGGAAGATGTAAACTGGAAGACAGATGTTGAAGTTGAATTTTAGAAGCAGTTTGTTCTACTGAATATGTTGTTTGTCAAGTATGAAATAAGCAAAGGCGTAGGTGTCTGGATGTTCACATTGGTATAAATATTCAGATTTTTGATGTATGTAAAGACTGTAATTGAACGAAGTAAGCCTCTTCCGTATATAGCTTTCAATGTCTTGTGAAGGCAATTCAACATGCCTAACTGCTTTTAAAGATTCAATATATATATATATATATATGCTTATGGTTAAGGGGCTGATATCTGCTGGAAAGCAGAAAGATTCTTGCAAAGGTCATCAGGGACAAAATAAATGAATTCACCATAAAAAACAATAACACCAGTAAAATTCTCATTTAAATTTATCCACCAAAAGTCTGGTTGGTTCGGCTAATTAATATTTGGTTGCGATGCTGGAGTTCACCATACTTTGATAAACAACAACCCGAAAAATAAACAACCACATCAACCACCATTTATAACAACCAAATTTCCTTTGCACTTGCTACCATCAAAATAAAATGGCCAGAAAGAAAGCTGAACCAATCGATGCGAACAAATATCGGTCGAAGCTCGAGGATGATGCCGTGGTTCTGGATCCTTCTCATGTCACTTTCGCAGAAGACGGGGTTATAAGTAGAGTCGGAGTTTTCAAGGAGCATGAATACATCGACCTAAAATCGACATGGATCTCTCAAGCTCTAATCAGAAATGCAGAAAGAAATTCAAATCAGGACATAGATGAGACTCCCGGAAATGGGCAAGTGATGAGAGCCAACATCCATGAGGACGAACGTCGAGAGCGGCTGTTACACAAACAGAGCAAACGAGTACGAAGATACATAGAACCAAGTGGAATCACCAACCCACGCCCGCGGCGCGCAGGACGAATGGATGTGAACTATCCAAAGCAAGTAGCGTCCCCACCGGTCAACAATGCTCTCAATCGACTGGCAACTCGGTCAAGAGGAAGGATGGTCAACGGACGCATGTCACTTCTGAAGCACTGGCATGAGGAGTCTCGCGGCAAAACACAGATCAAGTCCGAAAGTGTTTCATCGGAGACTTTACAAACAAGAGCCAGACCTCGAAAGGTTCCAAAGGAAGAGCTTTCCAAGATAAGAAGTGCATCTAGAGTTGTTCCAACGGAGAGTGTGACACAAACGAGGTCCAAGTCTGGAATTGCTCCCAAGGAGAGAGCTCTACAGACAAGATCCAGCTCCAGATTTGTTCCAACAAGGGAGGTGAGGGGTGCGGCCATGGGTGGCACCAAGATCGGAGAGCAATCCTCTTCGGAGGAAAATGACTCCTGTTCCCCCCCTTCTGGCAGAAAGGGCGCACACGCACCACTTGCTCCACCCGCACGACTCGCTCCACCCACACGACTCGCTCCACCCGCACGACTCGCTCCACCTGCACCACCTGCACTACCTGCACCACCCACCCCGCCTGCTCAGGCAATTTTAGCAACCGCAACTGTTTCCACCAGAGCTTGCATTAACTGCTACAAGCGTCACTCTGGATGCGACCGAAGCTTGACGGGTTGCTTCAGCTGCAAAGACATGAAACTTACCTGCGTCTACCCTAATGTGAGTCACCCAAATTGAATCATCTTCATCATAATTTGACAGCTGATATGTTCTCCAAGGTCAATGCCAAGAAGTCTTCAAAGAAGCGCACTCGTTGATAGTTTTTCATACTGGAATGAGTGGCGGGTATGAAGTTGTTTTCTTAGAAGAAGCAGGGTTTCCTGTGTTTGAATTACTTACAAAATGTGTCTATATCAGATCGTAGGAAGTGCGAAATTTCAGGTCATGCATAGTCTGAAGCGAAGGAATTCATCTTTCAATGGAATAGCTTGCATGAAATGCAGCACACTGAGTGTCCGACAAGCAAGGGAGACATACTAGATATTCAAGATCATACGAATAAAACAATTAATGTATGAATGGAATTCTTGGTCATCCTCGCGACTTGTGCTACGTAGATGTCTCCTTTGATGGAGCCAAGTGAAGGGAAAGCCTTGAGACCTAAGTCGATATCAACGGCAACTAACATTGAGTAGGTGTACCGCCCACGAGATCTAGAGATTTGGATAGTGGTACGGATGGAACTGTGGTGACGACGTCCCATATAACATACGGAGTATAGAAGTATCCATGGATATTTGAAGCTTCTGCATGATGAAGTGGGTGTTGAAGTGAAGTTAAGAATCTGATGTTAGCTCTAGCCCCGGAAAATGCCGTAACATGAGACTTTACTGCATCGAACCAAGTTCGAACCACTTGCCAATGATGCAAAATGGTCAACGTATAACAGGAGACAATCTGGTATCCTCATCGACTCAAAGTAGATCCAGAGAGCTTCGAGATAGAATCATTGTCGGTTCAATTCTATGGATATATTGTCTTATATGCTCTGAGAAATTCAATTTATTATCTATGAAAGTCATGGAACTCGCCTCAAACCGGTAGTACCATTATTCCATCACGAATTCGAGCTCTACCTAGCTAGGCGCATTGTATCCCAAATGTTCGCACAATGCTCGATCAGCTATCGCCCGTTGCTCCTGCGAGAGTACGAGTTGTGCTGTTACCAATTGGCCAAATCAAACGTGCAAGATTCTTGAGTTTTGTCGAAAGATTACAACCTCAGAATGTTATACGTTTGGGAGATATTAGTCCAGATGGACGTCCTCATAGGAGTGAGGAATGAATTCTTCCTGGATATGCTTCCGACAGCGCTGATGTTTAGTAGATATGTTCTCCCCATTAGCTTTCCCTTTCGGGATGATTATTTATGATCTCACGACACATTACCCGCCCTCTACCCATCTCTCATTATCTCCCTTTGAGCTTTATAGAGAACCACTCGTTATCATCGGACTCGCAGATGGCGCCGAGCTTGAGCATATATCTTATAAAGGGACTTCGAGGAGGAGTCTTAACGGTAGTGGAGTATCGCTTTTGGATCAAAATGTGCGAGACTTATATCAAGATTTGGAAGACTTGAGGGACAGGTATCCCAAGGCACTGGTACATCAAGTACTATTGTTCGACCATGCACATGAGAAGTCTGCCACTGCCTTGCCAGAAGGCCTAGTCGCTGTACCTTCCACGGCCGATTGTGGTATAACGACAATGAAAACTGTGATGTGCGATATATCAGCCTTGCTCCTCGCAGAGATGACAACACTCGCAAGGTCACTACAAGGGTTGAGCACAATCGAGTCGCCAAGCCAATCGGGAAATAGACCGTTCAATGGAGGATCTTGGGGTGGCAGCTCACCAGATGGATCTTCAAGACGGAACTCCCAGTTTACAGTAGGTCATCAAGACTCCAGATCATCTTCTCCCGCCAGTGCCGTTGATCGTGCCAACTATCGTATGTCGATGCCAGTCCTTCGATCCGCCACTTCAGATTCCAGCACATCTTCACCTCTGGGTCGTTCTGGTAGCCCTGCAAGCAATCTTCGCTCAGAAACACCACCAACCTTTGATAAAATCATTGGAGAGAGTGCGTACACACCAAAAACCCTACCGTCGCGGCTCGGCACTCCAAGTAGCATATCGAAAAGGGATAGCAGCAGAGATCGGGTTTCAATAGTAGGTTTTGGATCGGGGAGTACTAGTGAAAGATCAAGAAACAAAGGAAAGAGTCGCATTGGCATTGTAATCGGGTCGATGTATATGTGCGCGGGGCGGTGGAGTGATGCATTACGCGAGCTGATTGATGGTGCCACTATCGCGAAAGCAAACCTCGATCATTTATGGCATGCCAAAGCACTCGATAATATTCTTGTGAGTATGCTCATGCTCGCCTGGACTGGATTGGATTTCCAGATTCCCCAAATTTGTTATATTTCTGCAGAAAAGGCACCTTCCTTAACGTCTGCTCTGGAGCCAAGGAGCCCTGCAAGTAGTCGGCTAGCTTCGTTACAGAACTTGGCAATTTTGCTCCCAGAATTGTTGGACAGAATATTGAATCTCTACACTCGCGCCGCGAACAATGTAGGAGAAGCCATGCCTCAATACCCGTTTTCTGAAACAGTCATTCGATATGCAAAGCTTTCTTCCGCTATACATAATGGTGGTGGCCAACTGAATGACGAAGTTTTGCAATTAATCGTCCTCGGAACTCCTTTCCAAAAAGCTCCGAATCTTGCGACCCCTCGTTTGAACATACAACCTAATCGTGGAGAGATTCTCAAAACCATCTTGAGAGCCTTTCCTGTATATTCCTCTTCCGAAAATATTGTAGTTGTGGATCGCATAATAATACTGAGTGGTATAGCTTCAGTTCTTGGGTCAGTGGGATTTTATAGAAAAAAGGCCATGGTAATTCGTGAATTGGTTTCTGTGTTAGTTCCAGCCCTGGTTCAAGCTCGTCTTAGAGGGGCAGCTGAGATGGGAGTTCATCCAGCGGCAGGATTGGCAGCTTTAAGTGCAAATGGGAACACCAATGGTGCTGGAGCTCTCGAACTGGGTGAAGGTGATATGGAAAATGGAGTGGACGCCTTTCTCGGCTTACTGGGTCAAACGTACGGTGTCGTGGCCTCAAGAGCTATTGATGAAGAGGTATTTGATGATTCAGATGAAGCCACCATTTTGAGAATCCTTGAAGATTCTTCGACTCGCTCTTTTGGTAGCCAAGCATTGAAGATGGAGATTCTGAGATCATGTATCAATCTTTCTGAAGCATTACCGGATTTTCAAGGCGTTTTGAAATTTACTGCAGACCTGCTAAGAACTGCTGGTAGCGGTATTGCGCCAGGTCCACGAAGTGAAGATGCATCACCAAACATGAGTCGCGAGGAACAGATTCGTTTGATGACTAACATAACTCGAACGCTTGGAGCAGCGAAGAATCTTGGAGTTCACAATCTCTCAGCGGAGTACTGGGATGAATTTTTAGTTCGAGGAGTTGAGCTTGAACCTCTACCTCAGACGAGGACACCAATCCCTCATACCCGCGGGGAACTTCCCGAAGGGGAAAGCATTGCTACCGCCAGGGAAATAAATCCTTTCATATACAATCCTTTCTTACGCCCACCCAATGCTTCCATTGTCGACCACATCATGGTTGCTGGTGAGGGAGCTATTTTCAGGGTTACTTTGCAGAATCCATATGAATTTGATGTGGAAATTGAAAGTATTAAGCTCGATTCTGATGGAACAGGTTTTGAATCCGCTGTGCAAAAAACAGTCATCGGTCCTTACCGAACACAAATTCTCACCATACTAGGGACTCCTAAAGACCCAGGATCTCTAAAAATTACCGGCTGCACTGTGAAAGTAAAGGGATGCCGAGAGCGGCGATTTCCCATATTTTCGGACTCGTGGTCACCACAAGGCGATATGAAAATCAAGTCTATCGGTGTAGCCAAGATATTCGGTCAGAAGAGCCGCCCTACAAGTTTTGGCTCAACCTCATCAGGTCCAATACCATGGGGAGTTACGCCTCCTATGCCAACCACAGTAGGGTTAAATGTCATTGAGAAACAACCTATAGTCGCAATTAAGTCCACCAATCTTTCACAATCCGCGTTGATGGTATTAGAAGGGGAACGCCAAAGATTCTCTGTTACACTAGAGAACCTCTCAACCGAAACACCTGTAGATTTGATTTTATTCTCCTTCAAAGACTCAACTCAGGCGCCATTGCAAACCGCCATGAGTAATCGTGAAGCATCACCCGCGGAGTTGTATGAATACGAATTGATTTTAGCACGGAAGCAAGCACTTCGATACATACCAAAACCTGGCGAGAAACCATACATCGAGCCTGGCGGAACAGCAACTTTTGAAATAGAGATACTTGGGAAGCCTGGTCTCACTAGTGCTACTGTTCATGTTGACTATGCCCATCTTGGAGTTCCTCAACTAGAGGTCGAGAATGGGTTTCATACTCGTCAAGTAAGCTTGCCACTCACTATCACCGTGAATGCGAGCATAGAGTTGACAAGAATGGATGTGATGCCATTTACTGGAAATTTACCAGCATCATTATGGTCCAAAATCGATGGTACCGTGGCAACAAAAGACTTCACACCTCAAGATTATTGTTTATTGATTCTTGATCTTCGAAATGCTTGGCCAAGCAGTATTCATGTCTCGATAAATATCGAAAAAGGGGGCAAAATTGAGGAGGAAGTATCCCCAGGCAATACATCTCGCATAATGTTTCCTATTCCTCGCATATATCTAGAAAACCCGACTGCCTCCATCCCAGCTCTTGACCCATCTCGACAACGACAATTCGTCGTAAGCGCAGGTCGAATATCAGCCGATTCAGAGCGAGCTATTCGAGAATCATTCTGGTATCGTGAAGAAATTTTGAAAATCCTTCAAGGAACTTGGGAGACACGATCTGGCGTCTATCGCAAAGGCAATATAGAATTACGTGGTCTTCGTCTAAGTCATCGTGTCATTGATGCTATCAGAATTGAAGATATCTCGATTGATATCTCAATCAATGACAAGCCAGGCTTTAAACACGATATTTATACCGATACTTTCTCTACGATCATAGTTCGAATTAAGAATCGGTCTTCCAATCCCATTCAACCACTTCTTCGTCTGCAACCATCTATTCGCAATCATTCACTAACTCAAACACTTGATCTGTCGAAGAAGTTCGTTTGGAATGGTGTGCTACAACAAACTCTGCCACAAATCTCAGGGAATGAAGAAATCGAAGTTAAAATCGGCATGACACCACTTTGTAGAGGTGAATTCGAACTCAGTGCTTCAGTTGAAGAAGTGAGGTTGTTTGAGGCACCTAAAGAAGAATTGGCTATTGAAGAGGGAGGAAGAGCTAGAGCCAATACCAAGAACTTGATGGATACGATGTTAGGGGCTAAGGAGAGAAGGATTTGGCATTCGAGAGAACCTTGTTTATTGGTTGTGAGAGATGAAGATGATGATTCGGATGAAGATGAAGAAAATGATAAAGATAAAGATGATAGTCAAGATGGCGGAAATGATTAGATATGAAATGAAAGAAGGGAGTTAATTATATTGTACATCAGTGGGTAGATTTCCTGTGTATTGAGCTTGCGTTCGGAATTGCATTGGAGAAGAGATGAAAAGATGTAGAGATGAGATGGGAACTTGTCTTGAATATATATGCATTGCGAAGGCGGAGGATAGAGCGAGAGTGGAAATGATTGGAATGCTTGAGAATGAAGAACGACGAAATAGATGACCTGAGATGAAATACCATAAATACAGTTGATGATTCATTCATTTTTACTTTCATATCAATGTTCACTCAGTTACAAGTTTGCAATACGTTATTATCACAATGGGGAATACCATAGGTTAAAATCACTTCCCCCGCGCTAATTACTTGCTATTTCATCCGTTTTTGATCTCCTCTCTCCTCCTCCTACTCTTAAAAATATACATCACTCCCCTCATCCAAATCTACTCGTATCTGAATCCAAGACATTCCTCTGCTGGACTACATTCTCACATCATAAGAACAACAAGAAGTCCCATCCATGCGCATATCCCTACTGTACCGTACCGAGTACTTCTCAAAGTGTGCTTCCCGATAGTTCTAAATCTTCGAGAGGAACCCAGGATCTAGAGCCCTCACTTCATTGCTTGTTTACTGGGACGACGCTTGTATGGCTGTTCCTGCTTTGTGACTGGTGCTCTGGTGTTGTGGCATTTCGGGATGATGGTGATGGTGATGGGGCCAAGTCGTGCTTTCCATCCTGATGCCACACTACCGCCCACTATAGTTCCGGCGCACGTAAGCCATTCGCCACATACACTCCACGCGGTGTCGTTTCCAGAAGGTGATCTCGCGCCATCTATCCCGCAGCGAGATCGGGACCGGTTTGGTTTCCTCGGTCGTTGGTCCTCGAGCACATCTCGACTTGGAGCACCCATCCCCTTCTGGTATAGGAGATGGATGGTAGCCAGCGTGTGAGGGTTCGCCGCGGGTGCTTGGTGGAGGTGGTGGTGGTGGTGGTGGTGCTACCGTCATTACCGGAGCAACTTGTTGATGAGGAGAGGGCAATCCGCGTGCGACGATGTGGGCTGTGGGCTGTGTTTGTATGATGTGATATATACTCACGCGCTCCGATTTCACAACGCTAGGATCCTGCAATTCTTGAGCTGCAGAGCTGGAGAATAATTAGTATCTCAACGGGATGCGAGAGGGCATTTCCAGTAACCGGTTGTTATTGTGTACGTGAGTGATATCAACACGGCTCGAGTAACCTCAGAGAGTCTTATCTCGCTCGGGGGCCATAGGTCCGCGTGTAAACCTCCCTTACACACGCACACGCCCTGCTCTTCTCCTTCTCTTTCCCCCCTCCCAGGACCATAAAGGAGTAGGGGAGAGCCGCTTGCGGTATATGACAAAGGAGGTGCTGTGCTTATCTCTGCGTCGATTCTCACACTGCTGAAATGAAATGAGCTTGAAGCATGAAATGGCAGTTTTGCCGCGCCGAAGAAAAACATCCCGCGGATGGGGTGCCCCGTCAAAGCTTGAGTCTGTGCATTGTGGGACAGCAGACCGGAGGTATCCTGCCATCGCGTGCTTCCCGGTTCATGCCGGAGAGCGCGACTGCCTTACGTAGGATACTGCCGAGCCGTGGACCCGTCTTGCCGCTTGCATCGCACGGTAAGATCAAGCGCGAGATCTGTGCATTGTCTCCCTGAACTCGTTTCTGCCATTCTATACTCCTGCATGTTTGCGCGTGCGCTTTTGCCCGTTGCGCTACTGCATGCTAGAACTTACTCGCTCTGTCCTATGCCATCCATCATGCACGCTCGAGGATATCCCCGCTGCCCCTCTGCTCGCGCAAGGATCAAACCAACTCAATTAACAAACCCCAACCCGTTTGCTGCCCAAAGAATTCCAGAATCAGAATTCCAGGTCGGAAATCGAGGATGAGACGAGTTATCATAGATATCAAGATGGAATTGATGGCGATGGGGAATCTATACCCTCCCACGCCCATACACTCGTATCTATTTGCAACCCCTTTCCCTTCCCTTCCCTTCCCCCAACCCCAACCCCAAAAACCAGAACCTCCATCCACCCACCAATACAACAAATCAACCGATCCATATCATCAAATGAACATCAAAGGAAATGGCTCAAGGAAAGGCCTGATGGTGTGATGATTTTGAAAACATATACATATATCCCCTACCTACCTACGCTCTCCCCCAAGACACACAACCACACAACCACACAACCATCCAATAAACCACACAATAAACAATAGACAACACAATAAATAATAAACAATCAAAAGCCAAAGATAATATTTCTCATTCC
This sequence comes from Monilinia fructicola, assembly GCA_008692225.1. Lineage (NCBI taxonomy): Eukaryota > Fungi > Ascomycota > Leotiomycetes > Helotiales > Sclerotiniaceae > Monilinia > Monilinia fructicola. Next base: position 1,186,653 of record VICG01000016.1, read on the forward strand.
ACCAAAGCAAAATCAGTAGCTAACTACCAAGAGCATAAAGGAGGTAGTTCGGGATACTTCTATAATCTACAATACTCATAACACCATGCCATACATAATGGGAACCCTTTTTTAACCCGCCACCTCCACCACCACCCCTATACCCTTCGCCTCGAAAATTCCCACCCATCCTTCTGCTCCAGAATGAAAACAGATTAGACACTGTAATTATAGGTCAGACTCCCAGCTCTCTCTCAATGAGATCATGTAATTCCGTTTTGTGTTCCATACTCCACTCTAAAAGTTTGTTGGTTGTAGGATAATCATAATTACAACCATAGACATAGAAATGAGCGAATAAACTGAAGACATGCTAAGAAACTCTACAAGTTCTTCCTGTTAATACTCTTCATTCATCATCTTCTATTATCAACCGAAAACTCGGGTTTCGGCCATTCCCGCTTGACTTCTAAGACCTTCCCTCGTGGGTTCCTCTGGCTCCTTGAAGTTTTTCGCAACCAATACTTTCATATCCCTTACCATATCCTGATACACTTGATCCGGAACATATTTAATTGGAGGGATATAATCTTCAAAGCCGTAGCCGAACTCTAGTTTCCGAACATTCTTCAAGTACTTTAATGGCTTGAACATGTTTTCATCCATAAAAATCTCTGTAGCTCGACAATTAGCTTCCATATCTGCCCGGTCTTGTATGGCATCCAATTCATCCTTTGCTTCCTCATCGTCTGATTTAATCGACATCGCATCTAATTTTGTACCGGCCGTAATTTCGACAAGTACATTGATGGTGAGCTTATTGATGACATGGGATTTGGATAAGAGCTTGACAAAATCTTTGACCAAGGTTAAGCTGCGTAGATATTGGCGAAATTCGACTACCTGTTCACGATCCAATTTCCACGTGTTGACATCCAGATAGAACCGAAGGTCTTCAGTATGATCATCTTCAAGTGTACAATCGAAAAGAACTTTTTGGAATTTGGCGAAGATGTGAGGTTCCATCCGCCCGTGCAAATTGGGGGGTGTATTATACTGAATGGTGCCACCAGGTAATCTTTTCGCAACAGACGTGAGGGGGTCATATCTCCAGGGGTTATCACCATACGGCATTCCATATTGCAATTTCTTATTTGTTAGAAAAAGCATATCGTTGACGTTGATGACAACGGTGCCCTCGGCGAACAATACGGAAGACGCTTCTTGGTGTATTTGTTTGTTGACTCGCAAAATTTCGGGAAACATACGATAATTCTCCATTTCGCTATCATCCGATTCAGTTTCCCACTTTCCTCCAGTCATTCTTCGGGCTCTTCCTCCATCTTCCAAGTTCACGATTTCTGTAGCGTCAGGTAAAGGTGTTTGACTAGCTTCATCAAGAATTGACTCGGCTTCAGGATTTGATGGAAATTCTGGATCAGCCTCCGCTTGCTCACGAAGTCCTTGTTGTTCGACAATTGACCATAATAGAGTTCCCAACCCATCTATACCATCAGGTCCATCATATGCTATCTCCATATCGGAATTGTCGCCATCAAATGAAATCGAGTCTTCATCGGTCCAGCTGTCATTCGACGAGCTGTCGTCAGTGCCATCTGAATGAGATTCTTTTGGATATCCTGGTTCGATGCTAACGAATTCTGTTGGAAGAAGAAGGTATCGATATATCTCTAATCGAATTTCTAAATATGTATTAGTAGATGCCCAGGTGTACAAAGGATGAGCAAATCGAGGCATTACCTTGCGGGACGGAGAGAAATTTAGATGGCAAATCTATTGGCGGGAAAGCTGCCGGATGATTTGCATATAAGTCGGGTGTTGACACAAAAGGATTTCCTTTCTGGGGAGATTCCTTTTTCGCTTTTTCCATATAAGTTTGGAACTCTTTGATTTGATCTAGAGACGGGCTTTTTGAGACGGCCTGCATCAGATCTCTGAGATGAGTATCCCACTGTGCTCTTTCAGCCACCCATTGAGCTTCATGGTCGATATTTGACATTTTAAGTATGTCGAATGATGTGGTGTAACGGTATTATATGAGTGAGCAACTACCTACGGAGGATGTGATTTTTTATGTTGTGCAATGAATGAATGATAGATAAACTTATCAAAGCTTGGAAGATTCCGGTATGTAGGTTGGATGGACGTCCATTCGAGCTCATATGGAGCTGTGGGGCATTTTTTAAAAAAAAGCTTAACTATAAAACGTTATATAAGTCCACCTAACGTTTTGCCGAATTTATAATTTTATATAAATTTACAATTTTTAATTTAAATTCCAAATGTTTTTATCAGGTTTAATAAACATTTTAAAACCGTTTTAGGACTTAAATTAAGAATATATTTATAAAATATTTTAATAATAATATTAATAATATATTTATATTTTAATTATTAAATATTAATTAAATAATAATTTGAGAAAAGTAAAAGAAAATTCAAATATATATTAACTAATATAACTTTATTAAAAACTAAAATACTCAATTTAAAATTAAATTAAATATTAAAATATATAATTATTTAAATATTCTATAATTATTTTAATAATAAAATAAATATAAATATCTCATTTTATTTAAAGATATAATTAATAAAAACTTATATAAACTAATTATAATATTTCTAATTTTTTTTTTATTAATTTCTTTAAATTAAATTTAAATATTTACTAGATATTTTCAAAACGTTTTCTAAACGTTTAAAATTATAATAGTCGTTATAGAAGTCGATAATTGATAGACTAATAAAAGCGATATAGCTAGCGTAGCTAATATATTAATAAAATTAATATAACTAATACAGCTTATAAGTAAATAACTTAAATAGACTTAATAAAGATTAGCTTTTTTACAATTTATATTTTCTATCTATATAGTATAAAAATCTAATTTTAAAAATTAATAATTTATTTAATAATCGATTTTAATATAATTTTTATAGAATTTAATTAATTTTATATAAGATTTACTATTAATTATTCATTAATAACTTATCTATAGTATATATTTTATAAAATTTATATAAAATTTATATAAAATTTATAATCTATACTCTATTAGTTTACTTAAGGTATTTTCGAATATATATAAGCTTAGATAAACGTCTATTCGACCTATAGACTCGAAGATTTAAGATTATTATTTCTAGATTCGCGATGGAGCATTTTAAACTAATCCTAATCAGGTAATGCATATACACATACTCGGGCGCGTTTTAAAAGAGGCATAGGCGAATGTAAAACTTATAATTATTTAACGAAACTTTAATATAATCTTATATAATTTATATATATATTAGATTTAGTATTTTGATATCTTTCTATAAAGTTTTTATACTATAAAAATAATTTTTAAGAGAATAATAATACTTATAAAGTTAGTGATTTTAGAAAATTTAAGAATTTATCAATATATTAATTTAAAATTCAACGATATATAAATTTTGAAAAATAAAATCATAGAAAAATAATATAATCTTTAAAGTTTTATTAAATATTTTCAAAATTTGAATATTATTTATTATACCGATATATATGTTGATATAAAGAATAAAAAACTCAAATTTTTAATAAAAAAATATGTTTATATAATCTAAATAAGCGAATTTACCCCTTTTAAAACTCGTAAATTTTCCTATATTTTTAACTTTATTAATATATATTTTAAGTATTAATAAAGATATTAAAATTCTAAAATAAGATAACTAAAATTTAGCTTTTCTTTTATTATTTAACAAAGTTTAATAAGTTTAACTTATAATATTCGTTAAACTATTCAATATTAATATAAATCCTTAATTTTTCATATAAATTTTCAATATTTATACATTTTATTATACTATTATCCATTCAATGTTAGGTTTTATGAATATCAAAATTTTTATAGTAAGTAAGTAAAAAATACTAAATCTATAATACTTATAAATTTTATAAAATTATATTAAGATTTCGTTGAATAATTATAAGTTATATTTTTGCGTATGCCTCTTTTAAAACCCGCCCGAGTATATACATATATATATTTTAGCTGTATAAGTATAGATACTTTTTTTAACTTATTAAAATCGTTAAGAACCCTTACCCCTTTAGCTAGAGATAAATAAAATATTAAAATTATAAAAGATATAATAGAAAACTAAATAGTTAAAGTAATTAAGTAAATAGATATAAGTAGGTAGATAAATAATAATTATATATCTTAACTTATATCTATATATTCACTAAGAGATTATAATTAAATATAGATATATTATTAAAATTATAAAAGATATAATATATATATATATATATATATATATATTAATTTTATATCTTTAAATTATATAGATTTTAGAAAGATTATTACTTTTTTATAGAAAACAAATAAACTATTAAAATTATAAAGATACAACAACCTTATATAACACTTGAATAAATAGGTAGGTAGGTACCTAGGTAGGTATAATTAGGTATTGATTATATATCTTCAAATTATACGTGTGAATTTGGATATCTATATGTAGTTCTACAGTAACCTTAAATACCATCTCTTATATTCATCCATATTCTTAACCCTCTCAATTTGATCTTGATTGGATTGATTAATTGCTTATAAACAACTAGACTATCAACATATACCATCACGCAAACAATTGCAAATCTAATGCTGATTTGAGAAGGATCATATTACACTTGGGGATATGATTGATATGAAGGAGGCAGGTTTGATGAACATCTAAAATAACCTTGAGTCTTGACAATTTGTACTTTGTTGCAAGACTTACAAGTGTAATCCGTTTGCATATAGAACTAGGTAGGACGGGAAGAATTGAAGCTGCCGAGAGGATGAGAGAAGTATTGAATATAACAAACATGAAAAGAATCGTCCTTTTGATTTAACCCAACTCCAGTTCCAACGCCCTATATCAGCCCAGTTCAGATTACTCCACACCATGGCAGCCAAACAGATGATCAAAACAACAGCGGGTAGAAACCCAAACCGCATCTTCACCCAAGCAATCCATCCTCCCTCCTCTTCATCCTCCTCCGCCCAAAACCCGCCCTCAAAAACGGCAAACTCACTCCCCAACCTCCGATCCACCAACCTGACCCTCGGACACCACCAATCCTTCCTCCTCCTCCTCCCCTCCCTCAAATCCCTCCAGATCCCCCGCAGAAAATGCCCCTCCGGCTGCCAAGTATTCAGATCCTTCCCCCTAGCCACCAGCTCCAAGTCGCTCAGCCCCTCCATCCGCATGATAGTCTCGAGATGATAATGGCCGAAATAAGCCGAATCCTCGACGTCGACGACCAATCTCCGGATCCCGCGGAGCTCGTCCCCGCCGAGGTAGGAGAGGACCCCGTCGGCGAGCTGGATGGTGTCGCGGTCGAAGTTGGCGTAGATGTAGGAGGGGCTGTGTGGGGTGTGGAAGAGCGCTCGGTAGTGTGTTAGGGCTTCGAGGCGGGATTCGTGGCAGGTGTGGAGCAGGGGGGGATGGGCGTGGGCGTCGTGTAGGATTTTAGGTAGCGGCGGCGGGTGGGGGTGATGGTGCCTTTTTGCGCCGTTATTGGGAGCGTGCGGGGTGAGGTGAGGAGGAGGCTGTAAATTTTGAGCCGGAGTTCATAGGGGAGGGATGGGAAGGGGTGGAATTGGGTTAAGGGGTTTGTTGTCATTATCGCGATGGGTTGGGGTTGTGTTTGGGCTTAGGTTTGGGTTGAGTGAGATGTCAATTGTAGGTAGTCAAATATCTTAATGTTACTGCTGCTGCTGCTGCTGCTGCTGCTGCTGTTGTTGTTTATTCTAGAGATGAGAGTAGCTATAGGTCATTGGCCTTTTTCATAACGGAACTCTTCAGTTAGCTTATAGAACTAAAATCTTACTTGCATATGTTAGAGAGAACTCGGAAATTGAAGCTTGAATCAGTCGATTCGCCATTGCTTCATAACCTTGAAACCTTATGATGATTAAGATTCAAATTCAAGAAGGTGAGGGTGAGTTCATAGATATGAAGATCCATCTACCATCTTCACTACCTTACAAACATGCAATTCAATTCAACTAATATAAGGAGCCTGGAGCTATCCACTAGTTGACCATAGGGGGATATTCATATCGATGGATAGAACCAACCGAAAATTATAAAAAATTCAAGATGAATCATGATGAGGGAAAACGCGTTGAATGTTATATATATAAATTATATAAGTTTACTCGAGTAAGTAGGCTAATTAACACCAGGTTCTACTCGTAGATCTAACAATTAACCTTATACAAGATGCCAACTGTTGTCAACCTTTCATATCTCACCGTCTCGTCCTTCTTCCTGCTCAATACGCATTACAACATTAATCGAGTATTTGATATTATTACATTACATTATTGATGAATCAATCTCAATCTCAATATCATGGTTGCTGTTACGTAGTTCAAGTGAACATCGAATCTGCCTGGATTCGACCAACCCCAAGTGGAATTTGTATCATCGTCATTGTCGTTGTCGTTATTGCCACCGTCGTTGATAGACCATCGTGGCCTTACCATGCTCAGCTCATCATTGATTATATGATTGCCCAGTTCAGATCATCAAGCAGATGATTCTAAAGGAACAAAGCTGTATTCGAGAAAGGCCGAGGTATATACATATAGATTATCTGATCGGAATTGGAGATAAAGATGAATAAGTGCTTTGCTGTTAATGAATGTGTCGATGCATCTAGAGTGCTTATTGTGTGCTTTTTTTTTTTTGAGGAGGGGTTTCTTTTTTTTTTTTTTTTGGTATTTCCTGATTTTGATATTCCTGAGGATCTTTAATGGGGTTTTTCCTTTTTCTTCCTTTTTTTCCTTTTTTGCTTTTTTGCTTTTCGTTGGATCTTTTCTGGTTTTTTACTTATTTATTGCGTTTAAGGAGCATGGCGAGAATGGCGAGAATGGCTAGATGTAAACAACATCGCGAATGGCAATAACGTCGAGAATGTCTTAATATCAACCCCCTTTTTGTCAAAAACAGAACCAGCTGGAGTCCTCTTCCTGATAACACGCACGAAATGACCCGACCTCATTCGGAGCAAGTTGACCTTTGTTTCGGGCAAATCGGTCAGTTGAGCGGTAGGATACAAAAGATCTGGAAGCGTTTCGCCGCCCCAGATATCTCTCCGCATCGCCTGAAACCAATATGTTTGTAAGTCTTACTATCTGTTACGATTTTATCTGGGACGCGCCTGTCCACCCATTCAGGGCAGAGTATTATTATACTCTTCAGCATTGGCAATTGCTGGAACACGTTTGGTATCCCTGATCTTTTATATCCATTTTCGTAGTAAGTATCGAAGCCATAGCACCATTATTTTGCTACAAGGGTACTTTCCTCCATTTTGCTAAAACTATGCTCTCCTCAAATCGTGTCATGCTTTTCGCATACTTGGGATTATCCCAAAACTCAAAATCGAGTTGGAACTCGATGAAATTGGTTTGAGATCTGCTCTGCATGTTGAAATGATGTAGTGGCAAGTGCAGATTGCAAGGTTGTTTGCAGTCTCGTAAGTGTTGTAGAGGTCGTTACTGCCGTCAATGTTGAAGCATATTCAATTGTGTAAGCGTTTCAAGTGTTCTCAATTAAAGCGTATGCTAAATAAGGTACATAGGAACTGCAAGTGAACCTCGATGAGGAAAAGGACTTGTTCCAGCGGGGGAAAAGTGAGCAATATTTATTCTAATCCCGAGCTCTGTTCAAACCCGTCATCCCTCTGGAATACCAAAGAATCCAAAGCCATTGCGTAAGAGCTTTCTTTAGTATCGGCAATCATCTTGAATCTAGTTGAGTATCTCTGTCGCATGATTTAATTGTATGTTGAGAGTCTCTCATCGATACTAGTACATGGTTCATTGAGCTGTAGTACCCCGGATTCAGAGGATCGCGCTGTCATGAACACGCATGGATGGCTCTTATAGTCTGAGTAATTTCTTTCTTTAGGTGAGCTAGTAGAATGTTTAAAGTTCCTCGGTGGATGAAGTATTGGTGTATGGTTTGTTTAAGCTTTAGTGCCCCGGTTGTTACCAGTTAGAGTATCGCGCTGTCATGAATAACGCTCTTATTTTTTTGAGGTAATTCTTTCTTCGGGTAGCTCAGTGCAATGTAGAAGACTCCTGCTGATGATGGAATGTATACTTTATTAGTTGAAGACAGGAGTTCATGCATCCACTAATGCCCACTTGCCCATTCCGGCCATGTTATTTATAATGATAATAGTTAATTCTCCTCATTATTTATGACTCGATAATAACAGGCTCATGTTCGTCTCGTTCTTCCCTGGATTGGATGGTAATTTCATCTATAATTCTATAGGACCAATGTAGTAATTACACAAGCATCCACCAATTCATTCCTCCCTCCACCTTCCTCCACACGATCCAATTCAAGTACTGCTTCGCACTACTTTCCTCGAGCGTTGCTGCTAGTATTATTAACCTCCCTGGTTGTGATTTGGACCTCGTTGTGGTGGCAGGGGCTCTCTTCGATGGCAATGCTACGCTATCCCTTCGCTGCCGCTTCTTTTCCGATTCATACTTCGGTGTAGCGTGCTTCTCTTTCTCCGAGCATTTGAGCACGACCGTTCTTTCCGGCCTTGCCCTTCTTTCCAGCTTTGGCGGTAGAATTACCAGCTTTGTTGTCGTTGCCGACAATGGTAGCATTAGCGCTCTCTCTGCCTCCAGCAACGCCCTTCTCCGCTCCGTTTTGAGCTTCGGTGCGATGCCGAGTCATGAGAGCGGCAATGTTGCGGGCGGCGATGTCGTGGGCGGCGATTCCGCGCGCTGTGATGAATTCTATGTCGGTGCTGGCCTGTTACATCTGTCAGTGATGCAATGGTCTCACGTGTTGTGCGTGTGAGATAAGTGTGTGTGGCTTACGATGGAATCTTGCTCGATGGAAGGGAGGGCAAGGCCCGATATAAGTGGAGCGGAGAAGAGGAGGCCCATGGCGAGTACGGTGTTGATGGATGGTGTATACATGATGCTGGTTTAACCGTGTTTGTAGGAAATGAATCAAGGGGGAGTTGAAGAACTAATAGGGGGGGTACTGGCCGGCAGTGAACGAATAAAAAGATTTGCAAACGGAAGCAGAAGAACAAGAAGAAGAAGAAGCTTAGATGGTGACGTGAGACGTTGTGTGAGGATGGACAAGATATGAGAGAATCCGAGCATCTCGATACTTATATATAGACAATTCCAAACAGATATCATCTCAGCATGGAGATTCTATCCCGCCGACCCTCTCTCCAGGTAGAATCTAGAACCGGCATCAATCTCACCCTTTCGCGGTGCATGATCTTCCTGTTCTCGGGCTCCCCAAAACACAACATATGAATGAGATTTCCACGCGACTTCAAAGTGCATGCACAGATTTACGACAAACTTACAACGATTGATCGACAATGACACCTGAGTGACCTGACATTGGAGATCGAGCATGCCTGTTTTGCGAACAGGGATCCGGGCGCAGGGTATCAAACGATAGTCGTCTGAACGTTGGTTTGCGTGATTGGTAACGGCTCGACATCTATATCTATGTAGGGTGGGATGGCTGTTTGGATTCGTATTGTATCGAGGAGCATTGACAGGGTTTGTTACGATGTGAGGATATGGTCTAGGTGTGACGGGTGTTTTTTTTGGGGGGGGGGGGGGGGTTGGTGCATTGCCATGTTAGATGGCTGGGGCGGGATGATGGGGGTTTACATCGTGAAGCAAGTATCATCACCGCTGCGAGGTTGACGTTTGCGGTTGAGATACATATGGTTCTCAAGCGTCATGTAGTTCCGAGGGCAGGTGAAGGGTATTAGAATGGATTTAGGCATGGGCATGGGTATTATCGATGATGGAGTGATGGATAGATGGATGGCGGTAGCTGATGAATGATACAATCGATTTTAACTCTACATACTACTTTCCGATCTATTATGTCTGCGGGTACGGTTACCGAAACCTTATCTACTAGACAAATAGAGCATAGAACTATACTGACTATATTATATACCAACGATCTTCATTCAACATTCCATAGTACCGCAAACTACAAACTACAAACCACAAACTACAAACCACAAACCACACCAAACTATCGTCTCAAGCTTTCCCCATCTATGGCCGTAGGACTACTTGCGTCCGTAACGTTCAGGTTACCCGGGCCCGGGCCGCAAGACAAGCTGGGATTAGAACTAGCACCAACGCCCGCGTACATCAAACGCGGGCCGTGTTTCAGAGCCAGTTAGCCTCGTTCGCCCGCTCGGGAATCATTCTTCGGATTCCCATTGCAAAACATCGGATGAGACGTTTGCTGTACTGTAAGGTTAGAGATGTTGTTGCAGATCATTTGACGGCTTGAGTTGCTGTGATGTGATGTGGTGGTGTGATGATTAGGGGACTTTTTTGGTTGCAATTGTTGGGGGTTTTTGTTTTCTGGCTGATGTTTTGGATGGATGGATGGATGGATGAATGGATTGGATTTTTTTTTCAATCTTCTTTTTTTCGGCTTCTCATGACTGGTTGTTGTTGTTTCTTCACTTGTTTTTTTTGGTTGTGTGTGAGTTTTTCGGGGTTTGCTTTGGAAGAGTGATGGGGTGATGGATTTTCCAAGGTTCAGTGCAATATCATTGGATTCGATACTGTTAGACTCGGAGGGGGTATGATGAGGATTTGAGAGGTGGGATTTTTACCGTGGATGTAGGTTGTGGACCTCACTCATGTTGATGAGGCATGGAGCATTTCATTTCATTTCATTTCATGACAAGTTTACCAATGAACCGTCAAGACGAATCGGGCGGGCTTAGTTTTGAATGGTTGGCGATCAAATCTCAAGTGATGTTACAAGATCAACAACTCGACGAGGTTGAGATGCCCAATAATGATCTATCGAAAGTCCAGGATGCGAAGGCTGGAGTAAGAGGCTATCCATCGAGTTGGTCTGGAGGTTTTCTATCAATTGCATCGGATTGTGTAAATACATCAACTTCGACAAGTCGCACGTAGAGCTTGATACGGAGATGTCGATGGAGAATTCAAAGCAAGAGTAAAAGGCCTTCAAATGCATACAGTTATATCTTTCTCTTGTTCGGCATCTTCATTCATGAAAATTCCCATGAGATATTTTCAGACAACCATCCCGAAATTCTCTGCATGAATATAAGGCTTGCAATGCAATGCAATGCAATGCAATGCAGTACGATGCAATTGTTGAGAACCGCAGCTAAGAAGGCTACTTGGCGGAAAGGGTTCTCTTGTCTGCATAATCGAAATAGTAATACGCAACGGCAATATTGACTTTCAGTGTTGAATCTGAACCATCAATGAGACTCGAGATCAACACAGGTTTGCCGGACCCAGCTAGGATAATTCAGTATTCAACCATCGAATGACGACCGGCTTAACTTACAGATTCCGTAAAAAGGCGTAGTGCAAGCTTTTCCACGGTCTCTCCAACTCCTGTACTCACGTGTATCCACTAACCACTGTCCAGTTCCCTGATGACACATCTTTTCCATTCGTCGATGCTTGGTCCTATAGTCGATTGTTGCCATCTGGGAAAGGATACCTTTCTGATGGTGCGATGGGGCATGATTAGATACCAATGCGGCCATGCAAGCATTTGAGATACAACTCACCTCGTTCTTGTGCCCTACAGAAGGAAGACTCTTGCTCCCGTAACACCTTTCGAAATTCCGAGCAGAGAACAATTCTGTCTAGGTAAGCTGCCGACGAGGTTGGTGTAAATCGCGGCTATATTTCCCCTGGAGCTAATCACCTATTATCGCTCAGGAGAGAAACTCACCGGTCTATGTGCCACCGCACTTACGCAGTCAGGGAAGGCTGTCTCCTATGTGGGCAAAGGTTTCTACCATTCGATCACAGAACTTTCCATGTTTATTTGCTGGGGCAAGCACCATGCGGATACTACCACGTCTTGGACCCACATCGAGAGGATAATATTTGCAATAGTGTCCATGGCCGCTGCGTAATCTTCAATTGCCTCTATAAATGGTCCGCGTGAGTCCGGCTGATCTTTTGATCAGCTTGCTGTACATTGCTAGCACTGTAATAGAGATTTCCATGTGTAGTTTCGTCAAAGAAGGGCCCGCTCTCAGTCGCTAAGATGCTTGATGAATCGATCTTTTGCGATGAGCCATGGATCATGCGAGTCAATTGAAGTGATTTCAGTATCCGTCACGTTTGGAGAAGATTAATAATATTTGAAGAATGTAAATGAATCATGTCACCCATATATCAGCATCTTATATTAGAATTGGGGGCTGGAGACGTAGTGCAGTTGCACACTGCTCAGCTGATAATACGAGGTTACTTTGTTTGAAGAGCTCAATCATAGACTTCGATCACAGACTTCGGGATTGGTCTTTCTCTCGCGTTTCAAACTTGAGCTTTCAAAAGAGGACAAGGACAATTAGAGATGTGCGGTGCGGGAAAGCTTGATCTTGACCACCTGGAGAACGAGTGAAGCACGAACCAGTTCTCCGTGAGCCTGGCTATTGAATCTGAATTCGAATATGATATTTGCATTTTATGGCTCCTGGTGAGCTTTTACCCATTACAAGTAACATGTTCTTTCAAGATCTCTCAATTTCTTCTTCACTCAAAATTGAAAGCATTGCAGTTATGCCAAACAACTTGCACTCCCTATCCTACCATAATTCAAATATTCAATGGAATGCCATGGCACTATTTGCCCTCGCGTATGCGACTGTATTGAGACTCCCACTCCGATGCAAGAGGGTGGCGATTCCAATATCCAGGACCAAAGCTTTTTCTGAAAATATGCAATAACGCACCTTGACCTTGATATTAAACACTCGTGGTGAGAGCTTTATGGGCAAATGGCGTCTTCATCCTCTATCATAGCACATGGTCGGCGGAAGAACTTTGCGCTCTTCCAAGAACTCAGGGCCAAAGGACAGGTTGCGTCGAACACATTGGCAGCACCCCTTTGTCTTTCCGCAAAAAGAGCTTCTTGGGATTTGTGAGATGATCTGGACGCTCGTCAATAAAAGCATTCGGCAATTCTACCGTGTTACCAAAATGGTGCCTCGTGCATGTTTGGTACTCATGCTCCAGCAAGTATCACAGGAGGATATTGCCTTTTACCGCCTACTCACAGATGAGCCTTTCATCAGCCAAGGGACCAGATATTGCTACCGCAAGCAAAGGGCATTGTTCTTGATCTGTACATTCTTGCATGATACGCTCGCCCGTCGCCGTTGCGTTGCTGTGGTTTCTTTCCGCTCGTATTCGCAATCACCAGTTCGTAGACTACAACCATGCGTGACGTTATCAACGCTTCAATTCCGTCAATGCCGTTGATAGCTGATCGCTGACTCTTCGGTAGGTCGGATATTTTGTTCGGATCCACACACGGGCGAACCCCCCATTTTCAGAGCTTCGCTTGCAACACAATTTCATCCCAAAGATAACCTGAAACTCATCTCGAATTTCATCACGAAATTTGAGGCACCTGCATGACGGCCCTTGCAAAAGCCGCGACCCGTGCCACATGCCAGTACCAGCTCCACACCCGCGAGAAGAAAGTTCACAGTTGGGACTGCTGCACCGTGTGAAGCTCGCCCCATATCTGCCGTACCCGGAAGAAGGTTCAATGTTGGTGCCGTGAAGTTTGCCCCAAATCTGCCGAGCCCGGACAAAGTTAAATGCAGGCTCAACCTCGCGAGGTAATTTGTGGGGTTGACAGATCGTTACGAGCAGGAGACGCAGGAAAGCGAACCTATTCGTGGTGACTCTGGTGAGACATGCACGTTGCATTGAAGAAAGAACAATGCCAAGGACAAAAATGGCACATACTTTCCAGATGTCAAGATTATCATGCAGATATCGTCAGTTTATTTGGAGCCCATGGGCCGGTGCAATGGCCACCAGTGGACCTAATCATCAGACTACGGACTTCCATTACCCGAGAAAACTGAGAAAATGGCATGGTACCGGGTAGGCCGAGGAGTAGAGTTCGAGATATGGTGAACCAGAGGGATAACAATATATCGAGTGCTTCTTATGAAATTGGATTATTCAGACAGTTTTTGCATCCACCCTATAGGACGGGGAATGGCTAGTATCGGCCGACTTGGGCTCAGAATGAATGACAATCCGGACCGTTCCTGCTGGTGAACTTCGGCTCCCCAAAAACGACGATCATCTTATCAGTGATATCGTTCTACTGTATGTGACATGATAGTCTGATAAAAAGAGGGCGACAATGAACCGAACAGCTAACATCAGGGCAACTGCCACAAAAGCTGATTATCGATAATCATTTGACGATCCGAACCCATTGATCATCCTTTGATAATTGATGAGAGAGTCAAGACGTATTTTTGAGATGATGGATCCGCTTAGATATTGAAGAGAAGCGCCGTTGGCGACGGACCAGTGGTTGTGTAGTGTAAAGTCCGATGGTGCAGTCCCCTGAGGGGGTGAGATACTTCACAACCCCGTTTCCCATCCAGTAGCTAGAATACTCCTTCATCGAATTGTGAGTGCAATTCTGAGAATCCGATTCCAGCAAAGGAGTCAAGGATCGCCGTTCAATTTCGAGTCAATGATGTCCTGATCTTTTTCGATATTGTGCTTGAGTTCCCCACACAAAAGGCCTCCAGAGGTTAGACCTTCTCTTGGGTTTACCACAGCATCTTACTCTTTCTTGGATCAGGTGGGGAGATGGGATGTCTCACACCGAGACATCGAATAGAGTCAATTTCATGTTCGTATAATCAAACACCCGCATGAATAGGGATGTGGTGATGGCACATCTCTACAGTATCAGGATGGCAAGCATTTACTGTATTTACAGTTCTCCATTTCATGACCTCACCCCTCACCCGATATTTCAACGGAAATGCCCAAAGGCACATGATCGACCCTACCAGCTTCAAGCTCCACACCGGCCCTCAAAAGCAAGTTAGAATGATCAGCACTCAGCTTACGCCACTCCCGCGCACGGTAGATGTCACCAGTGCATCGTCCGGCAGTGGAAACCCCAAAAGCAAAAAAATGATGAACGAATGGGACATTGACAATGAATGCGTGATCACTGTACCAATTAGATGGCTAGGCTATCCATTTTCCTGATTGGTGCTGATAACCGTCCCCCAGGACGGAAAGGGAAATCTCAGATATCATCTCCCAAATATTCGGTACGTTCCTGAGCCCCGACATGATCGTCGAATCTGCTAGTAATGGGATGAATCCCAAATAAGCTGATAAGCTAATCTACACCTAATCTATGATTTGGACTTTGCAAACCTTCCCCGACATCTAATCTTGGGTAAATAGTACGTAATCCCGATATCACAAAGCCCGAACGCAATTAACATCTCTCGAAATTACATACCCATTAGGATTCGTTCATCCTATGCTATAATTGCAGCGAGAAACCTAATAGATGGAAGGAGATGGTCCAGGATGGCAAGACCCGACAAACGGCATGAAAA
Source organism: Monilinia fructicola (assembly GCA_008692225.1). Classification (NCBI taxonomy): domain Eukaryota; kingdom Fungi; phylum Ascomycota; class Leotiomycetes; order Helotiales; family Sclerotiniaceae; genus Monilinia; species Monilinia fructicola. The sequence continues at coordinate 1,202,131 of VICG01000016.1, forward strand.
CCCCCCATTTCATGACATACCCAGCAGGCCCTGTGAGGTCCAACATTTTTGAGTTCTCTGATTTGGTGGCTTGTCCCTATCAAAGGATGTACCCCGCCAAAAAGAGCTTGAGCTCGGAAGTGGTTACGGGTACTTTCCCCCCTCCTCAAAAGAATTTAGGCGATATCCCACAACTGCAATGTGGACGCTCGATGTTGCATGAAATTTGTATGCAGAAGGGCCGTATACAGATACCTAGGGCTGAGCATTACGTCGTTCTGTACCCGATCGATGTGTATGTACAGAGTGCATCCGTAGAAATTGCCTTGGGATTTGGGTATACTGTGTCGGTGTCTACCGTCTGGTTCACGTAACTTACAAGGTGGATAGGTAGAGGGTGTGTTGAATCAATACGCCTGCTTGCAGTACCGTAAATATCCGGGCTCGATCACCAGGAAGAGCACGCGAAGTTGTGAAGTTGTATCATCATTGGTCTTGGGGGAAGGTGATACTTATGATGAGGCAGGCATATATGCATGGACATGCAACGGGGAAGTCGTTTGTATGCAGGAGATATGTATGCATAACCAACCATAGTTAGAGCTTATGTATTTGTGGCATTGGAAGGGTGCCTTACTGAGACGGATGCCTCTTCTCGATAGAGTGAGGTCTTTTTCCGATGGAAGATTTTGGATTTCCACTCAAGCAGGAATATCTCCGAGCATTTTTACGAGTTTAATCTTGGCAAAAAACCCCCTGCCTTTGTGCATTTTGCGGAATAGTATATTTCCTAGAGGAGACTGAATTTGTATGTGTACGAGACACGGTAGACTTACTGTACCAGATAGTCCAATTGCTGTTATTGCGACATCTATCATAACGACCACCAAAGGCCCATGGTAATTCCAAGTACCAATTCAGATAGATCTTTGACGCATAGAGCGCCGTAACGTGGCTGTCATAATCGGCTGCATGTTGACATAGTGACTACTTTCGAGATGCCCAGTCTCAATCTGAATGTGGAATAGGGGCCCAGGCGCAACAGTATTTGGGGTGAAAACGGTTTGGTTCAGTAGTAGGCTTGTAACAATTGTACTGGTGGAGGTAATGTCAGGCCATTTTGAGTTTTTTGGATCTCTTAGTTCACAATAAAGTTGACCCAGGTCTCGTTGACCCATGTCGGCGTTGAGCTGAGCTTGTACTGTAGATACTAGATAGTAAGTCAGAGCGTGGGCATGAGAGTGAAGCTATCTACACTACAGTACTGTATGCAGCAGATAGAGTTGATCGATAAATGTACACAACACAGTAGTGGTAATGTAGAGGTGGAACTACTATACTATCTTGGCCATCGCTGTCCATGTCGATTGAATCCACTTGTATATTGGGCTGAAAATCTGCAACTAAGAAAATCCTAGTCTTGCGAGTAGAATGACGCATCCCGGACGGAAGTGGACGATGGTGGTCTCCGATGCATTGAAAAAGTTCAATTGAGGTATCACATATATAACATAGTATATGCAGAAAGCAATAATGAATCTTGTGACATTCGGAGCATGACGAGTAATACCAGAAGCTGGGAAGATACGCTGGCGCTCACGATTGCCACTGCCGTTGACTTGGTTTCGAGTCGAGCTGCCAACCTCTAGTCTTCAAGTCGTCTGTCTTAGTCAGGATGAACCTCAATGGATCATGCTTTGAAATCATCGACTCGAGCAGGGCGGAGATATAGGTCCCCGATCGAGTGCGTAGAGTTATTGAATTTAACTTTAACTTTACGCTTTGGCATGCTCAAGGTTGAAGAGTTCATACTAGGAACTCGCATGCGACAGCACTGTAGCGAAGTGTCTAGCATCGATCTAGCAGGCAAAGAGCATCGAGAGAACCTTATGGGGTAGACACAAATCAACAGCCTCGATGCTAAGAAACGATTGATCTCTCCTTCTTGGTCTTGTTAATCATAAAGTAAAAGATGCCAAATGAGAGGCTAAGCTAACTGGCAACAAGGCTCGAATCTAGAAATCCCTTGCTGTATAAATCAGAACACAGCTAAAATGGCAGGCAATAGAATATCAACTTCAAGTCTAGAGTAGCTTGACCATGCGAAAGCCAAACACAAAGAAATCTTGTTCATTCACGCACAGAGTAGTTACGTGTATACTGTAATATGATTTTGCAAATTGCCTGTCGAAAGCCCACGGTTTCATGCGGCGAGAGACATCCGCACCGACATAGTTTAAGGGACTGGTCGAGAACCCTACCAGGAATATGGAGCAAAAGACCCTGACGACGTTCCTGAAAGTTTATATCATGAAGATTAAGGTGTCATAGGCTTGATGAATCGATATGCTTCGCCACAAAGTATGTCATTCGAAACATAACATGGATTAAAAAGTGTGTAATGCATCGGTACCGATCTCTGCCTTTGTTCCGCTGGAGAAGTTCAGGTCATGTTCAATCCAAGAAACGCCAGTCCAACAAAATCACGTCCGCAAAGTATCAACTGTGGATGCTTGCAGCCGCTACAACCATCAGAGACTATGCCTAGCAAGCGAGAAGCTCGTGGCCATCGGCAAGAGTATGCAAGCCTCAAGAAGCTAATCGTTAGTACAAGATTGGGGGTGCATTAGAAAACTCTTTGAAATTTGTTTTTAGGTCAGAGATCGATCATGATTCATGTTGCAGAATGTTTCAAGGCGAGGGAGGGTTCGCAGAGGATCTCTTGTATGACTGTCAGACTGCTCGTAAAGCAACTTCCGAAAAGGAGGGCAGGCGAGTCAGATGCTTTCCACCACGGGACGATAAGAAACTCAGAGGGTAACATCGCAGTATGATTTCTGCGCAACGGCGGCTTGCAAGTTTAAATAATGATTTATTTACAGTTGGCGTTGATTCTCCGGCCAATTAAAGCTCTCTCGTTCAAGATTTTCGTCATCATTCCAAGATTAATGGTGGATGTTCTTTTTATATGTACATCAACGCCACTGTACATTCATTGCTCTACAATCCAACACTGCGGCGCAGCAATGTGAAGCTGACATCAGATGCTGTAGTGCTTCTGGTAACATCAAGCCACCTGTCTAACATCTGGTAGATGTTATACGGATTTAGTTGAGGTCACGATCTGTAGTTGCTCGCAATTGTATGTTTCGAGCCATGTCCTTGCGGCGTAGGTGTGTGGACGATGGTCCAATGCTATCAGCAAATCATTAAATTATTCGTACCCGATGTTTGAATATACTTGATGTCGTAAGCATAGTGCATGCATACTTGCAATTTTTGTTGTGTGTCCGCGATTCCTGCGGATGTAGCGCTACAGAAGCTGTACTCCGAAGAGAATGAGACATCTTAGCTGCCGAAGTTGCTGACCATAAACACAGATTCACGAGTCTACCCACCTATATACAGGAACGGAGGGATCGCACGAGTATTGCAATCTTGTGAAACCCTCCATAAATTCTACCCCCCCTCAGCATAGGTTAAATACTGGGTCGGCACATAGAAATTAGACGAGCAAGAGTTATCATTAGAGAAGGATTTTACCACTTATTTTCATTGAAATCTGGCTAGGTGTTACTCTGGTTTGACTAAACAAAGGGATTTGATCATTTAGATTCTTTTCATCATTAACTTGTGGGTCATACCCATCAAATAACCAGTGTCTAGGGGAGGAGTAGTACAGTAGACTGAGATTGAATGATTGCAAGACCGATTGCGTTACATTGTATACCTAGGTAGTTAACCAAGATACTGGAATCTACTTTTCGAAAGACGGAGGACTCTGAGATGAAATTCAACGCTCTGACCACGATTCGAAGGTTTCTAGAAGATAATCACGGAGGAAACATTGTTAGTCTAGTGGTTGTGGCTCAACAAGTCTTCTTCAGCAGGTTGCTTATGACTTGGGTGTGCGGCATGTACGGTATGTACGGCGTATACGGCATATACGGCATGTATCCTTACAACTCTATCAGAATGCTCTTGTCCTCCTTCTCAAATTACAAAGCCAATGGAACATGATGACGGCAGATATTATTACTTTTTCCCATTCCTGACTCCAGGGCGGTCTTCCCGTAGTCTCGACGATCGAAAGTGGATATGGGGATGAGACATTTGATATAAACCTCGTGGGAACCACGATCATAGAAGAAGAGTTAGGAGTTAAAGACTCTTTCTTTCGTTTATAATTGCTTTTAATTACGCATGTAGCAGAAGTCGATCTGCTTCTTATGCTTCCTATAGGGCAGATCATTTATCTTAACTTCCTTCATGCCTCGTCTTGTGGGGTTGAAGTCTTTTGAATATTTCCATTTTAGGGGTGTTAATAAGAGTCTTACCCACCGGGTCTAACCTCAAGATCTATTAAGTGTGAAGAATGGGGGTCCGGATCAACATGACAGATGACAAAATCAAATAGTACAGGATAGTGCGCAACAATGAACCTATTTCCAGATTTCTGGAATAGCTGAGAAGATGTTCGATAGCTAAAGACGTTAAAGGCTTCGCGCCCCAATCAAATCTTGTTTCTGCTACGGGAAGAGAGGAACTAACAAGTTTTTCTTCCTTGTTCAGGACACTAAGAGAACGGTACGAGACTAGAACCGGATATTGTATATCGTATTGTATTGTATTGTATTGCATTGTATTGTATTGAAAAGAATAGGGGTTCCAGTTCTCGATAGTACAATGTTACTCACTGCTTGTAAACTCAAACGCCGAACAAAAGGTTTCGAGTATCATGTAGATACTACAGCATATCTCTTCCAGCCATCAATGGCCGGAAGAAGAAATGATCAGATAGGTTCTTCTGTAGAACGAACCCAAAGATAATAACACTCGGTGTCCTTGTCTTGTCTTGTCTTATTTGCCCTGTATTCATTCTGCATGGCGGACAGTACCCCTAGTCACTGGCAACCAGGAAAATCCAAGAGAACAGGCGAGAAACGGGCACGAACTACAACGATGCAAACCTTGATTGGTGAGATGGCGATACTGTTAAGTTTGAGTGAGACCTCCTCATGAAATGACTTTTTATGACCACTCCGCTTTGCTGCAGCATGCTGGGATAGCAGGAACGTTCTTTTATCATGATATATTTACTGTACAGCACTATAGACTGGGGGGCGGGCGGACTGGTGGGGGTTGGAGATTGAGAACAAATGTACAAGTAATTACTGTATGAAAGACCGAGTAAGAACGTGATAGAGGTTTAAACGAAGCTGAATACGGCGTAGAACACAAACTAACTATACTCCGTACAGTACTGTACCAATATCTGCAAGTCCATTCCAATGCATGCTGCATATAGGAATTTGCCGATATGGAGATTTGTTCCTTTTACGGCTAAAAGCTCGAAATTCATCTTAGGAAGTCCACTCCTATATGGCCTAGATTAGGTGTGCGTCTGGGCAGTTATTGGTACAGCCTAAAGCCGCTTTTGTGTACGAAATATGAGACAATATATAAAATCAAGAAGTTGTCATCAGATTATCAGCTTGTTCAGATGTTTATCATAGTCCCCGGTAGGTGGATTAGCAGTGTTGTAGCCCAAAATCTCAATCTTCAAAGTAATGGCGGTTTTCTCATTTATTTAACCTTTTAGCCCCTTCATTTTGGTGTCGGGCTTTATCGCCTGATAGAGAGCCAAACCCGCCGAAGCAGCTGTGCACTAATACTTATCAAGTACTAATCGTTCAAGCTTGGAAACTTTTCCTTTCGATATTTTGTTTGTTATTACAGTATCTTTTGATTCGGCTGCTGTGAATGGTCCAGTCCGTAGCAAGTCCATGTTGTCCGGATGCTCTAAACAGACTAGACTTGAAGAAGGCTTACCCGAGGCATATCGACAGAGTACGTGAGCAGCTGTTAGCATTTCGGGGATATCATGACCAAGATTATTACCTGAAGTCGTTACTGTCATTGATTAATCCTGTACTTCGCATTAATGGAATCTGCCATACACCCATCACCACCAAAGTTTACCAAACCCTCACTAACCCCTCTATTGAACCAATACCATCATGTCCTTGTCAAGGCCAGCTCCGAGAATTCCTGGAAATCACTCACTCCTGTAGGTAACCTTATCCTAGACAACGCCCATCGTCTAGGTGCCAACAACCATGCATTCGAGGTGTTGGAGAATAGGTGGAATGGTATTCCGGTTTAATATTATTCATGCCCTTTCTATAGACAGGACTCGTTCCATTCATTAACTGCCTAGATATGTGCTACCGTCATCTACTACTGTAAGTGGACGGCGTTAACATTTGGCTTCTCACATCCCACGGCCTGTCAACTTCTCCTCTTCACTCACCACTTACTATCTCTCAACCACACTATATTTCCCTAGGCTCCTACGAATGAATTCAATTACCAATTGTACGCAATTCGCACAATTTTATGATTCCCAGATTCGCAAATTTCACCCCTCCTTAGTGATTCGCAAAGTCCTCGGACGCCTTGTCGAATGACTTACATTTGCATTGAATACCCTATTGGCCTGGCTCTTCAGCTCGTCCTTTCATAAAAACAGCCCATTAACCAAACGCGGGATCTCGAACCACGTCGGGTAGTGCTCATCCTACTTCTGATCCTTTTCAGTTATTCTGACCTAAGCCGTGAATCTTCCACAGAGTGGGAGTGGAAAGTGTATTCACAAATTCCCCGCAGCGTCACACCTCTGGGACTACAATCTAACTCCTGTAATCACCCCCGATAGTCCTGTCCTCCGCCGGTCTCACTTTCCCACACCCAAATTTAGATTCCAAAAGATACTGTAGAGATTGAGATCTCTGCAGAGCGCAATCCGGAGCACCGCCGCCTCGACTCTTCCTTCGTCCGGACTTCCCAGAATCTGGCCAAGCTTTCACTCACTCTCATCTCACAAGCGAGCATTCATTATATGTGCTGGCAAAGATTACATTACTACCTAGGTATTCACAAATCTTGTCTTGAATTGACTGAGTTCTCAGGAGCGGAAAGAGATAAAACAATAAAGCCGGCGGATAAGGTCGTTTATTTTGGACAGAGCTTTGAAAACAAGACCCTCTGGAACAGTGGTTCATGTCGAAAAGGTTCTTGGGATATCGCACCTCTTCCGCTTCCGATACTGGTAGGAATCCCACTAGCTTTAGCCGCAGAGAACAGGAACAAAAAGACCAGGTTTCAAGGTTGTATGAGCTCGGACTACTCAGCAAGTCGGATAAAAGATCCAGGAGGCGAGAGAAAGACAAGGACAAGGATCTACCTGGTGGAGCTCGCGTTGCAGGATCCCATCCTAAAAAGGGTACGCAGTAGCCAAACTCCAAATTGCCATTACTCCACCCCTCCGCTCACACTAATAATGCATGAAAATTACCTTCATATTGACTGACTTGAGTACTTACTTATTCTTCATCAGATAATCGTAAGAATTTAGTATCTACTCGTGGGAACTCCAATACGTCTTCCTCGACGGTTTTACTTCAAGCCAGCAAGGCAAATCGTGATTTGAAACAGCGAGCTGGTCGTGGCATGTCAGGCATGTTGGACACAGAGAGGACTCGTAACAGGAGGGAGAGGACGTTTGTTGGAAGTGAGTGTGCTGTGTGCGAAGAACCATTGGAACACACACTGCGGGGAGAACGCATACTGCAGTTTTCATGTGGCCATGTCTCACATGAGGCATGTTTCTACGAATACATCAAGGAGAGCGAAGCTCAATATTGCCCAACTTGCAATGCGCCATTAGGTCTGGATACAAGTCGAGGAGGCAATGTTCTTGACATTGGTAAGACTTTCAGAGCCGGTTCGTCTTCCCTGAATAGAAAGCTGATTTCTATCGTCCCTCCAGAGAAGCTAAGTAGTATTGTGCGATCAGTTTCGGCCAGTGACCAATCCGCCAGGTCGACGCCCACTCCCACGACTTGGGAAACCCAAACCGTACGACCGCCAAGTCGCGAATCCAATGCTCGGACTACTAGAACAAGAGCAAAACAGCCAGGACACTCATACCAGAGATAACAGCAGAGAAAATGGCAGCAACAGAGATAGTAGGGAAAGTAGAGAGCGCATGGACCGATATGGACAACCGTCGAGGATGTCACATCAAAGAAACGATAGTGGAAATGCTCCATCATCCGTCGGTTACCCAGAGACTGCAATTAGCGGTCCACCCCGGCGCCACGACTATGATGTACAAGCAATGGAATCGAATATTATGAGTCCTCGAGCAAGTGTCTCTAGAAATCCCATACCGGCTCCAGTCGTCAGCATCCGTTCAGAGTTTCCCACCCTAAATAGATCCAGGCAGCAGCAAACTTTGACTTGTCTAATCACAATTGAGGTACCTGACAACAAATGGCGACCCGATCCAGATGACATTCGAAGCGCTCCCCCACTACCCAATATCCGCCCGGAAGACACTTACGCTCGACCTCCATCTCCTGCGCAGAGCGCACCACGCTTCTATCCTTACGAATCTTCGGAGGTCTTGGATGAAATCACAGATGGTTTACGGAACCGCGTGGATAACTGGCACGGCCTTGATTTTAATAGGTACATATAAAGATTCAACCAAAACCATAACGAAACACTAACGAGATTCAGATTTGGAAAGTTGCGACTTTTACGGAACCATTCGAGTTGGAAAAGACAAACAATCTTGGCAGGAATTAGAATGTTTCTTGTTCGCGGAAATGCTTATTTGCGTGAGAGAAAAAAAGGTTTCGCCATCACAACCTTGGGACGAATCTAACGGAGTCCGAAAAAGCACTCGATGCACCCTCAAAGGTTCAATATTAATCAAGAAGCATTTGAACGAGGTGATCGAGTCTGGATCTGGTAATTCTCTTGGACAAACAGAAAAGATCACCGCAGCTAACTTACGACCTACTGAAGATAACAATATATTGACCTTGAGCCTTTCAGTGGCTGAATTGCCCTCATTTCATCTCAAATTTGACAATCGCAATCAGCTCAAGTTATGGCAACAGGCATTGTTAGATTTGAACGCGATCGAAGGATCCCCGGCGCGAAGCCCAGATTATGATCTATCTGAGCCTGAAGAAGAAGAATGGAACCGCGATTCCTCAGGCCACAGCGAGCATCGATCAATTCGTCAGCTTATGGAGCCAAATCTGGATCTGTCGCCACTGTACCGTCTGAGTATGCGAACGCCCCTAGAGGTTACGAACTACCTGCTGCATTGCACGTTCCAGTTGACATCGTCGTCGTATTCCCATATCTTCGTCCGATGCAAGGTGTGAAAATTAGTCTTGTGAGAGATGCACTGAAATTCATCGTTTCCAACCTTGAGACCGTGATCGCATGTTTTTGGTCACTTTTGGTTCTAGTGGTGGTGCTGCACCACTTGTAGGAATGACTAGTAAAACTTGGAATGGATGGCAGCAGGTTTTGGCCTCTATCAGACCAGTTGGACAGAAGAGTCATCGAGCCGATGTTGTCGAGGGCGCAAACGTCGCAATGGATCTTCTTATGCAAACGAAGGTCAAACAATCCGATTGCCACAATTCTCCTGATCAGCGACTCGTCCACATCGGATGCGGAGAGCGTGGATTTTGTGGTGTCAAGGGCCGAGGCAGCAAAGTAAGTAACTCAAATTTTCTTTGCCACGGGAAACCACAACTAACCATCCACTCTTAGAATTGCTGTTCACTCTTTCGGACTTGGCATGACACATAAGCCAGATACCATGATAGAATTATCAACGCGAACGAAAGCCTCTTACACCTATGTCAAAGACTGGATGATGCTGCGAGAATGTCTTGCAGGCTGTCTTGGATCTTTACAGACAATGTCTCATCAGAACGTGAAATTAAAGCTTCGACTTCCCGAAGGATCCCCAGCTAAATTTGTTAAGATCAGCGAGCCTTGCAGATCACTAAGCGTGCAACAGGTAAAGATGCAGAGGCCTCCTTGGGAGACCTTAGGTTTGGGGATAAGAGGGACATTCTAGTGCAGCTAGTCATTGCTCCAGATAATGCTTCGCAGGAACAATTAGCGCAAGACCCATGGGACTCTATAGTTTCTGGTCTCGAGGCTCTTGGTGGCCCAGTGGATCAAGAAGATCAACGAGTCGTATCAATAGAGGAGGTTCCTTTGATTCAAGCAGACTTAACTTGGGGCGATATCCTCCGAGATGGAACACTCACTCATTTGCCCCGCCCTTCACTTTTGGCAATAACTATGCTCCCTGCTCCAACAAATCAGAAGAAGCACACTACCTGGAATAGCGCCCACCTATTCCCCTCATCCAAGCGTTGTTCAGCGCCGCATGGAACTGCTCACATCTGATATGCTTACACGAGCTCTCACCTTGGTTTCTCGCGGTCAGCATGACCGTGCACAACATCTCTTGAGCGAGACACGTTCAATCTTGAAGGTTTAGGAAAAGGTGGGCTACCTCCAATCCCACCACCACCCTCGAAATCACCTAGCAACAATCTCTCATCCCGCACTGGCTCTTCATCTCCTACAAATCGCACTCCTGAGCGACGTCGCACCCCTTCACCAACATCTGCAACTACAGTTACCTCCAACCACACCCTCGGCCCGATCCCTCGGCATCAATCAAACGATGCACTCTCGGCAGTCGTTACGGCACCTGGTATTGATCCCAACACAGTCGCAGCTCTCGATGCTGAGTTGGAAGCAAGTTTGGAATGGATCAATCACCCTGCTGTATTTGGAAGAGACAACAGAAAGGCCGTACTCCAGGCCATTGGTGTCATCAGCAGCCAGCGAGGATACACATTCCGATCCCCAGTTGAAAGCCTCTTGGCTGGTCGCGTCAGTGGCATCAAACGAATGACTGATCGAAGTCGGGAATGGCGCGAAGAAGGCGGTTGGCGAGGTTGGAATCACCGAAGAGAGTTAATCTCTTGCGCTTGACATGCACGATTTCTTCCCCTCTTCACTCGGGCATCCTTTGCAGCCATTTCATTCCATGACGGCAATTTTCATATTCTCTATTATCCATCCTTCCGGGGATGGGCATTTTCGTTTTAGTTTTATTGTACCATACTTTTCAGCGCGATATTGGCGCATCTGAGCAGGGCGGAACTGTTTTTTTTTTCTTTTTGGATACTACACACATACCCCTTTTGTTATCAATGGATATTGTCTTATTTTATTTCTATTTTCTTTAAGGATCTGAAGATGTTCAATGGTACTTTGGTCGTCGTCTTCACGTGGGAGATTCTTGTGGTGTTAGGACATGGATGGGGGAAAATTTGGACATAGGGATGGATCTAGGGAAACGATCATCCGATTTACATGATGTGATCACGATAGCAATATATTTTGGCTTGTTTCCTGCTGTTTATGTATGAGTTGATAGGTACGAGATGTGTGTGGCTTGTCTCGGCCATCTAGGTCTCCGAGAATTATTTAGGTACTGTGCCATGGGCGGAGATTAGATGAGGAAAAAATGGAGATATATTTTTGTTCACTCGTGCTTTCGGGCTATGCTGTTGCTGTGAAGAATCCGTCGCTTTGTGCCGAACGCGCGAGTCATGTTTCACAGACCGAGCCGTTGACATTTCACGGTCTAGACACGCGGTTTCAAGGGTTTCCGATGAACGGCTCGGCTTGTGAGACGAACTGGAAAATTATGAGAGGACTTTTGCGGGCACGCTGCAAAATTGAAGGGACCTCGTGGGACTTACTCTGTACGAGGCAAAGAAATGAAATGAAATGTATTGAAGTGAAGTGAAGTGAAGTGAAGTGAAGTGAAGTGAAGTGATTCTCTGGCCCCCAAAATATTTCGAGGGGCCGGGCGCGACCTCTCCTCTCGGTAAAGTTTCCACCGCCCCGGTCCACCAATAACAAGCATTGGCGATCTCCCAGCTTGGATCGGCCCTCTAGGGAAATTACCATGCTTTTGGGTACGACTTTTGTGGGTGATTGGGTGGCATCCGCGAGACTAGGCTTGTTCCAGGACCGGTTTACGACCCGGTTTGTGGGGTGCTGGTGGGGATCTGGCCGTTGGGGATTATCCTTGATGGTTTGGCTGGGAATCTTGCTTGGGTCACGGATCATAGGGCGCAGGGACCGAGCTTGGGGGTTGGTATATTGTTCATTTGTCGGGCTGAGATGGGATGGGATGGGGTGGGATGGGGTGGGATGGGGTGGGATGGGGTGCGATGGCTTGGAATGGAATGGAATGGGCTGCTTGGTTGCGATGATGGGGGAAATTCGGGAAATTCGGGGTGGGGTGTCAAGAGGCAAGAGTCAAGACGAGCGGATTTGCTTTGGTGCTGGGGGTCATAGGGCTGGGATTGGGATTGGGAATTGATGGTTATGGGGGTGGTTCTTATGACTGTTCTTTTCTCTCCTCCGAACCCATACCGTGATGAGACAGACGTACTCACGCTACGAATGGCATCGCTGGGAATCGCAGCGCACGCTGAATGTGAATGCAGATGGCAAATGCTCGTTGTGGATTCTCATTGGTCCGTCTGTCGCTTTTGTTATGAACAGGGAAGCAGCCAAACGATTTGTCTTTCTTTTCCCAATCCATGGCGTTGGCTGCTCGCAAATTCGCAATGCAATGCAATGCATACATTCTCATTTCCGAGGTCTTTGTAATGGTTCTCACGAGGGTTCGCATTACCTCATCGGCGATAAGTTTTGAGGAATGTTCCTCGGTGACAAAGTTGTCATGTTAGTTGTTTTATTGGAAAAATATATCCGTTCTCACTCTTCGTGTTGAACTCTACACTACTTTCGCATCCCATGCAGGGAATTGGGCCGTGTTTGATATTCTGCCTTTGCCCAGTGGATGTTCTTTCGCATTCAGGGTCGAAGAAGTTGGCTTTCAATTTTTGGAATCTTTTTGTCCCCGAATTTTCCCTGCAAATTAATCTATGTGTCCTTAACTAAGCTTTTGCCAGACAAGCGTCGAACCTGATCTTGTAGTGAAGCAACCTCGAATCGAGGCGCTCATGATATTTCTGTAAAGTGGATGAAAATGAACTTGATAGTGCACATTTGAATTTTGTCAGATACCACATTGCGAATAGTTGTGTGGGGGCTTTAGTTTGGAAAGGAAAAGGAACTGGATATCAGGGGAAATTCTCGTCAACCTGTCAAAAGTAACAAGCTTCTTTCACGTGATGTTTTGTGGAAAGGTTAGAAGTTCGCTGATCACATCAGGCTCTGGAGAATTCAAAGTACTCGTCGCTCGATGTATCAGATGCAATACCTACCAATGAATGATTCCACAAAAGAATCTCTTTTCACCTATTGCCCTCATTGTCGAAGCAGCTCCGCGAACTCAAGACTCCTGGTCAGCAACTTATACTTCAATGTTTGAATAAGTCCAAATGGACTTGACCCCCAACAAAGAATATCCAGAGTACCTTTGGTGTATCTTCTTGAAGACCTGAAAGAATGGAGTATTTCATGATCAATCCTTTCTATGAGCCAAATCCCAAGTCCCGCTTACATGAATTCACCGTTCAGGTAAGTCGAGTCATCTCTTTCGTGAGATAAAAAACTTACTGCATAGAATCCTTTCATTTTCTTCGAAAATTGGACCAGAAAGTATTGGATTATTGACGATAACCTAGCATGGAATTTGTTTTCATAATTTAACTTTTGACGGTTCCACTGCCCTCTGTTTGACATCAGTGTAGCATATACTTGGTTCCATCAACCAGTTACTCACGTGGCATTCAAATGCCCAGGTTTGACGAACTTGTATTCGATTTTCATTACTTGACGTGTTGGGGAAGAAACATGATTCTTGAGAGCTGCTCACTTGAGAGATTTTGTGTATTGTACATATGTATCTTCATGCCAACGAGATTAGTAATACTCTGCTCACAAGGAATGCGAAGCCCATCAGTATCCCGGCACGTTTCCGTTCCAGCTGCTCGTGGCTTCAGCAAAGCACTCGAGAAGTTACTAAAGTGCATAATCTTGAGAGAATCTAAAAACATCATAGAGAGGAATACGGCATTGCTCGTCGCCATAAATTTTTGCCAGCACGATATTATCCAATACTTGCTTTGGACTGATATGCAAAGATGCAGATGTTATTGTTTCTTTCCCGATTCCTCCAGAGATTGATCACGCACAAATTATGCAAGAGATACACCACACTCTCAACAATATAGTACAGCAAAACATGTCCTTATTGAAGGTTGTGGTTGAAAAGAAGCTAGGTATATCTAGCACGCCGAGGGAATGCGTAAGAAGTACAATGCTTGAGGTTGGGGATGGTAAGTAAGGAGGCTTGGATGGGGATATACCTCTGCACATGATACATACCTGGCTGATATCCCTTGCCATTGTTCGAAATAAGCCCTGGTTGGTCAAACGGCTCCTGGGGCGGAACAATACCTGCCCAGTCGAGAATCTCAAACTTCTTTACTTGCCAGAGGAAATCGTCAAGATAGTTTGGCCAGAAGGGTCAGAAAATCTGCGATGGATACTCGCCGGATATACGTTTGGCAATCATGCGTTGCATCGTGTCTATGGATCCAGAGCTTTGGCGTGAGAGGGATCATAAGGCGGTAGAATTGCTGGAAAGACAAGAAGTAAGATTTGGCAGAGGTGTGGATAAAGATATAAAGGCTCGCATTGGGAGTTTGGACACACTGTGCTAGCGGTGTCAATGATTGGTCTCTGATATCTATCACAATGGAGTGGGTTACTCGGCGTTGTTTCTCTATTGTGATAGAACGATAGCTGTCAAACGATTGGTCATTTGATGTTCATTGGAATAGAGCTATTTAATGTTTTTGCTTTGTTATGAGGGAAGGAAGGCTATGTGGTTACGGACTAGATTAGACATACTCACTTACGTGTGACATAGGTTTATTAGACTTGATATGTACATTGGACTACTGTACCAAAAACTGTAAATCCGGGCTTTCCTCTTCATAAGCCCAAAAAGTATGTATGTATGTATGTATGTATATATATGTATGTATATATGTATATATGTATATATGTATGTATATATGTATGTATGTATGTATATATGTATATATATATGTATGTGTGATTGAAATTCCTTTTTGCTAGATATACTTATAAGCTCTATGCGTTTATAAACAACCATGATTAGATTGAAAAAGAAGGTTTTGACTTGTTTATCGTTTCAATACTCGTTTATCGCTTTAATGTGTCCTTTTCTTGATGAGCCAGTTATTGGCAATCAGTGAGATTGTTAAACAATGGAATGTAAATAAAAAGATTAATACATACATCTACATCTACATCTACATCTACATCTACATCTACATCTACATCTACATCTACATCTACATCTACATCTACATCTACATCTACATCTACATCTACATCTACATCTACATCTACATATACATATACATATACATATACATACATATATATATACATACATATACACATACATATACATATACACACACACATGGATATACATACAGATATATATTTTGGAGTTAAGCTTAACCTGCCTCCTAAACTTACCGCAAAGTATAGAACTCCAGTTAGATAGATATAAATGTAATATAATTTAGTGAATTAGACGAGCCAGTGGATTGATTTAATTATAAGTTTACTGTAAAGTAGGAGAATCTCATCCCGATGGATTAGTTATACATACACATACAGCTAAACAGTACCTAGGTAACCTTGAAAACCCAACTACTACTAACTCTTCCTTCATCTTACCCCAAAATGGCATATTCATTTCAAGTTAGATATGCAACAAAACAAAACGCGAAGCACGTGACTGAAAACTGTAAGAAGTCCTTATTATTACCAAGTACCCCCCTAAGTAGGTAATCTTGGAATTACTATACCAAGTATTCGAAATCCACCCGTATATATATAAGAAGTGGCCTTCTAAGGCTTTATCTTTAAGTTAAGTCTAAAGCCTTAAAGGGCTAAATTCTTATAAAAATAAGTATATAAGTAATATATTAATAAATAGAATATTATTAATATAATATTAAATAATATAAAATTTGATAACTAATTATATAATATAAAATAAATTTATCTTAAAAAAATCGAGTTTATCTTAGAAAATCAAGATTATTTTAGAAAAATAAAGATTATCTTAAAAAATCAAGATTATTCTAGAAAATAAATATTACTTTAAAAATTAAGATTATCTTAAAGAATAAAGTTTTATACTAGAAAATTTTTTTTTATATATTAATATTTATTTTATAAAAATATTTTTATTTACTAAAGAATAAAAATTTTGAATATATAATTTATTTATAAATTGATTTTATAAAATTTAACTCTATTTTTAAATAATATATTTATATTTATCTTTAAATTAATATTTATTATATAATTAAAGTTTTCTTTTATAAAAAAAATATTATATATATTTTAATTTATATCAAAGTTATAAGTATATTTTAGAAATTTATTTTAAAGAATACTTTTTTTATAAAAATTAATGTATTTAAATATTATATATATATATTTTTAAAACGTAAATATATTAGAAGAAAAAATAATTAATATTAAATTTTTTAAGAATTCTTTTTAATAATAATTATAATATAATAATTATTTTTTAATAATATACTTCTTTATAAATAATATATATATTTTTGATAATAATTTATAAATTGTTTATTATTATAACTTATAAATTACTTATTATTATTTAGTTTTTAATTTTAAGATTAGATTTAGGGTTAGGGTTAGGGTTAAGGGAAGGGTGAATTGGGATTATAACTAATCATATTTAAACTTAACTTAAGAATAAAGCCTTAAAAGGCCAGAGATCATATGCATGGGGTGCCGAAATCAATCTGTTTTTGGTTTAGCTCAAGGCGACAATTCAATGTCGTAGTCCAACAGGGATTTTGGAGAATCTAACAAGGATTCCAAAACTTTAAATTCATTCATTGACGTGAATGATGATGCTGCTTACTTATCTATGGATTTGTCTATTTTTCTATTCATCTATTCATCTACCTAGGTAGTCATCTACTTATCTACTTGTCTACTTGTAGCTAGGTAAGCTTAGTTTACACTATTCATTGAACATCCATTCAACAAAATGCTTGACTCGATTAATCCTCAATCTTCTTACTTCTGACCCCTTCATTCAATTTGATATGACTTTGTTGGCAATTGGTCTTCCCATATATGATATTAGCTATAGTCCGTCATAACTGGAGTTTTTTGATAATGTCGACCTCTCCCGAGCAACAGGCATCGACCTCCCTCGGCAATGAATCTGCCCCTCAGCAAACGAAGAGAACTGGCACCGTGGCGGGAGAAGGCAAAGAAAAAGGCACTGAGAAAACGATATCGTGTGTATCGTGCAGACGTAGGAAACTGAAGTGCGATCGAGTAAAGCCCAAATGTGGAACGTGCGGGAGATTGAGACACGAGTGCGAATATCCAGAGAGGAGGAGGAACACAGGAAACAAGAGGAGAAACATGAAGGAGCTGGAAGCTAGATTGGCACAAGTGGAAACCCAACTCGTGGCTGAAACGAAACAGATGGCTTCCAGCAAAGCCGCCGAGACGCACGCAAATGCGGACTCGAACACCGACCCAGATTGGGGTGCTATGAATATAGATATGAACATGAATTTCGCAGATGAGGGGCTACAAGGCTTGGGCTTTGATATCATGAATGGGAATCTCGGGTCCGTGTCTTCGGTGCCGGTTGGAGATTACTTCTCCCAAGAAGTTATAAGTCTAGGGCTACAGGAACCTCTACCTCCGGAGAGTTTGATGGATGATTTGTACGTTTGGATTCTTAGTAAAGGAGATCTACATGTACTGATAGAGCAGATACCGAATATATTTCGAGAGATTTCATGCCACATTACCTATGATACATAAAGCCAGGTTCTTTGCCGCTCTGAATATGCCACCGAACCACAAACCACCAGTTGCTTTACGATATGCTATGATGATGACAGCAGCATGTATGAATGCTACCCCTTCATATAGCTTACGAACTGACACACCCAGCACTTTTCTGACAACTATCAGAATTATGCCGAAATATTCTACGAGAGGGCGAGAAAGATATGCTGAGATTATGGAAATGAAGGTTCGTCATATAAGATCGATTCTGTTTCCTCGGTCACTGATAAAGTTAGGGCCGTGGTGAGTCTTTCGTATGTATACAATCTGTCCAAACTTGGTCAATCATCAGCAACTATGAAGCCACAAACGCTTATTTCAGTCGGGCATGGATGAGTACTGGAAGATGGTGAGCCTTACAGCCTGTACTGAAGAAGTATGCTAACAGTCCAGTGCTCGATTATGCCATATGCTTTCATTGCAGAGACTCGATGCGGAAGGGGGGTTTTCCGGGAAAAAACTGTTGCCCCCGCCAAAAGACTGGATTGAATTGGAAGAGCGAAGAAGAACATTTTGGGCAGCCTACTATGGCGATAGATGGTCTAGCTGTGCTACCGGATGGCCAATGATGTTTGATGAGCAAAAGGTATAAGTGGAACTATTTGAAAGAAGCATTAGACTGACTTCTACAGATTAAAACCAATTTACCATGTTCGAATGATGCATTTGATCTAGGCATCGAGGAAAAGACTTGCTCATTAGCTGATGCATTGACTCCCGAAGGTGCTTCTACAATTTCTTCTTTTGCGGGTGTTGTTTTATCAGCATGTCTATTTGGTCAAAATACCGAGCACATGTTCAAAAGTGGCCCAAGTGAAGGCACCAACGATGTTGCTAATGGTGAATTTTGGAAGAGGCATCGGAAAAATGGATAATGTATTGTCTAGTACATTTATGTTTCTCCCCGACAATCTGAGGCTACCCGCTGGTTTTGCGGGATCCAAACATTGTCTTTTTCCATATGAATATACATTGTTCAACAATGTAAGTAGTGGCTCAGATCTTGATGATTTTTGTTGACCAGAAAACAGCTGTCTACATCAAGGTGCAGTCCTCACTGCTGAACGAGAGAACATTAGCCACTCGTTTATCAAACAAAGTGAAGCGAGGAGTTTGATGGCGGCTGAAGAAAATCACGAACCTGATGCGCCTTGTCAGTCATCTTGATGCATCTAAGGTATGTTCGATCGTTATAGGAATTTTCTTGAAAACCTTTTAACAACATGTTAGATGAGTTCATGGATAGGCTTTTGTCTTTATGTTGCCTCGGGAGTAATTCTCCAAGATGTAAGGAAGGATAAACCCAACCCGCAAAGCGCCAGCAATTTGGAATTCATGGTAGCCGCTATGAAGGCTGTTGGGAAAAAACATGTCATCGCAAAGCACTTTGCTGCTCAACTGGAACTCGAAATCGGAACACAAGGGATCGATCGCTTGGACTTTGCAAACGCTCTCTATAAGCTACACAACACTGCATCGTCAGCCGTAGATGATGATGAATTCTGTGTTTTTCCTCGCACCTTCAAACGGAAAGCGGGGCCACATGATAGCTCTTCTCAGAACTCGATTGACATCAGTCAAACTCCAGTCACATCCATCACAACGCCTCCTCACACTACACAACAAGCGCAAGTTGAAGCCATATCACAACCAACACCGGCTTCTTTTTGCAGGGTCAACCTATCCAACAGCAGCACCACATCAGCAACTGGATTCGGGAAGTGAAACGATCGACACTGACTTTAGTTGGCCTCCGACCGGAAACACACCTTCGTCTGATTCTTCATCTTCAAATACAGCATATCCATTTCGAACTACAAAAGCACCATACGTGACAGACTCGAATGGAAATTGGATTTTTGATCCGAACGCCACACGTTTTACCATGGATCCATTAGCATTAAATGTAACGGATAGGGACGTAGACAACAATTTGCAAGATAATGAGCTGTTGAATAATCTGTTGAACAGCGCTCCTGTAAGTCAATTTTGTTTTGATCTACGATTTTACTTTCGGCCCTCATCAGTTCTCCCTCATACGAGAAGCAACCCGCTAACAAACTAGTGATTCAGTGGGACACCACTTTCCATATTGCCCGAGGCTCACGACACCCGAGCGGATAAGCTCCTGTATAGTATTGAAGACATTGTACAATAATATAGGAATCTCCAAATACAAGGCTAGATTTCCCCTCTTGAGTCATAAGGATTTGTCCCTTTCCCTTTCTACCACCACCCCACTTGACCCTTGAGCCCCGAAGTGAGTGAGACACATGAACTAGAAGATCACATGAGAACAAGTCAGCGGTGAAACCACGAAAAATTTAAACACAAAACGTTATCTTTCCTTGCCTTCCCGAACCGTACACGCAGGAGGGAATAGCGCACTGTCGCGAAGTATATATACTACGCTAGACCGCCGTAGCTCATTCGGTCTTCTAGATTGGATTGTGGATATCTTGGCATAAAGCTCCGGAGTCGGCTTTGTAATATCGTAGCGGTGTGGGGATTGGGTTGATTCTTTTTTTGAACTTCTATCGTGAGTGTGTTCGCGGGTGGTGGAATACTCAGTGTCGGTAATCTAAATTCATCGCTCAGACTTTGTGTGCATGGCGAATTTGGGATCTGAGATGGAGATCACCTGGTGGATGCGCGGGGGGGATTGGGTCTCGTGGTGATGATTTAGGGTCTGGGAATGCTGGTGATGGGGAGAGTTTGTTCTCTCGCCCGGCCCGCATCCTCGTTTGGTATTCCGCGCGTCGCGTTGCGAGGACCTTCTGCTCGGTTCATCGGGCAGATCGGGCATCGAGTGGAGAATCCCGTGGATGCCGGCGGTGATGCTGGGGCCGTGGATCATTGGTAGATATGATTTGTATGAAGGGGTGGGGGTCGACGCGACTCGACTATGGTCAGCAAACGTGTTGCCGCGTGCGTTGGCGGAGCTGACGGAGCTTGGTCTGGGCAGATCTGCACGCTTTGGGGCGGCTGGCGTCTAGTCTGCTTACGTATCATACTTTCCTCGCTGCACTGCATACTCGAGATGTCGGCTAGGTCTGTGGACGATGGATGATGATCTCGAGGGAGTACGAGTCGGGTTTTGTTCCCCTTCCCCTCCGTCAGAGGAGCGTCCGGGTTCTGATTCGTGTTCTTCGGCTCTGTGCTGGTGGTTCCGGTGCTCGATCCGTAATAGATGTTGCACGGGAGTCGCACACCGTACCTTCTCCGGTAAAGTCAAGCAAAGTACAAGGCTCTCCTCGGACTGCTGCGATCGATGGCCACGTTTTGGAAATCCGATTTCATATCATGCCCACGAGGGTTGAGATTGAGAATCGATCTTTTTTCACACCTCGTTCCTTTGGAAGGTGGAGAAGACTGAGCGTGCATTGCTTTGTTGCGCGTTGTTGACTCGTGGCTGCATGTCGCGTATGCGGGTACGGTGGTGATGGTTGCTGGTGCATGTATGGCAAGGTTATCTATCTACTGCTGCATCATCGCAACGGGGCCATAACACCCAGCCAACGGGCTTGTGGTACTCACGAACATGACTGTCGTGATTGTGTGCAGGAGCTGGAATATTCGATTGGTGAAGATGATGGATGGAGAGAGGTTATGAATGTGCGGAAAGAAGCGCGAGGATGATGGTAGGTGCGGAGCTTTGATCAGGGCTGAGCACGCAGTGGTATTCGATTCTATAGCTGCTTCCCGTGCCGATTGCGGTTGGAACTTGTGCACACGTCCTTGAACTCGCCCAGTATCCAGATTTATGGCATGGGTCCCTCGTCGTTGTTTCGCAATGCGGTTTATATTGCATGACGCCGAGACATCATCGTAAAAGGTTGCCTGGTCGAGCTCGCCTATCGATTCCCCCTGTTCGGTTCAAGGTGGCGAAAAGCTTCACTGGGATTCTGACATCTTTGTCCTTGTTCCTTTCCCGAGGGTTTGTTTTAATCCTTCCCCCTCCTTTTGCGTTTCGTCTGGCTATGTTTTTATAAGTTTGATATCCACCCCTGTTTTTCCCGCTCTTCGGGCCATCTCATGTGGTGGTTAGATTATATGTGATGTCATCATTTGATGGCATATTACTTCTACTTGACTTGACTGTTAGTTTGGGAGTTTGTTCTGTTGAATACTTGTTTACTGTGAGATCGTTTGTTGCAGTAATTTTAAGAAAATTACTGCTCTGGGAGGATATCTTAACCCTGAGCAAGGTGTGAGATGCTCCTCAGGTCCTGTAGCTCTTACTCTAGGTATGGTATGTATGACGTGCAAAACTCAAGTATCTTGCTTTTACATGCAATAACTACGCAATCCCCCCCCCTCCCAACCTTCACGCTTCCCCCTTACCGTCAAAATCCCATGCCCCCATTCACCTCCACCACACTCCCATTGACATACCTCGCCTCAGCACTCATCAAAAACACCACCACATCCGCTACCTCCTCCTTCCGTCCAAACCTCCCCATCGCAACCCTCTCTTCCATTCTCTTCACCTCCTGTTCCCCTTGCAACACCGCCACATTCGTCGGCGTATCGATATATCCTGGCGCCACCACATTCGTCCTAATACCCCTAGGACCCAATTCCAACGCCAGACATTTGGAAAACCCGATAATGGCATACTTGGCAGCGCAATACACGGCGAAGTGAGAGGAGGGCACAAGTCCACAGATAGACGAAACGTTGACGAACGAGGCGCCGGAGGAGAGATGCGGAGTCACGGCCCGCGTGACATTGAACGTCCCCTTCAGATTCGTGTCGAGCACGCGATCCCAATACTCATCCGTGACGTCTGCGATGGGAACCGCGGTGGGGTTGACGCCCGCACAGTTGAAGACGTGGTGGATGCATGGCGTGGGGGCCGCGACGTTGGCGATGGCGGCGACGTACGCGTTGCACGCTTGGGGATCGCGCACATCGAGGGCGGCGACGCGCGGGGTGGCACGGCTGCCGCGCGCCGATTGGCACAGCGTGGCGGTGGCGGAGACGGAGGTCAGGTGGAGGTCCGAGAGGTGGAGGGTGGCGCCCAGCGAAGCGAATTTGATGGCGGTGGCTCTGCCGATGCCGCTCCCGGCGCCGGTTATGAGGATGCTTTTTCCGCTGAATGGGGCGGTCATGTCTTGGGAGCTTGGGACTGTCGGCAAATGGTGTCTTTTGGGGGATTTTCTGTGACGCTCTTTAGGATTTGAATATGAGGAGAAGTGGAGATTGAGGTGGTGACATCATGTCGATCTTGCGGTGGGGTAGATTGATAGGAGATCCTTCAACCATAACCTTACATGGTGCATATGAAAAGATACTGTATAAGAAGGCAAACTCCACTCGGACGGTAGGATCAACGATTAGTGTCATTGATGGATGCATAATTCGTGATTGAGAGCTAGCGCTTGGATTTCAGGAGACGAATTTGCTAGACGTTAAGATTTTGACTAATTCTCATCGTCAAGTGTTTGACAGGTCGTTGTATGGCGAGATATCCCCGGTACCGATCACATCGATGATTTGAAGAGGGAGTTTGAGGATTTGTGAGGAGAAAGCATGGGTTGTTCAACATGATGAGATGCGTTAAAGAGGAAGCTGGACTTCTTATACCATGGGGTGGGATATCTTTGATTTATGTACTGTATAGTTCCAGTAACCTTCCTTTGCCTGAGAGCTGTACTCTGTAGAGTGCAAGCCGAAAAATCTGTGGTGAGGTATTGTACTGTAGATCTTTTTGGACGGTCTAGGGATGGAGCGATAATTAGAATGACAGTTGTTTCCAAGCAAAAAAGGTATGGATGAGATATTCTCAGAACGATTGATTGACTTCTTGAATGAAGGGCCCTGTCTGTTACTTGAAGGCATCAAAAGGGTGAAACCGAAAACCTCTTACATGTGAAGGCGATCTGTAATAGAACGAATGGATAGTTCTACAACCTGCAATGTTCAAGTAAGAGATTTGTCTGATATATGTCTCTGGAAACCTTCGATCGAATGGGTATCAGATACAGAAACCTCGTAAGTCATTATAATAATTCCCGCCCAAATACAATCTATCACAATGTTTCTCGCCAGCTAAGTCAATTGAACTTGTAAAGCTGCCAAAGTTCCTGATCGAGCATCTACAAGAGAGGAAAAGGCTGCTTGATTAATCAAAGTCTGATAAATCAAGCTGCATCCATCCATGCACGGTTCTGTAAACAATCCCCACACCTCGGCTTAAGTACCATTCATTGCTTGTTGTTATATTAACCAATCATCTCTTGAGGAAAACTTTTTCTTTCCATGCTTTCATGATATAGAATCAACATCATATAATAGCACAATGCTCAATCATCATCAAAACAAGCAAACATCGCTTCTTGAGATGACAAGCTTCATTGGTCCAATGGTTAGGATTCCACCCTTCCATAACCGATTCTCGGTTGTAAGCAAGGTGGAGGTTCGTGTTCGATTCACGGATGTTGCAATTTCTTTTGCTTTTGTTTTTTGTATATGAATGTGCTACAGTATAGAATGCGGCGGTATCGTTGAGTTGAGTTGTGAATGTTTTTGCACTCTCGCTACGGGATGAAGGGGTAAATTTTTATCGTTGGATCCACTGCGGGTGCATTGTTTCGTTTGGCTGCTTTAGATTGGATCTAGTTCTATCATGACTAATCATAACATCGCAACGTCAAGCTCATTGTGAGGCTCCTCTATGTATATATACCCCATACATCTTCCTATTTACACATTTCTTAACAATCGTATGTATACCTGCTCGCAACATCTGATAAAATTAAGTCAGTACTGGAAATCATGAAGAGTCCGTACTGATAAGGAATTAATTCGCTCTATCGCATCTCCACTCTATGGCCCTCAAAACACACACCAACATCACCATTGCTGTCACCACTTTGCGACATTCCAACATGGAAGCTCCTAATACACTTGAAAATGCCTATGCAAATTGAGTTCCACCGATTGCATATACATATGCAACCGGATCGCAGAATCCTCATGGATCTGAATGCCTAAAGATGCTCACATTCTTGAGACCCGTTGGACGCTCGCTACAGCTATTCGACATCCACTTTCGTAATTATAATACAATTCAATACATATATTCCAGGGCGGGATATAACCATTGATCGATTTTTTGAATAGAGAATGCGAAGGTACTATATGATGGCTCTCTGTATTCTATCGACATCTCTTTGGTCCTATGAGATCCCCAGCATTCGGTACCCATGCAATGAAGTCTAGAGGATGGATTTATTATCACTCAACTGGTGATATTATTCCAGCGCCGAGATCCCCTGATGATCTTCTAGATTCCACAACGTTTGAGTTCCAGCCCAACAATTTCATACTATTGGAAGATGGATAGATTTTCAAAGTGCTTGTAGCAAACTATCGAGCGCCATCTAAGTTTAGATGTTTTTGATACACTTTCAATATCTAACGTTTTGGATTTCCGTCCCACAGGTGAGTAATATCTCAGGGTTGAAGAATCAATGGACTTTCAGATATCTGGATACGAGATGCAGAATTGGATGATTCCTCTGGCTCTCAGGCCTCCTGGTATCCTTTGATCGGAGATTATATGCTGGGAAGATGTATCAAGAAGACATCAGGGATTCACCTTTTGTCCATCGCTGTCGTCATGAAATTTTCTCTGGCTCAGTGTGGTCGGATTATGCTACACCATACTTTCACTTCCTTTTTCAGACCCAGACCATCACGCATAGTCACCAACTTTGCTAATTCTAACAAAGCCACAGAATCTCCGAACCTCAAAACATTTATTTTTTTGACCCTTAGTAGTATTGACAATATCTAAAACATCACGAGTTGCGTAACTCTGCCGACGTTAATATCAATGCCCAGTTCTCCTTTGCGACCTGACGATTCAGGTTATTACGCGCATAATATTTGATACGATGCATGGGACACTACTGACATATTTGCTGGACTTCCAGGAGCCGGAATCTGGGGAAATTCTGCGAGATTCTGGCACGTCCTCGGTAGAATTCATGTAATAAGATGTGTACTCGACCATTGAAAGCGCCTTGAGAGCTTCAGACCTTGCTAGTATTTCACCTCAAAGATTTGAAGCTTCACTGTGGTTATTAGTATCTGATATATAACTATATATAGAAAGGACATCGCTATATCATAACCATAATGTAAAGAAAGTTTAAGCAGTCGTGGAGCCATTGAAGCCACCTGCATCAATGATCAGGATACTTCTGATGTTTCTGCGTCACTTCCCAAGTTGGTTCCTTTTATAGTAGTCTACCAGGTCATCGTATAGAACTTACCGTTACCATGCTGCAGGCTGAATTCCAAATGAGCCAAGCTTATTTTAAGTGCAATGTGTAGATATTTAGACGTATCCTCTTCCGATACGCACATACTATCAATTCAGACCAGCTTTTCCAGAGCCAAGATAATCTAAGTAATAGTAATATTTACCCGCAAAGCAGTGCATCATGACGCAACACTTTGAGTCTTGAGCGCAACGTGTAGCATAACGATTGCGTTTTCTATAATGATGTCTTTGAGATGGGACGGATTAAACTATTTTGCGTGTTTAAAAGAGTCATAGAGTCGAGGTAATATGCCCTCGATGGTTATGTGTACCAGTCAAGTGAGACAGAAATCGATCACGGCCGGATAATGGATCATGTCACATTGAGGGAGTTGTACGGATTGGTCGTATAAGCTAGCACTGGCCTCTCAAGGACTATCATATAGTTCTCTCTTTGATGGATCTCATAATGAAGACAACGATGATCATAACGATATAGATAACAGTAGAAGTAGAAGTACTTGCAATTTTACAGCATCAAGCTGGTCCCAACAATTACAACTTCGGTCATGAAAGAGACGAATGTCGACTCGACAAATTATGGCGCTTACAAATGATGGAGAAGAGGAGTCTGACCAAAAATCCATCAAAAGTGACCTCAGCCACAATATGGAATTCGCTTGTGTCAAATTATTAGAAAATCTTCTGCTTCCACCCAAAATGAGCTTCATCGGGAAAATCAGACGAGTAACTGTTCTACCATGTTCCTGCAATCTAAAGGAAGGCCTTCAGTCATGTTCCTAGCTCCGACACCGAAGTGCCGGCATCAAATATTGAGTGCATCATGTAACGTGAACACGATCAATCACATGCCGGCAGACGTGAAGTATTGCAATTGTACTTAAATAGAATTGAGATAAATATAGAAGAAACGGATCCTTACTTTCGGACAATCCTTTAAGGCTTGTAGCCAAGTCTTATGTGTATGAAAGATGCCGATAGAGACTTTAGACAGTGTACGTGAGTGACATCGTGACATTGCATTCCTTCATCATTTGATGTAACGAAATGAAGGAGAATGCAAAAAACGACATTGAGAAAGAGGTGAGAAGCTTGAATTTGAGAATAGACAGACAGAAGGCATTGCTTATACAGATTATAAGCGCGTTTGAGTGGAAGGATCCTTCATCTAGTCAGCAATCCCCGGTGTGCGGGGACAAATCTTTCGAATTGGCCAATGGGAACCATTGTTTCTCTGAAGATATAATTCACACGTGCTCTTGACAGAACAATCTTCTAATCGCCTTTCGAAAGATCCCATCCATTCTTACCAAAATTTCCATCCTTCGCGGCTGAGTCGTTTTACACGAAAGATTAAAGGGGTTTAGCGTCAGGGGTTGGGGCACACCAATCTTGTACCTGGGCCGTTGAGATTATGTAATCAGAAAGCCCCCAAATTAGATCATTATCTGTCTGTGTGGGGTAAATTGTGCGACTGGCCTCCATCAACACATTAACACAGGTCCGACGCATCAAACACGAAAGTCTAGATGAGAACCTTTCTCTCAGAGCACATCTTGCAGAGTACAGTTCTCCAGGATGGACATGCAAGAAGGTCCTCTTCGCTGGAGTACTATCCGAGGCATTAATTTCAGACCAATGACACAAACCTGGTAACGTTACGTTACCATAAGCTTCTGACTTTGTCGAATCCCACTCTTAATCAGGAATTGCTTCCTTCGTTTGTGCCGGTCAGATGTTACACGAGTATGATTAGTATGTTGCTCTAGACCAGGCTGGCGGTTTACATCCAGGTCGCGGCAATCAATTGTGCAATACTACACACATGTGGATGCTTGGAAAGTCCTTCACGAGATTTGAGGGTAATTCTGATACAGCGATTCCACTCAATACTGTTCTCCAGTGAGCAGTAACTAGGCTTCTGCTTATAGGTAGTCATGTATTTGACATTGCCCCCAATGGCAAATTCGATGTACTGGACGGTTGTCACTGCATCATTTAAACGCTCTACATTTTGGGAATCTCTCATTCACGCTAAGCCACTAACAATTTTCTTCACCACACCATCTTGCATTATGTGTTAGGGGGTCTCAAAGGCGGTGTTGCCGTGTGATTTGAGAAGTCTCTAATCCCGGATATTCATGTTTTGGAGGAACAACTGATTAGATGCAAGATTCGTTGTGACAGGAGATATTTACCTTTGAAGTGTCGTGTACAAACAAACAGCTGACAAAAAATCTTAAATTTCGATACCATGTTATAGGATTGAATTGGTGGGATTTTCTTGATAATAAGCCTGCGAAACTCTCAGAATTGTGCTATTTCACTATCGATCAGGGCTGACAAAATTTTCCTGACCAAAATTTTGGCCCCCTGGTCCTCATCGACTTTCCAAATCTTGTAAATCCTTCGGGAGCAGTGAATCTCCCAACCCTGAAACACATCGTCTATGATCCAATGGCAATTCAATCATACAACCTATCCTCATGGGAGATTGTTTCATCAGGAACTCAGAGAGTTGGCTCACTCTTCTACTCAACTACTCAAATCTAGATGTTTTCTTTGAAGGAATTCTGGCTTAGAAGTTGTAACTGGGGCCACTTGTCATAGGATTTGGTCTTCATCTTACAATTAATTCACTGCAACCAATACCCTGCTCCAAGAAGGCGCAAGTCACCATGTTCTATTCATGGCAAACAACATGCTTGGAAACGGGAGGCTTGAAATTCCCCAGATGTGGAATTATCTCACTGCCCTCGAAATAATATAAGTACGCTCTACCGGCCCGGAAATCAAGATACCATCAACAACAACTACTCACATTCATTTCTCACTTACATTCATTTTTTTTTTCCTATTTCGGGTTTTTTGTCCCATTACTCTCCTTCATAGCTTCATTTGATATTATCTACGTTCTTTTGTTTCATTTCATCATGTACTCAACAAGAAGTCTCATTGGGTTCGCAAGCATGCTTGCGTCCCTTCCATCTGCCTTTGCTACTTTCAGCACCACTTCTTCTAACAATGTTGCCATCTACTGGGGTCAAGGTCCAAACCAAGGGTCACTTGCATCATACTGCTCAAGTAAGATATTTTCTCCGTATATTGGTCAAGATATATGAGAAAAAGTACTAACAATTCTTTGCAGATGCTAATATCAACATCATCCCTGTCGCTTTCTTGGTCTCCATCAACAAGTTGGAAGTCAATGTTGGAAATGCCGATGTCACCCAAGTTGGAAAGGATATCATCACTTGCCAAGGCTTGGGTAAGACTATTATTCTTTCCATTGGCGGCGCTACCTACAAGGACAACGAGCTCGCAAGCTCTGATGCCGCTAAGACTGCCGCCAAGAATGTCTGGGCTGCATTTGGTCCCAAGACCGCATCTTCAAAAACTCGACCATTTGGTGATGCGGTCGTCGACGGTTTCGATTTTGATATAGAACAAACAGGTCTTACCAACTTGGATGTTTTTGCTCAAGAGCTCCGCACACTCTCGGATGCCGAAACCAGCAAGAAATACTATTTGACCGCTGCTCCACAGTGCCCCTACCCCGACCAGGCTGATAAGTCTTTCCTTCAAGGCCAAGTCTCCTTTGACGCCGTCTTCGTTCAGTTCTACAACAATGGCTGTGGTCTGGATAAATTCGTGAAGGGCAGCACTACACAAAACACCTTCAACATGGCCACCTGGGACAAATGGGCTTCAGAGACGTCCAAGAACAAGAACGTTAAGGTTTTTGTTGGTGTTCCAGGTAGCACCAGTGCTGCCGGCAGCGGATACATTGATCAGGCCACCCTTGCTGATGTCATCTCTTACTCCAAGACGTTCAAGAGCTTCGGTGGTATCATGGCTTGGGATATGGTCACCATAGTTGGAAATTCCGGATACCTTGCCAATATTAACAAGGCTCTCGGAGGATCTCCTGCTTCAGGAACCACCTCTCCCACTACCAAGTCCTCCGCCGCTGCAACTACTTCCAAGGCGTCTGTCACCCCTGCTAAGCCTTCCCACACGGCCGTCGGATCAACACTCACCACCAAAGTCAAGTCTACTACCACCTTCTCCAAGGCAGTTGCAACCGCAACCGCAACCGCGAACGATAGCGAATTGCCCTCTACAAAGACTTCTGATAGCCAAAGTATCGCTACATCCGCCGCCGCAACCACCACTTCTACTTCCTCTTCCGGAGGCGTCCCTCAATGGAGCCAATGTGGTGGCAGCGGATACACTGGGTCAACTGAGTGTGCATCTGGCTTCAAGTGTGTCAAGTACGATGAGTGGTGGTCTGACTGCGAATAGATTCGTTTTCTTTCCAGGTGTTAATTTCCCCAGGGCACAATAAATTAGACAGTTTTTGGCAGACGCATGTGGATATAGGCACCCCCATCACATCTTCGAAGAAATGGTCTAGCCATAACGGGGCAGTGAAAAGGTATGGAGATACCGGGATGGACTTGTTTAGCATTTGAGAGGGCGGAAGATCATTTTTGAATTTCTTGTTTTCAATTGGGACATTCTTGTTGGGTTCTGGTCAACATTTTTTTTTGGTTCTATTTTTCGCGAGGAAAGGGTATGAGTAGTTGATTGATTGATTGATTGATTGATTGCCTGATTGATTTGTATTCTTATTATAGTATGATCGCATTTGGGACGATCTGGTGATTGCAACATGCATTTATGAATGTTACGTTTGTCCTGAAAGTCCATTCCAACTACTGGAATTAGCTTAGGTGTGATCATGATCTCAGAAGTGGTGCAAAACTTTTACTGCCACCCTTGAATCAGGGTAGCGACCCCGCTCTTCATAATCATACCATGTTCGCCATGAATTAATACCTGCACGCGAGTTATGGAGCAAGCTACGATGGCGTAACGTCCAGACGACGAGTATGAGCAACTAGCAGGTAGTAACCTGCGCCTCAATCTAACATCTGGACGCTACACCTCCTCAACTGAAAAAGTGAAGTTTCTCAAAGACTGACAATATATAGCAGCTATCTTAATCCCGAATGGCCAGAGCAAGAAATTCCAAATCTAAGAACCTCTTTCTTGGCAGAAGTGTTGCGAGAGAGAATCCAGCACTCGTAATCTCCCTCAATACTCAACATCGTGGACGGTAAGTCTCAGCCTGATTTCCAAATCATGTATCAAGATGAAGAGTCATGACAACGGCCGGGATTTCTGAGAAACAGTGGCATTTACATCATCGAAGAGTAATTTGCAATATTTCGCCATGTGCGGGAAGTCGACTTTTAAGAGCTGGTAGAAGGCAGGAATCGTGCAATTCAGTCCACCTCTTTATCGCTCTAGATGGTGTTGAGACATATATACGATAAGGATCGATCATGTTACTTTGATAAGTCCGATAATGATGCCCTACTTCCAGCGACTTTTCTTTCCCGAGCTCTCAGCATTCTCGCGATTACTAATCTCTGACCAATCAAAAGAGGTTTTATAGATATATGTATATGCCATACAGTTTGTCCACGTGTAATCTTAAGTCTCCTGCGT
Source organism: Monilinia fructicola (assembly GCA_008692225.1). Lineage (NCBI taxonomy): Eukaryota > Fungi > Ascomycota > Leotiomycetes > Helotiales > Sclerotiniaceae > Monilinia > Monilinia fructicola. The sequence goes on from VICG01000016.1 coordinate 1,233,773, forward strand.
ACCACCTCAAAAAGCACTACGTCGACACAATCGTGAATGATTGAGTACTCGCATCACTACTACAAGTAGTGGAATCCAATTTTCCAGCAGCATTAGCGGCAAGACAGGTTGCATTACTCCCATTCTCGGGGGCGAGTAAAATACTTGTTTGGCCTTCAGTGAAAGGAAACAGTTGTGAGGTTGTCACTAAGCCACCTACAAGAGATATTAGTACATTAATCATCGAGCTATTGCGAGGAGACATACCGCCATCAGCTCTTCCTCCACAAGAAAACATAATGACTGTATCACCAGCAGCTCGTCTCGGGTCGAAGTTAAGACATCCATGAGTCTGCGAGGAATTATTAACGATTTTCGATGGAGAGCATCGTGAGAATGACTTACCAAACTGCTAACCACAAGTGCCGAGCCGGCTACATTATTGTGCTTTCCACTTGTAACAATATCCCAGGCTTGGTTTTGGCTTCCATCACATGTCTGTAACGTGATGGGAATTAAATTTTCTCTGAAATCACCCGCAGTAGGATCAATGAATAGACATTGTCCAGATGCATCTTTCAAAGCGACAGATGAGAATGCTTTTACGGCGGTATTGTCGACTGCATTAGCTTCGGCAGCGGCAGAAGGATCCAATACACCTCCGGCACGGGACACAGGAAGTGGAGTGGTTGGATCGCCTGTTGGGATAGCAGATGAGGCTTGAGTGACAGCCACCGAAGGCTGGGAAGCTGGAGAGTTTAACAGAGAAGTAATCGCTGGAGATATTGTGGCTCTAGATGATGGGATATCTGCTAAAGCTGAAGTGACCGACGCAACAGGATTGAAGGTTGCTGGACTGGCAGCGGCGCTCGAGGCACCAAAAGTGAATGATTGATTCGAATCAGCTCCATCACAAGACGCTTGATCAAGGACGTTGGAAGCGGTGACAGATAAGCAGGTACCTGGGGAGTTCTCAGGAGAAAGACTGAGTGGGCCGGAAGTACCATTGAAAGGAAAAAGCTGCGAAGTGGTGACAAGTCCATCTTCTCGAGTCAGTAATAGTACCTTGATTGAGGCAAGTGATACACACCCCCGTCAGCTCTACCACCACATGAAAACATGATGACAGTATTACCCGCGGCACGGCGAGGATCAAAGTTCAAGCATGCTTGGGTCTGGATGATTCATCAGTTTGGGCAAGTGGATGAACAAACGCCAGATTGTGCCCACCAATGTATTGACGACCAACATACTACCAGCCACATTATTATGTTTCCCACTCGTAAGAACATCCCAAAGCTGTCCCGTACTACCATCACAGGCAGCCACCTGAATCGGGGTCAGATTTGCCCTAAAATCGCCCGATAGTTCATCTACGAAGAGGCACTGCCCAGATGAGGTCTATTATGGTTAGGATAAAAGTATATAGTGTCTATATAGACTAGGAACAACATACAGTGATGGGAACAGACGAGAATGCCCTGGTTGCAGTATCATCGCGTCGCTGGGCTTCAGCAAAAGCAGCTTGGTCAAGAGAAGTGACAACCCGTTTTCGAGAAGTGGGGGAAGCGAAAGCACGCGTTACTAGAAGTAGAACCGGAAAGGAAAGATACATAACTGCAGCTTAATATTTTTTGAAGTGAGAAATGTCTGATGGTAGGGGCAAAGAATACTTGGTATAAGTGTCTAATGAATGGAAGGCTGCCCAGCAGGATAAAGAACGTAAAATTCAATCAATTAATCAAGAAGTAGAAATGATAGAAATGAATGCAAATAAAATTCGTAACACACAGGAGAGTAGGAAGTCTATGAAAATATATATCACCATACGATACCTGAGTAACCATAGGACCAGTGACCCTCGAAACACTTGCTGTCAAGGGTCACAAAATATGCATCCCAAAAAGCAAGATACTTGATGAGCAGGAGTGCTACCAGAAAGATCCCTCTGGGCTTATATTCAACCCAAAACAAGAAGAAGTTGACCTCAATTGCGCATATCTGCAAGTAATGAAACCCCACGCGTCGCGAATGCCGTTCCCGTGAAGCCGTCATACCTGGCGGCTAGAGGACCAGGTCTCGGGTACATCTGTCGGATCTGCACTAATTAATCTGACAACTTGACAGAAGATGGGAGTTCGTCCGATCCTTGTTTTGACTTTATTTTTTAGATGGTTACCAGATTACCAAAAAGAGGGGGATTTGTCCTGGTTGGTTTCGGCAAATCCTTTTGACACACGCCTCCAATTTCAGATGATCATTGAAACGAGCTTGGCCACCCTCGCATCGCCTCCTGCACGTCAGATTCGCGACCGAGATGTCTACCCCTAATGAATCTTATTGGGTCATCGATGACTTGTGGGATATCTGCAGGCCACACGATAAATTGGTATTTCTAATTCTTATCACAGAGCTCAAAGATTAGTTAGCATCGTCATTGGAATGGTGCTGCATAATTTCCTTCAAAGGCATAGGATTTCAAAACTCCGGAGTTATCATGCACAAAAAATAGAAGGTTCATTGGGCATCGTAAATTGTCTTTCATAATTCATGACGACTTGGTATTTTACATTTCCCAGCGCTTTTAATGCATTAAATCTAATCTTCATCCCAGTTCTATCAGAGTTAGTGGGGAATGCTTTCCCTTGAAAGGATTGGGAACTTACAGGATTTGGTCCCGGAGGTTTTGGTCCACCAGCTTGTCTTGCAACAATAATTTGATCAACAGAGAGCACTGTTCTTGCGGCCTCAGTGGCAAGCTTGATAGCCCAACTCTTTGCAATCATAAGATCTAAAATACCCTCCTTCTTCGTGTCAAGGGTTCCGGTATCATCCTCATTCTATTGAAGAGTTAGCAGATTTTTTGGGAAAGGGCAGCTGTGGGGCTTACCTCAATATCAACACCAGTATTCCAGTTATCATGTTTGTGATGAGCGGTGTAAAGTCTGCTTAGGGTTTCTGTAGCATCCAGACCAGCACTTTCTGCTAGGGTTCTTGGAATAACTTCAAAAGCCTCACCAAATTTTCGAATAGAGTATTGAGCCAAACCAGGAGTCTTATCACCAAATGCTTGTATCCGCTCAACCAACTGGATTTCTGTAGCTCCGGCACCAGGTACAAGTCTGGGATCTCTTGTAATAGCCTTAACGACATTGACACCATCATCAACGGCACGCTCAACATCATCGAGGTGGTTCATTGTTGCTCCTCGAAGAACCAAGGTGGCAGTTTTTGTAGTTTCGTTCTCTTGTCTGAACACTGTGACTCTGTCTCCACCAATTTCGAGGGTCTCTACAATATCAACACTTCCCATCTCATCGGGCATTGGTGCTCCGAGTCTAGCTAGTGGAGTAGCACCGACGACTCTACATAATCTTCTGAGTTCGAATTTACTGAGAATGCGGATAACCAAGATACCAAAGCGGTTGAGGTAGTGCATTGCAAGTTCACCTACGGTAGAACCAGCAACAACAACCCGTAAACCGGAATCGTAAAGTTCTTTGATAGCAGTCTCCAATTGGTTCTCTTCTCCTTTTGTGAAATCCAGCATCTCCTTCGCGTTGTGTAATAAAACGGTACCCTTCGTTTCGGTTTGACTAATGTCGATTGGGCATGAGAATACACCAACCTTGGCTCTGGTAGCCTTCTTGACCGATCCGTCTGGCTCACGACCGAAAACCATACCCTTGACTACCCCCTACTTTGCTCTAAGCTTCCTCCCATAATCTTAACGACTCGAATGTTATCAACATTGAAATTGATTGGGTTCTTTGGGAGTACGGCCAAAACTGCCTCCGCGACCATATTTGCTAAGAATTCCTCATTGCCGTTTTGTTTACTTGCAATAACAGTTCGGATAGCTTTGCTGAGTTCGGCCTGCGATCGCATATCTTCCTACCTTGTCAACCACCAAGTTCTCTAACTCTTCCAAAGCAAACTTCTGTGCTCGTTCGTAACCTAGAACCACATCACTAGTTTTTAAGCCCATTCTTAGCAGATCCTCAGCCTTCTTAAGAAGTTCTCCTGCAAGAACGATAACTAAATTTGTAGCATCTCCCATCTCGGCTTCTTGCTGCTGACTCGCCATAACGAGAAGCTTTGCTGCGGGGTGTACAACATCGAGTTCTCTAAGAATAGTTGCGGCATCTGATGTGAGAATCATCTTCTGCAGATGGTTGATGACAATTTTGTTTCGTCCATAAGGCCCTAAGGAAGTCTGAACCGTTGAGGCGATAGTCCGGCATGCATCGATGTTACGAATAACTGCTCCATCTTCGGAATCATAGCTTAGGAGGGGGTTAGCTGCTGCAGTTGGGAAAGAATATATGGAGGGGATTGTACTTTTGATAACCTTGTTTGAAGAGGTTAGAATTTGGGGCATTTGGGATATTGAGAGACATCTTGAATTGTGTTCAGTAGAAAAGTCTCTTTGCGTTGATATTATCCTTCTTCCCTTCCTACTCATGGAAAAAAGTCGCGTCCATCTGCCTTTTTGGGTGGAGGAAGCGTGGATGTCGGCCTGATTTGATAAGGCAACAACTAAATTAATGCAAGTCGGATAAACGTCATGCCATTCCGAATAGCTTCATGGAACCAAAGAATGAAATGCGACCTGACCTGGAAGCTTCATTTAACACAAACAATGAGAAAGTCACCAAAGTTTAACACAGGTTATCAACGCGCAACAATCAAAGTCCTCTTCATAGTCATCGAACTTGCGCAAAAGTGAAGGTAAGAATACGACACAAACCTTTCAACCAAATCATAATATATATTGTGCTGATCCATAAGGCTTGAAGCTATTAAGGACCGGTGGAACGAATTATTAGTGTCAATACCAACTTTCAGGATCCTTCTCCACAACAAATATCTGTCCCCGATAAATATTCAATCATACCATCAATCGGCGCGACACAAACATTCGAATTGTCAAAGTCGCATCACTGTGAATCTCAGGACCGTGGCCCATTTCCTCCGAGGCACAATTCCAACATAGTTTGTTGGATAACTTCAATAATATTACAATGGCGTCCAACGGGATATCGAAAAATCCACCCACGCTTCCTCCCTCCGTTGAAGAATCATACAAACGAAAATGCATTCAGCTCAAGACTCGGATGAATGAAGTTGAGGAAGCAAATGATGCTGCACGTCTCAGATTATCTAGAATGCAACGAGCGATAACCAAGATGCGACTCGAGCGAGCGTTTTTATTAGAACAAATGGCGAAGCGCACAAGTACAAATGTGGAAGATTCGGAGGGTTCCCCGAGCCCACCCCCAACTGTAGGCCTCCTAATTTCTTCCTGTCGCATCCCTTCTACAATATGTTTTGAGGAAATAATTAACACAAGAACTCGATAGCCTCAGGAAAAGCCATTGCGCACAAAGCGCGGTCATCGCAAACCCTCCTTTCTTAATACCCTCGGCGATCCATCCATCCCTCTACCAAGTAGCCTAAACGCCGGACTCGCAATCTCACCTTCCTCCTCCGCCTTCTCACATACACATCCGGATATGTCCAACTCCAATCAAGCAACATTCAACAGCTTCAATACATCTATCGCCAATCCCCAACCTATATCCCCCCGCCGCGCGCACTCTCCAACTCCACTCCCTTGGGCGGTCGAACACCTCACTCAGCCTCTCATTCCCCATCCATTCCTCCTTCTGGCGCGCTCAAAATACCGAAAAGTGGCTTCGATATCTACTGTCAAGAATTACGTGGGCCACTGTTGGTACAGCATAGGTATGGTATCAAACAAGGAGAGGTCGACATCGAGTTCCTCTTGGCAAGCGGGTGGAAAGATGCAAGCGATGAAACCAGAGAACGCTACGAATCCCAATTTAGAGCAATGCAAAATGCAAAGAGGGCCGGAAATGGCACTCCCTTGGACGACGACGTAGAGATGGGAGATAGTGGCCGCGAAGAAACTCCCAATGGGACCGGGCCCAACGGAGCAGGTGGCTTCACATCGGTGAACAGGAGCTAGGCTAGATATAATCCACGGAGTTGATAGGAAGTCACGGAAAGGAAAGGGTCTGGATCAAGACGACATTTCGGATGGGATAATGGGATGATCAAAATATTCAAAACTAGGCGTTTGGGGGCAGGGCGAAGCAGGCGGCTTGCAATATTAGAATTGTTCTCTTTGATTTTTCCCAGAGTGGGAATCCACCGTGGTCAATCATCTGCGCATGTATCTGGTAGTCCGACTCTCTCGGTGTAATATTAACCTTCACATGATCGATCTCCCTACGTCTAATCGTGATCCCCCCCCCCTCCCCCCGCTCCCGCCCTCCCACCCGTCATGGTGGGAAAGGCTTGGGCGAAATCTCTCCGGTGAGCGCGCGCATGCGAGTACCTAGGTACCCCAAATATGCAAAGCTCACCGGGAAAGTGCTCACGTGTAAATGTTCACATCATTACGGGACCCCCCTATTTCTCAACGAGCAGTCAGTCAGTCAGTCAGTCAGTCAGTCAGTCAGTCAGTCAGTCAGTCAGTCAGTCAGTCCACTCCCAACCATCAACGAATGTCTCTGCAAAAGCCACGGGAGAGAGAAAAGACCCCATAAAGGGAATCATCTACGTGGGTGGAAAAACAGAACATCGCATGCATATCGAATTCTCACAGTCCGTTCCATGTTCCATGTATATGAACTCCATTTCCAATCGCATGCATGTCAATCTATCTATACAGTGCAGTGTAGAGCTAAGAAGCTGTGACGCTTTGCAAAAATACATTTCTCGCCGTAGATACACTCCTCGCCCAACTACCAACGCGAGTACGCAGAGCAAAGACCCGTCCAAACCCTGAACCCAAAGACTCCATGGACTCTATGTTCTAATATTATTTGAGATTTGCCATGATCTTGTGGTTTCCATCGAATCTCCATCCCGGCAACATATAATTACGTATAGAACAGATAGAATTGATGAAATAACGCCTTGCGGTCCCATATGATCTTTGTGTACAAGTAAGTAATGGCTGCCTTTATAGTCCTGTGGTGGAAATGAAAGAGAGAGAGGAAAGATGATTATATCGGCGTTTTCCACGGCTCGTTCCCCATGGGCAACTCTAGACATGTGAGTGACTGGTTCCCTGCACCAAGCTAGATGATTGGCTAAACAACCATACCAATTTTCCATTCTAGCTTGGATGAAGTTGAGTGGCTCTTTCTGAATGAGTTGCGAGTTCCGTGATTACTCGCCCACTGATAAATCGACGACAATATTAAGAATTGCCACAAGAATCTCCACGGCGATCAGAACTATTACAACCCACTCCAGCTTCTCTCCATGCCTATGACTTAACTGGTCTTTAAGTACCGCTAACAAATCTGCGATTACATCCAACCTATCGTTCAACAACTTCACTCTCTGATCCATTTCTAGATAAGTTCTTACAGCTTGGTATATTGGCTCCAATTGCGGTTCTGCCCAAAGTAACTCGGGTGTATCTAGAATTGAACCATTAAGATGGATGTTTATACGAAGGATGAAGAGCTCGCCGATTTGCATGTTGATTTCCTTCCGTGAGAGGTCGATGGCTCCAGTCAGCGCGATTTGAGTAGGGATGTCTTTACATTCTTCGATGGTGTTGTCTACGAGTGACTCAAAAAGTGAAGTCTGGTGATATATAGTTAGCAACCTATCAAGAATTAAATTAAGACACGAAATACCTTGACACTCTGTGCTATTGCATGGGAGATCGCCAGCTTGGTCATGTAATTTCCTTTTTCCCTCAGCGCAATGAAATCGTTGTAGATTCTCGCTGGATACTCTTTTGGTGTAATAGAAATTGAAGGACTCCATTTCCACATTCTCGGCTGCTAATTTTTCGCTCTCAAACCTCGCTATATCTTCCAGAAACTGTTTCTCGTGTGCTACAGACATACCCCATATTACTACGACGCCATAGTTGAATAGAAATACTTCAGGTGTGTGTATTTTAATATCAATACCTGGGTTACCTTCCCATATGAGAGCTTCGGTCTCATTCTCCAATTGTCGCTCAGTGACTTCCGGAAGGAGGTGGTTAGCGGGTGAGAGGTCGCCATTGCTGATAGCAACGTCACCTCCGTCAGTATGTAGGGTTATGAGATCTTCTCGTCTTGATTTATTGTTTTCCTCCACATCAATAATACTATCCGAGTGTCTTCGTTCCCTCAATGTCACTGGCGCACTCTGTACTTCCATTACTCGATCTGAAGTCGTTTTGACGAAGTGCTTATCATACGAAAATGGTGTATATATGCATTCGTCAAACAATTTTGGATTCGCTCCTTTCTTCCTGCCTGAACCCCCCTTCAGAAAGCGCATCACCCTATCCAATTGATATTTGTTGGCAGTGGAATATGCGGTAACTCGAGGTAATTTATCACGATCCGCCTTTCCCAAATTTGCAGCATCTCTGCGCGCTGTTGGGTCTTTAATTCGTGTGTATTGTGAATAGACGTCTCGTCCGCTCTCTTCATCACGGCCATCTTCGCCGAAATCTGGGTCGGGTAGATACTTGAGCTTCTGTGAGGTCTTTGTGGTTCTTTGGGGCCAATCTTTGATGCTGGCGTGATGGGAGGCATTGGTACAAGAGGAGAGCCATGGCTGTGTCGTCGTCGAATCTTGCTATTGAGAGAAGCGCCTATTCCGTTTGTTGGTGATGCATTTATTGGATGAAAGGGAGCTTTGGAGGAGGGTGCAGATCCAGGTTCATTTGCACCAATTGTCTTGATTGATAAATTATCATTAAAAGTAACATTCTTTGAGGGTTTCTTCGAGTTATCTGTCGGACTGAGAGGTTGCGAGCTGAGTAGAGGCGTCTGCTCTGAAGCATCGTCGGTTGTGGAAGCCATGGATAATGTTAATGTTGGTCGATCTTTGCGATATCAGAATTCAATAGCCATCTACAAGTACTCTTCGAAGGTATTAATTTTGCTGCTGTTCTCGACAAGAAGATTGAAAGCGAGCGAATGAAGATGAAAAATTATACTGGGCATGTGTATGTGTATGTGTATGTGTGTGTGTGTGTGTGTGTGTGTATAAGATTGATCTGCCGCTATGCTTGTGAGTTGGAATTTTGTATGCCAGAAATGACGTTTATTTTCCACATCAAGAACATTCGGCAGCTTCAGGAATAGAAGTCAAGTAAAGTACACGGGCAGTACTGTCGGGTAGCTGGAGAGTATTGATTATTAGTCGATGAGTCCGTGCATTCATTCACGTATTAAACCCCATTGGGAAGCAGCAGCTTTCATTTTGTACCGACTCCGTAAAAAGGGAAAGAGAGAAGAGAAGAGAGAAGAGGGAAGAGAGAACCTTGGAATGGCCCAATCACGTGTAGCGAGATGTATTAGGTAAGCTTAACCTTAAGTACCTGGTAGATCATCACCTTCGAATCCAACAGCAACGAACTTGTTTTTCACAACTACCTAGGTATATCCATGGATACCTCAATATCATCACATATACATATACATATACACACACATACACATCCATGGATACATATACACATACACATACACATACTTATACGGTAAATCATCATCTTCGAATACAGCAGCAACCAGCTTGTCTTGAACCTGTCTCACTACCATCACGTTACTCATATAGCTTATCTATCTATAGCCTCAACGTGTAGATGCAGATTCAGCAATTTTTGTACTGTTGCTGATCTCCCTCGAATACTCCCTCTTCACAATGCACAAGTGGCATCTATCTGAAGGATGGACTCATAACTTATTGTCCGCCAGCACGACTTTGATAGGTCAATACATTATTAATACAATGTGACATCCAAGTGTGATGGATATCTGGTGACCCTTGTGGCTGGGGGGTGGGCTGTGTTTTCATCTGCATGTGCATACTAGGTATTTCAGTTACAGACAATTCCCCCAATTGACCTGAGTCTGATGTCTTTCACTTAATTCATATATTTTCATAATCTTGATTGATAAATTCCTACCTGAAGCTTTCATCATGTCTGGAGCTGAGTTCATTGCTGTGCTCGGCATTGCTTCCAATATCATAGCAGTTGTGGATGCTTGCGCCAAGATACAAGATCGTATACAATCATATCGCCAAAACACTGCTTTCCGAGACCTGTCTCTCCCAGTTGCCTTTACTTGTCTCGGTCATCGAATCTCTGAAAGCCCCGCCATATCGCGACCATTTAGATCCGTCAACTGAAAAGGCATTGATTCGTGTTCTGGACGGATGTCTTCGTCAATTGCAAAGTTTGGAGGCTTTGATCAAAGATCTGACACCCAGTGACGCGGCATCTAAACTTCAAAGGACTTGGAAAGGGATCCGAAGTTTCGGCAAAGATACCAAAGTGCGGGAGATTGTCGGTATTCTGACAGAATACAAGTCGACGATTGCATTGCACCTTTCTACTATCCATTTCCACGGTGCCATAAATCCCAGAGTACCCTCGTCTGGAAAGAAGTCTTACTTTGATGTCCCTCACTCAAGAGTATCACATTTTGTTGGTCGAAAAGATCTTCTGTGTCGGATCCCAGACAGAACTGAAAGCAAGTCGTAGCAATCCTTCAACTGTTGTACTTACTGGCGTGGGAGGCCAAGGGAAAACTCAAATTGCCTTGGAGTTCTGCCCACCAGTACTTGGAGTTCTATAGAGGGGTATTCTGGATCGACGCATCGTCGCGAATGTCTGCGTTTCGTGGATATGAGAGGATCTTGAAGACAATCGACATTACTACGATTCTTGCTGGTGGCGAAGAAATCAGGTCGCTTGTGAAAAGCACATTGCATGGTTGGGAAGAGCCGTGGTTATTAGTTTTCGACAATTATGATAACCCAGAGTCTTTCAATGACTTGTCATCTTTTTTCCCAGCAACCACTTCCAAAAAAACAGCGCCATCATCGTGACAAGTCGTCACCTATCAAGCAGTAGACTGGGAGGTCACTTGAAGTTGGGTGGATTGACCGAAGGAGAAAGTATACAGTTGCTGACATCCCGATACTCCTCGGCCTCAAGCACCGAGGATGATTTGAGAGAGGCAAAAGATATAGTCAGAAAGCTAGGATACCTACCACTTGCTATTGATCAAGCAGCAAGTTATATTTCAATTCGTCAGCTTCCACTCTATATGTTTTCGGAACATTTCCAGAAGCGAAAGGAGTTTATACTAAAAGATACCCCTCAATATCTGTGGGAGTATCAAATCCATAGCTTGTCTGACCCACAGAGCGCTTCCGAACATCTATCTGTCCTCACCACCTGGGAGCTATCCTTTGATCAGATTTCAGGGAACGACGACGAGAGGAAGTGGGTCAAAGAGTTCCTGATCCAAGCTGCGTACTTCAGCCCAACAAGCATTAGTGAAACACTGTTCACTACCCATCATGTTCATAACGCTCTCTCTTTAGAATGGATTTCCATCTTCTCTACCGATGGCTCCTGGGACTCCTTCAAGTTCCAAGATGTTGTTGTTGGTCTTGTTAATCTATCAATTATTCAAACCATGGAGATCACTAGTCATGAAGTGAAATTCTCTTTCCACCCTTTAGTAAAGGTACTTTTCTCTTTGTGAGCACACTCAGCAAGTATTGATACAATTTTAGGATTGGCTGCAACTAAGAGAGCCCGCAGAGCGACGCCCGAAATTTGTGAACATCGCAACCACATTGACGGCGTCTCTTATTCAAGAAAGGGACATGGAAATGCTTTCCCTACAAACCCGACAAGAGCTTCTATCACATATCGATACTTGTATCGAGAACAACTCTTCTTTTTTGACTGATCAGCAGATTATCATGAAATATGGCGGCTTCGTCGAAGGATTCCAAACTACCTTTGCTACATTCTACGGTCAGCATGATAGAACCCTTGATGCGGAACGCCTTTTCCACCGTTCTCTTAGTATACAAACGTCCCGGTTGGGAACAGACAACATTGCGACTCTTAGCACGATGAAACAATCTTGCAGCTCTATACCTTGACTCAAAAAGGTTGAATGAAGCCAGGCCTCTACTTTATCAAGCTTTGAAGATAAAAGAAACAATTCTAGGCTTGAACACCCACGGACACTCAACACAGTGAACAATCTTGGAAATCTGCTCATCCTAGAATTCAACTTTGATGGGGCGACTAAAAATGTACGAAAGAACGTTAGCAGGGTACCAAAAGCTTAACGGTCCTCTCCATAAGACGGTGATAGAAACCCTAAATAACTTGGGCGAGGTTGCTATGAAAAGAGGCAGTCTCTCAGAGGCCGAAAAGTTGTTCCAAGAAGGGCTTAGAAAACTACAGATACTGTCTAGTGGCGAGGAGGATGGTTTAGCACTATATATCAAATCAAATATAGCTTTGATTTACAAACTTCAACATCGGTATCAGGAGGCCAAGAGTGCGTACCACGAGTTGATCGAGAAGCGGAAGGCCCTTCTTGGCCCCAAGCATTCTAGTACGTTGCAGTCTATGTGCGAATTGGGAGATGTCTACTTTGCTCTAGGCCAACTCAAGCTTTCGGGCGAATGGTATCTTCAAGGCAGTGCTAGCAGAGAACGCGTCATAACAGGGACAACTTATTATCAGAACCCAAGCGAAGAAGCCGCAAGCTTGCACCTAAAATTCGAATTGTTAGCAAGTCTAAACGATCGAGGAATGCCTCAGACCTCACCTAATATCAGTCTCACTTCTATCGACCGACGCGGACCTAGTATTACCAATAACACTATTAACCCACCAGAACCCAATAGGCTCGATGGTTCTCGAATACCAGAGTCGTATTGTCCGAAAGCGGATAGAGTAAGTGACTCATCCTTAGGTCCATATCCACCAGATAGTGCTCAGTATGACCGTGTTGGAATACAAGCCCAGCAGTGTCCACCCTCATATCGTATGGGGTTGCCAATGATTCAACATGCTCCATCACACCACACTCTCTTTTCATCCGACAATTCTTTTGATTCAAACGAAGAAGGTTGAATTGACGAGATGACAAATCCTGATGATGTTATATGCAAAGCTTGGTCCAATTCTGTTCCAAATCAAGACTTAGGATCCAGTTCTGTTTCAGATCAAGACTTGATCGATCGTCGAGCTAGGGCATTCAGGAACAAACAATTGGCCATCGGACGTCTCAGTTCAGTTTTACCATCGGTCCCGACTCCGGTCATGTCACCAAACTTAGGTGTTGATCAAAGATAAATGCAGCAAAGTAAATACTCTGCCTTACTCGGAAAAATTTCATCCTGTAAGGTGAGTAAGCTCAATGCCAGGCTTAATGTTTGTGATCTAAGAAATCTGACTTCAGTGATTAGGCCGCGAACCGATCGCCAAAGATGCAGCAACTTCAATCAGAACCACCAGAAACAAAACAAATTAATTTTCAGATTTTGTCCTGATGCCCCTAGCAAGCGGTGGACAAAGATGCATATCATGTTCTGAGGAAACCCTCATTATATTGCTGTAGTAAATTCAAGAAACAACACTTGAGAGATAGTTGCCTCAAGGCTGAGAAATTTGGCAGTGCTGTCGTTGTCGATGATATTCCTTTTGACAAGATGAACCACAAATTGGGAGTGGACAGTTTGAATGTCACGGTGAATAATATCACTTTTTCAGCTGTGCAATCTCTTGACATACATCTTGGATGCTGTGTACTTAGTTGTGCTAGGGTAGTAGCTTTATCTTATTATTCCCACACCATCTTCTTGATCACACTTGAAGTTTATGTGGTTTCGAAGATGAGGTTGAGGAACCTCGAAGCTGGAATGATCAGGATATATATTCAACATTGAATCAACTATATATAAGTATCAATTTTATCAAAGATTGGAGATCAGTTGGGCGTCTTGCATCCATAGATGGATGAAATTAGGATTAGACTGTTCGAAAATCTCAATTTTTGCGAGGTTTGGTTGTCGTCGAATATATAGCCAGCTAGGTTTCATTAGAGAAAGATTGAAGCCCTATTAGCCTGAAATAAGGAAGAGAGCTGAAAGTGTTGGCATTTTGGGGGGGCATGTCGACGATCTTCTACATAGTATAATTGCAGGAGATCATCCGACTCAGCCGTCACAATAATGACAAATAAGAACAACCAAGTGGCAATGGCAAAATGAGTAGTAACGTAACCTTCCTATTTCAGCAAACACCAACGTTCGATCCTTTTAATCCTTGCAAAAGCTTATATTCCAATCCGTCTTTTTCCCTTTCTTGCAAGTGGACTTGCTGCATATCATATCATCAATGCTTCATGTTTGTAATCACTCCTAACAGAGAAATAGCACGGCGATCTCACTATAGCAAGGGAAATTCGTGATTAATCTATCGACAGCTTCAAACTAGTCCATATTGAATGATGACTGCGTACTTTGATCGATGTCTTTCGGCGGGCGAAATGTGGATATAATGATTAATGCACAAAGCCCTACTAAGCAATACAGGTCAGACCATACTTTTTGGATATATATACATTTGAACGATTTCCCACTCTTTTGTTTTCTTCCTTCTCGCCATTAGTGCTTTTGATTGATGCAATCATTATGGAAAGTTATGGAACCACGCCAAACTTTTGTCTGTCCGAGAACTCTGCGGGTGGTATGCCTCAACCAATATCATGAATAGGCTAGCTCTACACATTCAACGTGATTTTGATATATGCGTCAACAAATCATCAACAACTTCACAGCGGAAACTACCGATTCTGTCTGGCTTCAGCGCCTTCAGCGCCTGAGGCCAAGGCAAGATTCCTTCCTTCGAAGCTCCCTCTTGCCGGAACTCGAATGTTAAAGCATCCCGCACCCTACGCGTTTGGGGGCCATTGTGCGCATAGTAGCAGGAACAAAAACACTGGCGCATGATCAGACCAATGCTATTAAATTTCAAAGGTCACCATGTCGACCTGCGCAAACAGAGTCCGCGTTGGCATCGGGGTTTCCATCCTCTGCCCCTGTATCCCCTCAAACCTCTCTTCTTACTGGGCAGGCGACTCGTTTCCCTTGGGGACATCCAGGAGGCCATCTGGAGTGCGGCGAAAGCGTAAAGAATGCGCTGTTCGAGAAGGCCTCGAGGAGACTGGCTTGGTCATCTGGAAAGAAGATTTGCAGTTGCTCATGGCAACGAGTAGTCTGATGGGGTTAGGGCTGAGGAGAGACGGGAAGGAGGGAGTGGAGGGAAGTCACTATGGTGGTTTTTGGATGGTCGAATCTTGGGATGGAAAGGGAGATGGGCCAAAGAATTTGGAAAGCGATAAGATACGGAGTGGGAGGGGATGGAAGTGGAGGAGATGAGGAGGTGGGCTGGGGTGAAGGGACTGTTATCTCAGCCGGAGTTGGAGTTGATGAAGAAAAGGGGGGGGTTGCTTGAGAATCTCGCATAGAGATATCACATTTGTATGTGAGCGTTGCGTTTTATCATTGAATTTGGAATTTTCATTGGTATCTGTGGAATCGTGGAAGTTTGCCGTGCATCTTTCAATTCAATATGGTGCCGGGTGGTGAACGTAAAGCATCTGATAGGTACGAAAGACGACAAGGTAATTCTTCCATCTGCCCCTTGGAAGCTTTTCGCTGCACGATGCTTATATTGTCACTGTGCGTCTATTCTTCCCGAATCTTTTTCACAATCGGCGCATCCTTTTTTGGTGTTGTATCAGCTGAGTGAAGACTTTTACGTCTTCTGTAAACTGACGCTCGGTTTCGGAGAACGCAGAGATCCCTAACGCATCAGCCACAGACTTGGACACTTGCGGTTTTTAGGGAGGTTGACACGATTCCAACTCGACGTCCTGGGTTTCTGAGAAGGTCGGTTTATGGTTGTAAGATGTATTTCTACGTCTGCGATTCCTTCATATCGATACTTCCAGAATTGTACTTTGACTGCTGATCTAGACTTGGAAACCTTAGAAATGCTCAAGAGCACAATGTCACGGATGTGTTGCAGCATAAAGTCTCCAATAAGACCCCACGTCTACCAGGCATACTTTAATGGCTAATCTAGAAACAAGAATTTGATTGGCCGCGATTGGTTATATATCTTTATTCGAGCATATCTTGAACATTCATCGTATATTATCCATGCTATTCTCCTTCCAATCTCATTTTATAAACCACGGTCCAACGGATTGGTAATTGTCGCGGTCGCCATATTCGTCCAATCACTTGCGGTTTCCCCGATGACCATCAGGGCTAGAAACAACGTAGCATTGAACAGTTCGTTAGTGCTGATTAATATATTGAAATCCGGACTCGCGGGATCGGAAATGCGACATCTGCGAGTGGAAACCCTGCCGGGGGCAGCCTCACTCTTTGGGTTATCGGTATCCTATGCCTGTATCGAGACCCTTAAGATTAACCACTTTCCTGCTCGGGTGTGAAGTTTTCGTATCGAATTCTGCGCAGGCGGCGTAAGCTTTTGACTCACAGACTATACATCCGGGCGACTTGTACGTGCTCATTCAGCGGTGGTGAGGCCTGCAAGGTGGAGATCAAAGAACTTCTATGGGTCATATGCTTTGAGTGGCTCGATAGTGAACCTCGGAGTAATTGTTGGCATGTCACCAGAATCCCTCTAGGGCAACATGTTTATATGTCATAGAGTGACATTTCCAGGTCTAGTTGTTGGTCTATAGAATGCCGGTCTTCAATTCACAATCGATCATTTGCCGAGAGTGATGAGGAAGTGTGTCTCCAATAACAACTAGATCAGGCATATAAAGCGAGTTGTGTTATTGACTAGATATCGGATCCTTTCCACTGGTGAAACTCACTGCATTTTGAGATATGATGGATGGACGTCTTGTCTTGATCTTGGACGAATCGGGCCGTGGTAGCGGGAAGGGGGGTCAGTCGTCTTCTAACGTACTAAAAGTCGTAGGCATGCATAGATGCCGGCTACTTTGATTGGTATCCTAGTTGTGACCAAGCACGCTATTATACAGTATTAAGGGAGTGGTTGATGGTGATTTGTTGAGCCATCCGGGAGCCATAAATTCAGCTGGGGGGTTTTGCTTTGCTTGGCAACTTGATTCGCGGCTTTCTATTTGCCCTTTGTGAGAAGTATCTAGGTCATATTGTGCCTTCCAATGTGACAAGAAAGCTCCCCTCTGAAATCATTACCCGGTTGGTTTAGAGATGGGACCGTTGGGTAGTGGAACTGATCCGTATTACCCGCTCATGAAGTCCCTTGGTACACTTCTTAACCAAATGAAGCTTAGCACATGATGATCCTCATCTGTGGAAAATAATCAGCGTATTTTAGCAGATCCATTAGCTTTTGATGAGAAGCCAGTACTACAGAGGCATTTGGTACAATGCTTGTCAAGCAACTAGACTGGTTGCAAAGCTCATTAAGCATAAGGATTGATTGAGATAATCATGCGTCACAATGTTAAATAGGAACTGCAAGGGCAAAGGATTATACTTCTCCAACAAAGAGCACTGAGTCCTATATGCAAGTACTATAACGATCGACAGTATCGCGCCATTTGCAGTGTCACCTATGGCTAGGAAGATGTCCATGCATGTCAGGTAAGGCATTTCGTTTGACTGACTGGACCAATCGATCAAGAAAGAGCTAAACTTGTCTAATTATTCGGAGCACCTTCATTGGAAACACTTGTAAGCCCACCCTTCGCTACTTCAAAGAATCGGCTCAGAAACTCTCCCATTGGCAATATGATTCATATTACACTACCATAATAGAAGCAAGATACGTAAGGTTACTTTGAATAAGCCACCTCATGAAAATCGTAATAACTTACCTTACAATTTTCCTCTATCGATTATAGAGGAAACTAGTATCTACGCTTTTATTTGTGATACATTTGGTTGACATGTGATATGCACCCAAAGAAGACTTCCAGGGCCTGAATGGTAATGGGTATCGCAAGATAGTTTGAACTTCTCATGATTTTGCGTTTTATGATGGCCAATAAGGATCAATTGATGATTTAGTATGTTAAATGAAGTGATTAATTTCTTGTTCGTCTCTCCTGAAGAGAATAAACTGCCACCAACGTGTTGGGACGGAAACGAAGCGCCCACCGCTTCGTCTGGCTATTTTGGGTCTTGAGTAATTCTGCTCAGCAATGAGAGATCCTTGAGTGATATGTTGGTGGCTCTTTATCAAAGATGACAATTATTCAAGGGTTCCACCAAAGGCTCGCCAGCCTGGTCGTTGCCCAATCCCAAAAGAATTTGCGGCGCGGCTCTCGGTAATATTCCCCAACTTGGATGATCTCAAAGTTATGTACTCTATAGAACTATAGCTTCGAGTAGTCAGATGATAAGGAGTTTGGGGGTTACTCCGCCCATGATGATCGGTGAAATATGTGCTGGAAGCAATTCTGGGCCTGTCGGAGCAGGTGAAAGCGGTGGTGGCTACCAGTGAAAGATAATAGCAAGATGGAAGGCTTTTATAGTACCACAAAGTCTCGGCAGATTCTGTAGTCTCCAAGGCGGAGATGTGTTGCGCTCGCTATTGGTTGCGTAGATGGAGAATTTCACAGCCCAAACTCAAGAAGTGGTACAAACTTGAAAGCGGTAGTCTCAGCATTGAAGTTCAGAGTACAATTTGGAAATTTCCGAGACCGTAATTTACGTTGTTTGCAAGATCCTGAGTAAATATATGGGTAAACTTTCATAATCTAGTGATGCTACCTTCTCCCTTCGTGGATTGACACGTGCCTCCTTGGATTCGGATATAACTTTCCGTTTTAGCTGCATGCGTTGCACCTCATACGATGTTGAATATTTGACATGATTATGAAGTATCAATAATTCAGTTATATCTAGTCATTTCACAGCAGTCATCAGGATTTTGACTATTCATAGCAAGGTTAATTTCCGTTGGAGGAGGAAGGATTCACCCCTGTCGTTTCATGATAAACGTGATGTCTACTGCTATTCCACCTCACATTTCGAGTGTACTCGAGATGGAGTGGGCTCACTTCGCATCCTGAACAGAATGCTACCTCATTCTCACCTATAGATAAGTAATCATACAAATCCTTTGGCATGTGAGCTCCAGTAGCCATCACGAGGATCGATGTCACGTTACTCCAGGCGGAATCCCGCCCGAATAGACTAAATTTAGACTTTCCGGTCAAACGTCATGATCCTGTCATGATCCTGTCATGATCCTGTCATGATCCTGTCACAATTTAAGCATTCGGAGTATTTAATAGCCCCACCAATTTCATGCATATCATGGGTCTACTACTAGTAATAGTGAGACTAATTTCTAACCCCGCATAGAGTTCACTGAAATGAGAAATTTGGGGTGAGAGAGTGTTTTCAGATCATTAGCAATAGTCTAATCTGAGTTGTGCATGCATACAAAGCTTGCGAGAGCCCTGTAACGTTAATGAAGAGTTACTTCTAGTAGTATAGTATGCGCCTGTATGAAATTTTTAACAGTTTATGCTTTCGAGTCTTGGGGCCATAGCTTCCTTTCCCGCCGTCCCATACAAACTAAGTACTAGAACTCTTGAGAAGAGTACATCAAAACTCACCCTGGGGAACACCAGTGGTGAGACATATTGTCGTGGATGTTGTGCAAATCTTTGCAATCCTTCTGGTGCTGCTATGAGTGGAGTGAAGATGAAATCCCTCGCTGGACGAAGCCTCATCCTTGATTAATCACCAGTGCCTACAATGTAACAAGCTTGACCCACCGGCATGGAAGTAATTCCCAAGCTCAAAAAATAGTCGGCCACTGTCTATTGCAAAAGTGTAATCAATTCTGATACGCCGACTAGCTACATTGCTAATCGCTAGCTGAGATATAGTACTGTACCAAGTTGTGCTATTTCAGTCCCGAGTCAGTAGTTGAATGGTTGCGTTGAAATTTTCTAAACAACGATTAAATGTGTCTTTGACATAAAGACTACATATATAAAGCACTTGTCTGTCTTTGAATGCAAACTACTCTCGGCTTCACATAATCATTAGCTTCAAACCAGATACTTTCAAACACGTTTTGCAACACACAGCTTATCCTTTGTGCATTCAAATTCATCCATACCTCCAGACTTATACTTTCAAAAACAAAACCTGTTGCCAAGATGAAGTTCACAATCACCTTTATCACCACAATTGTCATGACATTCGCTCCCCTCATCCCAGCTGCTCCAGTATCTCCAAATCAGCCCGAGCTCGTCCGACGCGCAAACTCAGGTGACCTGACCTATTATGATGTAGGTCTAGGTGCTTGTGGATGGACGAATTCCAACTCGGAATTGGTCGTTGCAATGGCCCACGGACTCATGGGGACCCAATCCAACGGTAACCCATACTGCGGAAGAAAGATCAAAGTAAATTATGGCGGAAAGTCTGTCACCGTGAAGGTCGTGGATAAGTGTATGGGCTGTGCCAAACACGACCTCGATTTGAGCCCTGCTGCATTCAAGGCCCTGGCTTCTGAGTCTGCTGGACGCATCAAGGGCACCTGGTCTTTCGTATAGATTCATAGACCTTTAGCAATCGCCAGGGCAGATCAAGAGACAATACAGCGAGCGAATTATCCCTGCTTTTGCATTGTTGGTGGTGTCAGTACATGGAGGGGTAAAGTTATTATTTTGGGACGGGTGTTCCCTCGGCACTTCATATTGGATCGTTCCTTTCTTGTTTGTATCTTTAGTGGAGTGTTTGGCAACGAGATGGAAGTCTTACAATGAGATATTTTCTTGTATTATACTTGTAGCAAAGAAAAACCTTTCGTTTACCGCACTTGACCTGAAGCTGTGGCATGAATTACTTCTTCCATTCGTTCGGGTATATATTGTGATGTTTTGTTTGTGAATAGAGCAGTCTCCCTGATGCATAAGCAATTCCAATAGGCAATCTAAACGGCACAGCAATCTACACAGCCTGCAAAATCACCACCAACATCAGTATAATCAACAAGAAGGGGCGGTAGCTTTATTGACACAAAAACCGAGTTTCGTATTCAAAGATTGGAACATTCGGGTTGACGTTTGAAAATTTCGGTTAAAATGACCAATGAAGGGGTTTAATTGGTGAACCATTGCTATGGGCCCGGAAAGCTGAATGCACTTCCGGCGTCGGACAAATGCAAGCAGGTAAAGAAATTTTCGGGTTGGGGCAGAGAAAACTACGGCTTCTGCACTCGCTGCGCCTGTTCATATGCCCAGGCTAGAATGCAATTCTATAAATTAAATGTGCTTTATGGCGCTGCACAATACCACATATGTCACGATCTCGCGGGATTATCAGTATGAACCACCAGGGTTCGGTATCGCAACGATTCTCTCGTCACTCGGGCCAGCCTGGTTGAACTTTGACCTTGAGTAACCAAAGTCAGCTCGTCTTGGAACTCTGATATTCCGCTTGGAAGCTTGGATAGATCACCTTTTAAGCTCTTATTTGGATCTCCAGCTACCTTACAATTTTCTCCATATCGACACATCAGTGCTGTACTGTATGTATGCAGACTCCAGAGTAAAGTAAAGTAGTACCTTATCTGCATCTCCCCTGTTCAAGAATCAAGAATCAAGATCGTCATGGATTAGATTTCCACCGAGGTTCAGTCCAACCTGGAAGTTTAGCGTTACCAGGGCTCTGTTCGGCGCGGGTTTTCGGACGAATAATAGTTCTAATGCCTTTCCCGTTTCGTCTGATTATTTCATCAACAACATAAAGACCCTCAATACTAAGTTCTAACCCTTGATTCTTATTTGGCCGCTAGTCCCTATCCAGATCTGGCTTTTCGAGACATCTTATATATCAAGTCAATAATCTACTGTCCAAGAACTTCAAATTGTCTCCCGCACTCAATGTGCTAACCTATAAGCGCTGGATCTCTGCCACAAAAAGGCCGGCAATGCTTACGCACCCATCACTCAGTCTTGAAGA
The DNA here is from genome assembly GCA_008692225.1 of Monilinia fructicola. Taxonomy (NCBI): domain Eukaryota; kingdom Fungi; phylum Ascomycota; class Leotiomycetes; order Helotiales; family Sclerotiniaceae; genus Monilinia; species Monilinia fructicola. The sequence continues at coordinate 1,255,598 of VICG01000016.1, forward strand.
TTTCAGTGGTCGTCATTAGTTACGTGATCTTTTCAAATGAATTGATTTGCGAGACACGCCACCATCACAATTGAATCCCAATTACGGACTGGACAGGGTTTATTTTCAATTACAACGCTGCTGTATTCGGATCTCCAACGCCTACACGTTGAACCCATGTACGGAATTTCTGGTGTGCCACCCTTACAAGTATCTCGATGAAATAGTCTACCGAATTGGGCGATTGGCATCTCTTAAGATACAGTTGCAGGCATTGCATCCTCCCAGTGACACGATGCTCCATTTAATCCTTTTGGTGTTGGTTTGGTGGGCTTCGCAGATAATTTTATGACCAAAGTCATAGCCTAAGTGCGACGTTCTTCGCAGCAAAATCCCCGGGGATGATCTATGTACAAAGCAGAAAGAAGAAATATCGATCGAACGTTATTACAGCGTATTTCTTCATGGATGTTACAAGCTACGAAACACCATGTTCATCAACCTCAAGGACAAGGGATTGCAATGCATCATCAAATGAGCCATGTATATAAACACACTTATTGTTTTTATATCATATAGGAAAGACCCGAAGTGGCTCAGATTTGGGCGCTGCACTAGCGGCAATGGAAGTCCATCAACCTACTCTATGCTACTCTATTGAGTTACACCCAGCCTTGAGTTTACAATTTCAATGGCAACATATAATGACTTGGGTCACAGCGCGGGGCTTGGAAAGGGGATATGTCTGGAAGCGGTGAGTATATAGAATACGTACAAATGCCTCGTCCCAATATTAACTTGGAAAGAAATCTGTCTGCCTGGATAAAGACTACCAATTCAATACAAGCCTTGGAAATGATAGATACAAATAAACACTAGCAGAGCGGTACGGAATTGTAACAAGGATTCGACTTTGCAGAATCCCAAAATATGTTGTAGGGCTTATGCCTATGATTGGAGGCTCTTTACCGCACTGGACTGTTTGTTAGTATGCGGGATTCAGTCTCGTTGTACGGAAGAAACCTGCCATGTTGCTACGAGAACCATTGTATCTACTAGTTTCAGTCCCAAACATTAATCTTGCAAACATTTGTGCTCTCTATACCAGCCACAGTACCCAGAAATCTTCTTTCGGGTTGCAGCAGGTCGAAGCCTTTGAAAATGCTTGATCCGTTTCGATATGTCAACACGAATATGATTCGTTAGTTGCGTGACATGGTCGGCCTTGGATTTATTAATTCTCAAGTTGGCTCATCTATTTACTGCTTTGAGCCTTGCACGATCTACGAATATAGACACTAAGGAGTATAAGACGAACAACCTGGATTATTAAATGGGTATAACCGGTGAAAGGCATCGGTAGCAAGTGGATGTCCAATTAGATACTTGAAGTGCAGCCCGCCGTAACATACATATTCCGGGCATGTTTCCTCCCATCCTTTCTTCAACCAGACCTTAGAACGCCCACACTAGACAATGGCCCAAAATCGTTCGCAGAGCGGTCCCTTCCATTGCGGATACAACGGTTGCACACAGACTTTCACGCGTCGCACCGGTGCTCGCCGTCATGAGATGACCGTTCATGGGGACAAGAAATATTGCTGCCATGAGCCAGACTGCAACTATCGTGGGGGGAAACGACGAAATGATTTCATAAGACATATGAAAGAAAAACATCCTGAACATGATGGTATGTAGCATGAAATTGAGGACCGCAATGTCTGCACGTTGACTTACGAAACCTGCAAAGACCACTTGTTCATTCCGGAAGATTTCAACAACCCTCAAGAAAGCCAATCCCCTTTTGCAAATTGTTGTCAAAGTCCAGAAATCATGCACGACTATCAATGTAGGTCACTTCTCAAACAATCACAAGCCTGCAATACCAATACTAATTTGTTACGGCAAGTTTCTGGCGATTTCTCCCAAATGTCTCCATTGCCGAGTACCAGTTTCGAACCGAGTTTCAATCCCATCGATACCAACGAGAAACCTCCAACTCCTACAATGATTCCTCTGGGTTTGACTGGAGTCCCTCAGCCCTACGGCAATATGATTAGTCCGAACATCATTCCCCTAAGACCTCCTGATGTCCGTGCCTTCCAGGTTTGCAATCTACCGCATCCCGAGTTTGAACCAGTACCGGCAGCCGCTACAGCGAGAGGCGACATGTGGGGTGAATTCAATCCATCAAATATCTGTAGTACAGGATCTAATCTTCAGGAGACGCCTGGTGCAAGCCTTGAGAACGAGTACGAACCTTTTGGCGGGCCATACAATGTAGGCCAACATGGACAGATGGGAGATAATTCTTATTACAAATGGTGATTTTCTTAGCTTTTACTTCTATTACAGATATCTCAGGAGGCTGTCGTGCGTATCTCTCAGAGCTGGGTTTAGGCTTGCTATTGGAGAGTGATTAGGTCTGGCAGCGATTGCCATTGACGTTCCTTTTGAATCTTGTCATTGATGTTATATCCATTCGCGTTATAACAATCTGTCAAAAATCTTGTATTAGGTTGGAATTTGGGATTTTCATAAGTGTGGTATCTTGTTTGTAAAGTAGTAGCAAGTTAGTTTATGATGTCTCTCTATCCTGGGCAACCACGATACAGCCATGTAGTAGGAAAATCTATGGCGCTCCAAACATGCATAGCAATCCTTCTTCATGAGGATCAAGTACCGCCCTTTGCTTCCTCCATATCATCAAGCATTATTACCCCGCAACTGCTACTTTGAGTGCTGCCATGTGACGAGAGCGGCTGTGCACTATATATAGCATGGAAAATATATACCAGCACAGGTTACAACGTCGTGAAACATCTTATTCCGTACAATTAATTCTATTGATCAATCTTGGTTCGGCCTATGGAACGTCAGAAGGTAGCTTGGATGCATCAAAAGTTTCCGGGAATATAGGAAGGCTAATTTGAAGACGTTAAGATTACCAATCGACAAAGCATGCACACATCGCAGCGCCATATCATGCAAGATGATAAGACTCCCCCCCCCCCAAATCAATATATACAAATACTTTCGAACGAAACATTACAATAATTAAATATCTGTACTGGAAAATGCGAACGTAGGGGAATATATTCATTGACACCAAACAATTATCAAAAAGGGGTCTTCGCCGACTGTCATTCTGTACACAGGGGCCAGTAAACTCACCCAACAAACGACATATATGGATGGACCTGAATATCCCAGCAAATATACAATAGATATCAATAGATACATGCAATATAACTCTCACCGCTCCTAATGACTGGAGTTTTTGCGCCATCCTTGATTCATTGCTATATTCGACGACACGGTCGGTTCACCCTACGCGCTCGGCAAACCCCATGGCCGGATTTGGAGCGAACCCCGAAATTTCTCGGCATAGGTCTCCCTAACATATGAATCTCCACTGCGATCAATGTTGCTGACCCAAGCCTCTCCCCTGGCCCCGAGTCTATGGGTCGTCCCGATACCGAATCGGAATTCTAGGCTCCCATCCATCCGGAGGCTTTAGTTCCCTGTTGTTAGTGCAGAATGAAACGATAGCACTTCGGACCGACATTTCTTATCGAGAAAAAACTGTACTACCTACAGAAGCGGAGAATAGTGACCTCATCTTCCGTGATCCATGAGCTTCAAACGCTCAGGCCCCTACCTCCCCCTATCAGCACCTCGCTTAATAGCCCCGCATATGATCGTAGAGCTGCCCCAACGTGGAAAGGCGCTCTGTGTGTATTATCTAATCGAATCAAGAGTATCTTCGGGGACTGCACGGCTTCTTCGGGACAAGGCTATGCGAGAATTTCCTACAGGGTAGAGATTCATAATCATTTGCTAATCAAAGTCAATCAGCGGGAACCCCATAAATCCAGTGATATACAGCATTGACGTCTTCGGAATCAAGAAACCTTCATTTTATTGCCGACAAGATATTTAATTTAAGCTGAGATATAATATTACTCCGCTGCCACATCCTCCTGTATTCATGTACCTAGAGTTTTATCCGCCTGCTTATTGTCGTGATACCGAAGCTCGGCATAACCTCGGAAACTTATGTTCTAGACCTTGAGACGTCCGGGCAAGAATGGGAATGGATTGCACGCACTGAGATAATATAAAATGGGCATGGATGTGCGAATAGCTTGTAGCGCCGTGACTGTTCCCTTGTTATCATCTCTATTATCAATATACCAATATCAACATCGACCCGATTGTCTGCTGTGATCGCGCCAATAGTGGCACCACATATCAATGCGTCATCCATACTTATTATCACTTAAGACATATGAAAGCTATAATAACATGAATCAATATTCCATTATAGCAATCGCATGAAGCATATCAATACGTCTCAAACTTAGACCATACTGCTTACACCTCGTCTATCCGGATTCCAGGCCCCAAATATCATTATCTGCATATCCAAACTGGATATCGAAACTTCCAGCTAGCACCTCTGGCAAGGTTCGAAATCAGCTACCTCGAATACTCCATCACAATTTAAGATCTGCATTGATCTCCACCTGACAAAGCACCCCCCCAATAAACGTTCAAGCCTGGGGTGGCCCATATAAATGCGACGAGTAGAGTTTATCATTGGATTCAGATTTTGCGATGTCCCATTTTGGACTCGCTAAAAGATCCAAATGCGGCTCGTACAGAGGATTCCAATCATCCACGGAATTGATGTGAAGCCTATCGGGGAGGATCCATCATTCAACGTTTATTTAGGGATATATCAACCATCAAATATCCGAGCAATCCGAATCTTCCCATCTCTCAACTCCAAGCCCCAATCATCATCACCATGCACCTGAGCACCACCGAAGCAACCCCAAATAACTCCACTCGAAATACAACACCTCTTCTCGATAGAGAGACGCTTTGCGAGAGGCGATTTCACAGCTCTACCTGCGCAACTGATCTCTCTGCGCCATCCTCGGCTCCAATTTTCGAGCCAGGAGAAACAGGGTAGGTTTCTGTTCCTTTGGGAATAGCTTCATATCATAGGTCACAATATCTCTCAGAACTCAATGTGCTAAGTCCAGAAGACGCGTATATAGTGTACGCACGACACCAGAACCCCAAACAAGTCCATCCAAGGACCCATCTCACGAACCAAAGAATCGCTCCCATCGGCGGCCAACCGATTTCCCCCCTCCAGCATCTCCACCACATCATCCTCCACTCGATCTAGCCAATTTGACATGCTGCGAGAAACGCCATGACTCTCAAACATCAACGTCCCCATTTGTCTATAACCCCCGAAACCAGTGCAAACACCACACATGTGTAGTATGCATCGTTTAAAAATTCAACATCGAGCTTACAGGCTATTGTTCTTACTTCAAGACGGCTGTGATACTACTGATATTCGATGACTTGGATTAGAGAATGTTTGGGTCAGCTCCTGTCAGAAAGAATCAAGATACAGTAAATGGACACAATCAAAGGTCGATAGATGAAAATCACATTGCATCATAGCACATCAACTTCCCATCTACATGAAGTAAGCATCGAAAACGACAGATCAAGTCATATTATCAACTCCGGCACAAACAATAGCCATTAATATCATTACATTGTAACTACTTGATCGCCCGCTCCGAGTTTCATAAGTCGCTCTAATCAATTCATTTTCTTCATGCTATGCGTCTTATCAACTCAAAGTGGAGCGTGAAGTTCAGCTCAGGCGAGCTATCGCATACAAACCGTACTTGCCACTGCAAACACATGCAAGCCAGTAAATCGAGTCAAATCACGCATTTTTTTTCTTTTTCCGACGTTGCTCAACCATGTTCCACTCATAATGCGCTTTTTTATTTGTATATCTGTGCCTTGACAACCAGATTAAAAACCGTGCATTTACTGTCTCCTAAGGATTCCCTGTGAAATTGTAGCGCGAGAGACGACGAGAATTACGTAGACGAGGACTGAGTTTCGAACATGAGCGTTTAAGCCCATCTCGAGCTTTCTCTTTCCGCCTCCAACCTAGCAATTCTTGCCTCATCATCGTCTCCGCCGCCTCTTCGTCCCTTCTTTCTTCCTTTCCTCCCACTACCATCGTCAACCTCATCACGACTCCTCTTTCTGCCCATACCAAATGCGCTGGTCAAGCCTGCAATACGCTGTGCTTCTTTCAGTAATCTTTCTCTATTACGTGCCCTCTCGTTCTAAGGTATGTGGATCGACTTCTTCCTTTCTCTTCTCGGGACGCTCTTTCTCCGAATCGCGTGAAGTCGTGTTATTTCTTTCTGAATCTCGACGGGATCGATGTGATTCACTGTGACGACTTGATCGAGACTTTTTCGCGTTCGCGTTCATGATCTCGTTGGCTACTCTTTGGCCCAGTTGGAATATTTAATGGCAAATTGATGTCTTTAGCGGATCTATTGCGAGAGCTTGCTCCTTTGATTTCAATGCCAGTTAGGCCATTGGAAACGAGAGAGGATTTTTCTAGAAGAGCGACTCGGCTCGATAGGAGTTTGGAGAGGAGTATCATCTTTGATCCTGTCCTCCGCATCACGGGACGCATGGCGACTTTGCCTATGGCGATGTTCCCTTTCACGGTCACGTTCGCTGCGTTCGCGTTCTCGACTTCTAGAACGTTCATCGCGATGAGAGCGATGGCTAGAACGATGCTTATGAGACGAAGATCTATGCTTATCATCATCTCTCTCTCGGTCACGATATTTGTCGCGATCACGACGACTGCTTCGATGACTTGATCTCTTTGAGTCTTGTGGTGAGGCTGATCTTGATCTATTCTCATCTTCTTTTCTCCTATCATCCTCATCTCTTTTCTCGGACTTTTCTCCATTTGCATCTCGTTCGAGATCAGCTTCTTCTTCGTGGCGACGTCTACGCTCTCGTCGTTTTTCTCGTCGTCGCTCAATCTCTTCCTCATCTTCAGAGCGGGACCGAGAAGTGGATCTGTGTCTGCGTCTATGACGTCGTTCTCTACTCCTGTCTCTCTTATGATCTTTTGATTTGGACCTTGATCGTGATCGATCTTTCTCTCTGCCCTGCGAAGGAGACCTAGTCCGACCTCTTTCTTGAGTGGCAGATTCCGGCGCTACACTAACACTACCCCGCGCACTAGCGCTAGCTTTACCGGCAATGGAAAAACTTTGGGTTCTGATATTTGGGAGGGCTGATTTTGACCCCTCACGCATAGCTTTTGGTCCAGTAGGTGCGTTGATAGGTACGTCAACTGGCTTCACAAATGGAGGTTGTATGGCAGTGAAACTCCCTCCACGACCGCCACGTGATTGTGAAAACCCACCTCGTGGGTGCATAGGATAACGCATATTTGGATCTACAGGGGGCATAGCATTAAAACCATCTCCAATCATGGGCATCGGTGCAAAAGCGGCAGATTCATTTGCCTCCAGTGATTGTATGGGTTTCGGGGTAAAATCATCATTCCCACTTCCTGGAGGAACATCTTGAGCAACGTCGTCTGGGTTTACTTGATGTTCTTTGCCGTCCTTGGTCGCAAAAGATACAGGATTTTGCGAAATGTTTTCAGCACTATTTTCTGCTTCGTTTGTGGGAGTGTCTTGACGCAACTCTCTGCCAAATTCATCGACTTTGACTGCAGTTCCAGGTTCAGTCTCTTCTTTCGGTCCCGCAGACATTGGCCCATTTTCATTATGTGATTCAGAAGATTGCTGAACTTGGCCAAATTGCTGTTGCAAATGCTGTGAGTGGTCATTAAAGCCATGTCCATGGCCACCCCGATTCTGGTGCCAACCACCTCTGCCTCTACCTCGTCCACGGCCTTGGTAGCCTTGTGAGTAACTGTTTTGAAAGTCATTGTACTGATTTGCGCGTCCATAATTACCTTGGTTAAATCCTGCAGCATTTTGTGGAAAACCAGAGTTATTTGCTCCATAATCACCAGGGCCCATGCCAGCAGCATTTGGATGATTGAAATTATCTGGTCCGACATTCCATGATTGTTGGGGATTCCAACCATTATTGAAACCAGCACCTACACCACTATCGAAGTTCCCCATGCCCATACCCATGTTCATGCCGTTCATGCCCATGCCTGCCCCCCCAAAGCCACCATTCATCATCATATTTTGCATCATCATTGGATCCATATTCATTCCTGGCATTCCTGTTATGGCGGTTAGTCTTCATTTCACCATAACACGATTGAAACTAAAACATACCCATCATCGGAAAATTCCCGAAACCTCCTGGAGCCATGCCATTCTGCATCGCCATCATCATCTGCATCTGATTGAAGTCGCCAGAAAAGCCCATCCCAGGAAATCCACCAGTAGAAGATTGGTCAAATCCAAAGCCACTCCCAAAAGCCGGGGTTTGGGCTACTCCAGCTTCACTCTCTTTCTCTGCGGTGTCCTTCTCCTCGCCCTTTTCGCCCTCGACCGCTGTGTCTACCTGCTTAGCATCCTCACTTGGTTCTTGACCAGGCGCAATCTCCTGAGTTAGAGTTAGTATTGACATCGAAGAATCCAAAATTATATTTCGCCCATACCTCAATTGAGGGTTGTGGAACATCATGCTCGTCTGCTTGTGCTATCTCAGATGTGTCGATTTCTGTCGAGTTGCCATTCTCCTCCACGATTTCAGTAGACTCAGTATCGGCCTTTGTTTCATTGGCAGATAAAATCTCTTCCTGCGCCTGTGGGGTGGCCTCAACAGCGCCAGCTAAAGTGTTCGCCTCTATCGGATTTGGTAAAGTTTCCACGGGTGTAGCTGGCGGTGTTTCTTTGCTCTGTTTAGCTAAAGTGTCGATGCGCTTCTTTTCCTCGGTTCTCAAAAAGACTTTTATCGTGGTTCGTAATGATTTATGAGGTTTGCAATCCTCCGAAGCTACCGGTGTGTGTTCGCATACTGGGCAGGAAGAAGGAAGAGTAGAATGGCCTTCTATGTGTCAATAAATGATGTGATTTGCATCGCGCAAATGGAATGAACTTACACGTCTCACAGATAGCCTGGTCACAGCAAGGTAAACGGAAAGCATTGACAGCTAGTTTGCTGCATATAGCGCATCGAAGCTTGATTGGAATATCATCTTGAGATAGAGAGCTGGAGCAGTGTGAGCCATTGCCTCAGTTGGTATTATTTTTGAGAAACATACCTGATGAGTTCGGCTTGTGCAGGAGTTGGCGCAGACATATTGATCAGTTTCTGACCAGAAACTTGGACTTTTCTCAAAGATACTGATCAACGCCGGCGTGTAGAAGTGAGACCGATATTGAAGTAGGATAGGAAAGAAAGGGTAAAAGGAACGGACGGCGCTCTACTTGCATGAATTATCAAGTCATACAATGAGGCTCATGATATTAATGGAGAATATTGGGAGTTTAAAAATGGTCGCGTTTATGTTTGCGACAGCAGATGTCAAGTTTTTAGCTTGATGCCCATTAAAATCATAAATTTAATTGATCGCGAGGTGGTCGGCAATTAAACTTTTTAGCTCCGAACTAGTTGGCTGGCTACTCCAGGGCGTGTATTTATATTTCACGTGGCTGGAGACTATATGTGGGATTTACGAGATGAAAAGAAATAGGAATAGGAATAGGAATAGGAATAGGAATAAAAAATCAAAGAATTTCAAAGAATATAAGTTTTAATAAGACTATATAATAATATACAATATTATATAATAATATACAATATTATATAATAATATTTAATAGTATACAATAGTATATAATAATATATAATAGTATATAATAATATATAATAATATATAAAATTATATAAATTTTAGTTTTATAAAACTATACTTGGCGTTGTTTTGGGTTAATGCCGGGCTAAAAATTAACTAAAAATAAAACTTATTTTAAAAAATTATAATAAATTAATAGATTTATTAAAAATTATAAATAATGCTTTATAGTATTATTAAATTAAAAAATAAACGTCTAGTATATTTAAATTCTTAAAAATGAAAGTTTTATAATATACAAAAAAGAATTTAAAAGATATACTATTTTGTAGATTTTTAGCTCGATATTAACTTAAAACAACGCCAAGTACAAAACTATATAAAGATTATTTAAAAACTATTAACCTTTGATGAAAGCATTTAATTAAACATTGTAAAAAAATATTATATATTAAAACTTTTTAATAATTATTATCTTTAATTAGTATTTATATATTTTATTAACATCCGAGTAGCCCTAGAGGTTTAAAGAAAAATCTACTTGTGGCTAAATTTGATGACTAATATCATCTGTGGTTGAAGAAATGAACTACTTGAAGACAACTACCCGGCTCTAGACACTCAATACTACTACGTACTAGGTCAATATAGTAGTTTCCAACTTAATTGCTTGCTATGACTTGAAGGGCTTGACATCATAATCTTTCTACTTGAATCTTTTTGATACTTTTCCCCCTCGATCCTTCTTTCTCCTAAAGAATGTCAAACTGATCATACCGAGTTGACCGTATCGACATTTCAAGATGTTGTTGGGTCAGGTTTCGTGGCTAGACATTGCCGTCTTTCTTTTCTTCCTCGCACCTCAACTAATCATTCATGTTGGCTTTTGTCAAACTGCCAGTTGTGGCCTACAAGCATTGCCATTCTTAAGTATGACTTCCGCGTATCTGCTCATCACAGTCACAATACTAATAGACACACAGTAATCAAACTACCTCTATCTTTCATAAGAGAACGATTCTTCACACCTCATGAAGAGCGATCACCTTTTGTTCAACAGGCTTCTTGGTTTGAAGATATTGTCATACGTTGTGTCCGATATGCTTTTGCCTACATTCCAGCAAATATCGGTCGAGTTTTTCTTTTCCAAAGAGGTTGCTTTACCGTTTTTGAAATTCCGCATGTTTCGCCATGGATTGATGGAATCTCCTATTCATTGGCATGAAGTCAATCAGGTAAATCTCTCATACTCACAAAACAAAATTGGATATGTGCTCAAAGTTATAGGACAACATGAAAGGAATTTGGATGGTTGCAGATGAGACCAAGGAACCAGATATCGTCATTTATTATGCTCATGGTGAGTTCGTTCGCCTTCATCTCCCGAGTCGATCTCGCAAATGCTAAAAGAATAACAGGCGGTGGCTTCTCAATGGGATCAAGCTATTTCTATCTAGAATTTCTTCTTGCCTGGTTGAGCCTTCTCAAAGACTCCAGAAAATTTAGAAATCCGGCCATCTTCGCATTAGAGTACAGCCTTGTACCCGATGAATCCTATCCCACTCAACTGAACGAAACCTTTGCCGGCTACAAATATGTATTGTCCGTGACAGATGATCCCTCCAAAATTTGTGTCAGTGGTGATTCAGCTGGAGCAACCTTGATACTCAGCTTGCTTCTTCACATCGCCAGACCAAATCTCACTGAGTCGGATTCAGCGGTGGAAACTGCATACACCGCAACCCCCGCAATGGCTGTTTTAATCTCTCCTTGGACTACCCTCGATTCACCACAAGATAAGAATACTTCAAGCGATTATTTAGATGCCAAGAACCTCCATCTTTATGCCCATCAATACGCTGGCCATCGTTCTTCGGTCTCGGATCCTTTAGTCTCACCAGGACTCTGCAAAGATATGGACTGGTGGAGAATGGCTAGTCCAACTAGAGGATTCTTCATCACTTATGGATCTGAAGAAGTTTTTGCTCCCGAGACTCGTGATCTTATCATGCTTCTCAAAAAATCCAGAAAAGTGGAGATTCGAGGACAAGAACAGATAGGAGGTATTCACGCTTGGCCTGTCGCGGCTCTATTCTTGAGTAGCACACCAGCAGCAAGGCGGAAAGGATTACGCATGCTTGTGAGTGAGATAGGGGAACGAATGGGAAAAGCACATTGAGGCTAGAACTTCACGATAATGTTTTGATCTCACGAGATCAATCAACAAGCCAATGAAACAGTGGAAAAAAAGATGATACATCAATATCAATCAATCACTGATTGCAAAAAATGGGCAACATTTCAGGACGAGCAAAAGTCTACCTCGATAAGGAAAGCTTGATCATGTATTATAATTTGCCCAAAAAAGTTGAGGAATCGCAGGTCAATAACCGCCACGCCAAAATCAGTGAAAAACATCCTCATCCTGTGGGTCACAAACAAACTCGGCCCCTACTTTCGGGGTCAAATATGGCTATCTCACAATGCCAATACAAAAGATCCCTGTCGAAGCAAAAGCAGCTCAGATCACGCCAGAATCGAAGACGGATCAAGCAGTGTTGTTTGGGAATATCAACCATGATTCTCATCTTGACCATCACAGCAGATACTGAATCAGTGAAGTCGGCGAAGAAGTAATCAACTTTACCTGAGGCATCTATTCATATCCCTGGCCTGTCACGTCTATAGCCATCTGGTCAATATCTTTACTGTATACTTACTCATACTCATAATGCCATCCAAATTTACGAAGTTGTATCTGAATTTCTGGTGCAACAATCCAACTCCACCTCCTTCATTCAAATCGCTTCACCATATGAATTTCGGATTTCGCAACGGCCAATCTTCGGGCCATCGGATATGACCTCATTTTTACAAAATTGAAAGAAATTTACATATCGGAAAAGAACCTTGGAAGAGTGATGGATAGGAAGAATAGCGATTTGATTTCGAACCATCATCACCTACCTACCTTCATTATGGTAAGTTCATGAGGCTTTTCCTTCATCTCCAATCAAGTTTCATGAAACCTACTCGAGTAGTCGAGTAGGATGCTCGACTTCGACATTTCTCATCTGCTTCTACCTTGGCACGAGCAACAATTCAACAAAGTTCCTCACAAAGCATCCATGCATGCTCACAGCATTCCAATTCCTCTCATCCCTCAATGATTTCACCATTATAAGACTGTCGACCACAATACTCAAGTATAGAATATAAGAATGAATCCAAAAGAATGTCGATCACCGGAATTCATCCAATCACACTTACCATATTTCTTACATCATAAGTTCCCACCTCCTCGACAATTTTACCCAAAAGGGAAATAGTTCAAACTTTAGTTGTGGAACTAAAACTTTTCTTTCTATCTCTTGGTTCTTATCGTGTTTTTGTGCCCTTGGACTGTGCGAATTGATACTTAGCTCTTCACACATCATACATATCTATATCATAATTATATATCTGATTCGAACTTTCCTTGTACCTCTGCAGTTCCATCTCTCTCATATAATCTTGTATAGAACTATATATAGATTTCTTGGACTTTGTAGATATCATAGCGTCATAGCGTCATAGCATCGTAGCATCATGGCACCCAGTCTCGAGACCCCTCCCCGGAAACAACAGCAGATGACACAGCCGAGCCTCAACCATGGGAAATCAAACCCATCCCCGGAAAAGGGCCAAGGCGTCCTCGCAACCCGCGTAATCGCCCCAGGAACCCTCCTCTTCCACGAAAAACCCCTCCTCACAACCGAAAGCCTCAACAACCCCGACACCATCGAAAAAGACCTCGCCCGCCTCCTCCGCACCCTCCCTAAAGAATCCCAACGCGCATACCTCTCCCTCCACAACAATTACCCCGGCCAAGGCTCCCCTCTCACCAACATCATCCGCTCCAACGCGTACCCCCTCGGCCCTAACTCCCCCGTCGGCGGCATCTTCCAAACCATTTCCCGCATCAACCACTCCTGCCTCCCCACAACCCAACACTCCTGGAACGCCCAGCGCCAGGAATTCCTCGTGCACGCCGTGCGCGAAATCCTCCCCGGCCAAGAAATCACCACCTCCTATCACGTGGGCGGGCCCTCCTCGGCGCGGAAAGCCCAACTCCGCGAGTTCTTCAAGTTCGACTGCACGTGTACGCTGTGTTCGCTGCCGGAGGCGGAGCTCCAGAAATCTGACGCGAGACTCGTGCGTGCGGCGGAGCTGGACCAGGCCATTGGGGATGCGGAGTCGGTTATGAAGAATCCGGCCAAGGTCCTGAAGACCTGTCGATCGCTCGAGGTGATCTATCGGGAAGAGGGGATTCAGGATCAGAGGGTGGGGAGGGTGTATTGGGATGCGTTCCAGATTTGCAATCGTCATGGGGATTTGGCGCGAGCGAGTGCGTTTGCGCGGAAGTATCGCGAGAGGAAGGTGTTGGGGAGGGGGAGGATAGCGAGGGTGCTCAGGAGGCGGCGGTGCTGATGGAAGATCCGAAGAAGGATGATAGTTATGGCGGGACGCAGAAGTGGAAGAGCAGGGTGCAGGATATCCCTCGGAATTTGAGCGAGGAGGCATTCGAAAAAGTGGTTGTGGAGATTGTAGATCTTTGACATTGTTGTGGCTTTCGCGCTGGGAGTTTAGGAAGGCATGGGGTACGCGCGATGCGATCTGGGGCATCTCGTCATCTTTTTGGTTTGGGTACATATATCCCGGAACCTTACTTATCTAGGTCCTCACTCCGTTGGGATATTTAGAAGCTGGGCAAGTCGCATTCAATTACGATATATACAGTACGATATATACAATATATACACAATACATATCAAGAGACCCACCAACCCCTTAACCCAATACCTACAGTGCCCCCATCCCAAAAACAAGCGACGTTGCACACGCACCCTTTCATCCCATCTCACCCCACCGCACCGCCCTCGTACAGCCAACCAATCTATAAAACGCACCCAATACCTCCATCTATCTATCTATCTATCTATCTATCTGTCTGTCTGTCTATCCTTCCTACGGTACCCCATTCATCGTGTTCATCTTGTTCATCCACCCCGCCTCACTGCATTATTCGTCAGATCACATCACAACGGTTGTTACATCAACTGTTGTATACTGATGCATTAATGTATGGATACACTTGACACATTAGGACATCAGGACATTGGCATGCTCACACAACCGCGTGAAGATGAACTCTATACATTATGCGGGGGGGAGGGGGGAGAAGCGGGCGGGAATCAGCTGTGGGGATTGGCGCGATGGATGAGGGATTGGTAGTTGGGGGGTTGGTGTGGGTTGGTGTGGGTTGGTGTGGGTTGGTGTGGGTTGGTGTGGGTTGGTGTGAGTAGGGAGGGTATAGATAGGTAGATAGATGGAGATGGAGATGGAGATCGAAATAGATACAAAAACAAATTTCAATCTCAATGCAAAGACAGTTACGTGGCGGTGGTTTTGTTTGTGTGATGTGATATGATATGATATGATGTGATGTGATGTGATGTGGTTGCGCGGGAAGAATGAATGGATGGATGAACGGGATGAAGAAATGATGAAATGATAATAAGGTTGAGATGGGTGATTTGATGGGTGGTGGTGGATGTGGTGGTGGATGTGTAAGTTGTGTAGGGTTGGGATGGAGGTATCTTTGACGATGGATGTTTTTTTGGGGAAGGGGGGAAGGTGGGGGGGGGTTGTGTTTGATGGATGGATGGATGAATGGATGAATAGATGGATGGATGTATAAATGTATATATGTATGTATGTATGTATGTATGTATATATGTATGTATGTATGTATATATGTATGTATGTATGTATGTATGTATGTATGTATGTATATAATTATATATTGTGATACTAAACAGGTGACTCCGAGAGAAACCCCACTTCAGTCGATACTAAGTGATAATTCGAGATGAACTGCAAGCATATCACATCTCAACGCCGCTAGAACGGAGAAACCACAACGGGGGAAATATCGAGGTTCGCCATATCAACTGCTCGCTCCGCGCGCCGCAACCTCAATGCGACGGCGACGGCGACGGCGACCGCGCCAACAACCACGACAAGCCATCCTTGCAGTCCGCGACAAACTGCTTCGAGAATTCCGCCTCGGGAACCAGGACCAGAACCCATGGGGGAGGCCGGGGTATATACCTGCGCTTTGGTTTCGACGCCGCTCTCCTGGAGCAGATCTTCGTAGATGAAGCCCTCGTCGCGGAGAGGATCCAAACCGCAGATTTGGAAGTACGTCGGGGGTAAATCTCGGTGCGAAGCGAATAGGACGGGGGTAGACAGCGACGATGGCTCCTTGGCGCCGTAATGTTCTGGGGTTGTCAGCAATGGCACCGAGTGGTAGGGAAGGAGAGGGGGATTTACTATCGAAGATCTGGGCCACTTCGCGATTCAAGAGCGGCGCGTCTTTATTCTGTTCGTAGCTCAAGTACGTGCTCTTGTACTTTTCCGGGACCACTTTGTGGGAGACGACGGGGGGGATCGAGAGATAGACACCGGTTAAGGGGGGGATAATTTCTCGTCCCGGTAGAGATGGGAGACTACGGCGGAAAAGTTTGCGCCGGCGGAGATTCCCCCGACGAGGAACCCCTTGCGGGGGTCAACGTTGAGCTCGTCGACGTGCGAGGCGGTCTATGTATTGCGTCAGTGCGTATCTTCGTCTCGTCGGATGAACAGATGCGTACCCATTTCAATGCGTCGAATGCGTCGTTGATGCCGGTGGGAAAGGGATGCTCGGGCGCGAGCCGATAATCGACGTTGACGGCCACGCCGCCCAATTCCGTCCACTGTCGACAGAGCACCATTTCGTTCTCCAGTCCGCCCAAGCAGAATCCGCCGCCGTGGTAAACGACAAAGACGGGACTACCGCCGCTTGGGGGGCTCTTGGGTCTGTGGATCCGGACCGTGATGGAGGAGCCGTCCCGGACTGAGATTTGACGGTCCTCTTCGATGAATGAGGGTTCTTTTAGCAATGCTGTGTTGGCGGCTACTTGTTCTCTCTTCGTTTCCAGGAGCCGTTGTCTCAATTCTGCGACATCTGTGTTGGCGTCCAGTCTACGGCCTGGATTTGTAGTTTTCAGTAGCTAACTAGTCTTAGCATCAATGATAACGAGAGACAACAGAAGGAATAGAGCATGAGATTACCTCCTCCAATTCCGGGTTGATGTTCGAAAGACTACGAAGGTACTCTGGGGAATGCATCTTGAGCGTGCGTGATGAAGGATTTGTAAGGCGAACGACAAAGGGAGGTATCGAGAGATGCGCGGAGTTCGTGGAGATATAACAGAAAGGTGCCCCGGAACGTGGAAGGTCCCAATTTTAATCCCTACATTCATCCGGTACCAATGGTCTGGAGAGGTTCCGACACTAGCGATCAAACTACAATTACTCGAGGGGCGCATCCCCACAGCTTCGTGAGCATTACTACTTTGAGAAAGGTTTCCTCTCAACGGCGGCCGCAATCGTGACCATGATTTTCATTTTCTGACGAGTCAAGGGAGAGACGAGAGATGATTTGTTCTTTGAAAGAAGGGATGCATGTCCTTTTGTTTCAAAGGGGAGCTGTTACATACTCCGTACAAGGAGAAGCCATTGTGCATGGAATCGGTGGGGGTTCATTATTCTTCCTCTAGAAACAATACAGTACAGCACAGCATGACAAATTCCCGAGCCTAAGAGAAATGATGTAAGAATGAATCCATATCAGGTAATCCGAGGGAATCCGTGACATGATGCACATCCGACCTGTGGGAATCTCCTCGCGCTCGGGACCTGGTGGACCCCGATTTGACTTTCCCAGACCTCATCCCGTTCAACATCTCAACCATCAAACGACACAGTTGCACGATTCGTGCCGACCAAACGGTCACATGCTGCAAGTGGTATGTAGGTAGTTCTATAGAGTATGTGGCAGGATAAATATCGGTATGTAGGTTGAATGAACATCCATCTAAGCTTAGTTCTATATGAACCTATAGAGCATTTCTTTAAAAAAAAGGTTAACTGTAAAACGCTACTTGGTGTTGTTTTAGGTCTATGCCAGGGTAAAATTTATAAAATAGTATATCTTTTAAATTCCTTTTTATATATCAAAAAAACTTTAATTTTTAAGAATTTAAATATAGTAAACGTTTATTTTTTATTTAATAATACTATAAAGTATTATTTTTAATTTTTATTAATTTTATTAAATTATTATAATATTTTAAAAATAAATTCCGTTTTTAGTTAGTTTTTATTCTAATATAGACTCAAAACAACATTAAGTATATAGGTTCAACTAACGTTTTACTGAATTTATAATTTTATATAAAATGTATAATTTTTAGGTTCAACTAACGTTTTACTAAATTTATAATTTTATATAAAATATATAATTTTTATATAAATTTATAACTTTTTATATTAAATTTTAGATTAAACGTTTTATAAACGTTCTTAAAATGTTTTTATAACGTTTAGAAAACGTTAAAAATTTAATTAAGAATATTCAATAATATTTAATAATATTATTATTAATAATAATAATAAAATTAATAATATATTTATTATTTGATATTTAAACATAGATTAAATAATAAATAAATGAAAATTAAACTCAAATATATATTAATTGATATAGTTTTATAAATTGATATAGTTTTATTAATAAATAAATTATTTATTTTAATATTTAAATACTTTTAAATATTTTAATAATTATTTTAATATTGATATTCAATTTAATTTAAAATATAATCAATACAAATTTATATTAAAGAATTATATATTTTTTATAATAATTTTACATTAGATTTTAAACGTTTTAAAAGCATTTTAATAACGGTTAGAAAATGTTTTAAAAACGTTTAGAATCTAATTTTAAAAATTCATAATTTATTCATAATCAATCAATTTTTACATAATTTTCATCATCAATTTTATATCAATTTTATACAAATTTATAATCCATGCTCTACTAGTCCACGTCCATCCGAGCTATCGACTCATAAATACAGTATGACACGCCTCATCTCATCACAAACTCCCCCGAACAAAACTCCCGCTCCACCTATGCACGCCGCTTGCACCGAACGCGGACCGTGCTGTGGAAACCTGGAATCGGGATGGATGCATATTATTGACTAATCTGACGAACTTCTCACGTGCTCCGTAGACTGCACAGTAGTCCGTACAGTACTGCATGAATGCCTTTGCTGGGGATCGTCTCCATCGTTATCAGATCACCCTCCCTGCACGCTGGCTGCATCACGAACCCTAAGATCGATCCCAGACCACGAATGCGAAACGCGAGAATAGCTACTGTACTGTGTCTACTGTATCTATACCTTACGCACACGTGGCACCGCCAGCCCGTGTGCGAGAACCCCTTCCTGCACGCGCGACCAACAAGGCGAGAAAGAGAACCCTAGATGCATCGACGAAAGAGTGCAGCGTGGAGTGCAGAGTGCAGAGTTGAGAGCGTCTCGAGACGAAAGTAGCCCACGACCAGCATCCTACTCCATTCCTCGACACTCCAGCGTTTTGTCGTCGTTTTCCTCATCCGCCTCATTCGGCACGTTATGCAGATCTCGTCATGCGATGAAAATTAAATGTTTGCTGGGGATGCCTTTTTTTTTTCTCTCTTCTTCAGGGAGTTGGTTCCCTTGATGCTTTTTTCCACGTGGCGCCGCGGGCCACATGTGTGTGGCTGGTGACGATCAGGTCGAGCACGTCTTTTGAGTTCCACTTTGAACAATTGCCCTCCCTACCGCTAGGGTGGACAGTGAGTGTTCGGGTGTGAATCGTGTAGGCCAATCATTAGATGATGGTATACGAAGATCGGTATGTAGGTGGTAGGTAGGTAGGTAGGTAGGTCTACATAGATAATGCGACCGGAAAACTCTGTGCGACATGGCTCCTGAGTCATCCGGTGACGATCGTAGGATATATACGCTGTACATAGCCATGCCCATGCCCACCCGCAGGTACAAACATCCCGCACGCCCGTTCGCTCCCCCCTCCAAAATGGCATCAGCCTACACCCCCGACCAGATCGACCGCTACGAGGAGTACATCCAGCTCCCGCGCAGATACCGCCGCCGGAACCAGCCCCCCCTCACCCTCGCCTACCTCACCGCCCTCCACATCCACCAGATCTCGCACGTCCCCTACGAAAACCTCCAGCTGCACTACTCCCCACCCGCACCGTCAGCCTCGACCCCGCCGCCCTCTTCGCGAAGATCGTGGGCGCCGCCCGCGGCCGCGGCGGCTACTGCTTGGAGGGAAGCACTTTTTTCAATCACGTGTTGCGGGCCCTGGGCTTCCAGGTTTACGCGGCGGGGGCGCGCATCCGCCGGCGGTCGGAAGAGGACGGTGTGCCGCGTGGTGATTACATTGGCTGGTAGCGTGATCCCGTTCCCTCCTCTCTTCTCCCCTTTGCTAACCTTTCCCCCCGCCCCCTCCAGGTTCCACATGGTCAACATCGTGACGCTGCCCGACGGGCACAAGTACATGGTCGACGTCGCGTTTGGCGGCGACGGGGCGACGCGGCCGCTGGCGCTGGTGCCGGGGCGCGCGGTGCGGAATCTGGGGCTGCAGGAGGTGCGGTTGGTGAGGGAGGCGATCCCGCAGCTGGTGGATCGCTCGCAGCTGCAGTGGGTGTATCAGTATCGGAATGGGGCGGCGGGCGACTGGAATGCGTACTACGCGTTTGCCGAGGTGGAGTTTCTGCATGCGGATCTGGAGATTGTGAATTTTTTTGTGAGTGGGAGGGTGGGCGGCGGGAATTTTCAGACGGAGAATGTTTTTGTGGTGGCGTTTTTGAGCGGGAGGGGGGAGGGGGAGGGGGAAGAGGGAGAAGGAGAGGTGAAGATTATAGGAAAGAGAATGTTGGTCAACGGAGTATTGAAGGAGAATCTAGGGGGAAAGACGAGAGTGGTGAGAGTCTGTCAGGGGGAGGAAAGAGAGAGTGAGGGTCTTGAGGGAGGTATTTGGGATTCAACTGATGGAGGAGGAGATCAGGGGGATCAGGGGGAGCAGTGTAGAGTTGAAGGGGGACGCAGATGGGCATGTGGCGGGGTAGAGGGTGTAGAGAAAGAAACAAAAATAGCATAGCATAGCATAGCATAGGATTTGATAACCGGGGAAAATATATGTTGTTTATTTGTTTTTTGTATAGGGAAACGGGGGTTGTTTTTTGGATATATAGGTACGGGCAAAGGAGGATGAGTTAACAATACAACAATATATTTTCGAGATCCGATGTAGGTTTCCTATCACTTTTCCGTGCTTGTGCTCTTTCAACCTAATTATTGTTCTATCGGTATGGAAATCACGTTTCATTTTAGATGGTATTCATATTTATATTTGTGATTATATTATTAGATATAGTGAGCTTCAATCGAAGTAAACGATCAACGTATACTCGAGTATTTTGGTTGATATATCCTGGGTATGATATCCACATTGGATCCTAGGTTTTCTCTAGGTTGGAGATTTGCTTCTCTTCTGTAAATGTCAATTTGATGCCCAGATCTCCTATCAACATCATATTCTTTTGTATGAGGATTTTGGAGAATCGGCACCATAAACTTTCCCCCATTATATTTCTCACATCTCCTGAATCCTTCCCTTTCCATCATTCATTCAACAATTTCTCCTCTCCAACATACCCTCATCTCCTGAATCCTTTCCTGTCCTTCCATCGTTCAAACAGCCTGTTCCCTAAAACATATACTCATCTCCATCTCCATCCTCATCCTCGCCACCACTCGCAAATGCATTCGCATGATTTCTTTGCCCATGTGCCCCGACTCTTGACCATGGGTACTTCAACTTATCAGTTTCATCATCACTAAAACCCATTACATCCTCATCACTATCATCTTCATTGAATTCCTCTAGATCTGAAGCATTACCGGTACGGTAAGCATATGCATTTCTATTGTACTCATCATCTGAGTCGACTTCGGCATCGGGGTAATCGGCAGTGTAATAATTTTCGTCTTTAAAGAAGGTTAGTATTCTTTTTTTTTTGGCAAAGGAATGTAGAAGAGGATTGTACGAACCGTTCTCATCTTCTTCAGCTTCATCTTCTACTTCCTCATCATTATCCCATTCTTGATAGAATTCATCAATATCAGATTCAGCATCAAGTACAAGAATACAAAATCGATCTTGTCATCCTCATTGTCGATATCTTCAGCAGGAACACGAATGTATGTTTCATAGATATACTCGGAATCACTATCCATATCTTCATCAGTCTCAACTCCAGACATGTGACCTTCATCGACCTCCATGGTATTCTCCTCGGGATGACGTTCCTTGTAGCGTAAAGCTGGCTTCTTGGGCTTGAATCTAGACGTTTGTAGCTTTACGGATAGCCGGCTGTACGGATGCAGGTGGTGTAGATTCTGCTACCTTGGATTCAGTGATGCTACGACCAATCTCTTGCAGTGTGTAAGCTTGCATTTGTGCCGCTAGATCATCTGTATCAAGACCCCAGGGATTGACTAGTGCAGAGGGTGGTTTTGACTGAGGTGCCGTGGTTTCATTTGCACCCCTGACATCTTTCTTAGGTACTACTTGTACTCTCGATCCTCTGCCTGGCTTCTTCTGTGGTCTTTCTTCATGGTCTGGTTTCTGCGTAGCTACATTCTCAGCCTCTAGAGCAATGTTGGCCACAGATGTCCACTTCTCCTCTTGAGTTTTCTGTCGCACCCGACGTTCGATAAAAACGGTAGCATTGCGCTTTCCTAAACCACTACCTGGACTCGAGGGAACGGCTGATGTTGCATTTCGTGAAAGATGGAAACGTCTCTGGTGAACGGCATTTTTCGTGCTTCCACTACTTGAGGGATTGTTTGCTTCCACGTCTTGTTTTGTAGGAATATCGGCAGATGGAGGTTGAGTCTTGGTGATTTGTTTCTCATTATTGACCTCAATAATTGGTCGAATGTTTCCATCATTTTTACCTTGAGTTCTGATACCCAAAGATCGAGAGCTTGAAGAGCGATGTAAAGGTTTGATGAGTCTTCCTGGAGGAGCGAGCTGAGGAGTCGAAGCACTAATCTCGATCTGCGGGGTTTGTTGTCTCGAATAAACAAAATCAGTTGTTCGACGTTGTCGTTTTGCGATGGCATCATCAACACCTGTAAAGATGTAGTTTAGTAATTATTTGACGCGCATAGACGTATGATTTGACTTACGGAGAAAGTCTTGGGGTAAATCTGTGGCCTTTCTCTTGATATGAATGGTTAAAGGTGGTAGAGACATCTTTGAAGAGGGGTTGAGGGAATGAACGCGATGTGATGTGGGAATGCGATGAGGGACCAGAGGGATATTAAAATAATAATCACAGTGCAATATCGAGGTTGCGATAGCAATTATATGACGATAGTTTGCCTGTGATATATGTTGAAGGTTGAGGTTGTGGGAGTAGAGGAGTAGAGGTGTAGAGGTGTAAAGGTGTAGAGGTGTAGAGGAGTAGAGGAGTAGAGTAGAGGTAGAGAGGTGTAGAGGAGTAGAGGTGTAGAGGAGTAGAGGAGTAGAGGAGTAGAGGTGTTAGAGTAGTAGAGGGGTAGAAGTGTAGAAGGTCGTACAGTTTGGAGTGTTGACTATTGAATTCCCATTCCCATTCCCATTCCACACACAAATCCAACCTCAGCCTCAATAAAAATATATTGTGGCCTCGAACCGTAAGGCTGAAATATCACATGTCTGAAGTTCTGTCCTAACTGTATTCAATTCACTCATATCATTGGTTGATATTAAATGAACCATCCATACAAACTCGGTACATTACATAATATAATTAATTACCTCATCCTCCTCCCCAAGTACGTTGTACAGTAGTGGAGTACTGTACTGTACTGTGCTGTACTGTGCGGAGGACTCCGTAGTCCAGTACTGTACTCTGTACTTGTATCTTGAATTTCTTCCCCCACTTTCCATATTAAATACTCATATGAGACTTATGAGGCTATAATGAAAAGTATAGTAATGAGGCTATAATGAAACAATGAGGCTATAATAAGACTAATAAGGCTATTATACTCTAGATGTTTATATGAGTAAATTAATTCTTATATTAATAATAACTTTCTTATACTTTACTCTATATTATATATAGCGTTGTCTTAAGTTAATGCCGGGATAAAAAATTAATCGAAAATATATTAATATAGAAAACGCGTTTCTATATACTATATATTTAAAAATTAATATAATATTATAAAAAATATTTTAAAAATATTATAAAATTAAAAACTAATCATTCTATTTATATAAAACTATAAGAATTAAAGTTTCTATAAATATACAATAAACTATAATTAATATTAAACAAAAAAGCTTTTAATATAAAAAATAATTAATTAATAATATTAGTATTTTATATATATTATAAAAAGAATATAATAAGAAGTATAAAAAAATATAATTAATATTCTTTAATAAAGATATTAAATATTGATAATAAAAATAATAAAAAGATATAATCTATTTTCTATTTTCTTAATAGAAAAATTATTAAAATAATTATAATAATTTAAAAGTTTAGAAAATTAAAATGCTTTTTAATATATATTAAATTAAAATAAAATATATAAAAAAGAATTAATAGGATCTTTATCTTATATTATAATATATAAAGTTATTTTTACTTTTTATTATTAAATATACTAAATTTAATTATAGTTATATAAAAAATATAAATACTATAAATAAAAATATTTAAACTTTTATTAGAAATAAATTTTAATTTAATTATATTTATTAATATTATATTTATATAATTTTATAGAATTTTTAAAAAAGATTATAATTAATCTTTAATAAATATAATTATAAAAACGTTATATAATTTAGAAATTTTAAAAAGAACTATAATTATAATTTTTTATAAAATATATTATATTTACTACTATAGCTTTTATCTAGTTTCTTTAATTAAAATAAAGTAAAGATAAATTAAGTAAATAGATATATAAATAAATCTAATTAATAAAAGTATATATAGAATAAATTAGTATTTAAGAATACTAGAATATAAAAGAAGATAAAGTATTAAATTTTTTTTAAAAAAAGTATAATCTATTAGTAAATAGAAAGAAATATATTATAAATAAAGAGTTTAAGAAAATTACTTAGAAGGGAAGATAAATTAGTATCATTTTACGATTAAGTATTTAAAACTATATTTAATTTTTAATATAAGTCGCTTACTCTACTTTTCGCTACCCTCTTATTTAATTAGCATTTTATATAAAAAACGATTATTTTAAACATATCTAATAACTTTTTAAATAATTAAATATAATTAATTAAAATTCTTAATAGTAAAGTTTATATATATTAATTCATGAATTCTTAAAAACCTTAAATTTTACGAATTTTTTTTATAAAAAGTTATATAGAATTATAGAAAATTAGAATTTTCGGTTTTGTATTTTATAGAATTTAAAAAAGTTTAAAACTGTAAAAATAATTATATCTTAAAAGAAAATAAAAAAATTTTTTCAGATCTCTTATTTAAATAGTAAAAAAATATTATAATTTAAATGATATATAGTAAGTAAATTGAATAGTAAAAAATAATCTATAAACTTTTATAAAATCTATTAATTAATAGATAGTAAATAAGCTATTTAAAATATATATAATTATTTATAATTATTAAGTAAATTAAAATTAAAAATCTCTTTATTTAAAATTTTATTATTTAAAATCTAAGAATCTATATTAAGGAATTATTATAAATAATAATAATTTATTAAAATAATTAAATTTAATTAAAATTAGTTTTAAGATTCTTTAATTATCTTTAGGGTATTTTTAACTATTTTTATTAAGTAAATATAATTTCTTTTTAAAGAGTTTTTATTTTATATTAGAATTTATATATAAATCTAAAATTAGAATTTTCATTCTTTATAATCTTTTATTACTCTTTTATAAAAAAATCGTAAAAATTTAAGATTTTTAAAATCTATTAATTAATATATATTTAATTACTATTATTACGATTATATACTAAAGCGAGTTAATAAAGGTTAATTAATTAGAATAAGAAAGTTAAGGAGAGAAGAGATCTTTAAGGAATCTAAAGATCTCTTATATATATAGTATCGCTTAACGTGATAAGATATTATATATCTAAGGCATATAATATTTATTATAACTATTATGAATTTTAATTAATTATATTAATTATATTAATTATATTAATTATATTAATTATATTAATTATTTAAGGAGTTATTAATATATAAAAATAGTCGTTTTTAATATAAAATACTAACTAAATAAGAGGGGTAGCGAGAAGTAGAGTAGACGAGTTAAAGTTCTATTTTAAACTTAATAAAATATTTTAATTTTTATAATTACTCTAATTTTAAAATCTTAATCCTATTAAGTAAATATAGTATTATATATATATTTAAATTTGAAAAAATGATCTTAAAGTATATATTCTTATAATAATATAGAAATAATAAAAATATAAAAGAAGTATAACGATCGTTATAAAGAGAGTCGACGATAATAAAGCTAATAGCCTTAGTATATTAGTAAAAGTTATATTATTAATAAAATTAATATTATTAGATAAAACGATTTAAATAATATAATTATAAATAAAAAATATAAAATAGTTTTAATAAAGATTAGCTTTATTATAATCTACGTTTTCTATTAAAAGAAATAATTAAAAATACCTTAAGATTTAATTAATAAATACTATTCTATATATTATAAAAGTATATAAATTAAGTATAAAATATAATAAAAATAATAATTTTTATTTATTAGTTCTTTTTTAAATCTATTACTTTTATTAATCTAAAAGTCCCTTTATAATATAAATCTATTTCTTTAATTTATTAAAAGTTTTTAATAAAATTAATTATTTAAACTCTTTTAATCTTTATATTTTAAAACTTTATATTCTTTAATTAATTAATAAAAACCTTTTTAATTTATAATTATAATACTTATTTACTTATTATTATTTTAAGTCTTTTTTATTAAATAAGAGATTTTATTAAATTTTAAAGATTAATAAAATATTATTTACTCGAGTAAAGATTTTATTTAAAATTAATTAGCTTATATTAATTATTTAAAAATACTTATATTTTTATAAATAAACCTAATATATAAAGTTATTTTTTATAATTTAAATAATATAGTTTTCTTAATAATAGAATATATTTAAGTAGAAATTTATATAATAGTAAATTTATAATTAAAGATATTATAAATTAGATATCTTTATTTAAATAGCCCGATATTAATTTAAAATAATATTAAGTATACTTATATAGTATAGTAAGTGTATTCTACTTATAACTTTATATTATTTCTTTTCTTTTCTTTTTCTTTTTTTTCGTTCTAATATTTAATTAATATACTCTCTCTTACTTTATTTCTTAATCAGCTATCTACTTAGTATATATAAGTATAGTATATATACCTAGGTAAGTATATCTATAAAGATATACATATATACGTGTATACTCGAGTATGTATATATATATATATATATATATATATATATACACATATATATACGTATATAATATATGCCTAGGTACATATACATACACATACATACCTTCATACCTGGCTACCTATATACATACTACCACCACCTACCTACCTATCTCTCTATTTACCTGCTCCATTTCAATTGCCTGTGACTGATAAATATATTCTCATCCTCCTCGTCCTCCTTGTCCTCCTCGTCCTCCTCCTCGTCCTCCTTCTCGTCCTCCTTCTCGTCCTCCTCCTTCTCCCTTTCCCTCTCCCTCTCCTCCTCCTCTACTCCCTCCCCCTCTTCCTCCTTCCCCCTCCCCCTCCTCCTCCATCATCTCAATCTCATGTCTTAGAAAATTCTATCAATTGCAGATCTAGATGTCCTCCAACCCAATAATCATGCGTGGGATAAGCTATGATGTGGCTGCCAACAATGTTGCACAGACGGAAGGTGGAGAGAGGACACCTCATTCGTCAATACGGGCATGTCTCTGCATATATCCTATCCGCATGTATGCATATATCCATGGATACCAAGCATCTTTTTTCCTGTGTGATGCAGCTCTTGGAGTCTTTGCCCCTCCAATGTTGGGTATACGGGGAAAGTCAGAAGCACGCTTGGTTACTCCAAGGGTCAAGAGTCAAGAGTCCGGAGGAAAAGAAAGGAAAAGAGTAAGTAAGCTTGCATGTCTAAAAGTGGTGTTGTGTTTTGCCCAATCCATTTCACATACATAAGTAAATAAGTAAATCTTGAATTCGATCAGTTGTTATTTGTTTATTCTGTATTGTTTTATTGTTTTCTTGTTTATCGTTCATTGTTCATTGTTCATCGTTCATCGTTCATCATCTATTATCCATCATCCATCCATCATCATCCATCCATCTAACATCCATCATCTATCATCTATCATCAACTCAATATCCTTTGTACCTCTTCACTACACTTCTCTCCACTTCACTTCATCTCACATCTATCACATCTACCACATACCTACTGAACCCCTCATCCATTCATACAAAGATCACTCTCATCCCATCTCATCTCATCTCATTTTGATATCAATATCAATATCAATCTCAATCTCAATCTCAATCTCATCCATCTCTCTATTCCCGTCTCGTCAATCATTCCTTTCTTCCTTCTTCCTTGATCGATAAGCTTCTTATCATTTATCAGCCTCATTCATATATGACGACACAACAATCGTACTGCACTTGATATTTGATCATATTCTATACACCTCCAGGGCTCATCTATCACACACATCACCCCATTCATGCATCGTTGTGAAGTATCAAATCAAAGTTGTTGCTTCTCAAAGATTTTCAAAAGGAAGCATCGAGAGATAACATCTGCTTCAGCATCTGCTTTAGCATCTGCTTTATCAAAGGAAGGATTCGTTATCAGAGCATTATTTCGAAAAAGGTGTGTATGATCAAGATATTCTTTCCTTTCTCTACTCATCTCATCACAATATCTATACATTCTCGCTTTGTATTTCTCCATGACTCCTTCTCTTGATCAGTCATTTCACAGTTTGGTAGTTTCCATACAATCCAATGCCTGGACATGCAGACAAAAACCAAGAAAACTCTTAATCTTCTACTTATCTTGAAATTCTTTCAAAATTCTGGAATCGTCATTTTATCTTCTACTGCTACTGCTACTGCACTTGTCCTTCCATTGACCATTCCCATTCACGCTTTTCTGCCTCCACCCGGACGTACTTCTTTATCTCCATGGAGCAGTGGTAGATTTCTTCTCTTTACTTGCTTTTCAACCCTTCATTGAACAGAGTAATGACAACCTGCAGAATACTAGGACAATATGGCAGATACAAAATCCAAAACATCCGTCGTCATTAAATATTCCAGACCAGGAGCGGCTCCTCCAATATATCTCGCTGGTTCCTTTCCTCAATCAGTATGGCAACCCCAGGAGATGGAATATACCAATGAATCAAAGGATCACTACGTATTTTCAAAAGCAGTGGAAGTCGAAGAGGGTAAAGAATATCAATACAAATTCAGAATTGGTGATGGAGATTGGTGGATGTCAGATGAAGATGCACCCATTGGTATGTTTCCTTCCCTTTCATCTTTTTTCTTCCTCACCTCACCCCTCAAATCTCACCATCTTCTCTTTTCTTACCTCGATTTTTGATTATCCCCAGGAAGGGAGATTGCTATTCACTTTACAAATCTTACTGTGCATGGTTGAAATGATTTAATGTTACGGGCATTTGACTAATATTATCATTTTTCTAGTTACCGATGACATTGGGAACCGAAATAATCTTCTGACCGTCCCCGTCAAACCCTCCTCTTCACCAGCAAAGTCTGTCTCCCACGAAAAATCATTGGAAGAGAGAATTCTACTCCTCGCACAATACCAGATCTTGATACCAAAGAGGTTGAAATGGAAAACTCCATTGAGTCATCTCAGCATTCTGCGACGGAATCTGGAGATAAGGTGTCGGAAATCCCACATCAAGAAGCATCAGTATCAGCAACCAACTCTACCTCCATTATCCCAGGCAGCGAGGGTGAAGTCAGCTCAGAGAAAACTGAAGCGGCACATGGCACATCACTACCTGAGGGTCAAAGCGACCATGCAGTTGAGCCAGAAAAGGAAACTCCAGTGAAAGAAGTCGACTTGTCTAGCGTGCCAGTTGAAGAGCTTGAAGTTTCAAACAGTGGTGTTGACGAACCAGAAAGTTTGAAATCACATGCTCACCCGGAGACTACCGAAGAATCGAAGTCGACAACCACAGAGCTCCCTGATTTCAAACCAACTTTCGCCACTCAAGAAGCAAGTGAGATATCCAAGGAGTCTCTCGACGAACAAAATGCGGTAGCACCTAAGGAGATTGTAAATAAAGATGCCGATGAGGTGCACCATGTCGAGACTAGTACCAACAAGGATGACATCGTTGAACAACAACAAGAGCCTATTCCAATCGCCTCGGAGAAGTTGGATAAAGATGCCGGTGAGGTGCACCATGTCGAGACTAGTACCAACAAGGATGACATCGTTGAACAACAACAAGAACCCGTTCCAATCGCCTCGGATAAATTGGATTTAGAGAAAGAATCACTTGCTGTTGAAGATGGAGTAAAAGAAGACACTGCTACAAAAGATGAAGTCACTGGGCACAAAGAAGAGCTCGCTCATATTGCTGTCGAAGAGCCAGAATCAAAACAAGAACCACCACATGCCAGTGAGATCGAGACAAGAGAGGAGAGTGATGCGAATAAGGTTGAAACTCTCGAACACCAAGAAGATGTTACCCCAATCACTATCGAAGAGCCGCACTCGAATCAAGAAGCTCACGTCATCAAGACAAACGAAGAACCTGTTCTTGTTCCCGCCGAAGAACCAAAATCCAAGCAAGAACTACACGTTGATGAGAGTGAGATAAAAGAAGATCCCATCCCAACTCACATTGAAGAGCCAAAATCAGTTCAAGAACCACTTACTAGCGAAGGTAAGGCAAAAGATGTAACCGAATTCGAGACAAGTAAAGCGCAAGACTCTGATATTCCCACCGCGAACCCAATCCTCATTGACGAAAGCATTGAAACTCTGGTCCAGGAGCTCGAGAAAGAAGTACCGCCAAGCTCTGAGATTAGCACTTCGAATCCAGTACTTCCAGATGATAACATTGAAGGTGTAGTGGAAGAACCCAGCTCTACCGAACGAGTAATTGTCCAGGAGACCGGTACCACCTCAAAACATGAACACACAATCGCTGAGCCGATTGAGGTCGAGGAACCCGATGAAAATGCCGCCTCTGTCAACGACACCGTCGCTCAAGAAGATGATAGCTCCAAATCAATCGATGTTGAAGAAATCTCCACAATTGAGATACCAGCTGATGAGACAATCGATGTACTAGAATCAAACCATGAGATCAACCCTACCAGCAAACAAAGCCTCGACCAAGAGAGTGTGGATCAAAACAAATCCGATGAATCCATTGAGATCACGAAAAACACTCCAGAGACCAATGAACAAGCAAGTATTCCATCCGAAGTTGTCTCGGCACCAATTGTAAACAGTCGAAAAAGTTGATTCCGAACCACGCCATGGTGATGATTTCGGAAGTGATGCTACAGTTGCCCAAAAAGATGCGCATGCGTTACATGCCAATGATGCTGTACCTGATCAGATCACCATTAGACAACAAGCAACCACGCCGGAACTCGCTGATGTTGCTGCTGAGGTTGCGGACGCTGCAGAATTGCTTGATGAAGCACCACCAACTCCCCCCATGTCGGACAAGGAAGCTGGTGAGTTTGGTTATAGACGACTCTCGCATACGCCAATTCCTGAAGTTGCAGAAACTGCTGCTGAGGTGGCTGATGTCGCAGCTCAAATTGACGAAAATTTTAAGGTATGTGATTATCTTTGTTTTAATGACAAGTTTGTGGATTATTAACTTCGTTCACAGCCAACTGTAATTCAACTACCAACCCCCAATCCAGACACTGTCTCACGCGGCCTTGATGGCCTAGAGCGTGATTTGGACATTGAAACACCAGCCGAGGAGCGAGCACCACTTTTTGCACATGAGTGTGGTGGCCCCCCAACCGCCGAAGATCGAGCTGAATATGAGCGCGCCCAGAGTCGATCATCCATCCCGGGACCAATGTTTAGAGAGTTCGATCCAAATGACCCTAGCCTTGAACCTTTCCCCAGCAATTTCAATCAAATATTGGAGCATGTTCGTAGACTTGAAAATCAATTAAGCGAGGATCAGACAGATGTTGAAGGAAATCCACTTTCACCTGTTGCCACGAATGGAAATCGTCATGCAGAGGTAGCCGACTTCCCAACACCATCACTTCAACCACTCGAGCATGAAAGCTCCCCATCATTGTTACCAATTGTAGAAGAGAATGCCGAGGGTGAACCGGAATCCGAGTTAACTGCTCTACCCCCTAGCATGGAGAAGTCACAAAGTGACGGGAACCTTTCGGATGAATCAAAGGACTTTGGTGGACAAGCAACTGGAGCAGACGACGCCGAAATTTCAGAGAGAGCTTTCTCAAGACTCGATATCTCAGCTCCCATCAATCAGAGCTCCCCGAAGCTCATCACCTAGACGCCCAGCCATGAAACTTGCCGAAAATCCAAGCAAGCTTCATCCAGTCCTCCCAACCTTACCTCCAACCCCCTTTGTCGAAAACAAATCACTCAATCTCGAAGGAAGTGCTCAAGGTAGTCCTAATGCAGAAGAAGGCAGGAATAGCCCAACGATTACTGTCCAACCTGCAACTCCAGCGGCGAGTGTTAACACAGAGGCCACTGATTCTGTTCCTCGAGAGAACGCTGCTAAAACGACATCATTTGCGGAGGAGAGTGGTGATTCTCAATTAAGGGCTCGCAAACAACCAGCATCCAATGTACCCGATAGATCCATCACGCCATCTTCGATGCGCTCCGCCGGTAATGACGCCAAATCCCGCAACTTCCTCCGGGCATTCTTTTCAAGTTGTTTTTGTGGATTGGATTGGAGGACTTATTAGGAAATTATGTGGTGGCGGACGTCACACGTAAGGACATCTTCCATTGGACTCGATCTTTCCTTATTTTTCTCTACATGATACCCTTGAGTCTTTGTTATTCATTTGGACTCGCATCAAGCTGATCGGTTGCCTTGACATGAACATTAGGCTTTTAGCCGTGCCTGCACTCCTCGTCGTCGTTACTGCACCCATCCTGTACTTCTCTGGCCTGGCCAATTTTGGTTTTGGTCTTACGTCCTGAACACATTGCGTGTTTGCTTTCAACGGATCATGTTTATATTTCGAGCATTATTTTTTGGAGTGAATCGAGGGAATAATGAAGGGGTGAAGTGGATGAGTCTGGTGGGTGATGAATGAAATGGTATTTGGTGATGCAATCAATTATTGATGGATTTCGATTGTGGGTGGAGGGGGGGAGGGGAGGGGAGGCTTTCTTCCAAAGGGCATGGTATTTACAAGATTGCATTGCATTGCATTACATTACACAGTATCTTAATGTTCTTGACCTTTAGTACTTTGGTATTAAAGTACTAGGTAGTTTAGAACAAATGAAAAAATCAAATGAAAAGAATTAGCACAAGGATGCATGGATGTTCACGTACAATTTATAGGGAATTAACAAATATGGTTTTTCAGAGTCATTTGAGGTATAATGAATAAAGCATAAAGTATAAAGTTTGAAGAGAAGCATTTTTTTAAATATAGAAATTTGGAGGAGCACGCACGAGTGAAGAATTGATGGGAATTTATCCGATAATGATGGATGGGTGAATGGTTGGATGATTGAATGGATAAATGTTATGTGGTCGATAACCTTACGTGGTATTGTTCTTTCAGACAATCCCATGCTGAAAATCAACGGGAAAAAAAAAAACACGAAATTAACATCCCATCCTTTAAAAATCATAACACATTAACGAATTGATTGAAATTTTTTTTTTAAAAGAAAAACTCTTATGATATAAAAGAAAAGCTTTTTAAAAATAATCTTTTGTATATTTTCATTTTGAAAAATTATTCTTTTGTCTATTACGTCAAAGGGAGTTGGGAATATATATAGTTATATTCTGTTTTGTATTGTATTATTAATACCTTATTTAGCTTTTGATGTATCGAGTTTGGCTATTATTATAGAGAGATTAAAAAGTTGTATTAAATGAAGCGTTTGGTTTTATATAATGAATCGATTTTAGCTTGGGATTATTTTATTATTATTATTTATTATTATAAAAGCTTTTTAAAATAGCGAGAAAAAAGTTATAATAAATATCGCGTATTTAAGTATATAATATCTCATTACGCTTACCTTGGTTTAAGGCTAGCTTAAACTAAGAGATACTATTTATAAAAAAGATGTTTTTGATTTTTTTTTAATTATCTAATGTTCATTATTTTCGCTTTAGTATATTATTATAATACTAGCTTAAACTAAATAAAAACTAATATATAGAAAAAATCTTTTAAAAATCTTTTTTTTTAACTTTTTTATTTTAATTATTTAATCTTTATTACTTTGTTTTAGTATATAATCGTAATTAAAAGTATAATGATTTTTTTATTAAATATAATTATATAAGTAAAAAAATCGATTTATATTTTTTAAAATAGTAATTATTTGATTATAGAGATTTATTATAATTTTATATTATAATTTTTTTTTCTTATATTATTATTATGATATTAATAGAAATTATAAATAATAATAAAATTAATTAATATATTTTATTTATAATTATATTATCTTAATTACTTTTATTAATAATATTACTTTTACTAATATATTAAAACTATTAAATCTATCATCGTTAATTTCTTTCGTAGTAATCGTTATAAATATATTTTATTAAAATATTATATATAATAATAATTCATTTTAAAATATATTAATTATATAATACTTTTATAAGTATATTTAATAAAAGTTTATTATACTTTTTTTTATTATAAAGAACTTTTTTAAAATTAATAATAATAAATAAAATTAAATAAGAATTAATATATTATATAAAACTAAATACTTTATTTAATATACTCTTTAATTTCTATATAATTAATAATTAAATTGAAATTATTAGAATTTAAAAATATAAATAATATAAAATAAAATGAAATAAATAAAAGTACTTTATTAAATACTTTTTAATATATAAAAAAGATATTAATATTTAGGAATTTTAATATACTTATAAATTATTTTTAAATCTTATTATATTTTTAAGTATTTTTTATATTATTTTATAACGATCTTTTTAGAAGAAATTAATAAGTATAAAGCTAATAGCTTTAATATATTAATAAAAGCGATATTATTAATATTATTAATAAAGGTAGTCAAAATAATATAATTATAAATAAAGAATATTAATTAGTTTTAATAAAGATTAGTTTTATTACAATCTATATTTTCATTAATTCTTTAACTTATTATAGTATTTTAAAGATTAAATATTTATAAATATATCTTACGTTTTACGATTGATTTTTAGCCCGGCATTAACCGGAAACAACGCCAGGTACCGAAAACAAAATTCATATTAAATCTTTGAAAATTTATAATAAATCAACGAGTCTATTTGATATTTTAAGTAAAACTTTAGAATATTAAGAATTACAAAAATTAATGTTTTATATATTTAATCTTTTAGAAATCAAAGTTTTATAATATATAAAAAAAGTTTAAAAGATATATTATTTTATATTACCTATATTTCAACCTTTAATAAATCGAATTTAATAATTATTATTAGAAAGCAAAAAAGTTATATTAAATAAACTAGTTCATAATATATAATATACCTATTTTAACTTAGTTTCATTTATTATTATTAGATTTATAAAAGCTTTTTAAAATAAAAATAAAAAAGTATAATAAGTTTTTATTATATATAATACTATTAGCATTATATTATCTATTAACTAGAATAAAAATTATTACTATATATAATGTTTTAATAAAATATTTTATAGTTATAGTTTAAGCAAAAAATATTATAATATAATTTATAATAAACTTATATAATAAAATATTTATTATTTAAATAATTACAAATCAATTTTTTTACGTATAAGTTCATATATAATAAAAAATAATAAATATAATATATTTTACTTAAGAATTAGATATATTAATAATTTTCATCTAAATCAATAGATAATAAAATACTTTTATTATTATATATAATAAAAATTTAATATACTTCTTTCTCCTTCTCTTAAAAAGTTTTTATAAATTTAATAATAATAAATAAAATTAAATTAAAATAAATATATTATATAGAATTAAATACTTTATTTAATACAATTTTGAGTTTTTATATAATTAATAGTTAAATTAAATTTATTAAAGTATCAAATATAAGTAATATAAAATAAAATAAAATAGTATACTTTTTTAAACTCTTTTTAATATATAAAAAAAACATTAATCTTTAGAAATTCAAAATGCTTATTATATATTTTCTAACTTTGTAATATTTTAAAGCATTTTTCATTTCATTTAGTTTATTCGTCGATTTATTATGATTTTCTAAAGATTAAATATATATAAAAATACATATTTCGTTTTTCGGTTAATTTTTAGCCCGGCATTGACCCAAAACAACGCCAAGTAGAGAGATTAGATTAGTATAGACATGTCAAAAGCCATTGATTGGTGTGTATGGATGGATGGATGGATGGATGGGTGGCTGTGGCTGGCTTATCACCGTTGAACTTTATACATGATTGATTGATTGATTGACCGACCGACCGACCGACCGACCGTACGGTATACGAAAGGTGTGGTGTGGTGTGTAGTGTACTACTGTAGTGTGGTGTAGTTAGTGTGTGGTGTACTAGTAGTGTACTGTGGTTGTGATAACGGAGTATGCCGTCAATCAATCGTATTCCGTATGCGATGCGCATAGGGATGCGTATACGGGGTACGTACTGTACTGTTGTATTTGGATGCGAGGGACGGGGTGGGGGAGAGAGGGGGGAAGAATGAATGGATGGGATGGGATGGGATGGGATGGGAATTATGGACATTATGGGATACTGACTGTATGGTACAGTATTGTTTATGGTTGATGTTGATGTTGATGTTGATGTTGATAAGAGGCGAATGCGGAGGGTTGGTGGATGGACGGATGGATGGGTGGGGGATGGAATAAATAGATAAATATACCGAGACTTTAATTTTTTAAGTGTATGTATGAGTCGGTGATGGATGGATAATTATTATATATACTTAGGCGGGTTTTAAAAAAGGTATATATAGATATAAAACTTATAATCATTCAACGAAACCTTGATAATATTTTATATAATCTTTAAGGATTATAGATTTAGTATTTTAATACTTATTATAAGAGTTATATATATTATAAAAATGGATTTTAAAAGAATACTAGTATTAAAAAGTTAGTAATTTTAGAAAATCTAATAATTTATTACTATATTAATTTAGATCTTGACGATATTAAAATTCTAAAAACTAGAATTATTAAAAAAAAATACACTCTTTAAAGTTTTCTTAATAATTCTTAGAATTTATTATTGTTTATTAAATTAATATTAATATATAATAATATAAAGAAGAAAGCTTTTTATTTTTAAAGATAAATATACTTATATAATTAAAATAAGCGAATTTATTATTTTAAAAACTATAAACGATTTTATATTTTTTAACTTTATTTATATATATCTTAAGTATAAATCGAGATATTAAGATTTTAAAATATAATATATATAAAATCTAGCTTTTATTCTATCTCTTAATATTAAAATAAATCTCTATTTATTACTATTATTTTTTAAGTAGTTATAGATCTTTTTATAATATTAATGTTTTACTTTAAGTATTAAAATACTAAATCTATAATATCTTATTTTTTTTATTTTATTAAGGTTTTAATAAATAAATAATTATAAGTTTTATATTTTTATACGCATCTTTTAATATTCCTTTAAGTAAAATAAATTAATTATTTATTTAAAGTATTTAAAGGTATTATAAAAATATATAGAATATTTATATTCTTATAGTATAAGTATATCTATTATAAGTATAATAATCGTTATAGAAGAAGTCGATAATAATAAAGCCGATAATCTTAATATAACGTTATTATTAATAATCTTAATATATTAATAAAAGTAACGTTATTTATATTACTAATATTATTAGTAAAAGCGGCTAATATAGTATAATTATAAATAAAGAATATTGGATAATTTTAATAAAGATTAGTTTTACTACGATCTACGTTTCCTACTAATAAGAGTCTTTTATTAAGTATTTATTTATTTATTTATTTATTTATTTATTTATTTATTTATTTATTTATTTATTTATTTATTTATTTATTTATTTATTTATTTATTTATTTATTTATTTATTTATTTATTTATTTATTTATTTATTTATTTATTTATTTATTTATTTATTTATTTATTTATTTATTTATTTATTTATTTATTTATTATTTTTATTTATTTATTTATTTATTTATTTATTTATTTATTTATTTATTTATTTATTTATTTATTTATTTATTTATTTATTTATTTATTTATTTATTTATTTATTTATTTATTTATTTATTTATTTATTTATTTAAATAAGATAATAAAATAACTACTCCATATTAATATACGCTTCTATAAATATAAGTAGACGATTAGTAATTAAGTGGAATAAGTATACCGACGCTTGAATTTTGAGTGGTTGGTTGGCTAGTTGGTTGGGTCACTGGTGGGTGGCTTAGATATGAATTGAATAACCTAGAAGTGGATTGCTATTATTATAAGCATCCTCAAAGTCACTCTGTATATCTCCTCCGTATCTACCTTCCTACATTTGTCCATTTTACATTCACACTCTGTACTCCGTGCATCTTCTATCAAGCTTTCTACTCGATTAACCCATACCTGCTCAGTAGTACATGTAGTACATGTAGTACATGTAGCACATCAAAACATCGGTTCCATCGGGGTTTAAACACTCGCCGGTTGGGTTGATCATAGAACCTTATTATGACAAGTAAGTTTCGGTCTGCGTTTTTGCGGTCTGCGTTATTTTGTTAGGGGGCGCTAGGTCACGTAGGTGTGTTAGATGATGCCGCTAGATATGGTGGTTGAGGCTAGAAGGTCGAGAGAAGACAGGGAGAAGATCTGTTCTGTTATTCTGGGGCTGGTGGGCTGGTGGGCTGGTGGGCTATGTATATTGTTTTGAATGGCGGCTGTGAGGGTTTATGCTGATTTTTAGTAGGGGTTCGATAAGTTTAGTAAGGGGTAGGGGATGGGATGGGATGGGATGGATGGGATGGATGGGATGGATGGGATGGATGGGATGGGATAAGATAGCATAAGATCCAAGACATAGGATAGAACAGAATAATTACTATAGGATGGATTATCGTTGAATGGGTTACAATAGATTATAACTAATAGATCAAAATAAGTAAAGGATATTTTGATGTTTTGATTCAAAAACGACTCTCGTGAAGAGATCCAACTAATAAATCCATGCATGTTTAAATCGTTCTTAGAGAACCTGGGAAGGTTTAAAAGGGGGACCTCGGGACTGCTCTCTAGACAATTTAGGCTTAGCTCAATTTATAGATCTTTAGACTGATTTATACTTATATTATTTTTATACCAGATTGTCGAATCATATCGTAGCAAATAAGATTAATTATCATTTTATATCTCACTATAATTATGATTTTCCTTATCCTTGCTAATTCATCCTCATACTTTCATTTCTATCCCTTAATTATAATTCCAACTTCTATCATCACACATATGGATACACAAACACAACAAACACATCCATGGATATATTTACATACTCACATACACACATTTACTTTTTGCTATCGTATTTATGAGTTTTTAATTGTGAATACCATTACAAACTATTTCCTTCTTCATTTTGACTTTCTTTCTTTATTCAATCCTTTGATTATGTTCTAACATTATCCATCCTCCATTATCCATTGTCCATTGTCCATTATCCATCCTCGTTCAACCATTTATTCCGCTCCTTCAACCAAAACACAATTATTCCTTCAATCATTGAATGCAACCAAACCAAAAACCTCTACTACTCACCTGCAATACCAAATATACTTTCAACGAACACGGCAACGCATTGAATGATATTAAAATATTATCAGATGAAGGGAAAATTGGTAATAAATCGATTACAACATCCCTCCAAGAATCCCATAACGGGAAACCTCTCCCTACAAGATGTCACGATCGTCCTCACCGCGATATGATCCCCTCCCTCGAAACTCCATCGATGCCAATGAATACACCTACGAATTCAAAGATAAATCCGCTTCTTCGCGACGCGTGGCGTCGAAACTCCTTCGAGCCTTTAGGAGAATCTGTAAAACCTACATACATCCTTTTATCTCTCATCCTATTTCTGTGTTGGCAAATCATCTTCAATGCGAGTTATACGAATCCTCCGAAATTCTCCATCCCGACTGAGGAAAAGGTGTTTTATCGCGGCCAACATCGTGGATGAGCAACTGATCGATGGGTTCTGGGGTGATAACTTAGTTGCGCTGGTGGAGGCGATTGGAAAG
This sequence comes from Monilinia fructicola, assembly GCA_008692225.1. Taxonomy (NCBI): domain Eukaryota; kingdom Fungi; phylum Ascomycota; class Leotiomycetes; order Helotiales; family Sclerotiniaceae; genus Monilinia; species Monilinia fructicola. The sequence goes on from VICG01000016.1 coordinate 1,295,879, forward strand.
GAGAGGGTTTTCGTTAGTGTGTATGGGGACCTAAAGATGCCTTGAAGAGATTGAATGAGAGGTTACCTGGTGTGCCGAAGAAAATTGTCGCAGAGGTGGATGATTCGATTGATCTTTCGACTCTACATCGCATTACCTTGCCGAGTGGACAGACGGGGGTGAAGAGGATTGAATATTTGGCTGATGTGAGGAATAAGGCTTTGGATCCAATTACGTCAGGGAATGTGACGGAAAAGTATGAGAGGGTGCTCTTCTTGAACGATGTTTTCTTTGAAGTCGAGGGGGCCATGAGGTTGTTGTGGGGTACGAATGTGAATGAGGAGGGAAAGGCGGAGTATAAGGCGGTTTGTGGTGCTGATTTTATCACGAGCTGGAAATATTATGATACGTATGCTACGAGGGATACCGAGGGTTATAGCATCGGTGTGCCGATTTTCCCATGGTTTGGAGGAAAGGGAGAAAGTACTAGTCGGAATGATGTTTTGGCTGGAAAAGATGCAGTCAGAGTTAAGAGTTGTTGGGGCGGTATCGTGGCTTTCGATGCGAGGTTTTTCCAAAAGGAAATTGCAAATACCACTTCCGCGAGTCCGCAAAAAAAGGAACCAGAAGCCTCGGATCATGTTGATAAGCCTTCCACCTCAGTCGCAGAACTTCCCCTCAAATTCCGATCCGAGCCAGAATCATTTTGGGATTCTTCAGAATGCTGTCTCATCCACGCCGATATTCTCGCTACACCCGATTTCCCGGATTTTACTACGAACACCAATGAGGATTGGGGTGAGGGTATCTTCATGAATCCTTTTGTGAGAGTGGCATATGATAAGAAATCATTCACCAATATTAAATATGCGAAGAGAATTGAGAGATTATTTGTGCCATGGCAAGCAATCATCAATCATTTTGCTCATTTACCACGATTTAATGATAGGAGAGAGGAGAGAGAGGGTGATATTGTACGGGATAGATTATGGATTCCTAACGCGTTTACGCCGGAACAAGAAAAGGCTATGATTGATTTACAAAAGGATTTTGGTGGAAAGTATGGAAGTGCTCCTAAATCTGCGGATGGCAAAAAAACAAGAAAGGAGAGATTTGGGTGATGAAGATTCTACCTGGCAAGGGTTTGATTCATTGCAGTATTCATCAGCTTCATCATATTTTTCGGCTATCGTTGGAGGTCTTAAATCCCGTGCTCAAATTTCTCGACCATCGAGAATCATGCATGCGAAAAGACAGATGACTCCAAGCGAGGGGGCGATAGCAAAACCAAAGGGATACTGGGAGAAAGAAGGACATTATGTGGATTATGAGCGGGTGGCGAGGAAGGGGGGGTATTGTGGAGTTAGGCAATTGACGATGTTGAGGGAGGGTGTTATTGGGGTTGGGGGAGAAGGGGTGGGGAAAAATTTGAGGGGTGAGGTACCTCCTAGAGAGGATGTTGGGAGAATCTGATTTTGTTGATGGGGAATGAGAGGAAGGGCTAATACTGGAATGGAGGATTTGTTTGATTGACTAATTGATTGATGGGATTTGATGAGATGGGATGGGATGAATATATCATTCCATATATTAACGGCCGCTTGCTTGTTTACTTGTTTATTTGTTTCCTTGAAGCATTCGCGGGTTACAAAATAGAGGGGTACTATCAGTTTAGCATGATTTTGGCAGTAGCTAGTTGATATCAAGCTTGCTAGCTTGCTTGCTAGCTTGCTCACTTGCTCACTTGCTCACTTGCTATTCACTTGCTTGCTTGCAAACAATACCAAATATGGGATCATGGCGTTCTTGGAATAGGATGGGAATTTCATGTATGGCATGAATTGGGATGAACTTGCTTGCTTGCTTGCTTGCTTGCTTGCTCTAGAGAATCCTTTATCTATATATACCTATTTATTATACGCTTCTTTATATCCATCTATCCATGTTTAATATCTGTTGTTTGTTGTTATGAATGGGGTGTGTTTTTTCTGGTGCATCATTTGTTGATGGGGATAGAGGGGGGAGGGGCTATGAGAGGGAGGAGAGGGAGGAGAGGGGAAAAGAAGAGATGAGATGAGGGTGGAGGAGAGGAGAGGAGAGGAGAGGAGAGGGAGGGGAGGGGAGGGAGGGGGAAAGGAGAGATTAGTTGGTAATCTTCTTCTTCTTTTTTCTTGATGGAAAAAAATCGAAATGGGTTTGCGATGCTTGTGATTGTGATTGTGATTGTGATTGTGATTGTGATTGTGATTGTGATTGTGATTGTGATTGTGAGATTTGGGCTGGCCGGTAGAGTGGGAGGGAGGGAGGGAGGGAGGTGGTGCTCGAGTCGATGCGATGAGTACATGGGAGAGATGAAGCGAAAGGGCGGAGGGCGGAGGGCAGAGGGCAGAGGGCAGAGGGCATCGTTGGTTGATCGGTGGATCCTTCGCGGCTTCGATGCTCTGTCCTCGGAGCGCGGAACGCGAGGTTCACGATGGAGTGAGTGTACTTGACGGATCTGGACTTTTTGGGATGACAGAACAGAATAGTGGGTGGTGAGATTTTGTCATCTTCTCTCTTCTTTCTTTTTTTCTCTTTTCTTTTCTCTTTCTCTTTCTCTTTCTCTCTCTCTATGTGTGCGTGTGCTGCTTGTGTTAGAGCATGAGTTGACGCGTCATGTAATTCATAGTCCCGACCGTATAGAAAGATATATGATTGTTAAACCCTCGCTTAGCTCCTTCATTACTGCTCTAGCTTCTTCGCTAGAATATGTATGCTTCTGTGCATCTCGATAGTTCTTTAGATTATACTTTATTAGATGTATATAACGACATCTATTTTTTGTAAATGTTGTGTAATGGCAAATTATGTTTGTGCGGTTTGGCGGATCTAACGAATTCTAACATGACTCGAAAACACTCTTGTTCTAGGAATATAGATAGAAGCTCATTTTTACCATGGAGCACTTGATCGAGGACCACAAAGAAATTACATTGATCCTATGGTTAGCAATTGAAGCTTTCAAAAGCGGGGAGCCTGCAGCGAATACTGGGAGATGAGCCTGAGAAAGTTTTCCAGGCTAGAATTACAATCTGGCTAAATTAGATTCAGAGAAGCTTTTCGGCAATGGACTGGATTATGGCTGTTCTAAAGAGATATCAAGATGGAGTGTCTAGTTTTCCGGATGTTTGTATGGCGCACTACGCTACGCGCTAATGTCCCGCCATCTTACATATTAGTCGTTCCTTGACCTAGCTGGTTCTCCCGCAAGCAATAGCAAAATGTCAGGCTGGTGTTATAGTGACTTCACATCACCCACCACCCCATGGTGATACCAACAATTTCTAAACCGACAGGCTTATACTACTCGCTGGTATTTAGGGCTATTGTTTGACTGGTTGCGTGATTACTTCGAGGTCAGTTGTAAATTATCTATTGTTTAATCATTAAAGATGACAGGCTTCGAGGGGAGCGGTCTCTTTCTATTGATATTGAATGATGTGAAGATATTATATGCGTCCGCAAGAAAGTTATGTGCCGACGACACACAGGAATTTCTAAACTGTTTGAGCCTCAACGGGGGGTGGGACTTCAAATGGTGAATGATATAGTTCGTCTAGATTGCAATGCCCAATTGTAATCAGGAGAAGCCCTGGTTTTGCTCTCTCTCACTTGAAGCTGCCCCTTCTTAGCGTTCAGTGAGGGACGATCAGGAAAGATATGACGTATGTCTACTTGCTCAAACTGACTTTTACATCTTCTTCAAGTATTCAGTTGTATCCTTTCTTCATTTCTTCATTTCCGCATCGCTTTATTTCACATTTCACAATATCAACTTACGTTTGTACATTTACAACTTCACAACTGCTAGCCTATAGCTACAACATCATTGCTATAGCATCAAAACTTAAACTCTTTAGCTAAAAACTTGCAATAATAAGGGAGTGTGAAGGAACCTGTAAAGGTGAATGACCCCAATCAAATCACTCCAGAAGCAACAATGAGACTGATAGTAACACAAACCCTGCAGTCTTCAAGTTCGCGCATCATGGATTCAAACCGGACACCGCAATCGTGATTTGAGATCAAGAATTCCACGTTCATGAGGTCATGTTGAAGACTCATTCTTCTTGGTTCTGAGCAAGCATACACTGGTCCAGACGACAGAATAGGCCACGGAAATCTCAACTAAAGAAACATGAATATGTTTCCTTCATTGATGAGACTATAGATGGCTGGAGCTTAGAGCGTCTGGTAAGCTATACCCTAGTTTCTTAAGCTGTAGTTTGGGGGTATTTGATTGTTTGGACTCAAGTTCAATAATGAGAGACTTGGGATTCTTCAAATGACTTGATGACTCAAGTCATTTGAAAGATTCAAACTATTTCCAATATCAAGATCATTCAAAATATTCAATTTGCTTGAACGATTTGAGTCAATTGAAAGATTGAAGTGAGTTCAAAGATTCAATTAAATTGAAATGTTTAGACTACTTCGAATACTGAAACGTTGGTCATTCCTTTTAGTTCTAATTATTGAATACTCTGTGCTCTTCTGAATTTATATTTACCTCGCTAAGATTTCGCAGTCAAAAGATGTCGAATCCGCGAGTAATTCTAACCAGTTCAAGAATAACCCGAATCCATTCAACCACTGTTGTGATCCCCACCGTCGCCGCTGCAGAGACGAATCACTTCTTAGATGATCACGAGAGAGCGTTATTGGAGCCTGAAGCATTTCGCAAACTCTTGTGTGCCATCTATCGTGTTCGCACATCCAACACTTCGGTTGAGGAACTGGTAACCATAACTTGCCCTGCCGAGTATTATTGTGCTTTGCCAACTGTCTCTTGGTCAATCGAGTCATCTTTGCTCAACGATACCAGTTTATTCCATCACCGTGCAGAATATGTGTACGAGATGTACGGAGCTTTGCAAGCGGCAACCAAGCCGAGAAACCCGGTTCTGTTCCGTGAACTCATGGTATGGCAGTCTCGGATTGGGATGTTCACATAGATCCCGACCGCGTCAAAGAACTGGAAGGGAAAGCCCGCTTGGGGGTTGTCATGATTGCTCACATAGTTAGCGCCATGTCAAACCAAGCCCGGAATGAACTCTCTCGGGCAGCACGCAACCCTTTCACCCATCTCGTCGACGTTGGGAAAGATACCAACTCGACCATGGGGCTGTCTCACCTTACAAATCGAGTTATTTGCATTGCTCTGAACAGTTGGATTACCTAAGAAAAATCAAGAGCAATGTCCCGGAGGATGGTTCGGAGAGTGATTCAGAGCTTTTTAGGTCTGCGTTAAACTGATTAATGGATATTTTAAGTCGAATACTCAAAACAAATCTGCGCTGGTCACCGATTCCAGAACTCGAGGATAGACATGTCTTTTATTGTGCAGAGGTTCCAGATGATGAGCTACCATGGGATACGACTGTAACAGATTGGTGAAGGTCAAATTCGAGTTGAGTCTGTCAGAATGGAAAGGATGTGATTGGTATGGCTTTGGTATAATGATATACCCCAGCGTTCGGAAATTTAGATTTCTCTTTCTTTGTATTTAATTTGTGGTATAGCATGTAATTGAATATTATGAATTTTAGCAGTTCGATTTTATCGGTTATTTAGCTGTAGAGACTTTGCTTCGGCTTTTCCTACTTACGAAACATACATTAAATACGATTCAAAGAAGGAACATGCCTTTGTACGTGAGTGTAGGTATGAGCTTGGGTATTTGTATATGCATGAGTATAGGTATGAATATAAAGAAGCTTTTTGTACAATCTTTTTCATCTATTTAGTAAATACCAATCTCGAAATAGACATCATATAACCAGCATATTATACACTTCACATTCAGTACATTGCTCTGTTTGTAGTCGGGTTATCAATAACAAGGAATCATACAGAATAAGATCAAGCACTGCAGATTTCACACGTGGACCATCAAGTTGATACCAATAGAGGCATTACAAAGTATGATGGACTCCTAGACATATGAGATGACTCGATTGCCAACTCTGAACTGGGCCAATCAAGGGTTTCCAAGGTTTGGAGTATGCCGATACTTCAAGCTTGGCATGGGAATGCGATTTCTTTTCCTGCATCGAATGCCGCATGAGACGAGTTAGTTTTTTTAAGAGCTTTATGGAAAGATGTTTGCTATCAGCGAACAGCGCTTTGAGTCTTTTGAATGCCCCAAACAAATCGGATATTCAAATCTCTCACATGTATCTTTGAGACGTTAAGTCAAAGTCAAGATTCGGGCCTCTCTGAGTCTTTTCTCCTTTTAATAAGATACAGGTAATATAAAGATTGGGGTGGAGAGAAAGTCCGGAAGGATAGATGGACACATGGAAGACGATGAACTTGGGATGGACTAAATGAGTATAGAAAACTGGGAAAGAATCATTAGGGAGGACCATTACGCTTTCACTATTCAGCTCTTAAGTATATTATAACTTCAGTAATTTTCATGGAGTGGTAGTTATATAGGGAAAATACTTTCACATGTCACTGTGAAGTGATGATGGGCTAGTGGTTGGGTTTGAGATTGATTGAATGGCCTGATAGGTGACAAAATTCTGCAGGGGCTTCTCGAAGTTGCGATGAGAGTGTGGATGGGGATGAGATCGGGTGTTTGGGCTTTTGCTTTTGGAAGAAGTGAAAGAGGAATAGGGGACTGGATGGAGAAGCAGTGGAAGGACGAATAAAAGCAGTGAATACAAAAAATTGATGAAGAGTGAGTGTGCCGGAACAAAGATAGCACTGAAGGCCAGTCATTTTCACGGTAAAGGCTACTTCCCAATCTCATACCTTCCCCTCCTACCTAACACCAATTCACGATTCTTCACCAACCCAAAATCGAAAACCTGAGAGGTAGCCCAATGGCTGAACACAATCACTCTTCCAATTTTAGACAAGCATCAAGGACAGAGACATATGGATAATATAGAAAAGAGAATTAGGTAGGAAGTGGAGTTTGACATTTGAAGTGAAGAGTCAGATGAGACGAATGAGAACATGACGATGGAACTGCGAGATATATCATGTTCCATTCTAAGGTGTCCTTGTCCGTAGAGATCCAGACCACAAAATTCTATTGAGGCTTATACTAAAGATGAATAGTTATAAATGACAATAAATTTATGATATAGAACTGGGATTTGAAGGGAAGGTTATATTTCGAGCAAGCAGCGAGAGATGGTGATATTGAAGGTTACGTGTTAAGCGAGCGGCGAAAAAATAGCAATATCCACGGATATTTCATCAAATATTCAATAAACAATTTTGGAGAATAATTAAACATAAGTCTGAGTTTTTTGTTATTGAGTGCTTAGGCTTTGACAGTAGTTTGTAATCAGAGTCGCTTTGTTTGTTGGAAAAAGCGACGATCAACTTCACAACCCTCTCCTTCGGCTCCTTCGGCTCCTTCAAACACTGGAGAATATTGGCGGGTAGATTGGGGTGAATGATTCGGATTCGTGATTTTGAGGGTAAAAATTGATAAAAGGTGTGTAGGAAAAACTTGGGAAGCGTGAGCTTGTCATAAGCTGAAAGTGGGTGGATACTTGGTATTTTGTTCGGCTTGAGATTGAGGTCTAAAACTTGAAAGTCTGTGGAAGGAAGAGTGGGAGAGATATAGAAAATATGTAAAGTGTAATTGGCTTTGAGAAGAGACAACTTCACTCCAATGATAGATGTGTAAATATTTCATTTGGATATGAGGCTTGCAAACTATGCTAATCGCTCCCACAGTTGAAATCACCTCAACTCCATCTTTGCCTTCCTACCCTGCATTCGTCACATGAACTCATGGCCCTCGTCTGGTGCCAATGCACAGATATGCATCTTCAATACCATATCTCTTGCCTGTGCTATCGCTTCTTATTCCATGCATCCACAAATGCAATCTTATCCTTCACGGTCAACCCTACACGTTTAACTCGTCCTAATCGTGCCAATGCCTCCCCGACTTTGTCCAAGACAAGCTGTTCTTCCGGACTCGTTTCCGCAGAGAAATTATTATTAGAGTTGAGACCGTCAGTGCTGCTTGTGTACGCAGTGTCTTCGTTAGAATTATTAAAATGATTCTTGAGGTATTTAGTATTCTTAGCCGAATCTCCATCAGCCTTGGATGTATTGTATACAACCTCGGCAATTCGAACTTTAATACAATGTGTGGGTTTTGATAGGAGATTCCAGAAAAATGACCAGTATTTCCCTGGGATGGGTGTAGTTATATCAGAGGGCGAGTAGCGCAAACTAATTGGAAAGATTTTCGTTCCTGAAGGGGCAGTCAAGAGACTGGGACTGACAGGTAGTATCCCTTTTCCGTTCGTAGTTGTAGATTCGGGGAATACTACAATAGCTCGTCCAGGGTAGCGAATGAGGAGAGCAGATAAATCAGTCATTTTTGCGCCCTTCGGTGGATATTCTTTCGGGCTTTGGAGAGCGCGGAAAATTGCGCCGAGAAGGGAGATTTGATGAACTTGGCGAGTATGTGGATAAGAGACCGTAAATATAGGATCGAAAATGGCAGCCAAATACAAGGAATCCAGAGGTGATGTAAAGGAAGATGCGATAATATCCGAAGGTTCAGGTACCCTTCCTTCACGCTTCTTTGCCAATGAACCTTTCTTTACTCCATCAATCTGCAGGTCTATCCACCACACCCCCCGGTATTCCCAGTATCATCCATAATACTGCTTTCTTGAGCAGAGACCCCAGTGGAAACCACTGTAGGAAGAGAAAATATGATATCGATACTGTGAGGAAGAATGGCAGTTTAAAGACGAAGAGGAAGAGATAAACGGGCGCATAGATGCCTGCACTTGGAGTTTGAACGGGTAGAAACGGCGCAATTCCAGATCCTGGTGTAATATGCATTAGTTGGGATCTTATATTGAGGTATCTGCTATGCGGGATCTAGAACGTACCTCTGTCGCGAAACTGAGAATATTTCTCCATGGTAAATGATCCTAGACGAGCTCAAAGAATGAATGAAGCAGGAGATATATGCGGGATACTATATTATTCATGACCTTGTAGTTGAGTTCGCGACATCAATACATATGATCTGGTGTAACCTTGGAAGCTGAATCATACATATGCTTTTGAATCGATATGAGAAATACATTCGTGGACAAAATACAAGCAAGTAGGTGAGATTAATTCTATACAAACGCCAACTAAGCTTTAACACGTGAATATGACATGGTGGGTGGTCGAGATTACATAATTATTATGGAAGCATTTAGGATAGGATAAATAGGATAGATAGGATAGATAGGATAAATATCATAAATATCATAAATATCATAAATATCATAAATATCATAAATATCATAAATATCATAAATATCATAAATATCATAAATATATCATAAATATCATAAATATCATAAATATCATAAATATCATAAATATCATAAATATCATAAATATCATAAACATCATAAACATCATAAATATCATAAATCATAAGATTTACATAAAATGTATATAAAATGCATAAAACGTTAATGTATGTCATCCACCTTTTTTTCTTATTAGTCATCAAAGTTCTCCCCAGCAACCAAAGCTTAATGGAATCAATAAACAGACAAACTTCAAAATACATTACAAAAAAAGGACCAAATATTACATTTACCATTCGACGACAACAACGTCAATTCGCTCTTCAACGCGATACTAACACTCCGACTCTTTTTATATTTACATGTTCTATCCATTTTAATATTGTGTAGCATTCGCTACTTCTTTCAATGGAATATCAAGAAGAAAATCAGGTATGCATTTGATGTCAATAAACAAATATTCCAAATGAGGATGAATACTAATGATGAATCTTTTCGTCTTTAGCATTCACATACATCGCAACTCAAACCTACAATGAGTGCCATTCCCTCCCTAGGAAAACCTCTCGCGGAGATTACAGACTCTCATGGCAATATGCGATCACGACTCCCCTCGAAGATGCCTCAACCTGCAAATTTGAAGCGTCAAAATGATAAGTCGAGCAATGAACCGGCAGCCAAACGCAAGACTCTTGTTGAGAGAGCAGGAGAACCTGCATCTACAATGACTCGAACACCTTCTGTACGAAAAGCATCAGTACAGGGAACATCTTTAGTAGACGTGAGTCTGGCTTCTTTGTGGTTGGGATAATCCATTGACACGTCGTAGATGAAGAGCAATTTCTCTCAGCCCAGGAATACTTCCCACTCTTCTTCAGTGTCATCCAGAACCCCATCAGTATCCTCGCGCCATACATCCAGTAGCAGTTTTTCCAAGAGTGTTGGGCCTGGACGACCAAAGTCTGCTTTCGGTTCACGCCCACCGTCATACAGTCAATCTACTACATCAAGACCGAATACATCCCTAGCCAAGACTCGACAACATGCCTCGAAGGATTCCACCTCTTCGGATGATGAAGGTATGCCACCCCCCGGAGGAAGACGAAAGCCTATGCTCCCGGTACCTGTTGTTACATCTTCAAACCAGTTAAATGGGGACTCCGCATTGGAAGTTAAGAAAGTCCGAGGTCATCATCGTTCAACCAACTCAATGAGATCTCTACGCTCCCAAGAAAACCTACGAGATCTATCCGTTAGTACGGCATTGGGTAGGCTCCAGATCAATGACGAGCAGACTAATCCATCCGCGGGATATAACCTGGGTTCATCTCCAAGGAAACCTCCTCCCCGCTTTCGACACAAATATTCCCAGAGCGTAGGACATCGGAGTATGAGATCAGACAATGAAGAAGCCGCACTTGTTCTATATGAGGCACCGGATCATAGCTCAGTAGCTCCGAAGACGCCTTCTCACATTCCTGTCCTTGCTAAGTCGGAATTTGTTACTCCTACACCTGTTTCCCCTTGCAAAAAAATTCTAAACTTTCTCCTTCTAAAAATCCATTTTTAACAAAAGATTCTAATGTTCCTGCTTTGGTAGCGTTTGATGTACGTGGTCGCCTCGATACAATGGAAGCGATGTATGCGAAACTCGCATCAACAGTAGATGGCACAAACAAGGACCACGACAACCTTAGAAATGCTGTTAGTGTTTACAAAGCCAAACGTGAGTAGTACTTTTGAACTCTTTTGAATCGGATACTTGCTAATATGCCCCATATATGACAGTCGACGAACTTGAAGGCCTCCGAACATACCTTACGTCTTCCAACCAGACCTTACAAACTAACCTAGATGATACAACTCAGAGACTAAACATGATACAACAGAGGCTACTTGAAGCAACCACAACCTTGGATGACAACATTCGAGCGCACCGTCTTGAGATGGACGACGTGAACCGAAACCACCGCAACGAGACTGATAAAAATGAGACGGGACAACATAGATGAGCTTGACCGAATTGTTCGTACCCACAGAAATGACATGCTTGAGCTTGAACGAAAAGCAGCTCTCGAACTTGATGACCGAGTCCGGACTCTCGAACGGCAAAACGATGCAAAACTTGAGGAAGAGAGAAATAGAAGATTACGTGAAGTGCAGGAGCTTGAAAGCCAGGTCTCTACAGGACATCAAGGCTTGAACCTTGCACTCCAGATGAAGGAACAAGAGGTCCAGATTTTGAAAACAGAGATTGAAGAATTGAAGGCGAATCTTGACCGAGAGAAAGAACTGAAGGAAAATGCTCTAAACACCATCAAGGAAGTACAGCAGACCATGCAAAAGACTGGCGTGGAAACATCGGCAGCTATCGGAACGCTGGAAAGCACGGTTGCCAGTCTTCGCGCAAGAATTCATTTCTTGGAGTCTGGAAGCAAAGCCCAGTCTGATAGTTTTGTTGAGAATGGAAGGTCGACTTCAAGAGGCTCTTAATTCCGCAGAGGAGTCTAAGAAGAAATTGATCAAGGAAGAGACTCTTCGTCGTATTCTTTTCAACCAAGTCCAGGAATTGAAAGGAAACATTCGAGTCATGTGCCGAGTACGACCTACCTTCAAAGAAGGAGCAGAGGGTGAATGCGCAAAAAATCTCTTTCCCAGATACCGACAAAGAGTCAAAAGAGCTGTCAATTATTGGTAAGGAAAAGAGAAGCAACTTTGGAAAGGTTTCAACAGAAATTCACGCATTCTCCTTTGACAGAGTGTTTGGGCCTACAAGCCAGAACCAAGAAGTGTTTGAAGAAATTTCCCAATTAGTTCAAAGTGCTTTGGACGGGTACAACGTTTGCATATTTGCCTATGGTCAGACTGGCGCTGGTAAAAAACACATACTATGTCATCTGCTGACGGCATGATTCCTCGGGCGACACATCAAATCTATGAGTCCGCCGAAAATCTCAAGGAGAAGGGATGGACCTTATACCATGGAAGGCAGTTTCATCGAGGTCTATAATGAAGAGATTCATGATCTACTTGGCAGCTCTAAGGATCTTGACAAGAAGAAGCACGAGATCCGACATGATGATAAAAAGAAGCAAACCAATGTTACTGGGTTGGAAACGGTGCTTTTGGATTCACCTGACGCTGTGGAAGCGATTCTGAAAACAAGCAGATAAAAACCGTAGCGTTGCGGCTACAAAGTCAAACGAGCGATCATCTAGATCACACTCTGTTTCATTTTTTTTTTTTTTTTTTTTTTTTTTTTTTTTTTTTTTTTTTTTTTTTTTTTTTTTTTTTTTTTTTTTTTTTTTTTTTTTTTCTTTTTTTTTTTTTTTTTTTTTTTTTTTTTTTTTTTTTTTTTTTTTTTTTTTTTTTTTTTTTTTTTTTTTTTTTTTTTTTTTTTTTTTTTTTTTTTTTTTTTTTTTTTTTTTTTTTTTTTTTTTTTTTTTTTTTTTTTCATTTTGAAACTCGTTGGGCGAAATAGCATGACAAATGAGACTTGTGAAGGTACCCTCAATTTGGTGGATCTGGCTGGTTCCGAAAGATTGAAAGTATCTGGTGCCGAGGGAGATCGAATGAAGGAGACTCAGAACATCAATAAGAGCTTGAGTTGTCTGGGTGATGTTATTGGGGCATTGGGGTCAGGGAAAGAGGGAGCCCATATTCCCTACCGGAATTCAAAGTTGACATATCTCCTACAATATTCTCTCTTGGGGGAAATTCAAAGACACTCATGTTCGTCATGGCCAGTCCATTGGAGGCTCATTTAGGTGAGACATTGACGAGCTTGAAATTCGCGACCAAGGTAAGCTTGTATACGTCATGACAGAACCACCAAATATTAACATGAGTACTAGGTTCACAACACACATATCGGCACAGCAAAAAAGTCAACTAAAGTCCGAGATTAGTAATTGTTTAAAGTGAGGACACTACGATTGCAAAATATACCATTAATGTTGCGTTTGTGTTTTTATGGAGTTTCATTTTCGTCTTCTAAGTAGAGGATAACGACTGGGAGCGATCGGACAAGTGCTCATTTCCATATGATTTGGGACGGAATTAGGAGATGGCGTTCCTTTGGATGATGGTGTCATGCTTTTCTGTATGATGGGATGGGAAGGAAATGAAACCTTTTTTGTCAGAGTTGTATATTTTTTTTGGTGTTTGGATCCATGGTTGGATGTGGGATGGATTCTTTTCAAATCTTCACGATTCTTAAGGAAAATTAGTGCTATGAAGTAGAATCAATGCAGATCTGACTATTGTCATAAATGATTGGCTCTATGGTTGAAGTTGTGATGATTTTTTGAGTGTTTGGTATCTAGTACTTAAGTTTGTCTTTAACGGAGTCTAACTTCGAATAATGCTATGCGACCGTATCGTTTAAACCCCTTCATTTAGTTTCGGCTCCAATTTACACAATGTATCTACCCCAATATGCAACTCTTTCAGGGGCATCTGGGAATTTTATGTTGACAATGGCGACAGGATTTGTGGAAGGGGACGGGGACGGGAAAGGAGATAGAAACGGGGAAGAAGATGGGATTGTTGTGGGATGGCTGAATATGGTGAGGATGCGAACGGGATGACAGTGCTTTCCAGTCTTAGTAATTAGTAAATTGCAAAGAGTGGGTGAACTGTGATGTCAGGTAAATGCAAAAGTGAATATACAGTGAAGTTTATTACAAGCACAGTAGGCATACGTCTAATACTTATACCTTCCAACTTTGTTTTGTTGCACATTTGAATTCTTGTATCAGAAATTTCGAGATGGAATTTTGGAAAGGAGATATCGAGGGTGCGTATATGCTGTGTGGAAATGTTGGGTGGTTTGGGGGGTATAAAGAAAGAAGCAGAATACTTGTTGAATGAAAGTTCAGGGTTTGGATGGATAGATGGATGGATAGATAGATAGATAGATAGATAGATAAATGGATGGATATTCAACGTATTGATTGAGAGTTTTGTTGCATGTTGGCCTTTTTCCCTTGGTTGTTGGATACTCTGTTCTGCAAACTATATTATATCATTTACTCGAGTATAAAATAGAGCTTTGATTGGAAATCTACAATCGTGCAAAAAAGAATTAAATGCACAGTTTGATGAAAAGAATAGGACAGTACATTGGGTTGTCTATTTGTTTAGAGAATTTTAATTTGAGAATTATGATTTTAACCTCGAAATCTCAAAGTTTGGATTGGGTTGGATTTCCGGTTGTGTGCTGTAGTCGATTCGAGACTGTGATTTGAATGTTGTTTTTTTAATGCTATTGAAGATTTCATGTCTCTCAAAGTATCATGAATAGGTATAGAAGATGCAGAATTATCGTCCAGACGAACTTCTGGGTCTGAATATTGAGTGGGTGATTTATTGTTTGATTCCTGGTTGGAATGTATGGTTTTCTATTCGAATATCCAAGGAATATCTAAAGGTCTAAGAATGTCATTACACCAACTATCTACAATGTCTTTTTCCTTTTCACTAATGGTTTTATATCAAGTTCGTTGCTTCCCGTTTCTGTACTACTATCCATATGTCTGTTACAGTATCTTTCCCATTGCTCCTGTCACCTACGCAAAGATATGCTTCGCGTCCTTCTCACCCACAACTAATAGAGAAGTCAAACAAACATAAGAAGCCATGGAGTCAGTCATGGTCATGATGCTACTAGATCGATTCAACGCATGACTCGTTATATTACTTCTTCAAACTTGCTGACGATATGATCAAATGACAAATCGGTAGATGAATGTTTTGTTTTGAAAAGATCTCATGTCTATATTACTGCTTGACGGGATGAACCTTCGTCGTATGTTTTTGTTCTCGAGTATTGGAGAGTTACTGCATCAATGGTTGGTTTCAAGGAAAGCAAACATCCTATGAGTATTTACAACTTTTCTCTGATTCCGGATGGCCAAACTTGGTGTTTCCCTCCTCCCTCTCCTGATCTGACAGTTTCCAACAATTTATAACACTATTTTGCTCATGCTTGCTCTTCAACCTGGTACTTCCATCCTATATTTCCAGAATCTATGGTTTTCATCCAGATTGATGTCTTGGTTGCCTCGTCCTGGTTTTCGGGATTCCTGCGGCTGACGGAGACATGCACTGCCACACACATCTTGACTTGGGACTTCCAAGTTCATTTGATGTTAAGCCGAGAGCTGAATTTCTTACATCATAACCCCGAAGATGATATTATATCTTCATGCACTTTACCGGTGCGTTTCGGCACGCATGATACACAGCTAGAAGATCATCATTTCGTCCCATGACTCGCACGAGGCAGCAGGTCTGACGAGAAACCTAGAGCTCCTTACTCCGCTGAAAAGCATTTTCACCAGAGTCATTGGTTCTGACATGTCATCTCATCCTCATTAACCTTGGCATTCTAGAGATACTTTTATAAAAACAAGGTCATCCCAATACCCCAGCATAATGCTCCGTATCCATATTCCACCATGTCCCTAGCCATGATTTATCCTTCAGCCAATCGGAACACAATAAGCAAAACTTCACTCAATAGTTCGAAACATCATTCCCTTCGATGTTCATATCCCCTGATATGTCCACTTACAACAACAAACTTTCACCGTAGGTGCAGGTGCAGGAGATCATTCATAGAAGATCCCGAGAATCATATAGCTTACCAGCGCCAATGCTGGACCTCAGCTGCCTCCACCCAGCACCCGGACCTTCTACCAGACAAACAGCCACTCATTAACAGGTAAAAGAAAGTCTCCACACATCTATCATTCCACAGGACACCAACAGGATCACTAAAATACCAAAAGGCGATCCGGACCGCGGCACAGCGTCTTGCTCCGTATATCCGCTCAGTAAGGTTATGCCCCGCATCTACCCGAATGGTAGCAGCAAATGCCTAAAATGAAGATTGCAACTTTGTAAATGCTCTTTGGGGACTTGGGATGCGGACATGCAACCAAATCAGGGTCTTCTTCCCATCAGATAACGTACGAGCTGCATATTACGGTACGAGAACCAAGGCGGCATGTGCACTTGCGCGTCTGTGTGGTGTCCACCGAAGAAGAGAAACCCAAGACGAGATGGAGCATTGCTTGATGGGAGGCCCTTGATATATCAGTGTGGGTCTTCGGGTGATTTTCCCACTTTGATTGATTGACTGACGGGATTGATTCATTTGATGACAAGATCGATGCGCGCAGGGAACTCGCAATTCGGGGTAAAGCTTATTTCATTCTCCGCCAATCTCCTTTTTTCTTCGCGTTTTTTATTGCTCGACAATTGGATTATATTTTACGACTAACCAAATGCATCACATCCTCAAGTCGAGATTTCGCTACCTGGGCTTCAAATTCTCGTATTGAATAAATCTGGTTCTGTATCGGTAGCGTGCATGTTCGTCTAATGCCTTGCTAGTACGTATCTGGAAGAGACGAAGCCGGCTCAATGTGTCACTGAAGGCTATAGCACATCAAAATGGATAGCGCTGGCTGATACCAAGGCAATGGGTAATACTGGGATTATCTCCCAGAATCATCCTTTCTTGACCACGGATAACTCCATCGGGAATGGTGGATATACGGGCGTGGGTAGTCTAGATTTCTGGCCTATTCGTGGACTGGTTGATCTGCTAGGAGGAATGAAGCAATGAATATGATCCTGTTCGCTTTGTAGCAAGAAATAGAACTTACTGACAGATCACCGAATACCAAATCAAGAAGTAACCGATTGATCTGCATCAAGTTCTGATAACTTTTGAGGCTGCGGGCCCTCAACTAAGCCTTGTTCAGTGAAAACATCCCCAACTGGCAATGTACCGTAAGTGACTTATGACTTTGACATATCAAGTGATTGGTCATGGCATGCATTCATGAGTTGTAGCTGTCATCAGAGATATCAAGAACATGTTAAGATCTGCCAGCTATCCCACTTCTCATTGCAAAGGAGTCCGGAGATGCTATGATATACGCTTGGATACCAGATTTCTGTGAAGTATGATCCTCAGATGTTTTTCCTCTTGACGTGATGCACCGCTGTGCTGAACGTTTCTTGGCCACATACATCCAAAAAGAAAAACAAAACAAAATAACGACTTGAAGTTGACTGTAAACGTTGGGCGGAGAACCTTTTCATGCAGTAAGGATCGTCCTTCCCGTAGGTGTTAGATTTCCGCTGCATAGGGTAGCATTTGCCCACTCAACTAGCATGAGCTAAAATAATCCCAGTCACTTCTGAGTCTTCCTTAACCACATTCCGCATGGCATGACTGGATTTGGACATCCTCTAACCAGTCAAGTTCATTTTCTTCCGTTTGCAATCCTGCTCATGTGAGTATCATTACTTTGGATGATTCCACTCGTCATGGTTTCACGTCGACCCCAGAATCGAGGTGTTGCATCGTGACTATTTACTACCTAATCCATTCAAGCATCTCGACCACATTGACCTGCCATAGCCCTAGCGGAGTCTCCCACGAAACCTCTAAACTAGTCTGGTCTAAATTTCTTCCGTCAAAAGATAATTGACACGCCGGCAGTTAAATAAAGTTACCAATGACAGCCTACCAATTCTTCTGTTTCTCACTACCGGGGCTTGTTCTCTGTCTAAGCGTACCTAGGTATCACATATTCAGCTTATAGTTTCCCTTTCCATGAGCTTTGGTCTCCAAGTATTTGACCTCGGACATTCTGCATTGAGTTCTACGATATTTAGCAAAAACTCAAAAATACACATTTGCCCATCGATTCTGGAACAAGATTTCACAATGGGATTATGCAAGACAAGCCATGTTCATATGTGGCTTTCAGTCCATCAACTGTAAGTCTGTAACTTGATAGTCGGACAATGACAAATAATGATGCCCGTCAAGTGGTATGTGAAGGGGCTTTGTCAAGTGGCTTTGGGGGTACGTACAACTTTCTTGCATTTGCATTTCATGAAACAAGATGGATGGTGGGAGTGGCTTTGTGGAAGACTATTTTTGGCCTTGGAAAGTTAATCCGAGCAAATGATCAGGTCAATCTGCATGCATCGAAGTCTAGATTGATAGAAATGATCAGAAAAAACCTAGGGTTCTTCACATTGGAGCCAGTCTCATGCAGGGATACTTCTGGCATGTTGGAATTGACTCCGTCCGGAATCCGGAAGACTTCTCGCCTTTGGCATTTCCTCTCTTTCCGCGAGCAAGATACAGTTTTTTTTATTGTCCCATGAGTGAAACTCCATGCTGTCTTGCCATGTCATTTCAGCGGCCGGCATGTCGTGCAAACCTGGGCCTCGTGTGAGAACCTTTGAAACATGGCAATGGGCGAACAGGCGCGTACGGGCAAACTTTATTGAAATTTGGATTTGCATTGGGATCTGGGTTTGACTTAGGATTCAAGTAAGGATCATATGACGAGATTGTGCAGGCGCAGGTGCAGGTACATGTGTAGTAGTCCAACGACTCTGTCACTCTGACTTACATGTATGGAGCATGCAGACTCCGGATTGGCGATGGGCACACCTTCACCCTCGAGGCAAGACACCAACCACAGATACCATGCTAAATAACGAATCCCCTAAACCCAACCAATCAACGGCGCAGATCATCCCGCGGATTTGCCCACCGCCTACTAGCGCGGGCGGTGAAAAGGATGTTTCCTCTCCACTATCCATCTAACCACCCACCCACCGACTATCGATGCGGAACACTATCGATAAAGGAATTTATTCTCCGCGGAGTTAGCTATGCATTTCCATCAAGTCAATCAAGTCAGTCAAGTCAACCAAGTGAGAAAGTTTGGATCGTGGATTCCCGTCGCCGAAGTGATCGTCGGTTAGTAGGGGGAAGCCTGGAAGATACCGATGGAGACAGTGGCGGATATGGAGATGTATAGCATACGCCCAGCACGAACCACGGTATTTCGTATTTGGGTATCATGTCCGAAGGAACTATCAGAAAAAAGCGGGAAATGGAGTTCATTCCTCAAGGAAAGGATTGAGCGAGCAAGCAAGCAAAAGCGGACAATGTGGATTTGTATGTTATGACCCGAAAGTGGACGGACGGCACGACGGGATGGATCATCGTCGTTCATCAAATCACCAAGATGATTTCTGAGGTTGTGTGTATAATACGTATAATATGTATGTACAATTGGCCATGCAATTCAATATTGCCAACTAATTTTACATTGGACTCTGCAGAGTCTGTGTTTATGTTCATTAACTCCACCATGCTCATGCTAATTTGGTTTCATCCAAAAACCCAAATTCTGGTATCTGTTGCTGTTCATCCCAAACCCAATGTTCCCATGTCATATCCTGATAATGCTGCTCTGATTCATGTTGCAAATTCCCGCTTGCAAAAACCAAAATATCCAAATCCAAATCTAATCCTACAAATCGTGATATTATTGTAATCCAAATGAAATCATAAAAAGAAAAAGAAAGCGTAGACATTTGCCTCTCGTTTCAAAATGTGGCCCTAAATCATATCCCCATATACGCCGTCAATGCCCAAAAGAAAGATTAATAATGTTGATGGATATGTCTCTCATCTTGTCGTGAAGGCCACCCCTCGTTGTACCCCGATGCGGTTCTGGGGCTTACTCCCGCATCGCTGTTGCAAAGACTCATGGGACTTTGTCCATCATCAGCCGAGTGCATTCGGTTGTGGTGTGATCTGGCTGCGTTCTCTGCACGCGCGCTGTTTTGGAGTGCAGGTAGTTTACGACGGCGTGCGTTGATGAACCAGTTGGAAATTTGATCTATGAGGTGTGTTAGTGAGTTGATCATAAAGAACTTTCTTGGCTACGGCTTACTCAGTTGTAATCCCGTTTGTCTCATTAGCAATTGCTTTTCTTCCTCATTGGGATATGGATGGTCGAGGTGGTTGACAAACCAACCAGTCAAGATATCTGTAGTTGGTTTTGGGAGGTTTCCTCGTCGCTTGCGTGGCTTGCTGTCTCCCAGATCTTGTGTTTGGTAGGGAGATGAACTGTAGTTTCCTGCATGGTGTCCGTTGGTGAATGGTGTTTGTCCGTGATTGAGTTGATAAGAGGATCCAGAATAAGGTTGGTTTCTGGGCTGTTGGTAGCCGTAATCAGATTGTGAAGCGGCATATGTCTCGTGAGTGGTACTATAGCTATGTTGATATGCTCGAGAAGCCTCCAATGCATACTCGCTTCTTGTGTATTCATTTCTGGAAGGATGATCGTTATAAGAACGTCCTGCCGGTGTTTGAGAGTACGATCGATCATAGGATCGATCAGGAGTGGTAATGCTGGGAAGGCTTGGGCAGTATGTGGTACTGGATGGCTCAGAGATTGGAGAATGAAATGGTGGTCGGGAAGTATGATGGTCTTGATATGGAGCTCTGCGTTCTGTAATTGATAGAATGGATTGCTCTCGTGCGGATCTTGAAAGGTAAGGGCTTTCTTGGTTGGGATAGACCCTAGTGTCCGGAACCGATCGAAGGCTTTCTCGACGAGCAGTAGACGAAACCGGCGAAGTGGTCGCGCTATCATAGCCGTAGGTTGCTGTCATTGGGCTTCGACTGCTGCTACCTGACTGATATCTATCTCGTTGCTGCTGAGGCTCCTCATCATAATAATCATTTGATAGTCGCCGTCTCTTGTTTGATCCAGGGGATGTGTTGTAAGTTCTTTCTGTTGTGGCAGGAGAATATGGCGTGGCATTGTGTCTGTACTCGGGATCCATGGGCCTCTCCTGACCTTCAAATCCAGAAAACATCTAGTTAGAGGTCAGTCATGCTTTCAAGCTCGGTTTCATGCTACTCACTGTTCGAATGGAAGGGAGTGATTCCTGACCATTTGACACTCGTGGTCTTGACCTCAGCTCTATGGGCTCAAGATTACGCCAATCGGAGCCAGAGAATGCATGAGATCTCTGTGTTACAGCCATGGCGGGATATGTATCTCTTGAGATGGTGTTTTGCGTGACGGAAGTGTGTGGAGTGGGAAAGTTCATATCAGAGTTCTTGTTCAAGGCAGCTCTGTGTGAGGGAGGAAGAGGAGAGTATCGTTCTTTTGTAATGTCAGTGAGTGTATAGCTTGATGACATAATTGACTAGAGGGATAAAGTTTGAGTGAAAGTCAGGAAGGAGGAAGTTTGGTATCATGGATACCATTTTGTAATTTCCTTAACAGGTCCACAAAAGCTCACCTGGAAAGAAGCAGACTAGACAGAGTCGGAAGGAGCGATGCCCTAGTTTGGGAACTTACCAAGACGAGATCTACCACTGGTGTGGTAGAGGGAAAACCCAAATGAGAGTGCCGTGAACAATAGTGTTTCCGGGATGATGGTTTTATGGGGATCTTGCTTGGATGCAAATTTAGTATGTTCCAATGGCAACTCGAAGATTTCCCGACGCCGACCTCGAACAATCCAACAATGGCTGGTGACGTTACGCTCGGAATACTCAGACTCAACAGGGAATGCTGCGTGGTGGTATTGCTACAGAAACGAAAGGATCGAAATAGGGTTCCTGCACTCCGTCGTATCGAAAACTTGTGTATGATTGATCGGTAGTAGATGGCAGTTCGACTGAAACTCTGATTAACATAAAAGAAATGGTGACTTGTAAAAACAGTAATGAGAGGTGAGGCCTTTTAAGTATAACAGATTATCGTTGTAGTTGAAGAAGGGAGATCAACGGGCCGCTGCACAGCTACCGGGATGGAACTTCCATAGAAGGATAAGAGGATGGGAGGACAGGATCAAAGTGTCAGGGGTGTTTTCAACAAGAGAGTACCGTGTCAGAGGTGGATCTCCTGTCCGTCCGAGGTTTGTGCTTTGATAAAGGAGGAGGTAGGTGAGGTTAGGATAGCCTCGTTGATGAACCTACATGGAGGTATGCCTGCGTCAATCAAAAAACAAGCCAGATGTAAGAATGATTAGCGAAGTAAGCATCCAGTGTAGGGCAGGGAGGTCCCGAGAAGGTTCGAAGGGAATGAGTTGCGAGCAATAGAAGTAGAACTGAGGAATCCTCGACAGAATGACTGGAGCTTGAATGTTATGTGCCTCTGCAGAAGAACACGAGTGAGATGTAATAATGACAGTGGTCGCCGCAAAGGAGGAGCTGCATCCTACCAGCTAGGTTCCAATTCGAAGTGCCAGCGTCACGACACCGGGGTCTTTCTTACACTTACACTCTTCAACCGTGCAGCAGTGTAGCCGCTATATTCCCCGGTGGAAACATTCCATATTATTTCAATACCGAACAGGGGAATGTTCCAAAGCTGCAACTTTACTGCTGCACCTTGCCGAACGAATGATGAAAATTGGAGACAATTGAAGGAAGACTTGCGATTTGATCGATTGTTCACTAGTTGGAATGAATAACCACATCCAACCCACATGGATGTTTTGTTTTGGTTTCTCAGTTCAGTATCCATTGATGTACTGCACTAGCTCGCAAGGAGGCTTATGGGTCTGCGTTTGTTACTTCTTCTTGCCTAGCTGCAAACTCAAGACAAGGTAGTTGATGGCTGATGGAACTGTATCGAGATGATGTTCAGTTTGGCAGTTTTTGATGGTTACAAGTGGAGATCAGTCCTGGTCAGTCGGATGGTAGGTGCTCTGTAGATTGTTGGTATGTGCATTGAGCAATCTATTCATGCTTCTGGGATCAGCCTTGTCTTGTGTTTCCTCTCCTGTCTTCCCACATATTAAAGTGCGACTTGACAATTGCAATATCTGTAAGGATCCTTCTGTGGCTGGCACGCTGTTGTTATTAACGCACTCGTTGTTGACCTTCAAGGCCTGTTTGGGGAACTCCATGGCCATCCAACCTACTCTGCACAGCAGCGAATCCAATCCAATCCAAAGGCGTGAATACATGGACAGAGTACTTGTATATGTGCATGGATGGAAGAGACAGGAAGAGATCATTGCCCGAAAGAACATTGGAACAGTAATATTACTCGATCCATGACGAATGATTTGTTGACACTTTGGAGTGCTAAAATTGCAGCATATAGGTTCTAGACCATAAGAAGTTACAACGGAATGGAAGAAGAGGGAAGGAATAATGGAATACCGACAAGACCGCCCCTTAGCTGAGGTATGGCATACAATTTGTGGCTCGGTGCCCATTTCGCACTGTAACTAGCAGACTAGCAGACGAGCAGACGAGCAGACTAGCGGGCTAGCAGGGCAGGTAACACGTCTCCAAATCATTAATTTACATATCCCCAGTTAAATTGATACGAGAAAAGACTACCTGACTACCACAACTCGGTCGATACTCACTCACATTAATGAATGTTTGTCAGAACTTGCTTGTAGGTTGTCCTTCCTTTTAAACTAGAGATATCCCTTCTCGCGGTAAAGTATCACTGTCGTTGAAACAACCATCTGGTATGCTTTCTCGTCTGTTAGAAGGCATAACCTATCTAATGCAACGGGGCTCCGTCACTCCTGCAATTCCATATTCCATATTCCATACTCCATACTCCATATTCCATATTCCATATTCCATGTTCCATATTCCATATCCGTGGATTAACGAATCATCATGTCATCCAAATAGGGAAATTTAGGAGTACCAAAATAGAACCGATGTAGTTTAGCTGGAGATCAAGCCTAGATACAATAAATAGATCAAGTAACCCTGGAGGACAGACTTTCTTTTCCTCGTTGAAAGCATATGTCTTGCTTTGATGATGTTATTGACCGATTAGACCGAGGCTTCTTTGGTATGACACAACCTTAGCTTCAGCAGAATGAATGAATGAATGAATTAGCAATGTGGAAGACCTAAAAGCTGAATTCATGGAGATCAAATCCTTTTCCGATCAGAACCTTTCAAAATGGCAATACATAAGGCAAGACATCAAGGATAACGGTCCGGGTTCTAGGAAGTAACTCTGAGTTGTTCAATTAGCTGCTCACCATTCGTTTCGTCTACTACCGACTCCCCCTCGCAACTTCGCAAGCCACGACGTTCAAGCAAGAGTGACTGACTGGCTTCCTTCTGCCAGTGACATGATCGACACCGGGAGTTGATGTCTTTTTTTTTCTTTCCCAGGAGGGCCTGAAGGGAAGGGAAGGATGACAGCTGTGTAGGACAGGGACTCTCATATGAACCGAAAAAGCTTTGATGATTGATTGACAAATGAATTGCCTAGATTGTTGTGAATGGTTAATTTGGGGGAAATTCAAATCGCCGAATACCCACCAATTAATGTATATCTGAACTTAGGATAAGGTAATGCGACCTATCATTATTGCCACTGCTAACACTTGCAGGATGCAGAACGATGGGATCTTGCAGGAGTTTTTCCTGGCCCCGAGTGACCCATCTGCTTGGGACCAACCATAACGAGCATTCTATTTGAAATCACATACGGAGTAGAAAATGGAATACTAGACGGCAGGACGCCGTTAAACACCTAGTTTGGTCCTTGAGAGGTGACAGATCTGGATGAAGGGGCTCATTAGTGCTTCATCTGTTCTTCTCCATGTAAGAAATCTGTGAATCTTGAAACTTTTCTGACAAGTGCCACGGTTTTCGCAAGTCGGTCTTGATGTGGCATTTATTTTATTTTATTTTATTTTTTCATTTTTTCATCTAATTATCGATGAAATCCTGTACAGTAGGACAGTGCATGAAAACTACCCACCATTGCTCAGAGAGTTATCCATCACCCGACTTCTCCAAGATCGTGGGGATCGATTATGGCTTGAGGCATGGATATGACAGATCTCAAGGCTCGGATGAGTTCTTTATCATACTAGATTGGCAGTTCTGATACTACATTACGATCCATACAGCAGATGTGTGCTGCACAGACGACTGCATTGGTATGCGTGTAAGATGTAAACGTCGAGACCTTCACATTCTACGGGAGTAGTATCGACGTTGCGAGCCGAGGGAGATGTCTTGATGGTTATTGGACTACGGTGCATGGTTTGAATGTCCAAGAGGGCCAGTCAAGTCGTGCACTTCATTAACCCGTGGACCAGCCAGAGATTTCTACATCCGGGATAGACTCTATCATACCCAAGTTCTATTTAATCGCGATGACCTGGGGGGGGAGGGGGGAGGGGGGAGGTGAAGGGGGGGTTTGTTATATGCAGTTATTGCTTTATATACCCATGCTTCATGTACCTGCACCTGGCCGTATATCTGTAACTGCATCTCTGGAGAATGTACAAAAAAGGCGAAATGATTCTTCGAAGTCTCCTTCCTACTCACACTCATTGTTTGCTTCCGCCGAGCAACTGTAAGACATGTGACCATAACATGATGCAGCCATCCTCCTCGTGATGCTAATTGCTATCGACACCTAGGTACAGTTCGAGATGCCATGGCAAGTTCAGATGAAACTAACCATGGTGGTAATATTTGTACAATACTCCGAATGTTGCCTTCCCGAGACACCATGTTTATGGAAGTTCGTACTGATTCCATCCCAACATTTGCGGAGGGTCAAGCCCAATGGAGAGAAGATACAAATCGCCATGGACAATCCAACAACTTCTCGTGCTTCAGGTTAGGTTGTCATGCTTTTTATCCTGCACATTTCCTCACTTGCAGCATCTCGTGCTTTAATTGATATAACCCCCGTTGGAGCAATTCGGCCCATCTAAGCCACAATCTATCGTGAAGGTACCATGAGCCAGCCCCCTGGAGCCCCTGAAACGACCGAAGACCAGAGATCTCAAACAACCTAGATCCAGGCAACCCTGAGTGTTACGGGCAGAGAAAGCATTCAAGGGTGCTTGAGGACAATCTCCAAATGGCAGCGGGATTCATGGGTGGCATAGTGCAAAGTGTCATCACATCATTCAATCTTTGTAACGGGTGTCAGGGAAATCGCTGCTGTTTCCACATTAGGAATTAGCAACGAAACTTCGAACGGTCGCACGTTGAGCAAAAGAAACAAATGCATGCAAACCAAAAGTATATCGAGTAGTTCATCGGGGCATTTTACGGCACAGGCATTGAAGGCGGGCTTTCAGACTCGACCGTTGATGGCCGTCAGAATGAATTCAAAATAGTTCTACTTTGTTTTTCATGACAATAGTCAGATCTTGGACCAGGGACCCTGATAACTAATCCATCTTGTACCAGTAGCATCATCCATCCCGAAGGTTGAAGGCCTTGCGATTGGACGTTCCATCTGCAACTGTATGTAACTACATGCGATACCTTCATGGGCTACAGCCTACATCTGTCAATCGCCCAAGTTACAAA
Organism: Monilinia fructicola; assembly: GCA_008692225.1. Lineage (NCBI taxonomy): Eukaryota > Fungi > Ascomycota > Leotiomycetes > Helotiales > Sclerotiniaceae > Monilinia > Monilinia fructicola. The sequence continues at coordinate 1,322,390 of VICG01000016.1, forward strand.
CTCTCTTTGACAAGGAATCTATGACCACTGACCAGACCCCTAGTTGATATATTGACTACTCGAGTAGATGATCAACAACATTGGTTATTTACCCTGGTAAGATCTTATGATACTGTAGCTTGGCATGAAATTTCCGCAATATAGTATGCAAAAACTCGCAACCATCTCTACAACAGGAAATGCTGACATTTATTATGTAATCTGTTATGCTTCTATCCGGAAAGCTTGCTATTGTACTTCTACCAAGGTACCATCCAAACTTATCCTCAGCCAAGTTCAGCCAAGTTCAGCCAAAACATACGGAAAACGATTCAAGCAGAATCAAGCCCAAGGGTCTGAGTCAGTTCATTAGTGTCCGTCATACACGGCGTGGTGTGCGGGTACGGCCGTGTGGAAATCCCGGGGTTCCTGGAACTTGCAGCCGGAAGGGAAAGCCTGAAAGTCACAACAGTACGCAATCCTAATTTATAGTAGGACGTAATCTTCGTTTGTACTGCTGTGATGTGTTGTGCAATCGATCACTCAGCATCTCGTCAACGGTCAATACACACCCCGTCCAGTATCATGCACGAAGCGCCATTAAGCATTATCGCATCTTCGGTACAGAGTAACCCAAACATGTTCCACCGAATCACAGGACATTACCCACGAGCTGATATCCTCGAGACTATCGCACCTTCGCCAATCTAAAGGGAGCGGAAGCCAGCAGTATTGGGGACAGCCGGCTGTTTACATATCTAGGGTGCAACAGAATTCGCTCATCGAGTCCCCATTGTTACCGGTTCGGGGACCTCAAAACCGAGTAGACGGCGCAGCACATCTCGCTACCTGTGGCTAGCCTTTCAATCAAGTGGTACAGATACTGCCAGTCTCGCAACGCAGCTCGCCGTTCCAAAACCAGTTCATCGGGATCTCATGCTCTTTGGTTCCGATGCTTGATATCATACCTCGGAACGGATAGACATCTGGACGCCAACAATCCTCCCTGATGTCCAACATTCCTTCCTGGTGGGTGAGCATAAGCAGCCATGAAGAGCTTACTGCATAGGTAGTCCTCGCTTCCCTCTAAACACCACAGACGTGTAGTTAGTGGTTGACTTCGCCTCGTGGATGCCATTTCCAGGAACGTTACAAAAGGGGGTACCACCCAATGAACACCAGCGAACCTTGGAAGTCTCTTATCCTTTTTATCCTGTTCATTCAGTAAGAATGATGGCAGTCATCAATTTCATGGTCCCCACGCGATCGTGATTCTTCGGCATGGTGCTTGTCTACTTTCCCCGGTCAAAACCAGAATTTTATACAGGAAATAGATTATATCTCACCCACTAGGAAGCTGTGCTCCTTCTAGAAGAAAACCCTTAACGCCTGGAGATACGGTCCAATCGCACGTCGAGGAGCCTCAATGTGTTGATTTTTATATTCGCCATTTATGCGGTACTATCGAAGCCAACGATTCCAGCATATCAGATCGCCCAAAGATGGAATTTTCTATGACGACACGACCACTCGTGCACCTTCTAGGCGCTTTCGATCGGCAGATAGGGATTTGATCTGCGGAGATAATCACTATTAATGGTAACAACAGCTCAAACAGCCTAGACTATCCTGGAAACTTCCTTCAAGTGCCGCCACCAATACTTTGGCGTTGCATCATCTAGGATTTCTTGCAAGGTCACGTAATTCAAAATGAAGTTTCTCTGGATTTTTCCATAAATTCATCGTGACCTCTCTCGTTATGCGTATGCCATATTCGCACAGTCATATGATCATTATTGTATCCCCTTCATTACCCGAACCTCAACTCTGCATATTTTGCCTCTGATGGCTTCAGTAGCTTCTCTTATTTTTACTGCGAGTGGTTAAGAACCACCGTCATGGTTGCCACCACCTCACTGCATGCCACAGTCATTCATGCTAGACTGACGTGGGACCTGCAACCTCTTCAGGAGCAGTATGCAATTGGATCTCCAACATACAACAAGGTTTGTTGACTGTCCCTGTGTTCCTCTGTCTATTCTATATTAAATACTTGGTGGGATTGTTACCACTCGCTGGTGTCATATCTTAGCACAACACCCATCAACATATCCTAGGATATCAATCCTCATTTCCGACAGCTTGCATGCACTTTCTAAATACACCTAGATGATCAAGCTTGAATACCTGTTTGGATGAAGTTTCTCAGCGGCAATATCATCCAAGAGGTCACAGCCTGCGAAAATATGATGAGTCTTAAAAAGTTCTTCGACTCAAAAGATCCATCACTACATACTTCTATAGTAGCTATGCAGCCTTGATCTTTCAATCCTTGAAGACTCTTTTGTCTTGCATAGATTATTTTCTTCGCGTTCTTTGAGCCCCGAGTTGTCCACGTGCGAAATCCGGTATGTAGGATCACGCCACCTCTCTTTGGTTCTGTCAGCACTACCTTTACGTATAGAACAAGCCTGTGCAAACACATCCACCATGTTCAAAAGTTGATACATCGCATCGTTTCCACTTATCAAATAGGGGTCGAGAGTCTCATCATATTACTTTAGCTAGTGTTAATACCTCGGGTCGCAGTATCATGGCACGAAGTAGCCATGCGCCAAAGTCATACCGCCCTGCCTGGACTTCCAATTTGACAGCATAAACTTTTCCTCTAAGAAGGCTAAGAATCATGTCAACTTTCAAGCTGCCAAAGTTTTCACTAAAACAGCTAGCACCACACGTTATCATTGCGTCGTGGCCCTTGTTAAAAAAGTGATCTTGGTTTGTTAAATTTTGAGCCTATGCGTCTCTCGGAGGATATATCCGAGACAATACACTACGTTTATTTGACAACGGAGTTATCTCTCCTTCGAGTAACTTCGCCGAGGTAAAAAATTGACTTTCAAAGTGCTGTTGATCTTAGGGCTGGACGGTTTAGATCCATTTTAGCTCGAGAACTAGACACTGGCAGCGCACACACTAACTCGTCATAACACACGGCACGGCTTATGTCCAGTCACGGATATACGAGTCATGAATGAACATTGGGAATTAACCTGGCAATTTTGACAGGGCTTGCAGAAATAAGGATCTACCAAGATTGATTTCCCTTGCCTGCCACGTTTTTCGTAAACGTCTCAAACTCGCTTAGACTTTCCATTCGAGTTTGAAATTATCATGAGCGGCACGGAGTATATTGAGTTTTCAGTAAGTGTGAATGAAATGTAACGGCTGAGAACCATGAAAGGAACCCACAGGTGCCGAAGTGGGCTTGACGGACGAACGACTCCTAGCCTCTAGGGTTCCGTTCAATTCCTTGCCATGATTTTTTTGTACTACCTAAGCCTTGGCTGCTACTGCTAACAGGTGATTAGGTGTCGGTCGATTTAGTCCCTGATTCTCAAAGCGTATATACTAAGATTTAGAGTTCGATCAGATATTTCTTTTTTGGTTAGTCAAGCTACTACTATGGACTAAACAAACGCGCGACGCCACATGATAATTTGATGTTGGTATCTCCGGATATCTCAAATACAGTATTAAGTACTTGAATAGAAACATGAAGAACCATCAACAAAAGGTAAAAGGTTTCAGACCTTCGAGGTTGATCCCAGATGATTTACATGGCAGTAAAGTGACTGCCCTGATTGTGAATCTTTTTGAGTGTGGAGAAAACATTCATTATGTGGTGTTTTTTTTGTGAGAGATCAGCATTCCATCTTGACACTATATCTTGATATATTCAAAGTCTGGTATCGTTCTTGAAATATCATGCATCATTTGTACAATTCTGGTCTAAGGATCTTTTAATGGATTTTGATAGCTTTGAGGTAGGAAATTCAACTCGACACCCAAGGCCAGGGAAGTACAAGAGCCCCGTACCATTGCGTGGTCCTTATTATCAGTCATGTGAAATAGCGTTATGATCGGGTAGCTGAACAAAGTTCCTAAAGTCCAAGTAGGCAACATGAAACGTGGAAAGCATGGGTAGATCTGTGCCATGATGAGCTGTCAAGTGATAAAGTACTGTTATTTGCACGTTGTTGGTTGGTCTCAAGAGTCTAGAAATGCCAGGTTGATCTGCCGAACCCAGTCATTCCGACTTCCCGAGTTTCTTCCGATATATTCCTCAACGATATACCACTGCTTGCCGCTATTTGTGGCACGGAAGCGTCAGAAAGATTCCATAAGTGCTTGGAAAACTTGCTGCTAAGTGAGTCGGGAATCGAGTGATTCTCCAAGTATCCTGCAACATTGGTATTCACATGGCAACCTATTTCTGTATGGATATAGAAAGAGCAAAGAACATGACTATCACCGCCTCAGAACGTCTTAATTCGTATCATCTCGAGCGGTTTCATTGTCATGGCGTCGTTCAGAGCAGTGTCGGCATTCAATAGGCATATCTTTCTGTTCTCCTCCAGTAAGTATGTCTAGAAAACGATCGCCGCGTCAAAGACTCAAGGTTTCAGGTGTTTTCGTAAAAAGATAAATTGGATGGCATCATATCTTACTGGTCGTGCCATAAGTCAACGACTGGAAATGTAATCATTGATGTGGGTTGAGCGTTAAGATCCATTAATAAATACACCAGCCCATCCTCTTGCCTATTTTAGCAGTTCCCTCTCTAGTGTTGTCTGATGTACAAAAAATCTCCCCTAATTTCTCTTTTTTGACCTACAGTGCATAGATAAAGTTGAGTCTGGTGTTTTAAGATTATTGTCAAAGTGCACTTTCATGCTATGGAAGTTCATGCGTATCGTCTTTGGTCCTCATTCAGCGTGGAGGAAACCGAATCACTGGGTTTGATTCAATCATTGGAGGCTTAATGCTTGAAATGATTTCAAATAAGAAGATTGATATGGATAGGCAAACAGGATCGCCTAAGGTTAGAAAGTAGGCTATGCTATGTACAACTGATCATTTCAATCATTTCTCAAGGTTATTAGAGGTAAAGAGATTGTGTTCTGAAGAACAATAAACAGAACATATAACTGAAACTATCTGCCTACACTTGTACCTTTGGCTTTCGGTTGTGTTTCCGATGCATTAAACAATCATGTTGTAGATTGATCTGACTGAACATTTTGAATTTTCTATCAGAAATTCAAAAAAGGCCTTGGTATATCTGCCCGTCACATGCCGTTTCCTGGCACATGTTTGCTTATCCCCAATCCCCACCATGCAGATACATCGAGCATAGTCAAATGCCTCAAGATTCTAGCTTGTAGCCTATCAGAGGATGTGTTGAGATATTGAATATGCCGTCTCTGATCCCGTCAAAGATATGTATATCTAGGTACACTCTAGGTAAGAGTAGTTAGCAGCATGGCATGTCATGAGTCAATTACTTCCGGAGCCTCTACCATTATGTTGGTAACTAGCGCTACCATACTATTATAGCGCCTATGAATAGTAAATCCCAAGCCTTCAACTTCATAGTGCTACCCTTGTATCGCGCTTACGAAGTAAGACATATAGAGTTATCTACCGCGGAAGCTCAATTTCTTATCTCCGCGGGAAAATCACGTACGTAGTATCATCTCGATTGTTTCCTTTTTTTTCCGCAGAGGGGTAATAGGTACGTATATTCAATATCTCCAAGGGGAAGTGGTCAGGTTATGCAGTGAAGTCTAATTATAGTTTTAGTTGTTTGATACCCTCCTTTTTTCAGTTCAAACTTCGCCTCCCCCCCCCCCCCTCAAACCCATTCACCTCAACCATCTGTAGTAAATAATATCGGCCAAGTTATTCTTGATTGTATGCATACTGTATATGTGAGAGTTACCTTGGATTTCACTGCTAGTATTACAACAAGAGTTCGTTTTTTGAATTCATACGTTCAGCTTCTTTGAATGACTATCAGAAGTTGTATTGGGCATGCTTGAGAGGATAATGTGGTATGAGTATAGTAATCTGCATGTTTCGTTGTTAGGAGTAAAGGAACTGATCTATCATTACTTATAGTACTCATCTTGCTATACTCGTTTGACTTTTGGTATCTAGGCGGAATCATAGGATAAGCAGTATATGTACAGTATTACATACGGTATTGTTAACGATGCTAGAGAACCCAAGTAGTCGTAGCTCGAGAGTTGTAAAGAGGTTGTCGCGTGCGGATAGAAGGAATTCGTATTCAATAGTAGTCTATCCTGCAAATATATGATTGTCTCAGTAAAGGTTCATCGGATAATTGTCGAAATAAACGAAAGAATCAACATGGAATTACACACTCATTATACTCCCTGTCTGTCCAAATCTCTTTTCCATATTTCTCTGCTGATGATGCCAAACTGTACCTGGTGCAGCGCCCCGTGTGCTTGCTATCTCGTTACCACATATATATCAGATGAGTAACAAGACAGTGACCCCATTCCTTGGGTCTGGGCCATGTATGTGATTATGGAAATACGACGAGTTCAAGAAAGCTACATGATTTGCCCATATCTGGATGAGATGTATAATTTTTATCTGAAGATTGAGATGCTTGTTTTGCTTCCCCCCTTCGCCTCCAAAACCTCCGGTGAATCAGCTTCCAGAGACCCGAGTTATGAAAGCTATACGTTCAGATGAACTTTCCTTACTGCATCCGGATCTCAATGCTTAGACATTGCTTATTGATATGAATGGAAATGGGTGAGAGGAGTGAATGATATTGATGTTTAGACGTATGAAGAAATAGAAGACTAATACCTACCACGGACTCAATACTTACGAGACATTCCGTACAAATCACCACTATCAACACCTCTCTCCATGTCCTCCCCAACCATCTCATACCACGCACCATTTCATCTACCTAATTCCCTTCACTTAACCCCGCAAAAAGTATGATTCAAGAGCCCCAAAACAAACCCCGCTGCCCTTTTCCAAGCCCTTCTACTCCCGCCCAAAAGATATCTAAACCCACAATCGCAAAAGAATATTCCGAATCCGGGAATCGAACCCGGGGCTACTCGGCTCATGATTCAGGTACTCTTGCAAAGGGTAGATGAAGTATGAAAGCGAGTTATGTTAACCCCTACACTAATTCGGATTGTTTGTTGTTTTTGATGGAAGGGCTTGGCTAGTTTAACACTATAATCAAGACGGTAGATAGAGACAGGCACAGGTGGAGCACAGCATTAGAGGAAAGAAAAAAATGGTGGTACATGTACTGTAGTGGAAGAGATTTTTTTGGTGGGGAAGGGGCCCAAGAGGGGGGCAAACGACGAAGCGAGTAATTTTGGTGGGCCGGTGACGGCATGGTTCAATCTTCGTGGCTTGGCCGCTTGTCTATTTAATTACGCTTCATTTGAAGATCCATTGACGCAGATTGGTTTGTTACTGTATAACTTGAATATATTTCGAATATCTCACGAGTGGCGGACGGGGCCAGGCTATATTATCGACTTTTCATAACCTGCAAGGACCTTTAGAATACAGAGCTCCTCTGTGCCTGGGCATCGCCAAGAAGAAAGGTCATAGATTGATTGAGTAGTGTAGTCACTGTAGTGTAGTCACTGTAGTGTAGTCACTGTAGTGTAGTCACTGTAGTGTAGTCACTGTAGTGTAGTCGCTGTAGTGTAGTCGCTGTAGTGTAGTCACTGTAGTGTAGTGTAGTGTAGTGTAGTGTAGTGTAGTGGACCATGAGGAATTCTTCCTGATGAAGTAGATGATGCTTGGGGTGGAGATGTGGAAGAGAAACCCCCACATGGGGATACTAGGTACATACAAAAAAAGATTGATCAAAAACCGGAAGCAAAACGCGATCTGGACTATTATCAATACTTTTGGAAAAAACGGAGAAGTTCTATAATTGAAGCAAAAAAGAAACTGAATAGGTAAAGACAATTGGTGGAAGCTTCATAGATACTGTATATGTATAGCAGGTCGGTAGGTTCGATCGGATCAACCGGGACCTATTCAGGCTCTTTGAATGCTACGGAGTACAGTCTATGAGAGGTCGAATAGAATTATAGAGGATTTCCATGTTCTTCTCTGCTAAGTACAAGAAATATGATTTTACAATTTTTCCTTACTCATGCTCACGATAGAACATTCATCAATATCAATATCAACATGAACATTGACATCATCCCATTACTTCCAACCCAATTACTTCCCCGTCTTCCAAAGCCCGGCACGATTGTTCTCACCTAATCCTCTAGAACTTACAACTAACCCATCATACTAGTCATACCCCGACCCAAGAACTAAAAACAAGATATGTTAGGGTGAAGCAAAATGGAGATCAATGTCATCCAAAGCTCCCCACCACAAGTAATACCACAAGTAATCAATCCATCATTCATGATTTCGCTCGCGACTATTCTAAAAACAAACTTAACCTATTCGTCTTATTCAGTCACCGCCTGTTTTCAGAGGCCCTGAATAAAAAATGACACTTACAAAACAAAATCCAGACTCGCTTAACCCCCGCAATCTCCTCCTTTCCATCCACAACCACAACTTCAAAAATTCTGAACAAAACAACCATTCATTGTTTTCTTCTGCTTCAAAAGTTGCAAAAGTATATTGCGTTCGCCGGGAATCGAACCCGGGGCCCATCGAAGTTGGATAAACCGAATCTGGAAGGAATCAATTATTGGCAACGATGGATTTTACCACTAAACCACAAACGCTGGTTATTAGTTGTTATTCTTGGCACTTACAGAGTTATAACTTATCATATAGCAGAGATTCCTCTTCCACAGAAACATAAAAGGATGATCCAAAAACAAAATGCGTTCGCCGGGAATCGAACCCGGGGCCCATCGAGGTTGAAGAAACTGAACCTGTGAAGGATCAATTGCTGGCAACGATGGATTTTACCACTAAACCACAAACGCGGATTAATTACTTTTTGTTGTCAGAAGTGGTGCATTCTAAGAATATGTTTAGATGAAATTTGTAAGCTGGAGAATACATATGCTTGCGAGATTTCAAACTGAACGTGGAGGTTGGAAGGTGGAAGAGGGGGAAATGGCTCGGATGGGCCTAGTGCAATGATGCATGCTAACGATTTCTTATTAGTAAGAATAAGCCGCCATGCGCATTTCCATCTGTGAGGGAAGGAATTTTCGCAGATTCCAACTCAAACTCAGCTCAGATGCTTTCACATCCTCTAATTCTCTAATTTACATTTTGTCATCAGACAGTAGTTCTACCTTGAATGCTTATCAACATTCTTTGATATCCAGACTCGGATTCGACAATCAGCCGGGCTCTGGTCTGGATTGGAAAGGACGTTTTGTACGCCGTATAGTTCTATGGTTAATCTTATGTACAGTGTTGTTGGATATTGTGCATCCGAGCAGTTGATTCTCTCTCTCCCTTTCGTTCCACACGCCCAGTATTTATCCAATCAGCACCTAGACCTTGAGCGGAAAGCCCTTCTAAAGTTACTGTACGGAGTACGCGAAGAAAAGTCTTCAAAAGGTGGAGTTGAGCACTTGTGGGAGCAGAAACCGCGTAAATGATTGGTTTTAGGGGCTACTCATGTGGGGATGAACTGGCTAGGTACTAGGTATTTCCTCGGATGAGTTCATTGAAGACTGTACGGAGTACACTGTACACTGTACACTGCACAGTTACTACAGCCAGATGCATTGATGGAAGAAACGATACATACTGTACATATCGTCTAACTGATCAGATTCGTAGACCAACGAGTGTCAAGTTCCTGTTAGTGTCAAGTTCCTGTTAGATTGAGACTCCTCTCTTGTAAACTATCCATATCCATAAACAAGATGTCTAATTAGGTACTCAAAGTAACTCAACCTACAAACCCCTGCAATATCAATATCTTAGCATCCTCCACTCAGCTGCAGCTTTTTCAAGATCGTGAATATATAAACTATCATATCGAATAAATCCTCATTCAACATCACACAATCAGGGGCTGTAACTCAGTGGTAGAGTGCCTCGTTTGCAACCTCAAGATTTCACTAGATCTTCTTGACAACGCTCGATGAAGTCCAGGGTTCGACTCCCTGCCGCTCCAAGGTTGATAACTTTTTGTCTTTTGAAGATGGAGAGTTTGTTTTGATGTTGGTGTTGGGTGCTTGCTGAATCGTTATGAGGCTTGAGAGGGAGAGACCAACAGGACTTGAACCTTTTTCCTACTCTCGAGAAATAGTATAAGTATTTTTGGAACTTTGACTTTTAATTTTGTATCCGTTGTCGTGGGGTTTGTCAATGCGAATTTGTGGTCATATTCGGTGCCATGCGATAACTAGTTGATTAATATTGACAAAAAATCATGCTTCTTGGTCCCCCTTTAAAATACCCATCTACTTCCAACACATTCTTCAGATAACACCGTATGAACAGCGGCGAGTCAAATCAAACATATGAACTCAAGTGTTCTCCGGATCTGCCTCTACAGATGCTATACATCCTACATATCTTCCTCTTTCAAAAGCTCCGAGAAGCATGGCAATATTAAGAAAATCAGAGGAATGAACTGTAAGGCAATATTCATGAATATATGGTATATAAATAGATCTTCAGACTATCAAGAATCCTTCTACTCAACTAGTATGCTATTACCTTTCACGTCGTACATTACAATCCTTTCCATTGCCATACATGCTTTCCCATCTTGTTTCTTAGATTACTAAGTTTTGATTTTCTCCTCTCATGTTGCATTCGACATTGCTATGTTGATATTAAACGGATGATCATCATTGATCAAGATTTATATTTGATAGTCTGGTATCTAGAGAAGTAGTGGGAAGATATATGAGATAACTAGATATGAAGTTTGAGATATTTGAAGGCAGCGGGAAGTTACTATGTGTCTTTACATCTAATTAGTTGAAAGAATCAAAGGGTAATTATGTATACTCTTACTACCAGTCGTTGATATTGAGACAGGCTGATTGTTGATTGCCCGGCATTACCAACAGTAAGGATGAACGATATAGGAAACAAATCATGAATACTGGAAACTAATGTTTCATTTATTTGTGTTGACGATTCGGAAAGTAGATAGTTCTATCATACATTTGTCGTTCTTGTACATACTTGAGTATAACATCATTTTACACAACCTCATCCCAAGGAGCAATATCAATAATCCTACTATCTACCTCCCGTTCCAAACATAATTTACCAACGATATGATATCCCTTTATAAACCAGACCTCCTTCAAACCTGGAGGACATCTGTCATTCTATTAACTACTTGATATAATCTAATTTCTTGGGCTACAATTAGTTAGATATCCTCGCAACTAGTATTGACTCCATCACTTCATATAATAACATAAGATACATACACTAACTTGACCATATCATCATACCATCATACTTGTATCTTCGACTCCCTCTTTCTATCATCATTATCAAAGTAGATCAACAATACTTCCCAATTCTTCATGCTTCATTCTTCCACCAAACTTGCCATTCAAACTCAAAATTTATATGCATATGTAGATTCACAAAACAGTATTAGATTGGTCTCCCCTTCGGTTCTCCCCTTTCAAATTCTAGTCTCGTGGACTTTTGTTCCCTCCTCCAAAATTACCTGCTGCCCAAACATCAAACCTACAGTCTCAGTCCCATGACGAATTACCGAATCTCTTCAACATCTTCAACATCTTCAACATCTTCAACCCAATCCTACCCATTAATACACCCTATATCAACTACTCACCATCCCTTTTGCCCACACCCACTTCCATCCCCATCCCCATCCCCATCCTCACCCAAGTTCCCACATCCTCTTACCCCTACTTCTTCTTGCATTCTCACCTTTACTACTATTCTTACTCCCTATCCCATTCCATTCTATCCCATTCCCATATTCTACCATCCCATAACAATCACAACACAATCACAATTCCTTCCCCTTCCTCTTTCCCTTCCCCTCCCACCCCCAGCCCCACCCCCCAAGCCCCCAAGACTAAAACAACGCAAGACGTCACAACAAAAACAAAAACGAAAACAAAACACAGCGACACAGAACCCAAGCTCCAACACACGACCCAACATCGCCACTCGAATAACGCCAAAAGGACGGCAGAACTAAGAGAATGAGTAAACGAGTAAAAACAAGTACAACGAAAAATGTCAACGACAATCCCGGAGAAAGAATCCGGATTTGCTCTCTACATTGGTTGGTTGGCCGTGTACATTGAGGTAGGCAGGTGGTTGGCGCGAGTGGTTATTTGGGTTTGAGATGGTCCTCGCTGTAGATGTGAGACTGCCAATATCAGCAGAGCATTGATATCCCTTGCGGATAGAATGCAAAGGCGGTAGATGGAGGGATGGGTGTTACGAAGAAATATTCTTTTGGGGGTAGAAGGTCTATTCCGAGGGACATATCGAAGCCGAAACCTTCGGTCTTCAGAGATTGGCAGGGAAAAAGAATAGTTTGTTCTAGTTTCCTTACTTATTACTTCCTTGCTTCCTTCCTCCCTCTCCTCTCTTCCCCTTTCTTCTGTCCCCATTCTCCCTCCCCTTCCGTGATAACATCCGCCAAAATAATCAAGTCCCTTTACCCCTGGCCCTTTCCTCTCCCCCTCCCTCTCCCCCCAAAATCTCTCCTATCAAAAAGACAAAATGACAAAAGAATAAGTGACCAGACTGGGGCACGATCCCAGGACCTTGTCCGTACATAACATGTTTGAAGTGTTAAGGACACGTGATAACCAACTACACCATCCGGCCTATTGTATATGTTTGCTGGCGCGTTAAATGAATATATATTCACAGCAAACAGAGGTGATGGAAGTGGCGGAGATTGAGAGTGGAGCGGGGGTCATCAAAAACGGAAAATATCAGAGGTGTGTGGGTACAGTAAGTAGTATTTGCGATGTCAGGGGTGATACTGTGCTGTGGTTGGAATGGAGGATATGGAGGACATGGAGGATGCAGTACAGGAGTAATGTCATGAATTTATTTCATTGCAACGGACGGGACTTTCATGGTTCAAGGAGGATTCGACTAATAAATGGGAAAGAGGTTGAAAAATCTTTTTGTTGTTGCCCGACTAGGCCATCACTACTTACTTACTGCACGACAAATGAAGTTTATCAAGATTTTGGATTCAGCCAATGCTTTTTCCTCCATGGATAGAAACTTGTCTCTCGGCATATTTGCATCTGTTGCATCTGTTGCATGAAATAGAAGTGGAAAGTTTCAACAATCATTGGGTTGACTATCCGGCATAAATTCGGAAATCTCTCCTCAGCGCCCTCCATCTCCACCCCACTCCACCCCACCCCACCCGTCAAATCCTTTGCTTCCGTCTTCTCAAAACAACCATAAAAAAGAGAAAAAAAAAGAAAAAGGATACATCCAAAAGATACAAAATTCAAAAAACATACAACAGTAGGGATTCGCTGGTGGTCACCCACCCAACTACTAATCTACCGATCTGAGGCTTGTGTATGGCAGAGCGGACGGGATGCCCAATTCTCCTCAGTCTATGGTCGTATGTGGCAGAGGAAGCGAAGTTTTGAAATTATATCTGAATGCGGTTCTTCTGATTTGGAAATCATCATAATTTAGATGCAAGTCAACGCCATCAAGACCTATCTTGAGACTACAATGCTGATTCAAACCTCAGAGACTAAAGAAGTTTGAGCCAGATCACCGGTTGCGAATCAGATTGACTTGCTCAGAATCTCATCTCATATTTTCGTGACCACTCTATTGGTATTTGCAGATAAAGAACTATCGTTTGCATTGAGTGGTTGCTATCAATGGATGCAAATCCTCCCTCATACACTCATTCTTCTTTCTGTAGGCTCGAAGATTGAAGGTTTTGTTCTCGCTTTCCAAATAGACGGCCTCCACGGCAGTGGCCCCCCGGAGGGCCAGCGGAGCGTCATTCTGATATCTTCCAATGTATGTACTACAGTACTAGTAAAATATAGATGTGATTGATTGATGGTCATTTCTACTCAGCTTGAAAGACATTGAATGTATTCAGCTCATAGTTTTAAAACACAATACAGTAATGAACATCGAAAAAGTCTTCTTCCCTATCATGGAACAGTGTCGAAATAAAGCAAGCCCAAATGGAAATAGCTCCTCATCAATCATTACCTAGAAGACATCAATGTATCACAAGAGTCTAAGCTGAACTTCCAGCTTTCCAAGAAACTATTCGAAGTCCCACACACTTGCAAGCCCAACGTGCATAGAGTTACATCCATCACCAAGGGAGCGATTGGTAAAGGAAATATCAAAACGGGATTATTGCCACGCTCGCTTGAGTATTGACTGCAGGTAGACGCAAAGATACGACCAGGTACAACATGTAAGATGTTCATCTGACGATAATATGATTGATTTGAAAATCGATAGGGCAGATGAAAGGTACAATCAAGAGCAAGGGATTGGGTTGAATGGAGCACACAAGGTTAATCCTCCGTATGTTTCCGAATTTTGAAAGGTTGATGAAAGATTGAAGATGTTGATTTCTTAATGATAAAATTGCTTATGACTTATGAGGATGATGATAAAATCTTGGTGAAAATAAGGCATATATCAAAGTGGAATGATATTGGGCACCTCCAGTTGGGCAAAGACAAGTACGATTTGGATGAGAATCCGAATAATATTCCCTTTCTGACGATAACTAATAAGTGATTTGGGTAATATATGAAGTTGTGAGGAGAGAGGATGGGAGAGGTTCACTGGTGGTTGAGATAGGATAGGGATGGTAGGGATGAGAGAGGATGGTAAAAAGGATATTAAGATACTAAATCATACGATATAGAAGATCTTTAATATCTTTAATATCCATGGATGATTATGAAGTATAAGATCGATCAACCAGTCAATAATATCTCATTCGACAAGAAAAATGATTACTACCAGATAGATGATTGTTACAGAAGGTATCAAAAGATCTCAACGCTCCAAGGTTGTCTGTGTCCTTTAACAAGATTGCTCAGAAAGTTGAAGCAATGGAAGATCACCCACCCCTTAGCATCGGATACACGGATAATTTTCCAGGTCAAGTCCTCATAATGCTTAATATTGGACCCCGGTTTAGGGGAAGGGAGATCAAAACCAGTCGAATAAGCAAAGCAAGAAAGCGTATGGGGTAGGTAGTACCTAGGTAATTGATATGATTTTTGATGTGTATCCTAGGTATCTAGGTAGATGGATAGGTAGGTAATGACATCAGATAATCAATTCAATATCAAAGTTCATGCTGGTGTGAGGGATGAGAGGGGTGAGAGGGATAGAAGCATTAATTAGAGGTGATGTGATACAGCAGCAGCATCCATATATCTTCATAGTGATTTCAATAGATGACAAGATGGATGATGAAGATGGAAATGAGAATGAGAATGAGAATGAAAGCAATGAGAGCAGTGAAAGCAACGAAATGATCAAGGAAGCTGAATAGGATATTAGACGAGGAGATAGATACATATCAACTAGAACTAAACACTATGGCTATATTCATTCTATATCTTGCGTCTATTCTGTAGTTTATATCTATCTACATCTAGAAATATAATACTGAGTGAACCTTGTTCAAGTAAAATGGTAAAATAGAGATATATTCATATCTGTCCAGTATATGTATGTACTTGCAGTTCCTGTTAAACTTTCCACTTTCGTCATTTATACTGATAGAACCAATGAAGGAATGATTGATCGCTTGTCTAAGGGAGAGTATATTGTAGCTGTTGTGGATATCGTATTGACTATTGCTATCATAGATATTATAGCATTCCAAGGTTGTAGATATTATAAGTATCGTAGCTATTTGAAGTAAAACGTTGTTGAGGTCAACTCTTGTGCAGAGTGAGGGACTTCACAAGTTCCCCTTCATCCATCGGATAACCTTGACCAAGTCGCCTACCAAGCTACTTACTGTCAACGGACATTATCACCTAAGCTAAGCTTTATTTATCTCTTGATTCCACCAGAATCTATATACGAGTGTTGACCCATATAATGCCCATTATATCTTTGAAAATCCAGATGATCTAGAACCATTGACACGCAATAAGTGTCTAGAACAATACCGGTATTCTCCATATATACATACTGTACTGTCGCTTGGTTCTTCAACAATTGATGAAGTTGTTGAGTACTGACTGTATCAAGAAGTTGAATGATACCTAATCAATGAAAGAATGAAAGAATTATTGATTCCATTCATTGATTAGTTCATACCTGATTCTAACTTTATGAATTGAGCATATTACCAAGTTTTTGTATGAGAGAAAAGCAATCAAATCAAATCAAATCAAATCAAATCATAATGAATAATATCTAACAACGTGCCGTGACAAGAATAGTAATAAACGCCTTTCCCTTTTTGGAAATACTCAGTATACAATCGAGAAATAGTTGAGTAGAGTTCAAACAAATGAGTAGGAGATGTTTTTTATATTTGAAGTTTATATCAATATAATAAATAAACTAATTAGTTAGTACAGTGATTTTCTATAATGTCGTTAAGCGATGAGATGAGATGAGATGAGACGAAATGAGATGAAATGGGATGAAATAGAATAGGATCGGATTTCTTTATGTATTGTTAAGAAAAAATACAAGTATAGGAGAATGATTAAAAGGTTTTAAAAATCGCTTTAATTATTAATAAATGTTTTAATAAATAATATAATATATATAATAATATAATAATATAATAATATAATAATATAATAATATAATAATATAATAATATAATAATATAATAATATAATAATATAATAATATATAATATATATAATATAATATATAATAATATAATAATATAATAATATAATAATATAATAATATAATAAATATAATAAATATAATGAATATAATAAAACCTATAATAAATATAATAAATATAATAAATATAAATAAATATAATAAATATAATAAATATATAATAATAAATAAATATAATAAATATAATAAATATAATAAATATAATAAATATAATAAATATAATAAATATAATAAATATAAATAAATATAATAAATATAAATATAATAAATATAATAAATATAATAAAATATAATAAATATAATAAATATAATAAATAATAATAAATATAATAATATAAAATATAATAATAATAATTCTTCTTCTTCTTATTCCTCTATTATCTTATATTTAGTAATTAATAAACAATAAATAAAAAGAATAAAAGAGAAAATATATAATAAAGTAATTAATACTTAATTCAATTGAATGAATTGAATTCATATTATCATCATTATCATTCATTATCAATATCATTATCATTATCAACAATTAAAACATTCTTCTAATTATACAACTCAATCCAATTTCAAAAGATAATTCTCTCTCTATCTGTTCGAGATCTATTCTATTCTACTCTACTCTACTCTCCTCTACTCTACCATCCTCTCCTCTCCTCTCCTCTACTCTGCTCTCCTCGCCTTTCACCACCTTTGCTATAACTACTACTTACTATTACTATTACTACTACTACTTCTACTACTTCTACTACTTCTACTACTACTTCTTTTACAAGCATGCCTTGAAGAAAATCAATTGAAATCTATTCTTCTTCATTTTACTCTTCTCCTTTCTCAATTCTCTTTCATTCGTTCTATTATCGTCTCTCTCTCTCTCTCTCTCTCTCTCTCTCTCTCTCTCTCTCTCTCTCTCTCCCCCCCCCATCCCCCCTCTCTTTCTCTTTCTCTTTCTCTAAATACCCATCTACTCGTCGTATATATCAATCTTGACCCTCCTCTCTCAGCCGAACCAACCGCCACTTCACTTCCAATCATACCTCTTTCCCTCCCTCCCTACCCTTCTAGACGTTTGAGAATATAACTGCCATTCTTGCAGATCATGGATGAAGCAACCAAGCTTGTAGGAGAGCTTTCCAAGAAACTCAGTGAACTTGATCATAAAGTTGATTTATATCGAAATGATATGAAAAAGGAATACATCAAATATGAAGAAGATATATTAAGAAATATTCCTCCCAATGTTTCGAAGAAAGTTTCAATCATGATTACCGATTCACTTAGGAATTACAAGGCTCTTTATCCATTGGCTGCCTCTAACGACGTTGTTGACTCATGCGCCATGGAAAAAGAAAAAAGAAAAAGAAAAAGAAAAAGAAAAAGGAAGAGAAGGAGGAGGAGAAGGCGAAGGAGAAACAGGCACAAGCACAGCAGGCACAGGCACAGGCACAGGCACGGATACAGATACTGGCACAAGCACAAACACAAGTACTCGTATAGTCACAAGCAACAACAGTCCAACTAGCACCATCACCACCACCACCTCCAGCAGCAGCAGCAGCAGCAACAACACAATCTCAATCACAAGTCCAGATGCAAATGCAAATGCAAACGCAAATGCAAATGCAAATTTCATGTCGAATAACATCACAAACGGTTTTCCGACTATGAAATCACCATCTCAACTAACAAGTACCGATAACGATACCGATCCCGATACCGATATCAGCCCCAATCCCAATCCCAATCCCATTCCCATTCCCAAGTCCAATACCAGCAACCTTACCTCGGCTCCAATATTCCATCATAACACGAGAGAAGACGAAGGCGAAGAAGAAGAAATTGATCGACCAAGAAGTCCACATGCGCGAGAGAAGGAATTTACTGGAGTCTTTACACCAAGCTACCTGCCATTGTTAGATTCCAACAGTCGATACGAAAGAAGGTCGCGTTCGAACATTCAACTTGATCATAGGCAAAAAGATACACAAATGGAGACGTCGTCGCATGTTGATGCCAGTACAGATACTAGATCGTTAAATCCTTCCCCAGGTCTACGAAGTCCTTCGATGCCCAAACGAAAAAACACCGATGAATTATCAATCACATCCAATAGTAGCAGTGATGGACCTCGTCGTCGAAGCG
Organism: Monilinia fructicola; assembly: GCA_008692225.1. Lineage (NCBI taxonomy): Eukaryota > Fungi > Ascomycota > Leotiomycetes > Helotiales > Sclerotiniaceae > Monilinia > Monilinia fructicola. The sequence continues at coordinate 1,341,188 of VICG01000016.1, forward strand.
CTCTACGACGAACATCTAGCAATTCTAAGAATACAAGTCCTCGAAGGGTTCGGTTTGATGTAGAAGGGGAAGAGGTTCTACCAACATCATCGCCCAAAGAGCTGGAGCCCATACTTCCTCCTTCCTTTTCAGATGACTCAGATGATGAGGCTGGTTCTGAAATGGTCGAAGATATTGATGCGCCACCACCAAAAAGAATCTCTTCTTCACAAGCATTGAGAGCGTTATCGAGGGGTCCTCCAGAGGATGATGGTACACAATGGACAACCGTAGTTGCCCCGCCAGACGGATCAGCCTCAGTTGATACTCTGACCACCGATGATCCTACGACTAATTATTTCGATTCCAAGCCGATAGCTACCACATCTCAAGATGAAAATATTCCACCAATCTCCGCACCACCCAAAACACCTCAAGTCGAACCACAAGCTCAAGTAAAGCATGTAGAAGCTTTGACGGAGGATGATACTGATGCTCTATCGGAAGATGATATGTTGGATATGCCACCTTTACGACAAATGAGAAGTCATAATAAACAATCTGCGAGCATTCTATCTCCACGAAAGAATGAGAACCCAGAACCGGCAGTTTCTCCTTTGAAGATGAAAGCGAGCAAACCACTTACCTTGGAGACTTTGGAACCTACAGGAGCGGGCGATGAGAAAGTGGCCAACTTGACCTTTCAGGATGACGAACAAGAAGATTTGTTTTCCTTCGATGAGAACCCAGATCGCGGCAGCCGTCCTCGAGATGAAGAAGATGATTCGGATATCGAAGCTCCTACTTCGCCCAGCATTGAAGAAAGTCTGGATAACCTCGAGCTTTCCAAGTCTCCTGCTCGTCCAATCCCTAGCAGTTTCAATAACAAGAAAGCAATAGCAGCTCCAGCCCCTGCACATGGAATCGTTGGTTCTTATAAGGGTCGCTCATTCAGTATGCCAGTTGTCAATGACGAAGTCCATGCTTCTGCCGCCTCCATGGGAGCCATGAATTCATTTGTTGGAAGCGTGAATGGTCGCAGTGGGCTTGACGCCAGTGACGTTTTGAGTTTCCGAGCAAGTGGAGGGGTGGGTAGTTATTCTGGAACACCAAAGAGTATGAGCGAACGAATGATGCTTGATGACTTGATGGAAGCCGAGGGAGAAAATCACAGGAATTGAAATCTTTCAGGGCCTAGCATTTTAGGATTTTATGATCTCGAATCAGGAATTCGAAATTCGGAAGCAAGCAAGATGTATAGTCGAACGCGAGGGGCACATACAGTCTGAGAGAGGAATGACTCATGATGTATTTATGTGTGTATTCTTTACATTTGCATATTTTTTGGCGTTTATGGACCATCGATTTTCTACGTCATCAGAACATGACGAATGGATGAGGAATCAGATGATCGTTGGCATGGTATGGGGCATTGGGTGACGTGGGAGCACAACTGTTGCGCTCTCGCATAGGTTCGATTCGGCTGCTCGATACGTGGATTGAAGAATTGTGTCTTGATGCATGGGGTAGGCATAATTTGCGCATAGGGTTATTGAAAGTGTATGGAGGAAACGAATTTGGGGGAGCGAAGAGCGAAGACTGAAGTGAAAGGGAAAATGGCTGAGATAAGAAGGTTGATACGATTGAAACGAAATGCGCACGGGATGGATGATGAATGGATTGTACATGATGACATTAGTTATACGCTCGGTGGGTAATTCCCTCCCACTTACCTATACCAGTTTTTTACGTACAATACATATACTCATCTATTCAAAACTGTGGACTCTCGAACCCAGTGCATGGTGTCGTATGCTCCTGTGAATCAGATGTCTCTAGGATACCGTGGTATCTATATCTGCGGGGTCCCCTTGGCCCTTTCAATACAAACGCGTGTTTAATCCTGGTACGTGCACGCATGCATATACTGCACAGGTGTAGCTAGGTGGTTGGACGTTGGGACCCCTCTCCCACTTCTGGAACTGTCTCAATCTGGCGTCTTTGTTCGTCCGTACCTGGTTGCGTGAAGGGTTTGTATGATTGTATCGTGTTGTCTGTTTTTGTTTGTGTGATGTCTTGTTGAATTTTATGTGTTATGTGTTGTGTGTTGTATGTTTTGTGTTGTGTGTTATATATTACATGTCTATCATTCAAAGGCTGAGTGGTCAATGGTTGGGTAAAGGGATGCTTGGATGGTGGGATTTGAGGGTTTGGGGTTTGGGGTTTTGGTTTGGATGGGGTGAGATGGGATGGGATGGGGGTTGAAGGGTAGAAGGGTAGAAGGGTAGAAGGGTAGAAGGGTTGGAGGGTAGAAGGGTAGAAGGGTAGAAGGGTAGAAGGGTAGAAGGGTAGAAGAGTGGGTGAGGGATGTTGGGGTAGGGAGGGGCAGAATAGGATAGATCAAAATGGATAGTGAGTTGTATGATTTGTAGAGGGTTGACGTTGATGGATGAGGGTGAGGGTGAGGGTGAGAGCGGTTGGACTGGCTGCTTGAACTAGATTTAAAAGCCCCGAGTCCTTTCACCCCTATTAAACCAGAAGGGAGACGGTGGAAGAGATGGAATAAGCGACAAGGAATAGATCAACAATGATACATATACAGCTGGTTGATTTACTTGCACACTAATCAAAATGGTATATGAATTTTGTAATCACATGCCGTGGTCATTTGACAAACCGCCAGAATTCAAGATGCGTTTATGTATTGAGAGGAGAGAGAGAGAGAGAGCACTATTTGCGTTTCCTGCAGCGGATCCCGGTTCTTGATGCTTCCGTTGATGCTTGATGTTGATGTATGGTATTGTATATATTGTATGTGTAGCTGTATCGTACATCGTATATCGTATATTTGTATCGTGTATACTAGATGTACCGTAGATGGTACTGTTTTATTTTGCATTATACCCTGGGTTTATTTGGCATGTGGTGACAGAGACGAGCTGCGAGCTAAGCTAAGTAAGGTACTGATACTGTAGATCTTCGAGATTGCTTTTGGTTTGGTTTTGGAAAGAGTGTACGGAGTATGATCTTGGGAGCAGCATTTTGTGGCGGCATTTCATATACAGTAGCGGATATTCGGGACCCTTGGGAGATCCGGAGTGTCTTCTGGGGTTGGGGTGGGATTGGGATTGGGATTGGATGTGAGGCGAGTTGAATGGATGGGGAGGAAAGATGGCGTGTTCGTGTTCGAATGTGCAATTCTATAACGATCGCCGAATAATGTTTCTTCATTCTTCTTAGTACATGTATATAGGTATAAATTTGCTTTGTATCCCGAGGTTCTTTCTAGAGTGATCTAAATGTAAGATATTAACTGGTTAAGTAGAGTAGTTAAGTAGTCAATCAATCTACGGGGTTACTTTTATAGAAAGTATAAAAGTAGAAAAGTATAAGAGAGATAAACATATATGCATATATATATATATATAAGATAAGCCTTGCATGGAAACTATATATCTCTTGAAGCTCGAAGCTTGACTTGAAGATTCTATCTAATAGAAAGCGTGAATCTAATTTATCTGATTGGTCAATGATAAACTTACCCCGTTAAGTAACCGAGTTAGTTGGCAACATCTCAGGGGCATATATATAACCTTACATGTACATTGTACAAACTACTACAGTACAGAGGGAATACAAACACAGCACTGTACTGTAATATACGGAGTACACTGTAGAAAGTGCGGAGTATACTACCTACCACCGGTATATCTATGTCCCTGAACCTTATCCTGTGCATTGCAAAAATTCAAAAGTATACGATGCGGTAAACTCCAACCAATCAAGCCTGCATAGCTCCGAACGACGTTCGTTTCCGTCTCCATTTATATGCATAGTAGAAAACGGCACATCAACGGCATGTCAACGGTATTCCCTCGGTTCGGTGGATGACCACTTCGCATTCAGATAAGTACCTGAGCTGGTGTCCATAGGATGACTATTCACAGTAATTAAACCCAAGGTTAATCGGTAAGGGAAACTTAATCGGTCAGGATTGAATGTCCAGAGATGGTCCAAAATCTCCACTCGAGTATACTGTATATGACGCATCTAATCATCCTGTTGATCAGAAGATGCCCTGCTCTGGATAACAAATGGGCGGGGTTGGTTCCAAGGCTGACGGCTCATAGTCTCGGAAGGAGAAAAGATAGGAGAGTCCGCAGCGCTTGAGATGGATCACGGATGTGATTGTTTCCTTCCTACTGTACGGAGTAGTGGAAGTACTGTACTGTAACAAGCACCTAGGAGCCTACGAGGGTCTGTGTGAGGTTAATATCAGATCGACTAGGGTTATGAAAATCTATGCGTTCAGATTCGACAGGTGTATGACGTCTCTCTTTTCTCTCTTTTCTCTTTGTCGATCTTTGGTGTTTGATTGATCTTCTGGGGGTGACAAAATGAGGCAAGGGAAGAGAAGCTTTTTCCAGGGTGCGGTATATATCAGCGTTCGTGCCATCTCAGGATCCAGAGCTCTTAATGAGTTTTCATCTGTCTCTATTTTCTCTTGGAAGGTTTGAGTTTGAAAATTTCGGCCGACTTCTTTCATAGCCTCACGTCGTATTTCTGTGTGTCATCTCTCCATTGTTGCCGTGAGGCTTCGGTCACACTCTCGTGTTGTGTTTCAGTGTGTCAAATACCCATTGTTGATGTATATGCTTTGTTAGAGCAAAGGATATACACATTCGTAAAAACCACAATTCGAGTGCTGGCTATATATAGATGGTTACGGGTCAATCAAGTCGAGCAAAGGGACTACTCTTCTTTCTTGTCGGGTAAAATTCAGAGTCGGGCTAAGCAATCTCGTTCACGATGTCGCCAACGCTCTTCGATAAGACCAAATGCATCACAATATCACCACTCTTCCTAGGTGCTTGAGCATTCCTCCTCGTCGTCTACGTGCTTCGAACTATAATTGATCGACCACCAAAGTTGGAATTCCCGACAGTCGGTAGTGTCAATGACTCGGATTGTAGAGCTGCGTTGATTGAAGGATCCGCCAAGGTAAGAAGCTCTATATCAAGCCTTAGATACACGTTACTTTTCCCTGTCTACAGTATACAGACTTACAAAAATAGTATCCTGATACCCCTTTCGTTGTTTTCACCAATCCCCCAACGCTCATCCTCCCCCTGAGCACCCATGATGAAGTCCGCAACCTACCCGAAAGCAAAGTATCATTCGCCGAAGTAATGCGTCGCATGTTTCATGCAAAATACACTCGTATCGGCAATAATTCCCCAGCCCTCATCAAAGCCGTCAAGATCGATTTGACACGCCACGTAGCATCTACTCTGGATGCTCTTCAAGACGAGACGCGCTATGCACTGGACCGGGAATTAGGCACGTGTGAGGATTGGACAAAAGTAGTTTTATACCAAAAACTACTCAGAATCGTCGCATTGTTGAGCGGAAGAATCTTTGTGGGCAGACCTTTGAGTAGAAGCGAAGACTGGATCAATAGTAGTATTAGATATACAGTGGATTGTGTAGCGGCGAAGGAACGCGTGATTGATTATCCAGCATGAATAAGATATTTTGTGGTACCGTTCTTGCCGGAGATTAGAAGGGTCAATGAACATCGGATTAAGGGAGCAAAGCTGTTGAAACCCATTGTTGATCGGTGTATTACACGCTTCAGGGAAGGGAAGGTGGCTGAAGGAGACGAGGAAGACGAATTTGATGATCAACAAGGGTCTTTTGTGAGTTGGGTTATGAAATGGACGGATGTGAAAAACAGAGAGAATCCCTCGACCTTGGCGGAAAACCAAGTGACTTGTAAGAAAGATATTGCTCGTTGCCCCTTCATACAACTTCTCAATCAATCAAATTCATATGGATCACGACTATGGCTGCTAACTGAAATACAGTATCCTTCGCGGCAATTTATACAACAACTATGGCTAGCACTCACGCAATATTTGATCTCATCTCTCATCCAGAATTCATAGCACCTCTCCGGGAAGAAATTGATCAGGTAACTGCAGAAGATGGGTATGAGATTGATGGAAGCGGGAAGAAGAATCTGAAAAAACAGTCCTTTGCAAAATTGAAGAAGTTGGATAGTTTCTTGAAGGAAAGTCAAAGGTTTAGTCCTTCGGGTCTCAGTAAGTTTATTTCCTTCTATCTCTCCAATTCAACTCTAGATACTAACGAACGCCCAGTCTCAAACCTTCGTCTAACTACCGCCCCTCTTCTTCTCTCCACTGGCCATACCATTCCCGCTGGCGTCCGGATCGGCTATAATCTTTATCAAGTCAACAATACAGATCCAAGAGTATCTCCAATTTCTAATCTTTCCTCCACAGCCCCCTCATTGGACTCGCCGTCTTCATTTTCCCCCTTTCGCTGGTCATCACTCCGCTCTGTTCCCGGCAACGAATCCAAATACCAATTCGTAACCACGAGTAAAGAAGCTATGAATTTTGGCCATGGTTCGTATTCAATTCCCAATTTCCTCCTATTTTCACCCCCAATTCCATCCCGGATCTCAACTACAGTTTTCTTTTTCCTCGGCGTCCTTTTCGTTTTCTGGTTCGGCTATAATCATCTATCGACCTCAAAACCCATTCTTTGATAATCACTAATAACCCCGTGCTTAGGAAGCCATGCATGCCCCGGTCGTTTCTTTGCCAGTGCAGAGATCAAGGTGGTGCTAGTGGAGTTATTGACAAACTGGGATATCAGGTTGGTGGGAGATGAGATGGGAACTGGGGGAGAGAGACCGGCCAATTTTGTTCTTGATGCTACGATTGGTGCGAATCCGAGGGCGGAGGTTGAGCTTAGGCGGAGAAAAGTATAGGGGAAGGATAAATAGGTCTACAGTGAGAAGTAGGAAATTAGCAGTAGGAAGTGATGCAGGTACATTCTTTATACCAAACGCTCCATCGCTCATTTCTTGTTCTATCTAATTTATACATTCACCATAACAAACAATTGTAACTTTTTCTGAAAATCGATATACCGAGATCATTTCTGGACAATGGGAATTATCTCGGACATCGAGTCATGGCCTTTATTTGAGTCATGCCATCATGTCATATTGAGGAGTAGATATTGAAAAATACCGATTTCCATGCATATGTTTTTTGTTCCAAAAACGCAAATTATGCTACAGCTTTAGAAGCTCAACTTATGATGCTCTGTATGGGAGTAAAGAGAACGTAGGAGAAGGAAGATTCCGTCTTTCATGATGATGAAGAGAAGATTAAAGTATGGGTAATGGTTAAAATAGAAAGTTGAGGAGAAGCTGTACAGAGTGCTTTTCTCGAAGCGCTTTTCAGTCCTCAGAAGCATCACGATCTTGAAAAGTTACCGCCAAGAAGAAGAGTAAGAGCTGTGAGGTTAAGAAAAGTCGATTTCAAAAGAAGCATATGCGGTCCACTCACCCGGTAGGAAGTCTGGGATAACCTTGGACGTTGATGTTGATGTTGATGCTGAAGTATAATTTTTATCACCAAATATCTAGGGCTATGAGCCTGTAGGTCACCCGAGACCAGATGGGAAAGAAACTGAATGAGATGGGTTGAAAAAAGTTCTTCCGTGGTGAAGGTTGTCTTCTTCACCTGTCGATAGGCAGATGGTGGGAATTGTTTGTTGTGAAGTACTTATAACACTCTTCTGTTTTCATTGTTAGGTTTGATAACAGAGGTATCCTTCAGGCTTGGGAACTTTGATGATATTATTCAGTATGTAAACTCATGCTTAATATTGGGAATTCCATTTTCGCTCTATCTCTTCAGTCCCCTACCCTCCTTCTGCTATATATCTACATCAATATATTCCTAAGATGTAGTTACTTGCGGAGTAAGAGTATCAGTGTTAACAACTTTCTTGGAATATGCCTATTCAATTCCCAGTTTTCACTTATCACCCCTCGCATCTTACAGCTACCGTTGCTATCTATCATTCATTTCAAACGTATCCCTACCCAACGAAAGCCCTCACACCCCTCCCACTGCTCATCGGCACAAAGTAGTCACTCGTACATTCCACATCACCTACATCCGTATCATGCAGCACCAAATCCAAGCCCCCAATGACCCCTTTAACACATAAATACAATTCCGCCCATGCCAAGTTGATTCCCAAACATTGACGGGATCCTTTACTGAAACTTACAATGTACTTGGATAGAGATGGGTTTTCAAGGAAGCGAGTTGGAGAAAAGGTGGTTGGGGAGGGAAATATGCGTGGATCCAGATGTTGGAGTAGGGATGACATTGATACTGGGGTCTGGGTGTGTTAGGGTAGTTCGTTATACGAGGGTGGTAGAAGGGAAGAGGGAAATTGATAAAAGGGGCACGAGCGAACTGAATAAAAAAGGACATACCCCAGGAGGAATCTCCCACTCGTTAAATACCAACACCTGATCAGGAGAGATTCTCTGCAAATGCGCCACAACACCAAAAACTTAACCTCAACCCCTCTTGAATCACAGCCGTCAGGTAGGGCAACTGTTCCAGTTCCTTCAGCCCACTTTTCTCGTGCATCTCAGCAAGGAGTTTTGATAAGATATCAGGATTAGCCAGAACATGATAGGTAATAACGGATAATGTCCAAGCTGTAGTTTCTGTGCCGGCTCCTATGACTGTTTGTCCTTCTTGCCAGAGACGCTCTACAGATTTCTCGTTCTGGGGAAGGTCACTGAAGAGAATTTCGTGAAAGATGGTCGGATGAGAAGAGCGTTCGTGATCGGTGTTTTTTCCATTCATAATGGCACCTATTTGTGCTCGTAATCCCTGTGAATAGTCTCTATTAATACCATTCAACCTCAAACAGTGAATAAGCAGCACACTCACCATTTGAAACCCTACGACACTGACAAATTTTGGGTCAAGGAATCTTATAGCCCACAACGGCATACTCTGCATCAAAGGCAATATCCAAGGAAAGACCTTTGTAACATGGGATATCTTGCTAACATTCTTGATCGCCACCTGAAAATTCGTTTGAAACTCCTCAGCATTTTCCACATAGCGATTTGATTTCCCCAACGCATATTCAGATATAACATCATTGGTAAAGCATGAAAAGGCTAACGAGAGATTAACCGCTTTGTTGGTGTCCTTGTAAGAACGGAGCTTGATGACAAGTGAGTCCACATGTTTCTGCATCATAGTTTCGAGACGAAATACACTGGCTTTTGAAAAATAACGATTCATTACTCCTCGACGGAGACGGTGATGGTCGTGAGATACAGTGCCAATCATTGATTCGGAGTTACCAAATTGCTTCGTGAAGTAAAGATACTTATCACGTTTCTTTCCACCGGCAACGTATAGTTCATCGTAGTATTCTGGGTCATTTATATGAAGTTCCCACGGATTGATACGGATTATTGGACCTGGACAAAGAGTCAGGATTGTATGGTTCAAATAAGAAGAAAGCTAACCATATTTATCGTGCAGCTTTCTAATCTTGAAGGTGTATTGCCCTCCCAAGACGACTTCATGGTATATCTCATACAACATGGAAATAGCAGCCAATCTTGGTCCAGGGAACTTGGCAATTGGACTGAAGTAAAGACGCCATATTATCCCATATGCTGTATAGAAGAAGAGAGCGATAATTGGAACTATTATCGAATTCATTGTATTCAATATTGACTCGCTCTAGTATGTATGAGCAGTAAGTAGTATCACCCAAACGAACGACGACATAGTGAGTGTAAGAACCAAGTAGATGGGAATCTGGCAGCTAATACCACTTCTTTCCACTAGGCTGGGATAATGGAGAACTGCCAGGGATAAAATTCCCTCCAGTCACGGAATAAGCATCATTGTTAAAAGGCATGGAACACAAGAGAGATGACATCTTCAACTCATTAACACACCCAACGCGATTGGATGATTCTGAATGTCCTTGCATCAGCGCACGAGTAACAACAAGAACCACCCCATGTATGCATTATTGGAGTTGATAGAGTCGTATAGGATAGCGTTGCTCGACTTGATCGGGTTTATAGGTGCCCCTCGATATGACGGCGAATCATCAATCTGTTTTCATTCACTCCTTGCCTACGTCTTCCAATACAGTGTCGAATTCTCTCGGGCTTGAGGTACAAAAGGGAAAGTAGCCGACGTGAGAGGGTGGAGGTAAACAACCATGTCACTTTTGGTGAGTGTGGACTTTTTCTACAACTGCAGTGTTGTCCCGTTTCCATGCTACAGGTACAACAACGGTCTAGGCTATTGGTCTCCTCCAATCACAAGATATCAAAAGCTGCACATCGGCAATTAGAAGCCCAATTGCCCATCTTCTGATCAATACCCCGTAGGCACTATAAAAGCCACCACCCTAAATTAGTCTTTAAGCCGAATCCCAGTTTTATACACTTGTATACCACAAGCATGTGTAACCAACTCGTGACCGGTCATTGGGGAATAAATGCAATTCACTATTCGACGAATGACAGTTCTTTTATGAGAGTGGATCCGATGATACTTCCATAGGATATCTCTATATTCTACATCTAAAGATCCAAGAGGTGTACCTGCAATGCAATGCAATGCTATGCGCCCTCAAACCCAAGCTAACCTTATGAGAACTCCAAAACCCAAGCCCAGTCAAATCATATGCGTATCATATTCAGATATATAGCAGGGTGGCTCGTCCAGCACCAAGCAATCATGAGAGATTCAATATGGTTTCTTAGGCAAATACTTAATCCCTCTTCTGGGACAAGTACCGCGACCAGATTTCCCAGCCGGAGCAGTAGCCACAAACTCCCCCAACTGCAAACTCCCTTTGACGTTGAAACTATACCACGCTTGGTTTAATCTCCCATATCGACAACCGAGCACGACCTCGCTCCCTGTAACAGCGGTCAACGCCGCCTGAATCTGGCTTTCCGTATAAGTAGCCGTATAACTCGGTACAATTCCGGCTTTCTCAAGAGCTTTATATGTATCTAATTGTTTGAACAATCCCACGGCCCTTGTGAAGAAGTCGATAACTTCATCACCGGCTTCGTATTTATCGCCGTAACAAGATGGTGCGAGTGTGTTTACACATGTTCCATGTTTATTCATCTCATGTTCCCAAAAAGTTTCCGCGGAACCTCGGTTGGGAAGCCAGTATTTGTTCATATCTGCAAGCAGATCGGTTTGCGATGCGGCGGTGAGGATGGAGGTTATATTATAATATCTGGGAGTTTCGTGACAGTAGGTTGGATAGGAGCCATCGCAGAGATCCGGCCTGTAACATCTAATAAGCTTTGAACCATACGACTGGAAATGACAGATGGACGAACCAAAGACCATGAAGAGTCCAACTATCAACCGGACCTATTGCAGGACTGTAATCCCAAAATTGAGTCTGAAGAAGCTGACCCCCGGGGTAGATGAAGCAGCAAGAATCTGGAGCTGTTGTACTATTGTGACAGGAGAGGGGAGAATTCGATGGACAAGAAGGCGCATTTCCAAAGGGTATATAGGGTCTGGGAGTTGTAGCAGCCGATGAAGATGATGGATTGCTGATTATCGGTATCTGGGATAAGATGCCACCTGCAAATGAAACGAATTTACGAATAGATGAGACGGACGAGGTTGTGTTGGATGCCATGATGAAGTTTGAACTGTAGACTGTGAGTTGCAGACTGTCGGTTATGAACTGTGAACTGCAGTGTTGATTGAAAGGGAGAGAAAATGGATGGATATATCTAATGATGAGTGAAGAAGAATGAATGGATGAAGAGAAAGAAAGAAAGAATTATATTACTCCAGTACTGAAAAGGGACCCTTTGAGCTTTCCAAGTCCATGAAGAAGCTCGGCTCAGATAATGACTAGAAGAGCTACGTAATATGCTAAATTAAAGTTATTACTAAGCCCTGAAGGGGTTAATAGGTCTAGTCAGAGGATAGATAGAGCGTGAAATTGTGAAGATAGAGTATCAACAGGGCATCAATATGGTATAAATGGCCATAGATAAGTCCGGACAAGCCTTCAAGGGCACCATGTGATAAGATTCAGCCCCTGTTGATTCACCCATCAATGCCGCATGTGCCCCCATGTGCCCCTGAATGTCTCACAATAGACCTACTAGACAATTAGATACTGAGTTGTACACAGTACATGGTCAGGTACTACAATAACGACAACTACAACTACTACTGCTGCTGCTGATAGTAGAATTACTAGATAGATACCTAGATACCCAAGCATACCTTTTACCTTACCAAAGGTAGATTTCTCATCTCGACTCAAACATAGATGTAGCACATCTCTCCGTTCAATCCCCCAAGAGTACTCATCAAATCTTTCAATGGCACAGGTCCCGCATTATATCCAATATCTTGTAGGTCTTCCAACGTGGTGTTTCTGCTAGGAGGATTATTACCAAAGGTAATTGTTCCTGAGATGGCATTCTGTCTGTTGGCCAAATCCTGAATTTGCCATATCCACCACACCCTATCAATCATACCGTGGTGAAGATAAAAAGCTGGGTCACCAGAGGATGCGAAGAAGTCCTGCGTGCATTGATCAGTACGGTTGATCCTAAAGGGGAATATGTCGCTGGAGAAACATGGTCGCTTACACCGCCAGGATCACCGCCAATTGTGTAATGTCCCCCTGTATGGACACCCCATTCCCCTGCGCTAAACATCCCTTGCATGACAGTCTCGAACCAATATATATCTGCATTTGAAGGATTCGTTATGAGGTCGTAAGTATAGTTCGTTTTCGTAACAGCAGCACTATGAACATTTACATCGCGGCGTAAACATCGTGGATTGTAGCCAAACCCGTCGGCCCGTGGGTTTACTGGCGTGCCTGAGATTGTTCCGGCGACTGGGCCAAGATTAACAGTCATACTACAGGATAACTTAGTATGTTAACAAAAAGATGAGGAGGCTTCATACTTTTTGAAGGGTCCTGTGGTTACACATCCGCCACCTACGCCAGGTGGAATGACATCGAATGGAGCTGGCGCACCGTTGAGTGGCACACCAGTATGGTTGTAGTACAAGCCATTGCCACTCATACTTGTTGGGCTTCCATCAAACAGCGGGGAGTGTATTGGGTCATCAGCGTATTTGCCCCAATTCCAATACTGAAGTTAAGTCAGTGATGAGATGATCAGGAAGCTAAAATTATAGAATACAAAAGAATTCAAAGTTTCTGGACCGCATGAAATTTGGAGGTGATGAAAAATAGATAATCTCACTCACAGGTTGATATCCTTTGTATCCACATTCTTCACGGAGTGCTTTTTCATACGTATGAACGTAGTATCTATGCCAGCCCAGGAAGTTTCCCTACGCTATTAGATCAGATCACAACACGCCTGGCATAGCTCACACCTACCGTTGAATGAATTATAAGAGTCTGATTTATATGCGAGGCAACGAAATCATCAAAGCGACTTCGAGCACCTGGGACTACCTCAGAAGGTGTGATAGATTTTTTAGACTGCAGACAGAGTACAGCATTTGTATACGCGATTCGATCCGCTCCAGAGAGGTCACTCCTGCGAAATTTTAGACCTTAAGCTCCGGTGCTATCAAGCTTAACCTACCATTCACGGCGCTTTATGGCATTCTGGATCGTACAAGTGTTGTTTGGATCATGCTTTGCTTGATATTCTGCAAGTTTCGCGAGGCCTTGGGCTGACAGGATATCTACTGCATCGGGAGAGTGTGACGGATACGAAGCTGCTTCAATGACACCAAGATACGATTGAAGAATGAGAAGAATTGAGAAAGTGCCAAGAGAGAGGAAGTTCATCCTGACGAAGTGTAACACTAGTAGAACTGCTTCAAAGAGCAACCTTACATAAAAATGCCTCAGTCCCATCGACCACAAGCAAGACTTTATATCTCGTTCCCCCTTCTCGTCTGACACATCTAGAAGAGAGATGGGCAGTAGGAAGTGGCTTTGAAGTTCTAGGGTTAGCTATCGATATCTTTCCTTTCGGCTCTTGGAGTCAAGAATGGAAAGCTTACGAGAAGGTAGACGATCACTTCAACGTTCTTAGTAGATAGAACCAAGTAATTATGTCATGGACTGACTTCGTGAACCGCATTTATGCATAGACAAACAAGCATCTGTAATTTAATAAATGATATCAAATTATTGATATCGCTTGAGGCGCAATAAGCTCCAAAGCTTCAACATTTCCCCTCAATACCTCTCGAGTTCATTGGCTAAACAAGTCACTTGGATTGCTTGCGCCACCCAACGATCTATGCAATGAAGAGTAAACACATACATGTCAGCAAGTATATTTCACCTCAACGGTGGTTCGTATCATCGTCTTATTCTTAAAACTTGATTATCTCAGTTGATGTATAAAAGCGCTCTCGTTGTAATAAATCTATCGAGGCGATTGACATTCTCGACAAAGTTAGTGCTACTTCAGGTTGAGTACTAACTCCACCAAAATAGACCTAATTATATCCACAAGCCGAAACTCAAACCTAGTACACACGAGCAGCAGGTATTTGAATCATCAATCTACTTAACCGGCTGTCTTCCCACCTACATATAAGCACAGTCAGAAATGATCAAGAGAATTGATGGTGTGATGAGATATGAGAATTCTACGTAGCATCGCTACATCAGTAGCATCAAACTCTCCTCTCGGAATGACCCATACCTTGACTAGCTCGGTATCATCATCTATCATCTATATTCTTGGTTATATATCGAAAGCATCGCATCAGACCGATAGCTGCGTTGGTCTGCAGAAACTTCAATGAACAAACGAAGTCTGCATAAGGAGTTTGGATTTGGAATAAGCGGCATCAAACCTTCCTTTCGGAATGACCCATACCTTGACTAGCTCGGTATCATTTAGATCTATATTCTTGATGGTATATTGAAAGTATCAAACCGACAGCTGAGTTAATTTGCAGAAACTTCAATGGACAAACGAAGTTTGCCCAAGGATAAGAATTTTGGAATTAGAATGAGCGGAATCTCGTATAATGAAGTAGGTAGCTATCTATCCCTTTCATCTTCATCAATATAAACAATGAATTCTATTACTCGAGTACATAGAAAAATGATAAGATGGGGAAAAGCATAAACAAGATGGAAGAACCTGGATTTGATTACTCGGCATCAAGGCATAAACGTGTGATGGATGACCTTAGTAAGCATTCGGTATATTTTAATATCTATCTATATACTTTTATACTTAATATACTTATTTATACTTAATATACTTATTATACTTATTATACTTATTATACTTATTATACTTATTATACTTATTATACTTATTATACTTATTATACTATTATACTTATTATACTTATTATACTTATTATACTTATTATACTTATTATACTTATTATACTTATATACTTATTATACTTATTATACTTATTATACTTATTATTACTTATTATACTTAGCGTTGTTTTAGATTAATACCGGGCTAAAAATTTAATCGAAAAAACGAAATATATATTTTTTTGTATATTTAATCTTTAAGAAATTATAATAAATCAACGAATAAATTAAATATAATAAAAGATACTTTAAAATATTAAAAAGTTAAAAATATATAATAAGCGTTTTAAAGGTTTAAATATTAATGTTTTTTTATATATTAAAAAGGAATTTAAAAAAGTATATTATTTTATCTTACTTTATATTATTTATATTTAAAACTTTAATAAATTAGATTTAACTATTAATTATATAAAAACTAAAAATCATATTTAATAAAGCATTTAATTCTATATAATATACTAATTTTAATTTAGTTTTATTTATTATTATTAGATTTATAAAAGCTTTTTAAAATAAAGTAAAGAAAGTATAATAAACTTTTATTATATATAATAATAAAAGCATTATATAGTTTATAAATGTAAATTAAAATTATTATTATATATAATGTTTTAATAGAATATATTATAGTTATAGTTTAAACAAAAATACTATAATGTAAATTTATAATAAATTTATATAATAAAAATATTTACTATTTAAATAATTATAAATCGATCTTTTATATATAATTCTATATTTATAATAAAAAAATATAATATATTTCACTTATAAATTATATATATTAATAATTTTTATTAGAATTAATAGATAATATAATACTTTTATTATTATATATAATCAAAAATTTATTATACTTTTTTCTTTTTATTTTAAAAGGCTTTTAAAAATCTAATAATAATAAATAAAAACTAAACTAAAATTAGTATATTATATAGAATTGAATGTTTTATCGAATATAACTTTTTTATTTTTATATTATTATAATTAAATTAGATTTATCAAAGGTTAAAATATAGATAATATAAAATAGTATATTTTTTAATCTTTATTTTATATATTATAAAACTTTGATTTTTAAAAAATTTAAATACATAAAATATTAATCTTTTAAATTCTTAATATTTTAAAAAGTTTTATTTAAAAAGTTTAATAGATTTGCTGTTTTATTATAAATTTTTAAAGATTTAATATAAATTTCGTTTTCGGTTGATTTTAGCCCGGCATTGACCCAAAAACAACGCCAAGTACTTGCATAAATATCTACTAGGGTTTCCTCACATCCAACCAATCATATCATTCTGCCGATGTCTATGTAGTATTTTCTTTGCTTTTGGAAGGCGGTGAAAATTATTTGATATCAAATGTCTTGGTCCGTCTCTGTCTCTACCATAACGATCTCATCATCGTCATCATCATCATAATAATAATAAGACAAGTTTTGATAGCCGCGGCATGAGCTCTCTGTTATCACCATGAAACTCCTCGTGGCATCTCGATCATTGGGCCTCCATATGAAGAAAATATCAATACGACCAGTTACACAACTTCCAGTATGCTCATCCCTCTCCTCCATACGTCTGATCAAGCTAATGTGCAACCACCTTTACTCTAGTTTCGTAAAACTTTATTAAGCTGCATGATTACCCGAGATTTCAATTCATTACTCTTTGACTCCATTCATCCGAATCCACTGGTTCATAACTCACGTCTGTGGAAGGAGATCCCTTCAAGTGGCTTCCGTCCTTTCTTCTCATCTACCTCGCTAGCACGTGCATCCAAACATCCTGATCCCCAAGTAGGAAAGCTGAGCAAGCGGGGACAGCAGGAGAAGATTTTCAAAAGTAAACTCCAAAATCAACATTCGCAACGTCCTCGAGATGATTACAAATACATCGATCCCGCTCCGCCCCGGAGAGATCGTGACCCCAGGTCTAGCTACCCATTAGCGGTGCTCATTGTTGTAGGATGTACATACATCACGCTCAGCTATAACCGTTCACCATTCATTCAATTTCCTCTTCCAGATTGGTTTCCTAAATTCACACCAAGCTACCTAGAGAAAAACTTCGTTCTTTCCCAGCAAAACATAGACGAAGGACGAATTCACACTCTGATTACCAATAGCTTCATGCACGCAAATTACCCCCATCTTTTCATGAATATGTTTGGTCTTCTGTATTTGGCACCACTAGTGACTCCTCTTACCTTTGTGACCGTCTGGACTGGCGCCGGTATTACATGTTCCCTGGCCTCTCTGTATATATGGAAACATGGTTTTCCTTTCGATCACGCCCCCAAGTCTTCGAATATTGTACAGCAGGGTTGTGGTGCATCTGGTAGTATACTCGGACTAATTACACTGACCGCGATCAAGTATCCGAGCTTGTCCTGGCAGCTCATGTTCATACCGATATCTTTCCCAGGATGGCTGTTGGTAGGAGGTGAGGCTATCTATAGTATTCTGGCACTCAAATATGGGTGGCAGCCCTATCTTGGTCATGCAGGGCATCTTGGAGGCACGGCGTTTGGACTCCTGGCCGGTATATTGAGCATGAGATTCGGCTTGAGAAGGATTTGACGTTGTCCTTGTGAAAGGTGCTGATAAGGTATTGGTGGGTTCAGTTGTTTCGTGAATTACATCCTAAGATACAACAGCTATGTTATGATTTAATTGCTCCAAGAAAAGTCAACTTCGGAGCTCTTGGTAGTTTGATTGTCGTTGCATCCTTGTATTCACATTATTTTCTCTTCGTTCGATATCCTCGTGTGTTGAACCCCCAAGCTGAATTGGATTAAGGAAACCACCCTGTAAATATTTTGAAAAACTACCATCTTTATGGAACCTTCACAGTCTACTAAAAAGATATTCCAACGCCTGTCTTTTTGCGGCGCTCTCGAAACCCTGATTCTCTTCATCATTCATATGCGGCTCATGGGTTACAACGCCATTTTTCAATTTTGATTTACACTGTTTGCCTTCAATACCGAGTCTTAAGTCATTTATTCAAATACTGTTGTCTGATTATGCGTTATAACTTATACACTGATACCTTAGTCTCTTTGTATTTCAACTCCAACGCATACAGTCAAACTCAATTATCCAATCCAAACTCCTATCCCCCAACATTGAATTAACCTCAGATATTCTAAGATTCCGGGATTTCTTCAACAGTACCACCAATTACTCTTCCCTTGACTTTATCCTCCCCTGCATCCAACTTTACATTCTTGATCATCAAAGACAAGAAGACAACCGGTACACTCACACAGAGTGCCACGATAAGTAATTTGTGCATAGTCTCCTGGTATGCCCTATTGATTGCGATTCTTTCCGGGGTTCCCATAGGATAAGCGAGAGCATTGTTAATGCTATTATAGACAGCCTCACTATCAAGAGTGGTAGAAATATTCAGCCAATTTCTTGGGTATATCATATGACCCCATATAACACCCGCGATGGCACTTCCAACCGCACCTCCAATTTCTACACAAGTCATGTAAACAGCTGTTGCAACTGCCACGTTCTGGTGGCTGGGTACGGAAGCTTGGACGGCGAGTTGAGCAGGGACATTGAGCATTCCCCCACCAATACCGACGGCAATTTGCGTGCCGATGATCTGAGCGATAGATGAATTTTCCTGGCGGTAATAATACATGAGACCGATTCCCATCAAGTAGATGAGAGCGCCTGCAACAATGTACGGTTTGTAATACTTGGTGTATTTGATGAGGAATGATATGGCGATTGCTGAGATGGTTGCCGTGAATGAAAATACTTGTGTTACATGACCGGCAGCGGGAATAGAGAGATCTTGGACGACGAGAAGGTACGAGTAGAAGTATGGTTGGACTGAGAGGAAGAATGCCACTAGGAGAGGTTAACAAGAGGGTAATATAAAAACGGTGAATGACTCACTGAAGTAGAAGAATCCAATTCCACATGCTGCGCAGAATGTGCGGGATTTTAGGAGATCAAGGGGAATGAGGGGATGAGGTGCAAGTTTCTTGATGGATTCCCATATGGGGAATGTCACAAGGCAGACAACTCCGAGAACCATCATTACGATGATAACTGGACTAGACCACCCATCTGAGGCTTTGGATGCAATGGTAAGTGGGATCAGGATAAGGGCAAAAGCAGCACTTAACAAAATCATGCCGCCGATATCCAAATCATTCCACAAAGTTTTTACGATTGAAATGGGGCCTAGTCCTTGCAGAGGTGATGCGGCGGTAAGCCCTGCCCTCTTTGCCTTTCTATTGTTCAGAAATAGAGACAAGGCCAATGGTAAGAATACAGCCGGTAAGATAATACACCAAAGACCATAGCCCCATCTCCACGTTGTAGTTTGCAGTATCTTGTCTCCAATGGGCGCACCGATCCACACAGTGACCATAAATGGAACTTGTGGTAGAGTGGAGAATAAAGCACGATTGGAAAGGTCAGTGGTATCGGCAACAAAGATCTGCTGAAGTATTTGAAGGCCGGTAGAACCCGCTGCATAGAATATTTGGGCTGCAGCAAAGGTTTGGACGTTGCTTGAAGTGGCCATTGTAACACCGCCGAGTACTGCGAGGAGAATTGAAACGGAAAAGGCCTCGAATCGACCAAATACATCGGCGTATTTTGCCATGGGAGCTTTTGATGACAGCTACAGTGCCTTGAATCAGTACATAATATTTGAACTTAAAATTACGGTAACTACATACCATTGACAACATTTTGAACCACCAATACTGTTGAAATTAACGAGTGGTTGTTGAATGAGCTTGTAGCAAAAACACCAAGTGAGGCGACCACTTGTCCTTCGAGTGATGTAGTGAAAGCTATAAGGAATATACTAAGATCCCGCTTCAGTATACTGCGATTCTCTGATCTTGTCTTACGATATGTACCCGATATATGCAATCACCAAAGACCATGTTGTCCAAGTCATCGAGACCGCCTCAATGTTTTGCACACCAGCTTGAGTGGCATTCGCATCTTCATTATTGACAGTTTCTACATCCTTTTCATTCTGATCCGGTGAATTTTCCCCGGCCCGAGCTTCGTTTTGAATTATGAAATCCTGCGTCTTTGGCATATTTGCGGAAGACTCCTCGGAGTCAGCGGTGATGCTCTGCATTTTGAACGTTGCTGGAAGTTGCGATTGCGACTATATCGATGAAAAGCATGATATCAAGATTGTGAAAGCTTTTTTAGAGATGACGAACCCTTCTATAAAACTTGAGGACTTCTCTCAGTGTGAACTACACAAATCTCTAGACTTTAATCTATCTGATGTCACGTCACCGCTAAAAATTCTGGGGAGCGTCATTAGTGGCAGCGCCGTCGCAGCCCTAATCCAGCATCTTTGGCTGGAGCCATTTTCTATGCCTATATCAGGCATAGACAGAATCATCGGTAGCCATTTGAGGAAAAATAATGAGTGTAGTATGGTAGACCAGGTGTTTTCATGGCTATATATGTCTGTTGGTTGAAAAAAGTCTGATAATAAGTGTAAATGGTACCGTGTCTTTAAAGAGAACTGTCCTAGCTGCGTTGAGTTGAAACCATCAAACCCTCAATATCTCAATACAAACCCAAAAATAACATTTTGACATGATAGCTATACCCGACTGACTGTATTCAAATCGTTAACAGGAGAATCTACTTATTATTATAGAGTAGATTGTGTTGAAGTGTACCGACCTTTTGTTGCACCAACCACAGTCACCTACAATGCCTCAAATTCTTTACATCCCTAAGCAACCCATTAAGGAAGTTTGACTTCTTCAGTAGGTCTGAAATCGAATATATCGTTCAACTTTCCAAAATCCGAATCATCAGAGAGAAGGTCAGCTCTTACTTCCAGCGGCTGACGTCAATGTTTCATAAAAAAATTGCCTCGACTAAGAGGTAGTTTGGAACGAAGTGTATGGTTAGGGTACCATTGTGCCTATGATTTTTCTTGTTAGTTTCTAGCACGCTAGCTTTAAGCCAGTATGATTCATTGAAGAGGTTGAAATAGTCATGTGTATAATGGTCGATGAAGTCAGAAAAACCTGGTATCCTAAAGCAATCATGATTCGGTAATCTTCCCCTTCATTAGGCATACCGGCATGCCATGTCCTCAAATCTCTTAACATTACATCTCCTCTCTCACAGACAGGTTGAATTGGTGGTCTCACTCTTCTTCGTTCTTCTACAATATTAAGTTTGACGTTGCAGGTAGGGTCGCCAACAACGAGTCTGGCATTGGCAAGCTTGGATTCTGAGGTAGCTGGGATCTGATCAGCTCCTGAAGTGTGGGCATGCGACCCGAGCCAAAATTCAGTAGAACCAGTAGAGACATTAAATGGGCATAGAGGTATATTCGCTATGACATAGAAAGGGCATTGGGGTGATTGAATGTTATATCCTTATGAATCGGTTGCCGTAGACCATGAGTCTTAGGTAGAGCATTATTGCCCGTCACGAAATTCCAGATTGGCTTATAACCAAGATAACTGAGAATTGTAAGTCTCTCTCAGCGCGCAAGCTAATATGCAAATTGGGCATGCGCATTCATGACTTGTATAACGAATGGATTGAAGAATACATCGTTATGAAGGTATTCTTCTTGCAACAATGGTGGTGCTTGGAGTATGTTCGCTAAAAGAAAAGAAAAGTGTCAGAATTGCAAATACGTTCGTTTACTTCAACCTGGATATCGGAGGTATCAAATTACAATTAACGCCCTGGTTGAATGGTTTCGTTTCATTCTTCACTAATTCATCTGCTTCCTTGCTCATGTACGAATTGATTTGATCAATAGAGACATTTAGCCAGTTTTCATTTTCATTTTCATAGTTTATATAATAGGTATAGTCTATGAATATGAAAATCCTATTAAAAGGCATTTAGCTATTATTCATACTTTTCAAAATTAACGAGATTATAAATGGTATAGTATTTTATATAAGCGGATCCATGGATAGGCTAGATCGATTTAGAATTAGACTTAGAACTACTAGTTATTCTAGTATAGGTATATATCTTCAAGATTAACACCGTTTTAGCTATATTAGGTTAATTTGATGAAAATGAAAACTCCACTTTATATTCATCGAAATGGATGAATATGAAATGGGTCAAAGGATTTCATAGTTGCCCTTTTGGGACTCGTTTTAACAATGGATCGATCGCTACTATGAATTCCCTTATTCGAAACTTTTAATAGTTACCTAAATGTCTCTAATATGATTGACATCGACAATGGATTTAAGGACAACAAAGCCATCTTGATGCAATGCTTCGAGGGCCGCCTGTAGGTTTGGGGTATCGTAAAACGTTGTTTTTAGTTCATCGACTGTAGCTCTAACAGTGCGTGGGGCGTCGTCCTTAACTTCCCCATTTGTAGTAGTCATATTGTTAGAATATGGTACCGACTCGAGACGGTGTAGAATTCTGTCCTTTATCTGGGTCAAAGGATCTGTTTCCCCTCAGTTGGTGGCGAAAATTCTATCGGCAACGTATCTCTAGCCCTATCTTGAGCCGTGTCTTATATGTCCTGATATTCCCAACGCGACAAGCATACTTATCTCGTACTCACAACACCTTCATGTCATTCGATAGAGTAAAGATTCGGTCATGTCCGGCCTATCATACTGATGATAAGCTATCCTTGAGACAGATCATTGAGGGAGCCTGGAGGCCAAGATATGCATTCAACTGAGGAAGTTAATCGTGCGGTTAAGTACTTACATATGTATGTGGTACAGTACTGTATTATACTCCGTACAGAGTACTTCAATCAGCCGATGTACCGATATTTGATCTAACTGGGTTGAGAAAATGATCCGTAAAAAGTTCTTGACCGTTTGATAACAGCAATCCATTCAGTAGTAGACCAACCAGGAGTCCATCGAATAGACTCAGACCTGTCAGGCCAGTCAGTCCCAGTCAGTCCCGGTCAGTCCTGGTCAGTCCTGGGTAGTCCTAGTCGTGTCCTACTCGTGTCCTAGTCGCGTCTACTAGTAGAGTCTAGATATCACTACAAAGTGGAGTTAGATCCGATGTTCATTCGGCACACAGGGTATGTGGAGGTCTTGGAGGGGGGGTTGTACATGAAAATGTTACTAAGATGATTGGTAGTGCGCACCAAATTTGTGGATTTCTCTTTTCTATTTCTCGAACAAAAATTGGAAAAGCTCTTCCTTCCTCTTCTTCCTTCTCTTTGTCTTCTTGCAAAGGAGGACGGCAGCTTGAGTATGATATCTTTAACTCAATCAGCATTTTGTTTGATGTGAATAAGGATTTCAAGACTGATATAGTCTGCGTTGTTGTCACTTGTTGATATCCGTACCTTTTGGAAAAAAAGTAAATACGGTACCACAAGTTGCTGACGGTGTCATTTGGATTGGAAATTTATCCGAGATGTCCCCCGCCATGCACACTGCGACCCTTAAAGCTCAATCTGCGGAAAAGATTGAAGCTGTTAAGAACGCCTTCAAGAGTCGGCAAGGTTTCATGGACTTGGTCACGGTGCAAGATACTGCACTGGATCAACACGGCCATCCAGGCTCAGATAAAAGATGGTCCAATGAAGATCTGTAAGTCCAGTCCAGTCCAGTCCAACGTTATTGTTGCTCAATTGGAGTTTTCATGCTGGATTGGCACACGCGGGCGAACGATTCAGCTGCTAAACTCGTTCCTGTAGTGATCCAACACCTCCTGAGAAGCGGACGTGGCGTTGGTGGAATTTCGTTTCCTTTTACCTTGGGCTCTCCTTTGGTAATTGGACCTTGGGCTCGACTATGGTAGGAATTGGACTCAATTGGTGGCAGGCTATCATTGTCATCTTTGTTTCTCAAATGATAAGCTCAATCGCTATGTATTTCAATAGTCGATGCGCTTCAGTCTATCATATCGGATATCCTGTGGTGGCTAGGAGTGTTTTTGGGATGTATGGATCATACTACTTCGTTGGAGCCAGAGCTGCCTTGGCCATTATCTGGTATGGTGTACAACGTAAGTGCCTCGATTCCCAACTTCCTGCCGCCGAACATTCTTCGACATCTTCTAGCAAAGACTAGATGATTGGAGCTCTCTTCCATCTTGGATGCAATCTTCTCTTTCTCTGTCCGAATCTTTGCTAATGCACGAGCAACGACAGTTTTCTCTGGTGCGAGCTTCATGAGCAATATCTTACGATGTATTTTCGGACACAACTTCACTGATATCCCAAACCATATTCCTGAATCGGTTGGTATCTCATCCGCCAACATGCTCGCCTTTTTTCTCTTTTGGCTCGTCCATTTTCCGTTCTGCGCCTTCCGTCCATATCAATTGCGCGCATTCTTCTGGTTTAAATCGATCGTTGTTCTGCCAGCTGTGTTTGGACTTTTCATTTTCTGCATGGCCAACACAAAGGGACGAGTTGGATCAGTATACGAAAGTACACTGGGTGAGGGAGCTGCCTATGGATGGTTCATTATGTATGGCATTAACAGTGGTATGGGCAATACTGCAACTTGTAAGTCTTTGCGTTTCGTTACATGAGCCAATCCTCAGTCACCATTTTATGATGTCCGCTTTCTCCTTCCCAAGGTTTTGTACAGACCTTACCATGAAACGTTGCTGACTCCAATTTTTCAGTGATCACAAATCAACCGGATATCGCGAGATGGAGTGCGACAAAATCTGGCGCTCAATGGTCGCAACTCCTCACCCAACCTCTATCCGTAACGCTCTCTGCCACATTTGGCATTTTGGCTACGGCTGCGATTAACAACAACTGGGGTTTGGATTTGTGGAATCCATGGGATTTACTGAGCGCCATTTTGGATAGATACTGGTCAGGTAGCACCCGGTTTGCCGTTTTCTTGTTGGCATTTTGCTGGATGGTATCCATTCTCGGCACAAATATCGCTGCAAACATGATTCCATTCGGTGCGGACAGTACTATGTTATTTCCTCGGTTCCTCACAATTCCCCGTGGGCAATACATTGTGGAATTCATGGCTTTCGCCATCTGTCCATGGAAAATTCTCGCTTCTGCGTCGGTCTTCACCACTTTCCTTTCGGGTTATGGTATATTTATGGCTAGCGTCGTTGCAATAATGGTCTGCGATTGTAAGTTTTTCTATTCACTTCACCAACGAAATCTATAACATGACAACATCCTGAAATCTCATACTTGAGGATGACTGGACATAGATGCTTATGTTAAAACTAATGCTAACCTATCAAAGATTACGCGCTCACCAAGGGCAATGTTTTCATTGGACACCTTTACAACGGCTCAAAGACAAATAAACATTACTATTACAATCATGGCTGGAATGTACAGGCAATTATTGCATATCTTTGCGGTGTCGCGCTCCCCTTTCCAGGTTTTATTGGAACGTTGGGTGTATCAGTATCGGAAAGTGCTACGAATCTTGGGCGCCTTGGATGGCTATTGTCATTCTGTGTCAGTTTCGTTGTGTACTTTGCACTTTGTACGATATGGCCAACCAAGAACCAGAAGATCATCAAGGAGATGAATCTTGGATGGGAATCACAATATGGTGATATCGTGATTGCTGAAGATGGAACACGGATTGCAGAGCAGGAAGGGATGGTTCAAGCGATCAGTGATTCTGATTCTGCCAACAGAACGACAGTAGTTTTTGGAGGAGAGGAGAAAGAGATCGGAGGAACAAGACATGAGTAGATATGCGAAAATGATCAGATGTTGTATTTATGATGATGATTAAATCAATTAGTTCGTGATAACTTTTGCGGTGTGAGGATAATATTAGGATTGTGATTTTTTTGGATAGCCACCTACTCTCCTCTCCGTATTCAGATTTGAGTAAGCGAAAAGGGGAAATCAATATGTCCATCTTACGAATCCATATAATTCTCCTGGGTACCTGACCTGGACCAATATTCCTTGCCTTTCCCTTCCCCTTCAATCTATACAGGAATGCATCGGTATGGTATGATTTATAATTAAATTTGGATATTTACAGAGTAGAAGTAAAAGAAGCTTTCGAATACTACAAGCGCGATATAAGTAACCTTGGAGAGCAGCATAACATTGTCTAATTATACTGTATTAGGTCTAGTTTTGCAGCTGCAGTGTCACCCAAATCTTCCTTTCTCGACATAGCCAACAACCAAACATCGTCCACAAAACACTTCATATATACACTCGTAGTTGCACCACCGGCAACGACGGCAACAACAAGACAACCAACTACCCTCCTCATACTAATTTAAGGAGATTCATACCACTACTCAGATTTCCTTTTCTAGGGCTATATTGACTTAACCTTAGTGGGTTGAGTCCACTCTCACTAGTCTTTTTAGCGAAAGCGTAAACTCTTTGATCTTTTCATTGTGGTCAACGTGGAGGAAGACTCGATATACATTTTAATGACGAGTATACATTCTCATATACAATCCAGTATCACTGATTAACACTGAGCTGCAAACCCATCTGTAGTTTTGGATCACATATATTCTTCTCAATCCTTGTTTTCAAACGTTAAGTTTATCAAAATGGATTCACCATGGAGACCAGAGTTATACAAGCCATCCTCAGCTTGTGAAATTGCTCCGCATCAAGTTCTAGAGGCCGAAGTTCGTCTCCAAAAATCCCTTTTGCCTGGAGTGTTCAGTAGGCTAGCTCAAACGTTTCACTAATTCGTTCCTTCTCTTCTCAGCTTTTAGAGTCCGAGATTGCAGAATTGTCTCAGTTCACAAAAGACATTGCGAGGACCCCATACGACCCGGAAAATTGGCTTAATCGAGGAAATTGCCTCCGTAGATTGGGGTATCCAGAGCTCGCTCTCGGCGATGTCCATAAATCTAGACTTCTAGTCGAAGCAGCGTTAGAAAATGATTGTATCTTAGGTACTGATGCCTATAAAGCATACAGCCAGAAGATATACCAACTACATCAGACCCATCCCGCATGGATGCCAAGGAAATCGCAAGTCGCCACACCAGAAGCTCTTCAGGCCTTAGTAAGTGTTCTTTTAAAGAGACTTGAGCTTCAGATCTGGTCGGAGTTGATGGAAGGGTTAATGGCTTCCAATTGCTGTACAGACTATCTTGCGGTAAGTAAAGATGCCGTGACGAGATTCCCGGATGACCAGGTTTTTCCCTCGGAGGTAACGAATGCGGAATCATGGTTCGAGCAACGACAAAATATTCTCCAAGGGTACGTTGATGACAAAGAAATGACA
This sequence comes from Monilinia fructicola, assembly GCA_008692225.1. Taxonomy (NCBI): domain Eukaryota; kingdom Fungi; phylum Ascomycota; class Leotiomycetes; order Helotiales; family Sclerotiniaceae; genus Monilinia; species Monilinia fructicola. The sequence continues at coordinate 1,368,611 of VICG01000016.1, forward strand.
AAAGAAACCATGGCCACTACTCTCTACAATGGCGGTGTTTATCCAACAGCGTATCCATGGATGACCGAAGATCTTATCACGAGATCCGATCAATTACTCGAAAAAGTGGCCTCGGAATTTGCTTCCGCATCGTCCAACTGTGTTGTTTCAAAGAGCACAATTAGACTGGCTTCATCGCCTGAAGAAATATCGGAGGTAGACGTGCTTGGCGTCGTGGCGACAAGAGATATTCAGGCACAAGAATCAGTCCTCCTTGACCCTACGCTTGCAGCTGCAGTTGGCAGCGTCGACCGTTGCTCTGCATGTTGCGGGCCACTCTTAGATGAGATCGAAAATTCATGTTGCAGTACAAAGTACTGCAGCTCTTCGTGCTCTCAACGTGCACTGGATAGTTATCACTCTGTCATTTGTGGTAAGGATCTCAATTTCCTGTATGAAGCTAAACCAGCATCTTCATCAAACTCAACAGAATCTTCTGTGGGATCCAACTTACTCCTCCGTGTCCTCGCCCTTTCTATAAAGGAAAATGCAGCCAATCCTCTAGAGACTTCCCTAATTTCACGTCTCACGCCCGCGTACAATCCAAACGATCCACAGCTTATCGCTTTCAACTTCAAAGATCATATAATAACACCAATCCGCATCCTTCGCGAACTTGGCATCGACGTCTTCACGAACAGCATGTACGACACATGGGTTCTGCACACTATTCATTGTCGTCTGCAAAACAACAAACATGGGCAAACTTTCGATGATATCCGTGGAACTGCAATCAATCCGCTATACTCGATGTTCAATCATAGTTGCGATCCTAATGTTGATTGGAGACATGATGACGAGAATAGTACAGTCACCATGTTCGCCGAACGGGATATCAAGAAAGGAGAGGAAATGTTCATTTCGTATATTGGAAAAGGCAAGGGTCTCAAGGAGAGGCAAGGAAAACTAATGCCTTGGTTCGGTATGGAGTGTGCATGTCACAAGTGTGATGAGGAGAAATTAGCAGCGATGGTGACAGGTATCACCGTCTGATCAGGGAATCCCATTGGTGAGAATGGTCTCTTGACCCCCTCAGGTTTTCTCTTGTTCAAATTTATTTCGTATACCTTTGATCCTCGTCACTCAAGCCAAACACCAATGCTGAACCTTGATTATTCAGGCCATCTGCAGACTTTTGGCTATATACATTTAGCAAGATAGCTCTAGATACCTAATTAAATGTACCGGACTATGTGATATATCACATAGTCAGCCTGCTGATATCAGATATGATCATTCACCCTCATGCATAGAAGCATGACAGGGCCAAGAAATAATATCAGATATTTGGGATGTGTGTTCTTGGAGACGCGTTGATTCATATAGACAAAGGAGAGGCTGGAGTTCTTCCTTGGCTCACAATCCAAATCAAAGCTACTATTAATACATCATCTCTTAGCTTAGTGACCTAGCATTTTTCTCGTCCAACTGCTTGTTGATGCCACTTCTTACCTGGTATAATAATGGCCCTTGACAACTGATCTTCCATGACACGTAATGCCTATTCGCGTAAGTAAGGTTAGTCAACGTTCTACAGAATAATTCTGTGCTATTCCTAACGCAGTGCTCGTTATGCTGTTGCACGTTAGGAAGAGTCCGCCGAATCGGCAATTACATAACCATTGATCGGCCGAAGCCTTTAGATATATTCTCGTGGTCGGCTCATTAAGATGGAATGTACTCGTATCTGGAACACCCTATCGATGTTCGTCTTAAAAAATTTTCTCCGTCTAAATTTTAATCGAAACTTCCATAAAAGCTCAACATGGCTACCATCATATCTTTAGGAATTATAGCCTTCACATCCCTATTCATATGGACCATCTATGGTGCCATATATCGTTTGTATTTTAGTCCAATTGCCAAATTCCCAGGCCCGAAGCTTGCTGCGTTGACCTTATGGTATGAGTTCTATTTCAATGTCATTCTTGATGGGCAATGGCTCTGGGAAATCAAGAGAATGCACGAACAATATGGTATGTTTTGCTTGATTTGTCCTGGAATCTTATCATGACCAAAAGTTATAGGCCCAATTATCCGCATCAATCCGTATGAACTGCATATTGACGATTTGGAGTATTATGATGAATTATATGCGGGTAGCACCAGGAAACGCGAGAAGTAGGTTTATGAATAGCTTTTCATCTTAATTCTAGAGGCACTATATCATCAGCCTTCCCATGTGAGCCCCGGGCCCCAAGGATATGTATTTCTTCTCCTAGCATCTCCTAGCATCTCCTATCTTAGACTGCTGGTGCAATACCCTTTGTCTACGCTCTGGAAGCGCAGCTTACATCATGATGGTCAAGATCAGGTGGCAGTCAAAGGTCTCTACGGTCAACATTCTCATGATTGACATTGCAATGGAGGTCTGTTGGTCCGAAGCATTTCATACTGATTGATTACAGATATCCGTGGTTTGTCAGTGGCAGTGGCTCTCCAGGCAGTGCTTTTGAAACCATAGGGCACGATCTTCACCGTCTCCGTCGAAATGCTGTCAACCCATTCTTTTCTAAGCGGTCCATTAATGCTACTGAACCAATCATCAAGTCCCAAATCTCCCTGTTGTCTGATATATTTCATTCACATTTCCTCAGCGCAACACCTGTTGATCTTCGGGTCGCCTTCTCCTCACTCACTTTAGATATCATTTCCGACTATTGTTACGGAAGGTCCTTTGGGGCCTTGACAAATAAAGATCTGGCTGAGACCTGGAGTAACACACTCTCGCAAATCATGTCGAAAACGACTTTTATTATGCATTTCCCTATAATATTTAAAATCATGAAATCTTTGCCCGATAGTTTGGCTGGTCCGGTATTGAGACATCACAGAGTTAGTCCAGAAATTTCCTTTTACTCGTACAGACCAAGACCTGATTGTCTACTCTAGAACTCAAGGAAACTCGTTACACGTATTTTAAACCATGAAGACACTGGAAGTCGTCAAAACACAATATTTCACGAACTGCGTGATAGTGATCTGCTTCCTCTTCAAGAGAAGACTGTTAACCGACTAGCTGACGATGGGAATATCTTGATCGGGGCTGGAGGTGAGACGACAGCTCAAACTTTGGCTGTATTGTTTTACCATCTCTTGGAGAACCCAAAATTATTGTCGACAGTCCGGGATGAGATTAGCACCGTGGATGAAGATATTACATGGGCCAAATTGGAGAGATTACCTTTTTTGGTCAGCTAGTCCGCAATGTTACCAGATACAAGGCGCTAACTTGTGCTATTGTAGTCGGCGGTGATAACTGAAGCATTGCGAATCTCAAGTGTTGCAACGACACGTCTTCCTCGGGTTGCACCCGATGAGGATCTAATATTCAAACAATGGACGATTCCTGCTGGTGTACGCATATCACCTTCTCCACAACCCACTTGGTGGATTATTCTCTACCCCTCAAACCCCCCTTTCAATTTTTCTCATTCAAAACGAATGAATTCCCTTGCCCCCCCCTCTCTCTCCAAGCCCATTCTTTTCATCATACTAATACTGACCTAGACACCAACAAGCATGTCCTACTACCTAATCCACTACTCTCCAATAATCTTCCCATCTCCTGAAAAATTTGATCCCACCCGCTGGATTACGAATTCAGCCTTAGATGGCTCGGCTCCAGGGGATGCAGTGAGCAACCATAGGTTAGACAAGTATTTTGTACCCTTTTCCAAGGGAACAAGAATATGTCTTGGGATGAAGTATGGAACCTACCTCCTCCCTGCCGTGTTAAGAATCGCCCTACTAACATGAAAATCCATAAAACAGTCTAGCATATGCAGAATTATTCCTAACGACAGCATATGTTCTCCGACGATTCGATTTTGAGCTTTTTGGAACAACCAAGAAGGATGTCGAAATCAAAAGAGATCATTTTGTCGCAGCACCGGCAGCGGGAAGTAAAGGTATCAGAGTAATTGTCACGAGGGACAGAGGAGAATAAAAGATGATGGATCTCAATTAATTTCATTTGGTTATATTATTATAAATCTATTATAGTTCTTTCTTTTAAGAGATCGCGCCACCTGGTTTGCCACTCGTGATCTCAGGATGGAGGGTTTTTGTTCCGTAAACTAAGAAAGTATCTGTAAGTATTGAACAATCATACAGGGTGCCATCATGACTTACCAGGGAATTCCGTCTGATCTGCTGGATGAGTAACAATCTCATCATGAACACAGATAATCAATCCCTCGACCTGTTCTGCCGGGACCACCGTCCCGTTGCTTGTTTCAATAGACCAGCTTAGATTAGCTTTCAAATAATCCACCACATCTTCGACGTTGGCAGCATCTACCGACTTAATGGCCTCTACCAAGGCAAACTCGTGGTGATATGTCAAGTGTGTCGCATTTCCTCCATCTGCAACCGGTGGCGGTAAGACATGGAAGGAAGCTATGGGACTACTGCCGTCATTGTGTAATCTGACAGTAAATCTTTCGCCAAGGGCCGTAGACAAAGCTTGAACTGCCACCGACCATTCTCTCGTCTCATCCCTCTTTTGTTTCGAGCCAGTGAAAGTTCTTCCGGGGTTGTATAACGAATTGACAGTTGCAGTAACATTAGAGGAGAGTTCAGCTGGGTTTGTGATAATTGCGTCTGGAACTGAATCATACGAGTATCCGAAAGTACTGGTATAGCGAGCAGCATCTGACGTCCACGGAGTCTCTCCATCAGCTTGATAAAATGGAGTCAACGGCGCTGCTGAAGTATCGCTTGACCCTGGGACGATTGTAAAAGTTCCAATCATGTCGGATTCCGGAAGGATCCACTCATCGGGGTAGATTGCTTGCCACATTGTAAAGAGACGGTCCACATTTGTGTGATGGAGCCAGAAGATTGGGTCAAAGGCAGCATAACTCAATTGACTCATATGACCGTAGTCACCTCCGACGGCAACATGTACAGCTCCGTGAGGATTTTCCAGGGAAGGACCAGGAGAGACTTGTGTCGCCATGTTATAATACACTTTGGATTTTGAAAACATTGAATAGATGCTGCTCATCAAACCTTCGGAATTCATATAGTCATTTGCTTCATCAGGCTGAGATGTTCCTTGGACCTCTTTATCGGGACATCTCAGTGTCGTAGGGTCTTGAGCCAAGTCTTCATCCGCCCTGTTTGTGCCTCTAGTTGGAAACCAAGTTTCATTCAATGGAAACTGCTGAAACTTATAAAGCAGGAGAGGATTGGCGACATTTTGGGTGCCAGAGGGTGTATTGATTTGGACAGTGGCATCATTGACAATAGGAGGCAGGGTTGGAAAAGCGGCCCAGTCCCAATATGGGATCCTGAAATTTGCGGCAGCAGAAGTGTAAGTGTCGTCATTGTATGTGCTGGCAATCGATTGGACGTGACCAGCTAGAGCTTGCTCATACAGTGCAAGATATGGGCGATGCCAAGTGGGGAACAATACGTCGCCGTGGGTACAATAACCAATCTTTGGAGCATCTGGGTTCCAATTTACATCCCCCCATGAATAGTATGGACGGCCATGAATACCAGCGATTTGAAACCAAGACAACGAATCATCTTCTGGGACTTGCTGAAAGGCAATAAGTGCTTGGATATAGAGGGACCTGAAGAGATTTAGTCACAGATTCAGGAAAAGACTTCATTATTAACGCCTGTTTGCTTCCTGAAGCTTTCCGGGCATCGAAATAAATTTTGACGGTGCAATGAGTACTTGCTCTGCTTTTGCTACGTTGAGTAGCTCTGTCCTGCTGACTTTTGACTTCTTCTTTGGAAAATGACTGGGTGTATTAAAATCAAACATACCATGTTGGAACATCGTTTTGAAGATCCAAGATATCTCTTCGTGCAGGTCTTGCTCCGGTTTTCTCATTGACGCCAGTATGAACACCACCAACAGGATAGTAAGACGCTTGTATGATATCAACGAAAGTAAGAAGTAGAGTTGCCAGGCCAAGTGGCGTAGTTGCTTTTCCAAAGAGCATCTTGAAGAGTATTATAATAAGAGTTATAACCAAGAAATTTCAAATGTGGTGTATATGACAGAATATTAAAGATCGACGACTGTATCCTAAATAAGTTTGAGAGGCAGAAGCTCCCTCTTTATAGGACATCAGTTAAACGGTACACCTTGAAAGTCAGAGTCAGACCCTCAAACTAGCATGACATCCTATTCTAAGGCTACTATAGCGAGGAATTATGGCGAGAAAAGGCTGATGGCCCCTGACGGCCCCGGGAGGGAAGCTAGCTTCTCTGAAGAGCAAACGGTGCGGGCAACACGAGTATTAGCGAAGTTATAGGGAGAGAGCAACGTGCCGATTCACCAGCAATCATATACTGAAACATGTCTTCTCTTCTTCAAACAACCAAGTTGAACGGTCGAAGAATATATGGAGCCATCCGACTTAGTCATAGAATTAGAAAATTTGATAATCAAGTCTGTTAGTCTAAAGTTTCATCTTTTTAGTTCGGACGAGCACCGCACGAGCGTATGATGCATACATTAATACCTAGGTACTGATGAATACGAGGTTCAAGAAGATCTCAATCTGTTCACCTCGTGTGTTGAAGGGTCCTTACCACTCGTGACTACACGAACTCCAGACGAAGTTTAAGAAATGGAGGCCCAGTAGAGTATCATTCGACCGACTATTTCGAGATTCCCCAGCAACTCAGGTTGATCGATGATAACCTTGTACTATAAATCCGTTCGCCAAGATTTGCGCTTTGTCAAACCTTGGTGGGATTTGATTTGTTATTCGTGAGTCTGCACCGAAACTTCATGAAGAAGAGAAAGATGTATTTTTTAGTGAATTCCGTGAGGTGCTCTGTTCTACAGAAATGTACATTCGCATACATAACAACCTTGGAAAACCTTGAATCTGTTGATAAAAAAATGGTCATCCTCTGGGTAAAGCTTAACCACTTGGTTTTACAAGGTGAGCGCGAGATTGTCTATGGAGTAGATCTTGATTCTTGATAGAACCATAGAAAACCTGGACTCGCCAAGGAAAGGCTCCTAAGGTTAAACGACTAGAACTACTGTAGTACTGATAGCGATATGTTCTTTGTACACTGGAAGATATACTCGAGGGTATATGAAATCATGTGGAGTGACTTGCGATATGCAACAAGATCTTCCTTTGGCTCCCAATTCTATGAATTCCCACGGAGCTGAACTTATTAGATCCAGTGATGGCATTCTCGCCATGTACTTGCCGTGGGCCGTAGCATAGCAAGTAGGGTAGGTAAGCTTTGGTAATCTGAATGTTTCAACTGAGTAATGTTTCTTCTTGGCATTCGATATCGGACGGCAGACGGCAGACGATGATGTCTAAGCTGACGAGAAGCTTGGCAACTGGTCTGATAGAAATTCGGGAGCTAAAATAAGGATCTAAAATGTGTACTCCGTAGGATACGGGTAGTTTTGAGTTGAGACCAGTAGAAATAGACGACAGGAAGTCTCAAAATGATGGAAGCTGTTTCTATGTTTTTTCCCTTGAGCTTCTCCTTCCTCTGCCCTTTGACGGCAACATATATTATGGAGAGTTTGACGGGGGAAAGGTCGTGTGTTTCTATCATGCTACGAGGTTCTGTGTTCAGGAAGTTTCAACTCGCTTCCAGGTTCACTGATTCAATTTCATAATAGAGATAAAATTAACTAGTATTTAGATGTAAAACTCTGCAGGGTACTTATTGGTGGTATCCATGGATTCATTCATTCAGATTTAGACTATGTAACCAACCAACCATTGGTGACGCAGATATCTGTGAGTTTGAGCTTTATACTCCTCCTGCCCAGATACCCAGGTAATGCAATGGAGGGTTCTTCAATATGCTCTCATGCAAATAGTACAACCCCGGTCATCAAAGGCTAGATGTTCTTGAGTGGCTATTAACTTCCGCCGCTCTGGGTGTGTTTCTCTGTCTACGGCTATCTTGGATCATACCTTATATTTACCATTAGGTGACTTCTCCAACAATACAGCATGTCAAAGAATCAACCACCTGAATGATGTTGTTGGTGTCATATCAGTCAATCCTTTGAAGCAAAATGAAGATGAATTCCGGTACCGGGCCTAACGATGTTTGTAGGCTCTCTGGCCGCCATCATATGGCATTTCCTTATTGTTCATGTAAATGTTCATCGGTAGGAGAGCTTAAGGAAGCGTTAGATTCTCGATTGTGTGAGTAACTTCGGGTACTAGATGCGCAATCTGATTTGGATCACGCATAGCTATAGTAAGATCATCCGGAAGTGTTCCAGAGTAAAGAAGGTTCTACTGAAACTTAGATAGATCATCGGATAAAATGACGGCTTAACTCACCTTTTTGACCGTGTCAAATGCATCTTCTTTCTCGGTGTAGTCCCGAATTACCTTGCTTGTATTAAAGTCGACATAGATCCTGGTATCTCTGATCCTGACGAGAACATTATCAAGCCTCATGAACAGCCTGCATAAGAGAAGCATTCGATCAGGCATGACCCGCAGTTTACAAGAAAACACGGATATTCCATTGTCATCTAACTCACTTTCGTACAGGACAACTTCTTCGAAAAAGAGGATGGGATCTTGTCGTTTGAGAAGAGCAATAGGTATTGGATCCGAGTTATCCAGCGCAAAAAGACTTTCCATTCGTTACAGTGCCTTTATAATCTGTTGTATATGACCAGTCAAACGGCTTTACTATTTCTTTGATGCCTTCATGAGTTTTTTCCCTGCATCGTGTCAGTGCTGCCTTTGGACAACCAAGACCTGGAATTGCCCACCTGCTGCTCGACCACTCTTTCGAATAAGCTACTTTCAGCATATTTTTGTCCGTCTTATCCACCAAATCCAAAGCATCGTATGCATTGAATTCCATGCGCCATCCACTCTCAAGATGCTCGATTGCCACCATGTTATCGCCAAAGATCATCTCTGGCACCGGTATGCCAAGCTTCTCTGACATCTTATCTATAGGACCTGATTTCGAGATTGGAAGTTTGCGTGCACTAATCTTGAAGCCTTTCTGAACATGCGATACAGTTGCGGTCTCTGCCGCGCTGGGCGTTGGGTAGGTCTCGTTGATGGGACCATTGAATGCCATGATTGTAGAATTGTGTGGTCTCGACTGTATGGTATGTATGGGTGATGGATATGATATGCACTGCTCTCTCCGGATATAATACAAGTAGATCAGTGCGAACTGAGGTCAAGTCAACTTGCGTCGCTCTTTATTGCTGTTGTCGATATTGTTGATATTGTTGATCCGTCCTCCGTACGTATTTTCTATTTTAATATATTTTGGTGGGGAAGATGATCCTTCAATAATGAATGTTTCAATCAATATTCCTTCGATCGATGTCGTCAGCTGCTGGTGAAGTGAAACTGCCGTACTGTGCCGAGATGCTTTCGATTTCAATAGTTCGTTTGTTGCTGTGTCAACAGATATTGAACTTAGCGCCCGCGATTTTTAATAACAATAAGTTAACTGACTTCATCTTGTCTTACTCTTATTCATATTCTTATTCTTGTTCTCCTTCTCCCTCTCCTTCTCCTTCTCCTTCTCCTTCTCATCCTGACATCTTGAAATCTTGACATCTTCACATCTTGTCTCAAACTTCCGTCTCATCTCATCTCATTCAATAATAGATAATCAATCCATTACGAAAGACATCATAACTTTCGCTACCAACCTACCTACCTACCTATCAACCTTCGTTTTATTGACCCAGCAGCAGCCAATCTAGCATTCAATTGCTCCAGAGTCACCATATACCCCTAGCTAGCTAGCTAGACCTTTTCAGCATTTCACCAGCATCGTCAGCCCTCATCTCAATTGCATCAAAATGGCAGCCCATGCTCTTGAATCGCGCTTTGAGAGAATGTCTGTGAATGATGAGAATGATCCAGGGGAAGGAAAGAAATACAAATCCAAGGTAAATTAGATCAGGGTAATAAAAAAAATGCGCTGCAGCTAATTGACATCCATTAGATTGCAGCTACTTCATCAAGTTCAAGTACGCAATTATCACAAAATGCCAATAGAGCAAACCTTCTAAAAATCGCTTTGCAAAATAAAAATACAACAAATACGATAACAACCGTTACAGCTTCATCGCATGAGTCTGCTTCTCCGTCAAGAAAGCCTACTTCATCCTCTCGAGATTCGGAACAAATTTCTAAGGTCGAGCGTAAATCGAACCCGATATACCAGGAACCGGCTCCAGTGAAACAATTTCACCTAGGGATGTTTGAAATTGGTCGACCTCTGGGAAAAGGGAAATTCGGTCGTGTGTATCTGGCAAGAGAACGTAGTACGGGGTTTGTCTGCGCCTTGAAAGTTCTACACAAAAACGAGATACAAAAGGGCAAGGTAGAAAAACAAGTCCGACGAGAAATCGAGATACAAAGTAATTTACGGCACCCAAATATCCTCCAACTATATGGTCACTTCCATGACAGCAAAAGAGTCTTTCTGATTTTGGAGTTTGCTGGCAAGGGGGAACTTTATAAGCACCTTCGTAGGGAGACAAAATTTCCCGAGTGGAAAGCAGCTCAGTATATAGCGCAAATGGCCGCGGCACTAAAATACCTCCATAAAAAGCACGTCATGCACCGGGACATAAAACCAGAAAATATCCTCGTTGGTATCCATGGCGAGCTTAAGATTGCAGATTTTGGCTGGAGTGTCCATGCGCCAAACAGTAGAAGGGCTACAATGTGCGGAACTTTGGATTATCTTCCACCTGAGATGTTGCAAGGCAATAGCAACTATTACAACGAAAAGGTCGATTTGTGGAGTCTGGGGGTTCTGATGTATGAATTTCTGGTTGGCGAAGCCCCTTTTGAGGACACTCCAGTTATGACGCAGAGGAGGATAACAAGATGCGAAATGACGATTCCAAGCTTTGTGTCGTCCGAAGCAAAGGATCTGATTAAGAGGGTAGGTCAAACTTCATCCTGACATAAATCATGAACTAATTCTGGTTATAGCTACTTGTACTTGACCCAGAGAAGCGTATTCCTCTCGAACAGGTTCAGAAGCACCCCTGGATCATCAAGCATTGTGTCAAGGGTGAGCGAGCTAGTATGCGGGACTCAAAATCTACTGGCAGCAAATCTTCGCTGGACTCTCGGGACGAATGAACGACAATTCGTGGTTTAAGCATTGGCGTTTGTGGAGTAGATGTCTGATTGAAAAGATTCTTGAAGATAAGGTTACGGAGTTTGCATGTGATGTTTCCTATACGCCGGCGCTCATCTTGATGTACATCTCTTATACCCATGTACCTAAGTACTGAATACAATTATTTAACGAAGCGAAGTGTCTATTCTTACATGGGTATATCAAATAAAACGACCTCACTTGTAGATCTCGTCAAAGGGTCGAGTATCTGAGTAACACGAATCCCAGACCTCATTTTTACTACCTTTACGGCTTGGACATCATCCTTACACCATGGTCTAGCTAACACCGACTTGACTGCTCTCTCTACCTACGCACGCAGTCTTGGTGTTGTTGGGTTACCCTATAGTTATTTCTCGTCCAGAATTCCCTCGCCCATCTACACTCTCCACTCAGACTTGCGGCTCTAATCTGTACCAACGGTTAGCTTTTTACTGCTGAACATGTGTTACGGGCCGGGCTAGACCAGTGCACACAAACCTCCGAACAAGCTGCATGTCGCAGATCTCCCCAATCTACCTTCCATCTTAAATGATCCCATGCGTGGACCATTTCATGTGCTAATGTATCTTCCACATGTTTGCTATCTCTCATCTCGTTCGCACACAATTGAATCCCATGCTCAGAGCTGAAACCTCCACCTTGTCTCACCATTTTCCCATCTTCTGTAATCCGTGTGGGACATCTCCTGCAACGTATGTTATCTGCATCAAGCTTTCCATTCAGATCTCTTATATTCTTCTGCATAAATATAACAATTGGCGAATATCTCAAATTGTAGTCTCGCCATTCTTCACATTTGTCGCAGTCGCGCTTCTCATGGCGGGCGTATTGGTCTTCGCGATAGAGAATCTGGTGAGATGGAGGCATTGTGCCCAGGAGGATAGAAAACCAATTGCGTGTTCGGGCAGTCGGATCAAATTGCGGCTCATTCTCTTTGGAAGAGTCTGAGGCAGACGGAGGTTTGTTTCCGTCCAGCGATGCCATTGTGATGGTGAGAATTGAAGTACTTACGCCCCGCGATGTACCTATCAAGCAGGTCGCTGTTTGTTGACCTCTTGTATGTGAAATAACTTTTTGGTCGGGCGGTGGAGAAATTCTGCCATTTGGTGATTGGTATAAAAGATCCAAGAAACTGAACGAATTCGTCTCTTTGATGGATATCGGTATGCAATTTATACAACGTCACATGTAATTGAAGTGATCTGCTGACTGCAAGATGAACACAATAAAAATGAAAGCTCCAAAATCGCTTACCATCGTTATAAAGTTAGGTAGGAACAGATTTCAATATCTCTTCCTTTTTCGTGTCAAATGCTGAGTCACGGGGTATTATAGGAACAAGTTCCATTGTGGATGAGAAAACTCATGAACCATTGTTGAGTATTCTAAGTTTGATTGTGGAAACTGCTGTAAAGCTGTACAAGGATGGACATAAAGTCATTATTGTGTCCTCCGGAGCTATCGGGGTTGGATTGCGAAGAATGGACCTGGACAAAAGACCAAAACACCTTCCTCGAGTACAAGTATGTCGTATTGTTCTGAGGAAGCTCACCCGGGAATATGGGTCTAACCCTTGTGGACTAGGCTTTGGCAGCAATAGGACAGTGCCGTCTCATAAGTTTATGGGATAGCTTGTTTGCGCACTTACAGCAACCTGTTGCACAAATTTTACTCACAAGAAACGATATTGCAGATGTAAGGCCTTGACTGTCGGTGGGAGTTGATCACCATGTGGCTGGCTGACACTGGATAGCGAACTCAATATCGAAATGCTCAAAATACGTTACACGAGCTCCTTGAAATGGGCGTTATCCCCATAGTAAACGAAAACGACACCTTAGCTGTCTCTGAAATCAAATTCGGCGACAATGATACCCTGTCTGCAATTACCGCCGCTATGCTTCATGCTGATTACTTGTTCTTAATGACTGATGTCGACTGTCTTTATGATAAAAATCCACGGACGCATCCAGATGCACGGGCAATCGAGGTGGTAGAAGACATCTCTGCATTACAGGCCGATGGTAATGACTTCCATCTTCATCATAACAAGTCTCTTCTTTAACCACACGCTGACGAACCATCTTCAGTATCAAGTGCCGGCTCAAGCTTAGGTACAGGTGGAATGTCCACCAAAATAGTTGCTGCACGTCTCGCCACCTCGGCAGGTGTAACGACTGTGATAACACGCTCCTCTAGCCCAGGGAACATTGCCAGCATCGTACGATATGTTCAATCTCTCAAAGCCTCTTCCTCGAGCAGCAAAATTGGTGATGCTGCTTCAACAGCGATAACCCAGGAAACGCTTACGAGATCCACTTCAGCATTGTCACTTGCTGCAGCCGGATTGCCATCTGTTGACGCACCCTTACATACCAGATTCCTTCCATCCGACCAACCAATACGGGACCGCTATTTTTGGCTTCTTCACGGACTCTCTCCGCATGGAACAATTTATATTGATGCTGGAGCTCATCGCGCCTTGGCAGCAAAAGCTGGTCTTCTTCCTGTTGGTATTGTGGATGTCGAAGGCACTTTTGCACAACAGGAAGCCGTAAGACTGGTCGTTGTTGAGCGACCGAGCTCACCAGAGGCAAAAAATTGCCGAAGGAACCGGTATTGAGGTTGGTAGGGCATTGGTGAACTACAGTGCAATGGAAATCGCCAGAATAAAGGGTGTGAGAAGTAGTGAGATACACGGTTTGTTAGGCTATGCAGATAGTGAGTATGTGGCATTAAGGGAAAACATAAGCTTTTTTGAAAGGGGAAGTCGGAGTACAACGCCAGTCTTTACATAAACACTTGATTTTTGATTAAATTTCTATATAATAAAAGTAGAATGTGATGAGGAAGCTAAAGTCTAGAGATATTCGAATGTGTGTTTAAATCCGAGAATGATATATCTTTTCGACAAATAACCAATAGCTAGCTAATAGCTCATCCTACTAATCATCTCCCTAACGGTGATGTGCACGAATTCACCTTTACAACGAAAATGCGTCAAAATATTAGATTCTCAATCAAGAGAACCCGATCCTGATAGACTTGAACAATAATAATATCATGTCTATAACAAGTCATCGACTTGAATCATCTATTTTTAAATAATCAAATTCGAATTTTCTATAAAGTATTAAACTAGGCCTGGTCTTAAGTGGTAGTAGTGGTGGTAGTAGTAGTAGTATTTATTTTCGTCTAGCGGATAGGCTGTAAGCCTTATTATCAGGAGGCTATTCTAAACCTTTTTAGGGGTATAAGAATATACTAAACTAAAGGGTTATATAAAAAGATGTTATATAAAGTATATTTAGTATAAATTAAAGCGTAAAAAGCTTGTTTAATGATTTTCTTTTTTTAAGGTAACGCTATGTTAGATATATATTAAAAATAAGGATTTACTAAAAGTAAAGTAGATTAATTAAGGGTGTATATTAATATAAAATCTAGTGTGACTGTGATTGAATTAAATTAAGATGAAAATTATAAAAATAAGCGGATTCTGATTTATAGGCCCCGCTTACTTAAGCTAAGCTAAATTAATACAAAAGATAAGCTAAGCAAATTAAATTAGTATAGTTATATAATTATAAGATTAATAATATATTACAATAGATACTATTAATAAAAAATACTTGATTTTAAAATATAAAAATAAAAAAGAATAAAGAAAATATATTATATAATCTTCTACTATTTATTACTATTTTATTCTTTAAAAGCTTTAATAACTTTTATTAAAATATATTTTATTATTTGTTATTTATTCTATTTTATAATTTTTTTTTAATATTAAACTAAATATTTTATTATAACTTTTTTATTTTTCCTCTATTGTTTTAGTTTATATAAAATTCGATTAATAATTAATTCTGGATTCTACAAAATTCTTTATATAAAAAGTCGCTAATAAAAGTTTTTGATAAACTTTAATAAAAATTTAAAATATATAATATTACTTATTAAATATATTTTTATTAATTTAAACAATTTAATTCAATACATTTAATCATCTACCCTTTTTAATATCTTAAAAAATCCTATAAATTATTATTTAATTTTAATATTTTGCTTTATAAAACTAAATATATTATAATTACAATAAAATCTTAATAAAATATAATTACTAATTTTGAAAAATATTAGTTTATAATACTTATCGTAATAACGTTTTATAAATATTATTATAACCTTTATTATATTAATAGCTTTAATTAAAATAAACTTATATTTTTCATTAATTAAAAATTTAATAAAATATATTTAAACTAGAAGTTTTATAGATTTAAATCTAATTTATAAAAAAGCCATCTTTAAAAATTCTATAATAACTTTAACTATAATATTAAAAAGCTTTTTTGATTTATAAATTATATATTATTATAGTAACGAATACACTAATCCTATATAAAATAAAATTTAATAATATAATATTCAAATAAAGGAAAATTTTAATTTAGAAAAATATATTTCCTATAATAAGCAAATAATAATATAAAGTAATCTTAATTATCTAATTAATATATTTATTAATATTATTAATCTAAAAATACTAAATGATAGTAAAAAATAACTTAATATCTAATAAATCTATAATATTTTTTATACCTTAAAAATAAACTTTTTATTCTAATTTAATATTATTGTTTAAAAAACTTCTTATAAAATTTATAATAAATATAAAATTAAAATATTTTTTATTGAATTATTATTTAGATTAATTTATTTAAAATTAATATAATAACTTTTGAAAATTTATCGATAACTAATAAACTATAATTAAATAAATCTAAAATTGATTAAAATAAAGTAAATATAAAATCAATAGAAATAATATAAAAAATATATAAAAAAATTAAGATTGATTATAAACTACTATAAGTTTAATAATATAAAATTAATAATACTCTATATTAATAATAATAATATAAATAAACTTTAATTTTTTTTAAAATACTAAAAATATAAAAATTAGTCGAAATCGTTTTATAAATCCTTTTATAACTAAAATGTTTAAATTAATTGTATATATAATTAAAAATTTTAATCTTTAGCGATTTAAATATTATTACACAAGCCTAAATATAAATATAATTAGTTTTTATATAGAATATTCCATTTTTAAATTTGAAAAATAATTTTACAATATTAATTCCTAGTTTAAAATTTTTCTAGTTTATTTAATAGGTTTAAATGTTTATTATTTATATTATAAACTTACTTTAACTTTTATAACCAAATTATATTAATTTATAAAACAATTATAAAATAATCTTAAAATTTGATTAAATTCATATTATAAATTAATTTAATAATAAAATCTTATTATTTACTAATTATAATATTAATAATATAAAATCTTAATAAAGTATTTAATATAATATTTATTTATTCGAATTTATATTATATTTCAAATCGAATTCTGAATAGATAGTTAAAATTTGAAAAATATTATAAATTTAATTTAATTAATAATAAGATATTTATTAAAGTTTGAATTATTATTTTAATAATAGTAAAATAATTAATATAAATAATAATTAATAATTTTAAGGGTTAATGGATTTAATGGATTCGAAGAATCAACCTTAGAGAAATGTAGAGTTATGTGATTTTTATACTTATATTATAGAAAGTTCAAAATGAAAAAATACGAACTTTAAATTCTTAGCAGCTTGTATGATTAATTATAAATAAACAGCGAAATTTTTGATTAGTTGAACATTAGTAAGCAAAAAAACCTTAATTTTTTAATATCGATTTTTTGTTCTACTTTTGAAGCTTAATTATTCTAATCATTTCAGCTATTTCAAAGGTGGTTAACTATTTCGGCTATTCCATTCCCGTGATTCCATTTTGGCCATTTCGAAGATAATCAACCATTTAAGCCCATTCCATTTCAGGCTATTCCATTTCAGCCCGTTTCATTCCGGCTATTCCATTCCGCTTATTTTATATAAGCCTATTTTTATTTCGAAATAATAAATAATAAATAATAAATAATAAATAATAAATAGTAGATAATAGATAATAAATAATAAATAATAGATAATAGATATTAGATAATAGATGATAAATAATAGATAATAGATAATAAATAATAAATAATAAATAATAAATAATAAAATAAATAATAAATAATAAATAAGATATAATAATAATAAATAAATAATAAATAACAAATAATAGATAATAGATAATAGATAATAAATAATAAATAAAGAGGTTTATTATTATATTTATAATAAATACTTTATATATTTAATATATAATTAAAAATATATTAAGAAATAAATAAAATTATAAAGCTTCTTTAGAAGTTCTAGATATTAAATTAAATAGAAAAATATTTAAAAGTAAACTAAATAGAATAAATAGAATAAATAGAATAAATAGAATAAATAGAATAAATAGAATAAATAGAATAGAATAAATAGAATAAATAGAATAAATAGAATAAATAGAATAAATAGAATAAATAGAATAAATAGAATAAATAGAATAGAATAAATAGAATAAATAGAATAAATAGAATAAATAGAATAAATAGAATAAATAGAATAAATAGAATAAAGAATAAATAGAATAAATAGAATAAATAGAATAAATAGAATAAATAGAATAAATAGAATAAATAGAATAAATAGAATAAATAGAATAAATAGAATAAATAGAATAAATAGAATAAAAAGAATAAATAGAATAAATAGAATAAATAGAATAAATAAAGTAAGTAAAATAAATAGAGTAAAATTAATAAATAGAATAAATAGAATAGAATAAATAGAATAAATAGAATAAATAGAATAAATAGAATAAATAGAATAAATAGAATAAATAGAATAAATAGAATAAATAGAATAAATAGAATAAAAGAATAAATAGAATAAAAAGAATAAAAAGAATAAAAAGAATAAAAAGAATAAAATAGAATTATTATTAAGAAAATTATATAAACTAATCTTTATTAAAAAATATTATTAAAAAATATATTATAAAATATAAAAAGAGATAGAGAAAAAAAGAATATTATTATTAATATACTTAATATAAATATAATTTTATTAAATATTTCTATATAATATAAAAGTATCTATTTTAAATTCAAAAAGTAGAAACTAAATATATAATAGTAAGGGATTTTAAAAATGATTTATTTCTTAAGTTTTATTATTATTATTATTATTATTATTATTATTATTATTATTATTATTATTATTATTATTCGACTAAGTTATTAATAATAATTTTTTCTATACTCATCTTTAAATTCCTTTATATTATAATTATTAATTAAATTATAATTTCAATATAATGTTAATATAATCTTAATATAATCTTAAATATAATCTTAATATAATCTTAATATAATCTTTAATATAATCTTTAAATTATTAAATCATCTTAAGCTATTTTAAGATATTTTAATATATTTTACCGATTTAACTAAATTTAAGATTAGCTTAAATTAATTTGAATTAGCTTAATATTAACTTAAAATACTAAAATATATATTACGGAGGACGGGTTATACGAGAGTATATGAGGATTATTAATAGGAGCAAGCATAAATATAGAATATGGTATATATAAGTAAATTGTCGATTTTGCTTCTATTATAAAGTAATAAAAGGAGTATATATAATTAAAAGAGTAATGTGTAATCTTTAATTGAGGAGTATAAAGTGTTTTACGTATCCAAGATTAATATTAAAGGATCGGAATAGACGTTCGGTCTATTCCCCATTAATGATATGGTAGGATCACATGATTAATTTTGCGTGGCAATATATTAAAACCATTTTAAAACTGTTTAAATAAGTCGCCTACCCTACTTTTTGTCACCCTCTCTATTTGGCTAACATTTTACACTAAACACAGCCATTTTGATATATTTATAACTTTATAAAAAATAAATATATATATTTTTAAATTTTAATTAAAGCTTTTCTAAATAATTGTTAATAAATTCTGAAAATCTCAAATTTTTGCGATTTTTTTATAAAAAGTAATAAAAAATTATAAAAAATTAAAATTTTTAATTTTAAATTTATATAGAAATCATATATAAAATTAAAACTATAAAAAAAATAATAATTAAAAATAATCTATAAATTTTTATAAAATTTATAAATTAATAAAAATAAATAAATTATTTAAAATATATATAATAATTTAAAATTATTGAGTAAATTGAAATTATAGATTTTTTTATTTAAAATTTTTGTTATTAAAATTTAAGAATCTGTATTAAACATTTATTATAAATAATAATATATTATTAGAATAATAAATTCAATTGAAATTAGCTTTAAGATTTTTTAAATACTTTAAGATTATTTTTAGTTATTTATATTAAATAAATATAACTTTTTTTCAAAGATTTTAATCTTATATAGGATTTATATACAAATCGAAAATTGGAATTTTAATTTTCTATAATCTTTTATAACTTTTTATAAAAAAATTGCAAAAAATTTTAGATTTTCAAAATTTATTAATAATTATATATAAAAGCTTTAATTAAAATTTAAAATATATTTATTTATTTTTTGTAGAGTTATAAATATATTAAAATAGTCGTTTTTAGTATGATGTTGATCAAATAAGGGGGTGGCAAAAAGTAGAGTAGACGACTTATAATGTTAAATATATTCAATTGCGCCACTAAGTATTTTACAAGCCTATATAACAATTTAAAACAACGGTATTTTTTTACTTTTGTTTTAAATACTATTTATTTATAGCCTTTATTACTTAAATAATATCAATTATATTATCCTTATTGTAAAATAACGATGTTAAATAAGAAAAACATTTGTATACAATCTTTATTAATTTCTAATTTTACAAATTTATTAAAGCTTCAATTGCTATTTACTCTTATATAATAAATTGTAAACAGATTCTATAAAACAAGATTTAAAATAGATTCTTAATTTTTTCCCTTTTTGAATCTAAATAATAATCAATCTATTAAGGATTCTATTACAAATATTGATAATAATTATTTCATAGTATTCAAATATAATCAAAAATAACTTCCCAATATTATTATAGAATTTATATTCACAATGAAAAACTTTATAATTATATATAATAATACATTTATAAAATATAAAATTACCTTCAAAATCTTTTAAAAAATTATTAATTTTTTCTTACTTTAATATTTATAGAAAATTAATATAGCAATCTTTACATTTATTTATTTTCACAATTAATGTTTTAAAGATATCCTTTTTTATTTCTTTAAATTAAAGCTTTTTTATAAATATAATAGTATCATTTTCAAAGTTTAATTATAATTTATAAAGTTTTAAAAACAAATTTATAAAGCGATTTTAGGTTTAATAATATTCCTTTTAATTTTAATTTTTATAGTTTTTATACTATAATTATATCTATAAAATCTATTAAGTCTATAATTTTCTTTTCAACTTTAACTATAAATATTTCTATTTTAATTGAATATAACCTTGAAATCCTCTTTAATTATTTAAAGCTTTTTACAATTCAATAAAGCTTTTTTAAGCAAATTAATAATTTTATTTTAACCTTAATTTTTTTTTATATTTATCATTACTAACTAAATATTTATACCAAATAATCTACTAATTCATAACCCTTTATTCATCTAAAAAAATATTAAGATTACTAATATTGAAAAGATATTAAAAGTTATTTTATATGATATTTTAATTATTTAATATAATTATATGATTATTAATATCCTCATTTTATTTTATAATTTAATAAAAGAAATTATATAAATAGATATTAATTTTGTTTTTAAGAAAATAATTGCCTTAATATAATATAAATCAATTAATATTAAACTTTTTAAGTACAAAACTTACTAATCCTGAAATTGGTAAAATAATATAGATTATTTTATTTATTAGATTTATTAAAACATTTAAATTTCGTAATATTAATAAGTTATTAAAAATAATTTTAAAAAAGATTATTATTAATTATTATAATTTAGATCCTTAAAACTATTATAGTTTAATTGAATATATTTATTATATCAAATATACTAGTATATATTATAATATATAGATAAATTAAGATTAAAAACCCTTCAATATTAATTATATTAATTATATTAATTTATTATAATACACTAATTATTTATAAACTTTTTATTATAGGTTGTAATAATTAGTCTATTATTTTTAAGTGAATAAACAAAAAGTATATTAAGTCTATTAAAAAGGAATTAGATTAGGTTTACAAGCAGAACAAAGCTATCTTCAAAGCAGCTAATGTATCTATTTGTTCTCACTTTTATAATATCAAAGGCTATTTTAACTATATAAAATAAAATTATAATCAGCTTTAAATACAAATATAATTTTATTATAATAATATGTAAAAATCATAATATTAATTCAACACTTATTACATCTATAATTAAACCCTTTAAAATCAAGAATATTATATATAAAAAGCCCTATTAAATCATTTTATTTAATAATTGTAAGACTATATTGCTATAAAGATTTCAGAATTTAAATTTAATATTTTTATAAAAGAAAAAATTTATAAATCAACCATTCTTACCTTCTCTTTATATTAAAACAATACTTAGTAGCGCAACTGAATATATTTTTAACACTATATTCAAACGTTCTCAAAATGGTTTTAAGATATTTTAATATTTTAAGATAATATTAAGCTAATTTAAACTAATCTTAAAATAGATTAAATCGATAAAATATATTAATATATTTCAAAATATATTAGGATATCTTAAAATAGCTTAAGATAATTTAATAATTGAAGATTATATTAAAACCGTGTTAAGATTATCTTAACACCGTATTAAAACTATAGTATAATTAATTATTATAATATATGAAAATTTAAAAAATTTAATTATCAAATTATTATTAGGCATTTAGCCGAGTGGTTAGAATGATTTGTTTGCGGCAAAAAAAAATAATAAGAATAATAAGAATAATAATAATAATAATAATAATAATAATAATAATAATTTTTTTTTTTACTTTTTTTTAAAAAAAAAGTGGGGCAAATCCACTTTTAAAGCTTTTTTTTAAGCTATCTCAAAATATCTCAACACTGTCTCAAAACGGTTAGTGAGTTATTGCGACAATGCCGATTTAATACCATTTTGAGATTAGCTTAAAATAGTGTTAACACCGATTCAACTAGGTTTTAATTATGATTTAAGCTATTTTAAGCTATTTTAAGCTATTTTAAGCTATTTTAAATTATTTTAAACTATTTTAAAACGTTCTTAGTTCAAATTAAGAATATTTTAACATGATCTTAAACATTATTAAAAGAGCTATAAAGTATAAATAAGATTATAACCTTTATTATCTTTTATAAATTTAACTTCGAAATTCATAAATCAATTAAGCTAATATTAATAGAAAAAGGTTTACTTATATAACCCTTTTTATAATCTTATATATACAAAAAAATCGATATTATATATATTTAAAGATGTTAAATCTATATTAATATATATACTTAAAATTATTTAGAACTTAACTATTATACTTTAATTAACTTCTAGAAACTCTTAACCTTTAAAAATATTAAGAATTCTTAACTTTAGATTATAATCTATATTTGAAAAAGCGTTAAAATATATATATAATAAAAATAATTAATATATAACAAAGATCCACTTTAGATTAATATTAAATCTATTATTATTTTTAACATTTTTAAATAATTTATAATATCTAAATTAATGAATTATATTATTTATTTCTTTCTATTTTCTAACTCTTTTATAAAAAGGGATTCTAATATCTAATATAATCAATATATTTGAATCTAATATTTTATTTATCTACTAAAAAGCAAAAGTTGTATAATGGATATTAAACAATAAAATAGATTTTATTAACACTTTAAAAAAGCTTATTTGTTTTTATTAAATATATTCTAAATCTCATATTTTCCAATATTCTTTTTATAATTATCAACATTTTTAAAAATCTATATATAAAATTAAATTATAAAACCTAAATTACGATTTTACTTAACGAAAATATTTATATATTTAATTAATACTATTTTAAGATTATCAAAAATAACTTAAAAAAGTTCTGAAATTTTATATATATTAATATTATTAAATTTTTAAGATTTGAATAATCTTCAAAACAATATAAAAAGGCTTTATTGTGTCACGAAGTGGAACGAGAGACTATAAGGCATCGAATAGCTTCATTAAAGTTGTAAACTATAAAGAGAAAAGAAAAGCTAATTATAAGAGAGGAGCTATATATATAACCCTTAGCTTAATGGATGTTTTGAGCTTTTATTCCCTTTATAGCATTTTCTTATACTCTTCCCCCTTTTGTTTTTTATCTTTGGGTGAAATCATTCGTTAGTGTTTGTTAAAAACCATTAATAGGGTACTTTTTAAAAAGCCTAAAACGTCGAAAATAATGTATTTATTAAGAGCCAAAAAAATCGAAAATAAGGGTGCTTGTTAAAAACTGAAACTTTCGAATATAAGGTGCTCTTAAAGAGCCAAAACCGTTGAATATTAGAATACTTTTTAAAAGTTAAAAAACGTTAAATTAAGAATGTTTTTTTAAAAGCCGTTAATATTGAAAATGAGAATGCTCTTCGAGAATTATTAATAGGGGTGTTTTTAAAAAGCCAAAAATGTTAAATATAAAGTGTTCGTTGAAAGCCGAAAATTTCGAATATAAGATGCTCTTAAAGAGCTGAAATCATTATATATAAGAATACTCTTTAAAAACTATTAATATCGAAGGTTAAAATGCTCTTTTAAAATTATTAATAGGGGTGCTCTTAAAAAGTTGTTAATGTTGAAAATACAAATACTTTTTAAGAATTAAAAACTTCGAATATAAGAATACTCTTTGAAAGCTATTAATAAGGGTACTCTTAAAAAAGTCGCAACTTTCGAATATAAAGTGTTCTTTAAAAGCCAAAAATTTCGAATATAAAGTGCTTATTAAGAGCCAAAAATGTTGAATATAAGAATGCTTTTTAAGAGCTATTAATATTAAAGATTAGAATACTTTTTGAGAGCTATTAATAAAGGTGCTCTTAAAGAGCCAAAAATCGTTGAATATAAGGTGCTTATTGAAAGCTGAGAATTTCAAATATAAGGTGCTTTTGAAAACCCGAAACTATTATATATAAGAATACTCTTCAAGAGCTATTAATATTGAAAATAAGAATGCTCTTCGAGAGCTATTAATAGAAATACTTTTAAAAAGCCGAAAACTTCGAAAAATATAAATGCTTATTAAGAGCCGAAAATGTTAAATATAAGAATGCTCTTCAAGAACTATTAATATCAAAGATTAGAATACTTTTTAAAAACTATTAATAGGGGTGCTTTTAAAAAGCCGAAAACCATCAAATATAAGGTGCTCGTTAAGAACCAAGAATTTCGAATATAAGGTGCTCTTAAAGAGCCGAAACCGTTGTATATAATAATACTTTTCAAAAGCTATTAATATCGAAGATTAGAATACTTTTTGAGAGCTATTAATAGGAATACTTTCAAAGAGCTATTAATATTAAAATATACAAATGCTTTTTAAAAGCTAAAAACTTTTGAAAATAAGAATGCTTTTAAAAAGCTATTAATAAAGTACTCTTAAAAAGTTATTAATAGGATGCTCTTAAAAAGCTATTAATAGGGATGCTTTTGAAGAGTTATTAATGAAAGGAGTAGAGTGCTCTTTAAAAGCCGATAATGAGAAAGAGCTAAAGGAGGAGCTAAAATCAGAAAAGAGCTATATAAAAAGCTAGGATTAGGAAGAAGTTAAGGAAAGAGTGGAATTGATTGTAAATATAATGCTTTTAAATATTTTTTAGAAATTTTTACTAGTAGTTATAATATAGTATTAAAATTTAAATATTTATTAAAAGCTATTTATAGCTATATTTTAATATTATATTAATGTTTATTAAAAACTGGATCAGTTATATATCTTATATATAGTATTAATATTTGTGTAATTATTAAAGCTATGTTTTTAATATTATATTTATCAAAAGCTGGAATATTTGTTAGAAGCCGGAATGCCTGTTAAAAGCTAAATTGCTTATTAGGAGTTAAAGCCGATAACATTGCTTTCAAAAATATTTATATATAATAAAGTTTATAATCTATTCGATAAGCTACATTCATTAGTAGATAGTTTACTTTATTATAAAGTGAAACAAGAAACTATAGAGAGTATTGAATAGCTTTATTAAGGTTGTAAACTACAAAAAGAAAAAAAGAGCTAATTATAAAGAAGAAGCCAATATATATAGCCTTTAGCTCGATGGATGCTTTAGGCTCCTACTTCCCCCATGGCACCTTCTTATATATTGTTTAATTTATTATTATCTTTAATTCTACTAGTATTATATATATAATTAATAAGTTGAATAAAAGCAAAAGATACTTTGCTTTATAATGAATTTTAAAATATAAAATAATATACTAAATTCATTTTATAATTAAATATATAATCAAAGTTTAATTACCCTTTAAAACTAGAAATTTTTATAATATAATTTATAAGGTTAAAAAGAATTATTAAAAAGAATATAATTAATAAAATTAAAAATAATAAAGATCTATACTAGTATCAAATTATTATTTAATATAAATTAAATTATAATTTTAAAGTTCCCTTTTGGATAATCAATGAAATTATAATCGAAAATATAATAATTAAAATTGAAATATTACAATCTAAAATTTTAAACAGATTTAATATAATCAATAGTTTAAATTATAATTTATTAATAAATTAGCGAGATTTTAATATATTCCTAAAATCTACTTTAATATCTTTAAAAAAGGTTAAAAGAAATATTATAAGTATTTTCAATACTTTATTAGAAATTGATTAAATTATAATTTAATTATTCAAAGTTTATTAAAGCTTATTTAAATATATCCTTTATAACCTATATAACAAATATTTTAACCTTGAATTTTTCTATAAATATAGAAATTAGTTTAAGTAATTATAAAGTATACTTCTCATAGTTGATAAAGTTAATAGAACCTTTATTTACTGCTAATAATTTTATTATATTTATTTTATACATTTCTAAAGGTTTAAACAAATTATTATTAAATGCTTAACCTAGATTACCCTTATATTAGGAATTCTTAACCTTTAATATAGTAAAGCTTTTTCTAAAATATTTATTATAAATTTAATAATTAATTTTATATATAATATAAAAAAGCGGTTATAACATAAGGCTTAAAAATTATAATAATTATATTAAATATATAAAAAGCTTTTAATATATTATTCAAAAGATATTTACTAATTTAGATAATAATCTAAGGCTGATTTTTAGTATTCCTAAAATTAATTAATTTATTTTTAATAACTAAATATATAAGGATATACCTGAAAAACTTACCTATAATTATATTAAGTTATTAAATTATCTATAATATTCCCTAAGGTTTATTATTATTCTTTATATAATATATATTATATTTAATTAAATTATTATTTCAAAATATTATTTATAAGTTTAAATATATAGATAAGATAAAATATACTAATATATAAATAAAATATATTTATTTTTAATCTTAATATTATTAATTATTAATATTTTTATCCTCTTTTAAAAATCAAAAATATTATATATTAAAATATTTAAAACAAAATTGTCTTCATCTCAAAACAATTAAAAATAATTTATTTTACTAAAAATTAAAGTCTTTAAGTATTATTATATAAAATAAATAATAAACTTATTATCAATTTTATTAAAGTAATATTAAAAAAAATTCCATTTTATATTAATTGAGAATATAATTTAAAAAAAATTTCTTGAAAATATATAAGAAAATAAGTTATATATATTCGTTTTGTTTTATATTATATTAAAAGTTTAATAAAAATAATAAATAATCTATTAACTTTAATATTTAGAAAAAGTTATTATCACCTATATTATCCCCCTTCCTAATTTACAATACAAAAGCTTAATATACAAAATATATAAGATGCCTTTAAACTTCTTTCATTTAATTGAAATTTAATTATCAAAGTATAATTTAAATAATATATAAATTTATTTAATAAAATATTTACTTTAATATTTTATAAAGTTTTATTGATTTAAAGAATTACTTTGAATATTATTCTTTTTTTATAATATTAAATTACTTTTTATAAGAATTATACTTAAAAAAATTAAATTTTAATTTATATTATAAATATAAATATTTATTCTATTTTATAAATATAAAGAATAAATATATTACACCCTTTGATTCATTCAATTGTAATATTAATAAATATTAAAGATTATAAAATAAATTTATAATAAATACTTAAAATTGAAATTTAGCGTTTAATATATATATATATTTAATAATTCTTAAGTTAGTTTTTAATTATTATACTTTATATAAAATTTCTAAATAGATTTACTAAAAGAAGGTAATAAAAAAATCGTTACTATAGCCTTTAAAATTTAATGGAATTTGCTCCCCTTAATCAATATCATTATATTCTTAAATAGTTTAAGATAATATATTAAACAATCATAAATATATAAAATACAAATACATAATCTACTAATATAATATACAAATAAACTTTGGATATAAATTGACTAACTTTATATTATACATTTTTAATAGAAAAATAATAAATACCTAAAAGAGATTTTGATATACAATAAGAATACCATTAAATATTTATTTATAATAGTTTTAACTATATATAACAAGTACTTTAATAATATAATATCTACAAATCAACATATCGGACTTTTTATAATAAATCTTTTACAAATATTAGAATATAATACAGGTTTATAATATAAGCATTAAATGATTATCAAAATATATAAAAATCGAAAAAAATAAAATAATTGATTACTTTACAAATAAAAAAATACTATTAAAATCTATTTAAGATTTGAATTCATCTTTAATACCTATAATTAATAAAATAAATATATTTCTTAAAAATCTTTGTTTAATTATAGATACATAATAAATTCAATACTTTGAATATAAAGCAAGATTGTTTTCAAATTATATTAAATAGAAACTTTTATACAAAATAGATTTTTTTTTAGAATTAAATATCCTTTAAACCCAATTTTATAAAATAAGTCGCCTACCCTACTTCTCGCCACCCCCCCCCCATTTAACCAACATTTCACACCAAAAACAACTATTTTAATATATTTATAACTCTATAAAAAATAAATATATATATTTTTTTAAATTTTAATGAAAGCTTTTATATATAATTATTAATAAATTCTAAAAATCTTAAATTTTTACAATTTTTTTATAATAATTAATGAAAGATAAAAAAAAAAATCAAAATTTTTAATTTTAGATTTGTATAAAAATTATATATAAAATTAAATCTATAAAAAAATAATGATAACTTTTAAATAAAAATAAACAAAAATAATTTAAGAATTTTTATAAAATCTATTAATTAATATAAAATAAATAAATTATTGAAAATATATATAATAATTTGAAATTATTAAGTAAATTGAAATTATAAGTTTTTTACTTAGAATTTTATTATTGAAATTTAAGAATCTATATTAAACATTTATTATGAATAATATATTAAATTAAAATTAGCTTTAAAAACTTCTTAAATTTTTTAGATTATTTTTAGTTATTTTTATTGAATAAATATAACATTTTTTTTAAGATTTTGATTTTGTATAGGATTTATATATAAATCGAAAATTGGAATTTTAATTTTCTATAATCTTTTATAACTCTGTATAAAAAAATCGTCAAAATTTTAGATTTGGAAAATTTATTAATAATTATATATAAAAGTTTTAATTAAAACTTAAAATATATATTCATTTTTTTTGTAGAATTATAAATATATTAAAATGACTGTTTTTGATATAAAATGCTAGTTAAATAGGGGGGGTGGCCAAAAGTAGGGTAAGCGACTTATTAATTATTTGTTTTATAAATGAGAATTTTATTCAATACTATTTTAAATTTAAATATAAAAAATGCTAATTTGAAATATTTTTATAATACACTCAAAACGTCTTTACATTTAATATGCTATTTTAAGATATTTTAATATTTTAATAAATAATTAATATAACGGTAAATTACTCTCATACTATGAAAAAGTCGAAAAAATTACTTTTATACTACAAACATCGAAGTGATTTTACTATAATGCTATATAGATTCTAGCCTTTTTGAATAGAATTTAATTTAGATTCTATTCAAAAACTATAGAATCTAGGGTTTTATAATAGATAGATTTTTTATATTAACAAATTAATAGTTATATTATTTTGAAATGGAATAGCTAGAATGGAATAACCGAAATGGAAAGGCTAGAATAAAATAGTCGGAATAAAATAGCTAGAATGAAATGGTTGAAATGGAAAGGCCAGAATGGAATGGCTAGAATGAAATGGCCAAAATGGAAAGGCCGAAATGGTTAATTACCTTCGAAATGGTCGAAATGATTAATCATTTTTCGAAATGATTGAAATGGTCGGAATAACTAAGCTTCGAAACGTAGAACGGAAAGTCGAAGCTTTTTTGCTTACTAATAATTGACCAATAAAAATATTAGATTTTGAAAATTTATAATCACCTTCGAAATGGCCGAAATGGTTGATCACCTTCGAAATGGCCGAAATGGTTGACCACCTTCGAAATGGCCAGAATGGAAGGGTCGGGAATGGAAGGGTTGGAAATGGAAGGGCCAAAATGGAATAGCCGAAATGGAAGGGTTAGAATAGAATGGCCAAAATAAAAAGGGCTAGAATGGAATGGCCGAAATGGTTGATCATTTTCGAAATGGCCAAAATAATTAAGCTCCGAAGGTAGAACGAAAAGTCGAAGCTTTTTTGCTTACTAATAATCGATCAATGAAAATACTAGATTTTGAAAATTTATAATTTATTATTTAGATTCTAACCTTTTTGAATAGAATCTAATTTAGAATTTAGCTTAAAAAAGGCTAGAATCTATATGATATTATAGTAAAATAAATCTGATTTTTGTGGTATGAGAGTAATTTTTTTGATTTTTTATAGTATGAGAGTAATTTACCGTTAATATAATTATAAATCCTTTTAAATACACTACAAAAAGGATTTAAATACCACACTATTTTTTTTTCGAACTAATAAAATTTATAAACTTTTTGGATTTTATAAAAATTCTACTATAATATTTTATTTCTAATAAAGTTTACTCTACTTTCAAAAAATCCCTAACTTTAATAACCCTAATTTTACTTTAATTTATATTAAAATCTTTTAGTCTTGTTTTTTATATATTATAAGATTCCATTTTAATATATAAGAATTTTAATATTAATAACTTTAATTTCAATATTGATAATTTTAGTTTTAATCTTAATAATTCTTTTCTATATAATAATTTTAATTCAAGATATATAAATTTAATTTTGATAATACTTTATTAAACTTTGATATTTATTTTACTTTTTATAACAACCTTTAGATTTCTATTTTTTTTATTGACTTATTTTTTTTACGGTAAATTACTCTTATATTATAAAAAATCAAAAAAATTACTTTTATACTATAAAAATCGAAATAATTTTATTATAATACTATATAAATTCTTTGCTTTTTAAATAAAATCTAATTTGATTTTGTTCAAAAACTATAGAATTTTAGGTTTTATAATAGATTTTTTATATTAATAAATTAGTAATTATATTATTTCAAAATGGAAGGGTTGGAATGGAATGATTAGAATAAAAGAGTTGAAATGGAATGGCTAAAATAGAATAGCTGAAATGAAATAGCTAAAATGGAAGGGTTGGGAATAAAAGGGTTGGAAATAAAAGGGTTGGGAATAAAAGGGTTAAAAATGAAATAGTTAGAATGAAAGAGTTGAAATGAAGTGGTTAAAAATGGAATAATTGAAATGGAAGGGTTGGAAATAAAAGGGTTGAGAATAGAATAGTTAAAATGGAATAATCGGAATAAAATAGTTAAAATAAAATGTTTAGAATGGAAGGATTAGAATGAAAGGGTTAGAATGGAAAGGTTAAAATGGTTGATTATCTTCAAAATAACCGAAATGGTTGATTATTTTTGAAATGATTGAAATAGTTAATTGTCTTTGAAATAATCGAAATAATTCAATTTTGAAGGTAGGATAAAAAATTGAAGCTTTTTTGCTTATTAATAATCAATCACAAAATATTAGATTTTAAAAATTTATAATTCACTATTTAGATTTTAGCTTTCTTAAATAAAATCTAATTTAAATTCTAAATTAGATTGTATCTAAAAAAATTAAAATCTATGTAGTATTATAGTAAGATAAATTTAATTTTTGTGGTATAAGAGTAATTTTTTTCGATTTTTCATAGTATAAGAATAATTTACCGTTTTTTTTATTATATTTTATACTTTTTTTTGTTTACATTTCTATATTTGTTTTTAAGCTTTTGCTTATAAACTTTAGGCTTTATACTATAATTTCTTAATAATCAAAATATTATAAATATTATATTCTTATTTGAAAAAAAAAGAATAATAAATTAAATAATACGCATTTTATAATCACTTTTAATTTAATTCTATAATTTAATTTATCCTCATATCCTTAGGAAGATTTTAAGGAGGTCTTTGGCCTATTCGATAGATAAAAAAAATACTACTACTACTACTATTGAGCTATTTTATTATCTTAAGATAACATTAAGCTATTTTAAGCTAATTTAACTTAATTTAAGCCAATCTCAAAATGGATTAAATCGATAAAACATACTATAGGTATTAATATATTTTAAGATATCTTAAATTAGCTTAAGATAATTTAATAATTGAGTAGTAGTAGTAATAATGTTTATTTTTATCCGTTGGATAGGCCGAAAGCCTCCTTAAAACTTCCTTAAGGATATAGAGATACACTAAGCTATAAAATTAAACTAAAAATAATTGTAAAAAGCGTTTTGTATATAAAAAGTATAATATTTGGTTTATTACTTTTTTTTCATTTTGTTTAAAATAAAAATATAATATTGATAATATTTAATTATTGATAAATTACAATATAAAGTTTAAAATTTATAAGCGAAAGCTTTAAAAACAAATATAAAAATGTAGATAAAAAAAATTATAAAGTATAATAAAAAAAAAGAAATAAGTGAGTAAAAAATTAAAAATTTAAAAATTATTATAAAAAAATAAAGTAAATATTAAAGTTTGATAAAGTATTATTAAAGTTTATAAAGGTATTATTAAAATTAAATTTATATATATTAAATGTATATTAGGAAATTATTAAGATTAAAACCCAAATTATCGATATTAAAACCAGAATTATTAAGGCTAAAACTTTTATATATTAGGGTAAAATCCTACAGTATAAGAAAAATAAGATTAAAGGATTTTGATATATATTGGAGTAGAATTAAAACTATTAAAATTAAGGGTTTATTAAAAGCAGAATAAATTTTATTAAAAACAAATGTTAAAATAGAATTTAATAAAGTTTAAAAAGTTTGTAAACTTTGTTAATTTAAAAAAAAATTGAATTAAGTATTTAAAATCTTTTTAAAATGTATTTAAAAGCATTTAAAGTTGTATTGATTATTTACTAAAGTATTAAAGTGTTTTTAAGCAATATATTAAATACAAAAGGGATTTAAATATATTATAAAAGTATTTAAAATTAGTATCTTTGTATTTGAATTTAGAATAATATTAGATAAAATTTCTATGTATAAATTAAATAATTAACATTCTATAAAATTAAGTTTAAAAAAAAATTAGTTTAGAAAAGAATTTTATTTTATATAAAAGCTTTTATTTAAGGTAATTTAAAGATAGTTTTATTTTGTATTTAAATTATTAAATCTATTATGTAATTAAACGAAAATTTTTAAGGAGTATATTTATTTTATTAATTATAAATATTAAGAATGAATTTAAATCCTATATAGATTTTAACACTTTTTTTATTTGTAAGATAATCTATTATTTTGTTTCCTTTAATTTTTATATGTTTTAATAATTATTTGATATTAATATTATAAACCTATATTATATTCTAATATTTATAGAAGGCTTATTATAAAGAGTTTGATATATTAGCTTATAAATATTATATTATTAAAATATTATTTATATATAGTTAAAATTATTATGAATTAATATTTAATAATACTTAGTGGCGTAATTGAATATATTTAATACTATATTAAAACGTTCTTAAAATGGTTTTAAGCTATTTTAGTATTCTAAGATAATATTAAGCTAATTTAAGCTAATCTTAAAAATAGCTTAAATCGATAAAATATATTAATATATTTTAAGATATCTTGAAATAGCTTAAGATAATTTAATAAAAGATTGAAGATTATATTAAAACCGTGTTAAGATTAACCGTGTTAAGATTATGTTAATACCGTATTAAAATCATAATTTAATTAATTATAATAATATATAGGAATTTAGAAATTTAACTATTAAATCATTATTAGTTATTTAGCCGAGTGATTAGATTGATTTGTTCGAGAAAGAAAGTAACGAAAATAATAATATTAATACTTTTTTTAATTTTTTTTGAAAAAAAAAGTGGAGAAAATCCACTTTTAAAACTTTATTTTTTAAGATATTTTAAGATATCTTAACACTGTCTCAAAACGATTAGTGAGTTATTGCAACAATGCCGATTTAATACCATTTTAAGATTAGCTTAAAATTAGCTTAAAATGGTGTTAACATCGATTCAAGTAGGTTTTAACTACGTTTTAAGCTATTTTAAGTTATTTTAAATTATATTGAATTATGTTAAGCTATTTTAAAATATTCTTAATTGATATTAAGAATATTTTAACATTATCTCAAACATTATTAAAAAAGCCATAAAGTATTTTTATTGTATATTAAAATCTCTTTTAAATATTTATAATCTTTATATTGAAAATATATAATATAAAATTAATCGATTTATATTTGAAGTTTATTTGTATATTATTTTAATAAATAATATAATTATATTCTAAATATTTGTAATTTTTAATATATTGTTTTAAGCTATTTAAAAATATAATAATATTAATTAAAAAAAAAATTTTATTAAATTTTAAAGATTATATTAACGGTTTTTTTTTATTGATCTTTTCCATTAAATCTATTTAATAGTTTTATGTAAAATATAGTAAATAAAGGGCTAATTTAAAGATTATTGGGAATATATACGTTAAACGTTAAATCTTAGTTTTAGGCGTTTATTATAAACCTGTTTTATAATCTTTAATAATTATTAATATTAGGATTTAATAAATTAATAAATATAGTATATTAATTATTTATATTCAAAATATAAACTAAAGCTTAGTTTTTTTAAATACAACCTTTGTAGAGAATAATTCAGTATTATAGAAAAAAGCAATATTAGGAATAATTCTTTAAATTAACAAAATTCTATAAAATGTTAAAATAAATGCTTTATTAAACAAGTTTATATATTATTTAAATTGTATATTAATAATTAGGCTTTAATTAAATTAAAAAAATCTAAAGGGTTTTGTATATTTTATATATTAAACTTTTATATTATAAATTAAAAAAGAGATAATATAGGTAATAATAACTTTTTTAAATACTAAAATTAATAAATTGTTTATTATTTTTATTAAACTTTTAATATAAATATAAAACAAAATAAATTTATATAATTTATTCTTTTATATATTTTTAAAAGATTATTTTTTTATTAAATTATACTCTAAATTAATGTAAAATAAATTTTTTTTTTTTAATATTATTGTAATAAAATCAATAATAAATTTATTATTTATTTTATATAATAGTATTTGAATACTTTATCTTTTAGTAAGATAAATTATTTTTAACTTTTTTAAAGCGAAAATAATTTTGTTTTAGATGCTTTAATATATAATATTTCTGATTTCTTGGAAGAGAATGTAAACATTAATAATTAATAATATTAAGGTTGTAAATAAATATATTATTTGTATATTTGAATTAATAAATGATATTCTGAAATAATAATTCAATTAAATATAATATGTATAATATGGAAGATAATGGTGAGTTTTAGGGAATATTATAAATGATTTAATGATTTAGAATAATTAAGT
This sequence comes from Monilinia fructicola, assembly GCA_008692225.1. Lineage (NCBI taxonomy): Eukaryota > Fungi > Ascomycota > Leotiomycetes > Helotiales > Sclerotiniaceae > Monilinia > Monilinia fructicola. The sequence goes on from VICG01000016.1 coordinate 1,403,929, forward strand.
TTTTTAAATGTATTTTTATATGTTTATTTGTTAAAAATGAATTAATTAATTTCAGAAATGCTAGGGATTAATCTTATATTATTATTTAGGCTGATAAATATTTTTTAAAAAATATATTCAAAACCCCTTAAATATTTAATATAATTATTATAACTTTTAAACTTTATATTATAATTACTTTTATATTGTATATAAAATTAGCTATTAAATCTATAATAGATCTTTTGGGAAAAGCTTTATTGTATTATAAATTAAAAATCCCTAATGTAAGAATAATTTAGATTAAATATTTAACAATAATTTGTTTAAGATTTTTGGAGATATATAAGATAAGCGTAATAAAATGTTAAAAATGAATAAAGGTGTTGTTAATTTTATTAACTTTAAGGAATATAATTATTTTAGTTAGCTTTTATATTTATAGAAAAAATTCGAGGTTGAAATATTTATTATATAAACTATAGAATATATATTTAATTAAATTTTAGTAAACTTTAAATAATTAAATTATAATCCAATTAGTTTTTAATAAAGTATTAAAAACTTTAATAATATTTTTTTTAATCTTTTTTAAAAAATATTAAAATAGATTATAAAAATATATTAAAGCTTTACTAATTTATTAATAAATTATAATTTAAATTATTAATTATACTGAATCTATTAAGAACTTTAAACTACAATGTTTTAATTTTAATTATTGTATTCTTAATTATAACTTTATTAATTATTAAAAAAAAAACTTTAAAATTATAATTTAATTTGTATTAATTAATAATCTAATATAAATCTTTGTTATCCTTAACTTCGTTAATTATATCCCTTTAATAATTTTTTTTTAGCTTTACAAACTATATTATAAAATTCTTTGATTTCGAAAAGTAATTAAACTTTGGTTATACATTTAATTACAAGGTAAATTTGGTATATTATCTTGTATTCTAAGGTTTACTATAATATAAGGTATTCTACACTTTTATTTAATTTACTAATTATATATATAATAAAAGCTTTAATATTGTTTTAATTCTAAAAGTTTTTTAAATTTAGAAATTTAATAATATTAATGTATATAAAGTTTAAAAACTTTTTTAAATTATTTTTAATAACCTTAAAATAATATTAATTAAATATATAAACATTTTAATTAAATAAAATTATAATTTAAATTTTATAATTTAATTTTATGTATAAATTTTTATAAATATTAATAATTGTAAAAAAGATATTGAAAAATATAAGATCTAGAATATATCCAATAAAATAAATAAATTCTTTTGAAATATTAATAAAATCTATTTTGCTGTTTAACATTTATTATATAATTTTCATTTTTTAATAAATAAATAAAATACTAAGCTTAAATATATTATATTAAATATTAAAATCCCTTTTTATAAAGTATTTAAAAAATATAAAAAAAAATAAAAATAATTAATTTATTAGCCTTTTTTTTATAAAAATATTAAATTTAAATTTTAGGGTTTCTATAATAATTATAATTTTATAATTATTTAATAAAATAATTAAATAAATTTTTTTATATATAATATTTTTAATTTTAAAAAACTTAATTATAAGTATTTTAAAAGTTAAACTAATGTTTTTATATACTATTATAATAAAACTATATTTATATTTAAAGTTGATTATAATCTTGTTTTATATAACTAAAATAGTTTTTAAAGCTATAGAAATAAAAATAAAAATATTAATTGTTTTAAAAATAACTTTATTATATTTACAAATTTAGTTAAGCTTTTTTTTAATAAGCTTAATATATTTTTTGTTTATTTGTTTAAAGATAATAAAGTAATTATTATAACTTATAATAAAGAATTTGTAATAATTAATATATTATAATAAGTTAATATAATTAATACTAAAAGGTTCTTAATATTAGTTTATTTATATATTATAATATATACATTTAATATAACAAATATATTTAGCTAAATTACAATAACCTTAATAATTTAAATTATAATAGCTAATAACAATCTTCTTTGTAATCATCTTTAATAAATTACTAATATTAAAAAATCTAAATATCTTAATAAATTTAATAAATAAAATAATTTATATCATTTTGTTAATCTTAAAATTAATATTATACTTAAAAAGCTTAACGTTAATTAGCTTATATTATATCTAAACAATAATCTCCTTAAAAACAAAATTAATATTTATTTATATAATTTTTTTTATCAAATTATAAAATAAAATAAATATATTAATAATAATATAATTATACTAAATAATTAAAATATTAAATAAAATGATTTTTAATATTCTTTTAATAATTTTAATATTTTTTTAAATAAATAAAAAGTTATAAATTAAAAGATTATTTAATATAATTATTTAACTAATAATAATAAATATAATAAAAAGGATTAAAATTAAAATAAAATTATTAATCTATTTAAAAAAGCTTTATTAAATTATAAAAGGTTTTAAATAATTCAAAAAAGCTTAAAGCTTATATTTAACTAAAATATAAATATCTACAATTAAAATTAATAAAAAAATTACAAATTTAATAAACTTTATAAATATAATTATAATATAAAAACTATAAAAATTAAAATTAAAAAAAATACTATTAGATTTAGAATTACTTTATATATTTTTGCTTTTAAAACTTTGTAAATTGCAATTAAACCTTAAAAATAATTTTGCTATATTTATAAAAAACGTTAATTTAAAAAAATAAAAGAAAATATTTTTAAAGCGTTAATTATAAAAATAAACAAATATAAAAGTTATTATATCAATTTTTATAAATATTAAAATAAAAAAGAAAATAATAATTTTCTAAAAAACTTTAAAAATAATCTTATATTTTGTAAATGTATTATTATATATAATTATAAAAGTATTAATTATAAATATAAATTCTATAATAATATTATAGAGTTGCTTTTAATCGCGTTGAAATACTATAAAATAGCTATTAATAATATTTATAATAGAATTATTAATAAGCTAACTATTATCTAAATTAAAAAAAAAAGGTTATAAATTTATTCTAAATCTTTTTTTATATAATTTCTTTGCGATTTATTATATAAAAGTAAATAACGATTAAAGCTTTAATGGATTTATAAAATTAAAAACTAAAAAAAGTTATACAAAAGTATTTTCCTTATTTAATACTATTATTTTATTATAAAAATAATATAACTAATATTATAAAACAATTAAGACTACAAATAAGCTATATTTAAAACAAAAGTATATAGATACCGTTGTTTTGGATTGTTATGTAGGCTTGAATTTAATAATTAAAGATTATATTAAAACCGAATTAAGATTATCTTAATATTATATTAAAACTATAGTTTTATTAATTATAATATATAGGAAATTAAAAAATTAATTATTAAATTATTATTAATTATATAGACAAGTGGTTAAAATAATCTATTTAAGAGAGAAAAGAATAATAAAAATAATATTGAAAATACCTATAATAATAATGATAATAACTTTTTTTTTTTAAAAAAGGAAAGTAGAGAAAACCCACTTTTAAATCTTTAAATTCGTTTTTTTAAGATATCTCAAAAATTTTTAACATTGTTTTAAAACAATTGATGTGTTATTGCAACAATCTAAATTTAATACTATTATAAGATTAACTCAAAATAGTATTAATACTAGTATTGATTCAAATAAGTTTCAACACTATTTTTAACTATTTTAAGCTATTTTGAATTATGTTAAATTAGTTTAAGCTATTTCAAAATGTTTCTAATTTAAATCAAGAATATTTTTATATAATCTTAAACATTATTGAAAGAGCTATAAACTAATAGTTTTATAATCTTTGATAATCTTTAATAATCTTTTATAATCTTTATTAATCTTTAGATCTTAGATTCTTTTATTTTCTTTTCTCCCTGTTCTTTATTATTATACTATTGTTTTTTTTTACCTATATTTACATTTACATCTGCTTTAAAGCTTTTATTTATAAATTACTCAGGTTCTACATTTTGATTCATTAATAATCGAATATTATTAATATTATACTTTTATCTTGAATAAAATGAATAAAAGGTTATATATCAAATACATTATATCTGTTATCTATAAAACGCTTTTTAAATCATTTTTAATTTAATTCTATAATTTAACGTATTTCAATACCTTTAAAAAGGTTTAAGAAAGGCTCTTACCCTAGAGTACCACAAATATGGCTATATGCCATATCCGGTTTATAGCATAATTCTATATTCAAAATGATTTTTTGATATACAACATTTAAGAATCCATAGATCTTTAAGCATATAATATAAAAACAAAAATTAATATTAATAATTTATATCTTTATTTTAAGCTTAATCTATTAATTTTAGTTTATTAAACTAAACTTATTTAAGTACATTATAAAATTTTAGCTTATTTAAATGTATTGCTTTATTTGGGTATATTCAAGTATATTATAAATCTATAATATTATTATTGTTGTTATTATTATTAGTAGTATTAAAGCTATTTAGAATCTAAAGTGATTAATACATTATTAATAGGAAAAGGAAAAGGGCATTTTTGAAATAAGGGAATAGAAGTAAAGTAGAAAAAGCAATTTTTTAACAAATAAAATAACTTACTTTTGATAGTATTGATAATATTGATGATATTAATAGTATTAATGATATTGATGATATTAATAGTATTAAAGTAAAATTGAAGAATCAAAAATGAAATTAAAGAGTTGAAATAGGATTAAAAATAGTATATTAGTATTTTGAAGCTAATGTAGTATTTAAAGCTATTTTGAAACTAATATAATATTCTGAAAATCTTTCAATATAAACGCTTTAAAGCTTCTACTATTATATACGTAAAATATATAGTTGCTCGAACAAGCCTACACAACAATCCAAAACAACGGTATCTTTGTACTTTTATTTTGAATATAATTTATTTATAGCCTTAACTATCTTATAATATTAATTGTATTATTCTTATAATAAAATAACAATATTAAATAAAGAAAACATTTTTGTATAACTTTTTTTAGCTTTTGATTTTATAAGTTTATTAAAGCTTTAATTATTATTTACCTTTATATAATAAGCTACAAAAAGATTATACAAAAAAAGATTTAGAAATAAATTCTTAGTTTTTTTTTCTTTTTTTTAATTTAAATAATAACTAATTTATTAACAACTTTATTATAAATATTATTAATAATTATTTTATAACATTCGAATATAATTAAAAGCAACTTTGTAATATTATTATAAAATTCATATTTATAATTGATATTTTTGTAGTTATATATAATAATATATTTATAAAATATAAAATCGCTTTTAAAATCTTTTAAAAGATTATTAATTTTCTTTTTATTTTAATATTTGCAAAAAACTAATATAATAATCTTTTATATTTATTTATTTTTATAATTAATACTTTAAAAATATCTTTTCTTATTTTTCTAAATCAACGTTTTTTATAAATATAATAAAATCATTTTTAAGATTTAATTACAATTTATAGAATTCTAAAAGCAAAAATACATAAAGCAACCTTAAATTTAATAATATTTTTTTTTAATTTTAATTTTTATAGTTTTTATATTATAATTATATTTATAAAATCTATTAAATTTATAGCTTTCTTATTAATTCTAATTGTAAATATTTATATTTTAATTAAATATAAGCTTTAAGCCCTTTTTAATCGTTTAAAACCTTTTATAATTTAATAAAGCTTTTTTCAAAGAAATTAACAATTTTACTTTAACTTTAATCCCTTTTATTATATTTATTATTATCAATTAAATAATTATATTAAACAATTTTTTAATCTATAATTTTTTATTTATTTAAGAAAAATATCAAAATCATTAAAAGAATATTAAAAACTATTTTATTTGATATTTTAGTTATCTAATATAATTACATTATTATTAATATATCTTACTTTATTTTATAATTTAATAAAAGAAATTATATAAATAAATATTAACTTTATTTTTCAAAAAGATTATCGTTTAAATATAATATAAATTAATCAATATTAAACTTTTTTTAAATATAATGCTAATTCTAAAATTAACAAAAATAATATAAATTATTTTATTTACTAAATCTATTAAAATATTTAAATTTTTCAATATTAATAATTCATTAAAGATAATCACAAAAAAAACTATTATTAATTATTATAATCTAGATTATTAGAATTATTGCAATTTAGCTAAATACATTTATTATACTAAATATATATACTACAATATATAAATAGATTAGTATTAAAAATTCTTTAATACTAATTATATTAATTTACTATAATATATTTAATTATTATAGACCCTTTATTATAGATTATAATAATTATTTTATTACTTTTAAATAAATAAATGAAAAAGTATATTAAGTTTATTAAAAAGAAAGCTTTGAATTAGATTTATAAATATAATAAGATTATTTTTTTAAAATAGTTAATACTTTTATTTTTGTTTTTATAATTTTAAAAGCTATTTTAGTTATACAAAATAAAATTATAACTAATTTTAAGCATAAGCATGATTTTATTATAATAATATATAAAAAATGCTAATTTAATTATTAAGAATATTTGTAATTAAATCCTTTTTAAGGTTTAAAAATATTATATATAAAAAGATTTATTCAATTATTCTACTAAATAACTATAAGGCTATAATTATTATAGAAACCCCAAAATTCAAATTTAATACTTTTATAAAGAAAAAAGATTAATAAGTTAATTATCCTTACTTTTTCTTTATATTAAAATAATATAAACGGAAATATAGCTTTTATCGCTTTTTAATAAATATAATTTCGAAAATCTATAGATTAATTAAATTAATATTAATAAAAGAAATTTTGCTTATATAATTTTTTTACAATATTATATATATAGAAAATAAACATTATATATATTTAGAAATTTTGGATATATACTAATATATATATTTAAAATCATTTAGAGTATAATTATTACATTTTAATTAACTTTTAAAAACTTTTAACTTTTGAAAATATTAAAAAATTCTATTTTTAAATTATAATCTATATTTAAAAAAATATTGAATTGTATATACAATAAAGATAATTAATATATAATAAGAATTTACTTTTAGATTAATATTAATTTTATTATTATTTTTAATGTTTACAAATAATTTATAATATTTAAAATAATTAATTACATTATATACTTTTCTTTGCTTTTTAAATACCTTTATAAAAAGTAATTTTAATATTTAATATAATATATTTAAATTTAATGTTCTATTTTTATTTATTAAAAAGCAAAAAATTGTATAATAAATGTTAAATAGCGGAAATAGATTTTATTAGTATTTTAGAGAAGTTTATTTATTTCGCTAAATATATATTAAATCTTATATTCTTTTAATATTTCTTTTACAATTATTAATATTTATGAAAACTTATATATAAAGTTAAATTATAAAACCTAGATTATAATTTTATTTAGTTGGAATGTTTATTGTACATTTAATCAATATTATTTTAGGGTTATTAAAGATAACTTGAAAAAGTTCTTGAATCTTATATATATTAATGTTGTTGAACTTTCGAATTTAAATAATCTTTAAAATCAGAATAATATTAAAGCTTTTATTACCTAGTTTACTATTATCTTTAATTTTATTATATACATAATTAGCAAATTAGATAAAGATATAGAATACTTTACATTATAATAAACCCTAAAATATAAGATAATGTATTAAACTTATTTTGTAATTAAATATATAACCAGAATTTAATTATCCTTTTAAAACCAAAAAATTCTATAATATAATTTGTAAAGTCAAAAAAGAATTATTAAAAAAATATAATTAATAAAATTAAGAATAATAAAGATTTATACTAAACTACTTAGTGGCGCAACTGAATATATTTAACACTATATTCAAACGTTCTCAAAATGGTTTTAAGATATTTCAATATTTTAAGATAATATTAAGCTAATTTAAGCTAATCTTAAAATAGATTAAATCGATAAAATATATTAATATATTTCAAAATATATTAGGATATCTTAAAATAGCTTAAGATAATTTAATAATTGAAGATTATATTAAAACCGTGTTAAGATTATCTTAACACCGTATTAAAACTATAGTATAATTAATTATTATAATATATAAAAATTTAAAAAATCTAATTATCAAATTATTATTAGGCATTTAGCCGAGTGGTTAGAATGATCTGTTTGCGGCAAAAAAAAATAATAAGAATAAGGAGAAGAAGAATAATAATAATAATAATAATAATAATAATAATATATTTATTATTAATAATAATTTTTTTTTCTTCTTTTCAAAAAAAGTGGGGCAAATCCACTTTTAAAGCCTTATTTTTCAAGCTTTCTCAAAATATCTCAACACTATCTCAAAACGATTAGTGAGTTATTGCGACAATGCCGATTTAATACCATTTTGAGATTAGCTTAAAATGATGTTAACATCGATTCGAATAGGTTTTGACTATGATTTAAGCTATTTTAAGCTATTTTGAATTATATTAAATCATTTTAAGCTATTTTAAAACGTTCTTAATTTAAATTAAGAATATTTTAACATGATCTTAAACATTATTAAAAGAGCTATAAAGTATTAATTAATATAAATTAGATTATAATTTTAAAACTTCTTTTTTAATAATTAATAAAGTTATAATTAAAAATACAATAATTAAAGTTAAAGTATTATAATCTAAAGTTTTAAATAAATTTAATATAACCAATAATTTAAATTATACTAGTAATCTATTAATAAACTAATAAAGTTTTAATATCTTTAAAAAAGATTAAAAGAAATATTATCAATATTTTTAACATTTTACCAAAAATTAACCAAATTATAATTTAATTATTTAAAGTTTATTAAAGTTTAATTAAATATATATTTTATAGTTTATACAACAAATATTTTAATCTTGAATTTTTTCTATAAATATAAAAATTAGCTAAAATAATTATATTTCCTAAAGTTAACAAAGCTAATAAGATTTTTATCCATTTTTAATGCTTTATTATACTTATTTTATACATTTTTAAGGATTTTAAATAAATTATCATTAAACATTTAATCTAAACTGTTTTTATATTAAGAATTTTTAGTTTATAATATAATAAAACTTTTTCTAAAAGATTTATTATAGATTTAATAATTAATTTTATATATAATATAAAAACAATTATAATATAAAACTTAAAAATTATAATAATTATATTAAATATTTCAAGGGTTTTTAATATACTTTTTAAAAAGTGTTTATTAACCTAAATAATAATATAAGGCTAATCTTTAACACTTCTAAAACTAATTAATTTATTTTTAATAAATAAATATATAAGAATGTACTTAAAGAATTTAATTACCTTAAATCATCAAATTATTTATAGCATTTTTTAAAGCTTATTATTATCCCTTATATTATATATATTATATTTAATTAAATTATTATTCTAAAACACTATTTATTAATTTGAATATACAAATAATATATATCTATTTATAATTTTAATATCGCTAATTATTAATATTCATATTCTCTTCTAAAAAATTAAGGATATTATATATTAGGGTATTTAAAACAAAATTGTTTTCACTTTAAAAAAGCTAGAAATAATCTATTTTATTAAAAAATAAAATACTTAAATATTACTTAGTGGCGCAACTGAATATATTTAACACTATATTCAAACAGTCTTAAAATGGTTTTAATATATTTTAGTATTTTAAGATAATATTAATTTAATTTAAGCTATTTTAAGCTAATCTTAAAATAGCTTAAATCGATAAAATATATTAATATATTTTAAGATATCTTAAAATAGCTTAAGATAATTTAATAATTGAAGATTATGTTAAAACCGTATTAAGATTATGTTAACACCGTATTAAAATTATAATTTAATTAATTATAATAATATATACGAATTTAAAAATTTAACTATTAAATCATTATTAGTTATTTAGCCGAATGGTTAGATTGATTTGTTTGAAAACAAAAGTAACGAAAATAATAATATTAATAATACTTTTTTTTAATTTTTTTTGAAAAAAAAAAGTGGAGAAAATCCACTTTTTAAAACTTTATTTTTTAAGATATTTTAAAATATCTTAACATTGTCTCAAAACGGTTAGTGAGTTATTGCGACAATGCCGATTTAATACCATTTTAAGATTAGCTTAAAATTAGCTTAAAATGGTGTTAACACTGATTCAAGTAGGTTTTAACTACGTTTTAAGCTATTTTAATCTATTTTAAGTTATTTTAAATTATATTGAATTATTTTAAGCTATTTTAAAATATTTTAATATGATCTTAAACATTATTAAAAAAGCCATAAAGTATTATATAAAATGAATAATGAATTTATTATTAACTTTATTATAATAATATTAAAAAAAAGTAAATAATTTGTTTTATACTAGTAACTTAAAGTATAATTTAATAAAAAAATAATCTTTTAGAGATATATAAGAGAATAGGTTATATAAATCTATTTTGTTTTATATTATATTAAAAGTTTAATGAAAACAATAAATAATCTATTAGCTTTAATATTTAGAAAAACTATTATCATTTATATTATTCCCTTCCTAATTTATAATATAAAAGCTTAATATACAGAATATATAAAACCTTCTAAACTTCTTTAATTTGGTTAAAACCTAATTATTAATGTATAACTTGAATAGTATATAAATTTATTTAATAAAGCATTTACTTTAGCATTTTGCGGAATTTTGCTAATTTAAAGAATTACTTTTAATATTACTTTTTTCTATAATATTAAACTACCTTTTACAAAGATTATATTTAAGAAAATTAAGTTTCATTTTATATTATAAATATAAACAGTTGATACATTGTATCTATTAATCTATTAAATCCTAATACCAATAATTGTTAGAAATTGTAAAATAGGTTTGCGATAAACATTTAAAATTAAAATTCAATGTTTAATATATATATTTTTAATAATTTTTAAATTAATTCTTTAATCGTTATATTTTATATAAGATTACTAAATAAATCTAATAAAAGGATTAATAAAAAAATTTTTATAATAATCTTTAAAATTTGGTAAAATTTACTCTTCTTAATTGATATTATTATATTTTTAAATAGTTTAAAGTAATATATTAATAATCACAAATACATAGGATATAGTTATATAGTTTATCAAAATAGTATATAAAATAAGCTTCAGATATAAATTAATTAACTTTATATTATATATTTTTAATACAAAGATTATAAAAACTTAAAAAGGATTTTAATATACAATAAAAATGCTATTAAACATTAGTTTATAATAACTCTAATTATATATAAATAGTATTTTAGTAATATAGTACTTATAGGCTAATATATTGGATTTTTTATAATAAGCCTTCTATAAATGTTAAAATATAATATAGATTTATAATATTAATATTAAATGATTATTAGGATATATAGGAATTAAAGAGAATAAAATAATATATTGCTTTATAAACAAAAAGATATTAAAGCTTATTTAGGATTTGAATTTATCTTTAATATTTACAATTAATAAAATAAATATATTCCTTAAAGATTTTTATTTAATTATATAATAAATTTAATAATTTAAATATAAAGTAAAACTATCTTTAAATTATTTTAAATAAAAGCTTTTATATAAAATAAAATCCTTTTTAAAATTAGATTTTCTTTGAATTCAATTTTATAAAAATATTGATTATCTATTTTATATATAAGGATTTTATTTAATACCATTTTAAATTTAAGTATAAAAATATTAATCTAAAATGCTTTTATAATACACTCAAATTCTTTTTATATTTAATATATTATTTAAAAACGCTTTAGTGTTTTAATAAATAATTAATATAACTTTAAATTTTTTTAAACACATTTTAGAAAAATCTTAAATATTTAATACAATTCTTTTTCAAATTAGTAGAGTTTGTAAACTTTTTAGATTTTATTGAATTTTACTTTAATATCTATTTCTAATAAAGCCTATTCCGTTTTTAATAAGCCTTTTATTTTAATAATTTTAATTTTGCTTTAATATATACTAAAATTCATTAATCTTGTTTTTTTTGTATTATAAAATTTTGTTTTAATATATAAGAGTTTTAATCTTAATAATTTCGGTTTTAATATTAAAAATTTGGATTTTAGTTTTAATAATTTTTAATATATATTTAATGCATACAAACTTAATTTTAATAATACTTTTATAAATCTTAATAATACTTTTATAAACCTTAATAATATTTTATTTAATTTTGATATATATTTTTATTTTTTGTAATAATCTTTGAGTTTTTACTTTTTTTATTTATTAATCCTTTTTATTTTTATTTTTTTTTGATATATTATTTATAATTTCTTTTATTTATATTTTACGTTTACTTTAAAACTTTTATTTATAAACTTTAAGCTTTATATTATAGTTTATTAGTAATTAATATTATTAATATTATATTCTTATTTTAAATAAAATAAAAAAAGGCAATAAATTAAGCATTGTACTTTTTATATACAAGCCGCTTTTTATAATTACTTTTAGTTTAATTCCATAGTTTAATGCATTCTTATACCCCCAAAGAGGTTTTAAGGAGGCTTTCGGCCTATCCGACGGATGAAAATAAATACTACTACTATTACTACTACGTAAAATATACACTATAATAAGATTTAGGGAAGATTCTACGAATATATGGCATCTTGCCAGAAAAGTAGTACTCTAGGGTTAGCCTATTCGTTGAATAAAAATAAATACTACTAGTACTACTACTATTACTACTATAATATATTTTTGATATTTTTATAATAAATTTAATTTATTTCTATATATAATAATTTTTATAGTATAATGAGAAAGATTCAAGAAATAAATAAAAGCTTTATCTTTGAAAAAAAGTAGTATTTGAATATAATATAAGCCAATTAATTTGAAATATTTTAAATATGAACTTAACTCTAACACTATAAGTAATAAAATAATCTTAATTTTTTTTATCTGTTAAACTAATTAAAGTCTTCAAGCTTTTAGCTATCAATGATTTATTAAAGATAATCATTTAAAGATCTATTAATATTATTATAATCCGATTAAACATACTAAATATATTAGATATATATACTATAATATATAAATAAACTACCTATAATATAAAGGACCTTGAATCCTTTAATATGAAATATATTAATTTCTAAGGCATTATAATATATTTATTATTATAGATCTTTCTTTTTAGATTATAAGGCGCCTACCCCCCCTCTTACCACCCCCCCATTTGGCTAGCATTTTACATAAAAAACGGTCATTTTGATATATGAATAACTCTACCAAAGATGAATATCATTTTTTAAATATGGATTGAGGCTTTTTATATATGATTAGTTATCGATATTCGAAATTTCAGACTCTTGCGATTTTTTTTATAAAAGGTAATAAAAGATTATAAAAAATCAAAATTCTATTTTTCAATTTATACCTATTTGAACCTTATATAAAATCAAAATCTTTAAGAAAATTCTAATAGTAGTGAATTCTTAATTAGTTTAGTTGAGCTATAACTAAGCAATATCAACTTTATAATACATTTATTATAGTATATAGTATAAGGTTATACTAGAAAAAAGAAAAAAAAAAATCTATAATTATTATAAGTATAAATGTAATAGAATATAATCATTATTTTCTTATCTTTGTATACTTTCGTTTAGTATATAATCTTACAGTTTATATATATATATTATTTTTATTACTTACTGAATTTATTATTTATATTTAACTTAACAATATTTATTAGTAGTATAAAATTATTAATAATTAAAATTGTCTTTAATTATTTATTATATTATAATCAAAAAGATTTATTATATCTAATATATATAACTTCTTATATAAAATCATTTTTTATTTCTTTTCTTTATGATAAAACTGTTTTTATTCTATTTATATTTTTGATTTCAGTTATTTTTTTTAATTAATTTGTTATCTATTATTTTTATTATAGGTATTTTTCAATAATTTTTTAAAATAGATTTTTAAAAAAGAGCATTTCTTATAAAATAATTATTTGCTCTTGATCAATTGATTATCTAGAAAGAAATTACTATATTGAATATATATATAATTCTACAAAATCAAGGATTTAAGATTATATATTCAAAGGCAAAAGGCCTCTTTTGATCTTCGTTATATAGGATTCTATATATAATTCTTTAGCTTAGTACATCCTTATACTTTTAGAGTGGTTCAAAAGGATACAAATAAACACTACTACAACCACTACTATAAAACTATTAATATTAATAAATAGCTTTTTATGATTATATATTCTGAAAATAGTAATAAAAGTATTAAAATTTTCTGTTTTTACTAAAATTATAAAGATTAATATTTCTAATATTTATATACTTAAAAATAATATAAAAAGTAATTTGTATTATTTTTGTATAATTTAAGAAAATTTAAAAGAAATGAGTATATCAATTGAGAGAAAAATAAAATCATATTATTAAAAAAATAGAAGATTTTACTTTGATAATAATATATATATTTACTATATATACGAATATACTTCAATTTAGGTTTAATAATAAAGGCATTTATATATTTAATATAATAACCCTTTTTCAAAGAATTAGCAAATTAAAATTAAACAAAATTCTTATTATAAGCGTTCTTTTTCCTAAAATTCTTTTAGAAGATTATTTAAAAACAATAAAAATAATAAAATGGGAATTAATAAGAAAAAATCTAGAATATAAATAATATAGAAGTAATTTACCTAGTAGCTATAGAAGAATAAAAATGAAAAATAACTTTATACGAAGGATTATATATAATGAGTATAATAAAAGATTCTGATTTATAATATAATAAAATATTAGTATTATATTGAACTATTAATAACTTTATATCATTAAGAAACGTGGTTAAATTAAATATAAATAAGAATAAGAATAATAAAGGCATATAAATTATAGAACTATTTATTGAATAAAAGTATTAAAAAAAATACTTATATATAGGTATTAACTTTAATAAAAAAAAAATTATATAAAATTATATTATTTTTATTCCTATAATGATTATAAATTATAAATACAAAGTATGGGTATTTAGGATCTTTCTTACAAGCTACTTAGTGGCACAACTGAATATATTTAACACTATATGAAAACTTTCTTAAGATAGTTTTAAGTTTTTTAGGATTTTAAAATAAAATCAAGCTATTTTAAGCTACCTAGGTAATCTTAAAATAGATCAAATCGATAAAATATATTAATATATTTTAAGATATCTTAAGATTAGTTTATAATTGAATATTATATTAAAACCGTACTAAGATTATCTTAATGCTATATTAAAATTATAATTAAATTAATTATTATTATATATAAAAATTTAAAAAAATGAATGATCAAATTACTAGTATTATCAGTTATTTAGCCGAGTGATAAGAATGATCTATTTGAGAAAAAATAATACCTAGTGATAATAATAATAATAATAATAATATGGAAAAAAAGTGGGTAAAATCCACTTTGAAAACCTCAAACCTACTTTTTTTCAAGATATCTCAAAATATCTCAACACTGTCTCAAAACGGTTAGTAAGTTATTGCGACAATTCCGATTTAATACAATTTTAAGATTAGCTTAAAATGGTATTAATATTAATTCAAATAGGGTTTAACTAGTAGGTTTTAAATTATTTGAAGCCATTTTGATTTATATTAAATTATTTTAAAGCATTATAAAACGTTCTTAATTTAAATTAAGAATATTTCAATATGATCTTAAACATTATTAAAAGACCTATAGTAGTAGTAGTAGTTATTTTTATCCGTTGGATGGGCTAAAGGTTTCCTTGAAACCTTTCGAGGGGTACTTTATGGCTCTTTTAATAATGTTTAAGATCATGTTGAGATATTCTTGATTTAAATGAGGAACGTTTTAGATTAGCTTGAAATTATTTAATATGATTCAAAATACCCATAGCTTAAAATAGCTTAAATCATGATTAAAACCTATTTGAGTCGATATTAATACTATTTTAAGCTAATCTTTAAAATAGTATTAAATCGGCATTATTGTAATAACTTACTAACCGTTTTAAGACAATGTTAAGATATTTTGAGATATCTTAAGAAATCAAGTTTTAAAAATCGATTTTCCTTACTTTTTTTTTTAAAAAAAATCAAAAAAGTCATTATCAATATTATTATTTTCGTTATTCTTTTTGCTAAAACAAATCATTTTAACCATTTGGATAAATAACCAATAATAATTTGATAACTACTTATTTTTCAAATTCTTATATATATTATTAATAATTAATTAAATTATGATTTTTAATATAGTATTAATATAATCTTAATACGGTTTCAATATAATCTTTAACTATTAAATTATTTTAAGCTATTTTAAGATATCTTAAAATATATTAATATATTTTATCGATTTAAGCTATTTTAAGATTGGCTTAAATTAGCTTGATATTATCTTAGAATACTAAAATAGCTTAAAACTATCTTAAGAACGTTTTAATATAGTGTTAAATATATTCAATTGCGCCACTAAGTATAAGGATATGTTAAATTATAGAATTAAACTAATTATAATAGTTATAAAAAGCGTTTGATATATGAAAAGTATAATAAGTTCGGTTTATCATCTTTTTTTTATTCAGGATGGGGATATAATATTAGTGATATTTAATTATCGATAAGTTAAAACATAAAATTTGAAGTTTATAGAAATAAGCTATAAAGTAAATATAAAAACGTAAATAAAAAAAGAAATATAATAGTATAAAAAAAAGGAATCAAATCGAAGATTTAAAGATTATTAAAAAATACAAAGTAAATATCAAAGTTTAATAAAATATTTTTAACGCTTAGAAAACTATTATTAAAGTTCAATTTGTATATATTAAATAAAAGCTCTTGTATATAAAGGAATTATTAAGATTAAAACCAAAATTATCAATATAGGTATTAAAATCAAAATCATTAAAACTAGTACCCTTATATACCTATATTAGAACAAAATCTTACAATACAAAAAAAATAAAACTAAAGAATTTTAATATATACTAAAATTCAAAGTTATTAAAGTTAAAAGCTTTCTAAAAGGGGAGTGAAACTTATTAAAGATAAATATTAAAATAAAATTTGATAAAATCTAAAGAATTTGCAAATTCTATTAATTTAAAGAAAAATTAAATCAAGTATTTAAATCTTTTCTATAATGTACTTGAAGGAATCTAAAATTATATTAATTATATTAAAATATCAAACTGCTTTGAAATAATACACTAAATGTAGAAGAGTTCGAAATGTATTATAAAAGTATTTTAAATTGATATCTTTATATTTTGAATTTAAAGTAATATTAAAGAAAGTTTCTATATATAAAGTTAGATCTAAAAGAAATTTAGTTTTCAAAGAAATTTTATTTTATATAAAAGTTCCTATTTAAAGTAATTTAAAGATAATTTTATTTTGTGTTTCAATTACTAAATCTATTATACTAGTATAATTCAACGAAGCATTTTAGGAAATATATTTACTTTATTAATTATAGATATTGAAAATAAATTTAAATTCTAGATAAGCTTTAATACGCCTTTATTTATAAGGTAATCAATTGTTTTTATTTTCTTTAATTTCTATATACCTATATTTTATTTAACAAGCATTTAATGTTTATATTATAAATCTTTATTACATTTTAATATTTATAGAAAATCTCTTGAGAAAAATCCAATATATTAGCTTATAAACAATATATTATCAAAGTATTATTTATATATAAACAATACTATCTTAAATTAATGTTTAATAATATTTTTATTATACATTAAAGCTTTTTTCAAGTATTTGTAACCTTTGTATTAAAAATATATAATATAAAGTCAATAAATTCGTATTCAAAATTTATTTCTATATTATTTTAATAAATTATATATTTATGTCCTATATATTTATAGTTATTAATATATTGTTCCAAACTATCTAAGAATACCTATAATAATATTAATTTAAAAAAATTCTATGAAATTTGAGAGATTATAATGGTGGTTTTTTTTTATTAATCCTCTTTATTAAATAATTTAATAGCCTTTTATAAAAATATAATAGTTAAAAGGCTAGTTTTAAAACTATTAAGAATATATGGATTAAATATTAAATCTTAGTTTTAAATATTTATTATATATTTATTCTATAATTTTTAATAATTATTAATGTTAAAATTTAATAAATTAAAGAATGTAATATATTTATTATTTGTATTTATAATATAAACTAAAGTTTTTTTTCGAGTATACTTTTTTTAGAAAATAATTCGATGTTATAAAAAAAATAATATTAAAAGTAGTTCTTTGAATTGATAGAACTTAATAAATTATTAGAATAAGTGCTTTATTAAGTTAATTTATATATTTATTTAAATTATATATTAATAATCAAATTCTGATTAAATTGAAGGAATTTGGGAAATTTTATATATTCTTTATATTAAGCCATTATATTCTGAATTAAACAGAAACTAATAGAAATAATAATGATTTTTCTAAATATCAAAAGTAAAAGATTATTTATTATCTTTATTAAGCTTTTGATTTAATGTAAAATAAAATGAATGTATATATTTTTTATTTCTTTATATATTTTGAAAAAAGATTATTTTTTTAATAAACTATATTTTAAACTAATGTAAAATAGATTATTTGCTTTTCCTTGATATTATTGTAATAGGGTTTATAGTAAATTTATTATTTATTTTATATAATATAGTAAATTACTTTCATACTAATAAAAATCGAAAAAATTACTTTTATACTATAAAAATCAGAGTGATTTTATTATAATACCTACTATTTAAATTCTATGCTTTTAAAATAGAATTCAAGGTTTCATAATGGAATTCATATTGATAAATTAATAGTTATATCATTTCGGAATAGAAGGGTTAGAAATTGAAGGGTTGGAAATGGTTCATTACCTTCGAAATAGCTGAAATGGTTGGAAAAAACTAAGCTTCGAAGATGAAACGGAAAGTTGGAGCTTTTTTGCTTACTAATAATCGACCAATTTAAATATTAGATTTTGAAAATTTATAATTCCATATTCAGATTCTATTTTGTTCAAATAAAATCTATATGGCATTATAAATAAAATAAGTCTGATTTTTGTGGTATAAGAGTAATTATTTCGAGTTTTCATAGCATGAGAGTAATTTGCCGTATAAAAAAAAATAATAATATTTCAATGCTTTATTTTCAATAAAATGAATTATTTCTAGTTTTTTTTTTAAAATAAAAGTACTAGTAAGTTTGTTTTAAATACTTTGATATACAATATCCTTAATTTTCTAAAAGAAAATATAAATATCAATCATTAATAATATTAACATTATAAATAGATATATATTATTTATATATTTAAATCTATAAAGAATATTCTAGAATGATAATTTAGCTAAATATAATATATTTAATATAAAAGATAATAATAAACCTTAAGAAATGCTATAAGCAATTTCATAGTTTAATATAATCGAATTATTTAACTATACTTTTATATATTCATTTATTCAAAATAAATTAAATAACTTTAAAAGAACCAAAAATTAGCTTTAATAACTCTTTTTTTGATAAAAAGTGAATAAAATCTACTTTCAAAACTCCAGATTCCATTTTTTTTCTTGAATGATTTTAAAATATCTCAAAATATCTCAATATTATCTCAAAACGGTTCATAAATTATTGCAACAATTCCAGTTTAATACCATTTTAAAATCAACTTAAAATAATGTTAATATTGATTTAAATGGATTTTAATCACGTTCTAAGCTATTTAAAAACTATATCAAATTTTATTAAATTAGTTCACGCTACCTATAGTTAAAAATATTCTTAATCAAAATTAAAAATATTTTAATATAATCTTAAACACTTTTGAAAAAGCTATAAAGCATTTAAATATTATTGTATATAAAGTTTCCACATCCTTTTGAATTCTTTATAAAAACTATAAATTTGATATTAGATATTTTGTTTATATTAACAATTAATATCTTTAAAATTGCTATATTAATTTTCTTTCTTACAAAGTAATTTTTTATTATTTACATATTTCATATTAGAAGTTTTTATCAAATCAAAAAGGATTTTAAAGCTATTAATATAATATATAATTAATGGTTCATATTCAATTTTAGATATATCTATATATTAAATGAAAATCGATTTTATTCTCTTCTCAATTACTCAAACTTTTAATTTTATCTTTAATATATATAAATTTATCTATTAATCGTTTTTACAATAATATATTATATTCTTTTCTTGAATGTAAAGAATTCCAATCTTAAGAAGGTCTTTATTATAGTTTTTTATTATTACGATTTGACTTCTTTCATAATTGATCAAGTTTTATATTATCTCTATCAATATCAATTGTCTATCAAATTTTTTCATTAAAATAATTCATTAAAATAATTTCATTAAAGATTCAATAATATTTTTCAAAGAGATTTCTTTTTAATAGATTTTTGAATACTTTATAGTTTAAGTAACCAAAATTTTGTAATAAATATAATGATTATAATTAAAATCCTGAATGATCTGGATATTGAAATATCATTCAATGATTTCCTAAATATCCCCTAGAGTACCACTTTTCTGGCAAGATGCCATATATTCGTAGAATCCTCCCTAAATCTTATTATAGCGTATATTTTATGTATATAATAGTAAAAGCTTTAAAGCGTTTATATTGAAAGATTTTCGGAATACTATATTAGCTTCAAAATAGCTTTAAATACTAATATACCATTTTTAATCCCATTTCGACTTTTCAACTTCACTTCGATTCTTTAACTTCAATTTAACATCATTAATATCATCAATACCATTAAATACTATTAATACCATCAATACCATCAATAGTAAATTATTCCATTCGTTAAAGAATTGCTTTTTCTACCTTGCTTTCACTCCCCTATTTTGAAAATGCCCTCTCCTCAATAACATATTAATCACTTTAGATTCTGAATAGCTTTAATATTACCAATAATAATAACAACAACGATAATACTATAGATTGTAATATATTCGAATATATCCAAATAAAGCAATACGCTTAAATAAGCCGAAATCTTGTAATATGCTTAAATAAGCTTAGCTTAATATATTAAAATCAATCAACTAAACTCAAAATAGAATATAAACTATTAGTATTAACTTTTATTCCTATATTATATATTTAAAGATCTATAGATTCCTAAATATTATATATCAAAAAACCATTTTGAATATAGAATTATGCTATAAACCGGATATGGCATATAGCCATATTTCTGGTACTCTAGGGATCGTTTAAGAAATTTAAAATCCTATATTTTAAGAATCTAATTGCTTACTTTTTTTTTTTTCAAAAAGAAAAAAATATATATATATTCAACAAACATAACTCAAAATCTTTTATGATTTTTCAAACAATTGTAACTGATGTTACGTACCTAAGTATATGATATATTATCACGCTTACTTGAGTTTAAGCTGATCTTCAACTAAGCGATACTATATTTTTTCAAGATTTTTTCCTTTTCTTAATTCCCTTATTTTGGTTAATTCATATTTGTTGATTTACTTTAGTATATAATTGTAATTATAATGTAATTCTATATAAAAAATTTATAATTTTAATTCACGAAATAATAATAACTTGAAACTATTACATATTAATGATCAATTCAGCAACAATTCAAAAATTATTTTTGATTATCTTTGTTTAGAAGTAACAAATGGTTTTTCAAAGTTTCAATTTTGTATATGATTTATATACAAATTCAAAACTGAAAATTTGAAATTTCTATAATGCTACATTAATTTTTTATATAAAAATTTGAGAGACTCAAGATTTACTGTATAATCATGAATATATTAAAATGGCCAATTTTTGATATGAAATACTACTTATAATAGAAAAACGGGGGTAGCATAAAGTATAGTAGTAGACCATTTGATAAGAATCTCATTCCTTTCAAAAGAATAAACTAAAAATATATTAAATTTATAACAAAAAAGCTAGATTCAATTTATAGATATAGGAAATACATTTATAAAACGATTAATATCTTATATTAGTAATTCTATTCATTATTTTGGTTCTAGAAATTAAGATTATAATTTTTTTTTGATAGTGAATTTCTCTTATATTATATAAAAACTCGAGTTAATTACTTTTGTACAATAAAAATTGAAATTATTTTCCTATAATACTATTGAGATTTTGGATTGTTGAAATAAATTCTAAATTGTTTGGAATTTATTCAAAAAATATGATTCAAATCTAAAGGTAGACATTAAATCATAAATTTTCAAAATTTAATATTTCACTTAATTAATTACTAATAAATGAAAAAACTTTATTTTTCTGCTGTACTTTTCAAATTCAATCATTCTTACTATATCGTAAGTAATTTTTTCTTTTATTTTTTTTATTCTGAATCTTAAATTTTATCTTCTTTATTTTGGTTATTTTATTTTCAACCTTTTCATTCTAATTATTTTATTCTAGCTATTTTATTTTTAATTCTTATATTCAAGTTGTTCCATTTTAAACCTCCTATTTTAACTACCTATACCTATATTCAATTTCCACCATTTTATTTTACCTCTTTCATTTTAGTTATTCTATTTTAGCCTTTCCATTTTGATTATTTTATTTTTATAGGTAAGTCTT
Organism: Monilinia fructicola; assembly: GCA_008692225.1. Lineage (NCBI taxonomy): Eukaryota > Fungi > Ascomycota > Leotiomycetes > Helotiales > Sclerotiniaceae > Monilinia > Monilinia fructicola. The sequence goes on from VICG01000016.1 coordinate 1,426,724, forward strand.
TTATTTCAACTATTTCATTTTCGCTTTTACATTTTGATTATTCTGAAAATTTATTTTCTGCGATTGCTAATAATACAATATAGAAATATTAGTTTGAACTTCAGAATTTTACATTAGATTTTCTTAAGACTAGAAATATTATATATAAAAAAACAGATTTAAGGATCTGGTTTAATAGTAATAATAGTATTTATTTTCATTCTTTGGATAGGCCAAAAGCCTCCCTAAAACCTTCTTAAGAGTATAAAAATATGCTTAACTATAAAATCAAATTTATTAAACTAGAAAATAACTATAGAAAATGTTCAAGCTTTATATATATAAAAAGTATAATATACTTAAGCTATTATTTCTTTTTTATTCTATTTAGGATAAGAGTATAATATATGAATAGTATTTAATTATTAATAAATTAAAATATAAGGTTCAAATAGTTTTTAAATATAGGTGATAAAGTAAATATAAAAAACGCAAATAAAAGAAAAGAAAAAATATAACAGTATAAAAAAAAGAAAGTAAAGTAAAGATTTAAAAATTATTAAAAAATAAAAAGTAAATATCAAAGCTTAATAGAATATTACTAAAGTTTTATAGTAGTAGTAGTGATAGTATTTATTTTCATCTATTGGATAGACTAAAGGCCTCCTTAAAACCTCTTTAAAGGTATAAGAATATGCTAAACTATAAAATTAAACTAAAAGTAATTATAAAAAGCATTTTATATATAAAAAGTATAATATTTAGTTTATTATTTTTCTTTTCTTTTATTTAAAATAAGAATATAATATTAATAATATTTAATTATTAATAAACTATAGTATAAAACTTAAAATTTATAGGTAAAAGCTTTAAAGCAAATATAAAAATATAAATAAAAAAAATTATAAAATATAATAAAAGAAAAGAAAATAAATAAATAAAAAACTAAAGATTTAAAAATTATTATAAAAAATAAAATAAATATTAAAGTTTAGTAAAATATTATTAAAGTTTATAAAGGTATTATTAAGATTAAATTTATATATATTAAATGTACATTAAGGGATTATTAAAGCTAAAACCTAAATTTCTAATATTAAAACCAGAATTATTAAAATTAAAACTCTTATATATCAAAACAAAATTCTATAATATAAAAAAAACGAAATTAAAAGATTTTAGTATATATTAAAATAAAATTAAAATTATTAAAGTTAAGGATTTTTATTAAAATAAAATAGATTTTATTAAAAATAAATATTAAAGTAAAATTCAATAAGATTTAAAAAATTTACAAACTTTATTAATTTAAAGAAAAATTGAATTAAATATTTAAAACTTTTTCAAAATATGCTTAAAAGAATCTAAAATTATATTAATTATTTATTAAAATATTAAAGCATTTTTAAATAATATATTAAATATAAAAAGGATTTAAATATATTATAAAAGCATTTTAAATTAACATTTTTATATTTGAATTTAAAGTAATACCAAATAAAATTCTTATATATAAAATAAATAATTAATATTCTATAAAATTAGGTTTAAAAAAGATTTAGTTTAAAAAGGGATTCTATTTTGTATAAAAGCTTTTATTTAAAGTAATTTAAAAATAATTTTATTTTATATTTAAATTATTAAATCTATTATATAATTAAACAAAGATTTTTAAAGAATATATTTATTTTATTAATTATAAATATAAAGAATAAATTTAAATCTTATATAAGCTTTAACATTTTTTTATTTATAAAACAATTTATTATTTTATTTTCTTTAATTTCTATATATTCTAGTAACTATTTAATATTAATATTATAGATCTATATTATATCCTAATATTTATAGAAGATTAATTATAAAAAATCTAATGTATTAACTTATAAATATTATATTATCAAAATACTATTTATATATAATTAAAATTACTATAAATTAATATTTAATAATATTTTTATTATATATTAAAGTTTTTTTTCAATATTTATAGCTTTTATATTAAAAATATATAATATAAAGTTAATTTATTTATACCTAAAATCTATTTATATATTGTTTTAATAAATTATATAATTATATTCTATATATTTATAATTTTTAATATATTGCTTTAAACTATTTAAAAATATAATAACATTAATTAAAGAAAATAAATTTTATTAGGTTTTAAAGATTATAATAATAGTTTCCTTATTAATCCTCTTTATTAAATCTATTTAATAATTTTATATAAAATATAATAATTAAAAGATTAACTTAAAAATTATTGGGAATATATATATTAAACATTAGATTTTAATTTTAAATATTTACTATAAATCTGCTCTATAATTTTTAATAATTATCAATATTAAAATTCAATAGATTAATAAATATAATATATCAATTATCTATATTCAAAATGTAAATTAAAACTTAGTTTTTTCAAAGTATAACCCTTTATATTAATATATAAAAGATATAGATTATATATTAATTATTTATATTAAGTTTATTTTTATAATAATTATAATATATAGATAGCAAACCAATAGTTTTCTACTTTAAGAACATTATAAAATAGTTTAATTATATATAAAATAAAGCCTTTTTTTAATCTTATTTCCTTTAACGCTTTAATATAAAACATTCTATTAAAATTTGTAATAAATTGAATATATACTTAAATAATATTTTTCAAATATATAAATACTTTTGGAAACAAATATTTTAATATATTAATGGTTACATTAAATAATAAATGATTATATTAAAACGCTAACTTTGTTATTATTCTTATATACTTAAATTATAAATCGAGATTTTGAATATTTTTTATTTCTACTTTTATTCTTTATCTTATCAATAAATCTTAATTTAAAAATTCTAGTTTTTAATAGAATATTTAATTTTGATATAATATTAAATACTTTATTCTCTAACAATCCATTACATTCCTTATATTTCAATTTAGTACATATTAATAATAAATTATTATTATTAACAAAAATCTTTATAAACTTATTATAATAAATATTTTCTTCATTGGAAAATATTAAAATTTGAAATAGATCCTAAATTATTATTACTTCGTTCTTTGAATTACTCTTTATCTTTTAATATAATCATTAAATAAATTAATTAACTAATAATATTATAGAATATAATATTCCCTAAAATACGATTTTTTTCTTTTCTTCTTCTTTAATTTTATTATTTTCTTCCTCTTTATATAAAATATAGAATAATTTTATTAAAATTAATCGAAAATCTATTAGCTCATCTATTAATTTAATAGCATATATTTCCCCTTCCATTTTAAGCAATATATAAGATCCTATTCACTTTCCTAATTCTATTCCTTTATTTTTTCGTTATACTAAAACATTAAAATTAATAGATAATTTCTAAATCACTAAAATGAATAATCCATTTTATATATAAAATATATCAACCATTTAACATATAATATTAATACATTAAATCTTGATTATAGCTTTTTTAATAATATTAATTTATTTTATAATAATTGTTACAAATATATTAATAATAGTAGTTATTGAAGAATATACTTGATATATTAGAAGAATTAATATAATACTATCTAGTCTAATAATATTATTAATAGTTTTTATAGCTATTTGTAATATTATTTGCTTAAATAAATTAAATTCTAATATTTTTTATTAATAATATAATATACTTATTTTAATAATTTATAATAATATTCCATTAATCTAATCGAATTATAAGCTTTAACTAATATATATTTCATAATAATAACCATTAATATAATATTTTAAGCAAACTCCTTACTATCAAAATTTTTGCCTGCATTATATATAACATAATCCAAAAATCCTAAATATATATCAATCTAATATTCCTAAAATGTATTCTATATATACTTCACTATTATATTTATTAGCTATTTAATTGCTTAATATTTCGTAGTTTTATTAATAATATAAAAAATAGATTAATTTATAATATATATAATATTAATAAAGATAGTACAATTAAATTCTATATTATCCTAGAATAAAAATTTAAAAAATATTTAGAAGATTTATTATAAAGCTAATATTGTTTATAATATTTTATAAAATACTTAATTATATTATAATTTTTTATTATATTCAATACATTACAATACCTTATAGAATTTGCAAGTTAATAAATATTCGAAATATCAATATAATTAATAAAGATCTATATCTATTAAATAATATTTATTATATTGAATTAAATCCTAAATAAAATTATTTGAATTGATTTTTTATAATAAAAAAATAAATATTTATTTTATTAATAAACTAAAAAATCGTTATTTAGGGTATAAAGAATACTAGTATTAATATAATTTTTAAATGTAATCCTAAATTAATTTATATTCATTAAAGATAATAAGAATAATTTATTTATTTATAAAATATAAAATTCTATTATTTTAAAAAGAAAATGAATATTAATGAATTTAATTAAACTAATCCTATTATTTTAACTAAATTTTATATTTGTAGTTTTTGCTTTAAATATATCAATTAAAGCATTTAATATTTTTTGCTATATTTTAAATTAATCTTTTCTAATAGTAGATTTATATACTGCTTTTATATTAATATAAATTCTAAAGAATTTTATATTCAAATATCTTTTTTAAGTATAATAACTCTTTTTCGATTGAAATTCCTTTTTTTCTATAATAGTATATTACAATACTTAAATAATTAATAACTTAATAACTACTTTACTATCAATCAATCTAAAACTAATAAAAAAAAATTACCCTTTTTTTTCTCCTTAAAATTTTAATTTATAAAGAAAATAATAAGTACCTAATTTTTAGTTATGTTTTTTTTTCTTTTATATTTTATTAACTATTAAATATATTACTTTTAGAATCTATTACTACTTTCTCTATTAAATCTCTTTTTTCATTTGCACTTTTAATTATCTTGCTTTTATTAAAAATTATTAATTAATTAATAGCCTTCTTTCTTGTAAATCTAATATTGTTTGACGGATTTAGAATTATTACGGAATACTTGATTATTAAATCAATTAGTTTTTAAACTATTTTGAAAATATAAATTTTTATTCGAATTCTATAAGTTATTTTGTAAATTATTATTATCATTTCCTTAAAATCTTTAATTTATAAAGAATATTAAATCCTGCTTTTTGTATGATTCTTATATAATAATAGATTACTTTAATTACTATATTAACCCTAAAATATTTTTTTAACATTAAAACAAGCAAAATTATATAGTAGTACCCTATAACAAATAATTATTAAATTATTATAGAAATATATTAAATTCTTTATTCTTTTTTATAATTATATTTAAAGTTCTTATAATTTCATTATTATAATATAAAAGAATATATTAAAAGTCTTATTTAGATTCTTTGTTTTGATTTTGATAAAAATAATTTTATTCTATTTTCTAAGCATATTTTGTTTAAATCAATCTTTTCAAAACTTTTGTTTAATGTACATACTAGTATATAACCTTTTAAAATTTATTAATAAATTATTTCTATTTATATAATAATAAATTAATACTCTACTTTAAAGTATTATAAAAATATTTGAAAAAACTATTCATTTCAATGTTTTATTTAATATAATATTTTACAAAAAATCAAAAGCTTATAATCGAAATTTATTATTATTTCCATTGTATTTCTTTTCAAATAAATAAAACTTCTATAGATTTAATAAAATATTAAATATATATTATTATTAAAAAGCTTCTTAATCCTTTTTATTATTTAATTGATTTTCTTTAAAGTCTCTCTCTATACCACTCTTATTAAATCCTTTATTATCTGGATTATTGTCATCATCGCCATTATTTAGATTTGTATTATATTGTTTTTAATATAATCTTAATTACATTGTTAATTATTTTTTTGATATCTTCTAAAAAATTTCTAATATAATATTATTCCGTTTATACAAAAGCTTTTTAATTTATTATTTTGTTTATAGTATAACATTTTTTTTGTAATACTTAATTATATAACGTATACTATATATTTATATCTACTAAAAATATATCAAATCTTTTACTCTTCAAAATCTTTCAAAATTGTTAGATATCAAATCAATAAACTATCCATATTTTATATAAAATAAATATTTTGAAATCGGGGGAAAAATATTTGTAAGATTATTATCACCTACATTATATTCTATATACTGTTTTTGTTTATATTTTATATATTTTAATAAATCCTTTTTATTGATAATTCTATTTACCAAATCCAATATTAATATAATTATATATTAATTCTTATAATAATTCAACCAGTTTCTATTATATAATTTGTTATGTACGTTGGTAACTATTGAAAAAATGATTAGATTATATTTCAAAGTTAGGTTTCAAATAGTTAAGGTAACTATTTTGTAATATAAAAATAAAGGTATAAAATATGAAATTGTAATAAAATAGAATATAGAAAAGAAAATAAAATAGAAGTATAAATATAAGAATAAAGATTTTTATACAATATACAATATAAAGAATATATAATAAATATAGATATAATATCATTCCTTTTGATAGTTTTAATCTTTTAAATATTTTTTTTAAAAGAATTTTATATAATAAAATTATGATTTACAATACATTTATTAATATTGTTAAGATTAATAAAGAAATTTATTTAATAGATTTATATTTGATTTAATAATTTTTTAAAATTTTTATTAATTTTAAAATGAATTTTTTAATATATAGGTACTTGATATTAAATTGTAGATTTAAGGTTTAATTTGTAATATTATTAATTAATGTTGATATAAACTTGATTAATTAAAGTGTAAATAATTAATCCTTTTGTTAGTATATTGTTATTGTTATTCTTTATGTAATCTATAGAATAAAGGACGATTTTATAGACATCCTTGAGGTGCTAGTATGCCCAATACGGTTAAACGTATTATTCGTACAGCAACTTAATATCACATGATTAATTTCCCAACAATTGATCTTATTTTATTATTCAACTTAATAAACCTTTTTTTCAAGATAGATAATATATTAAATACCTATACTCTTTAAACATCTAATAAAACCATTATGATTCTTAACTCTTATACTATTATTATCTTTTTGTTATATATAAAACTAATAATCAGATTTATAACGAACCTTCTATAAAAAGCTCTATTATACTTTATAGCTTTTTCAATAATATTTAAGATCATATTAACATATTCTTCATTTAAATTAAAAACGTTTCGAAATAGCTTAAAATGATTTAAAATGATTTAATATAATTCAAAATAACTTAAGATAGCTTAAAACGTAATTAAAACCTATTCGAATCGATATTAACATCATTTTAAGCTAATTTTAAAATGATATTAAATCAATATTATTACAATAATTCACTAACCGTTTTAAGACACGATATTGAGATATTTTAACATATCTTGAAAAACAAAGATTTAAAAATTGATTTTCTCCCCTTTTTTTAAAAAAAATAAATAAATAAAGTTATTATTAATATAATTATTATTAGTATTAATATTATTGATTTCATTTTTTTTTCCTTTAAACAAATCATTTTAACCACTCGGCTAAATGACTATAGGTAATAATAATTTGATAATTAATTTTTTAAACTTTTATATATTATTAAAATTAATTAAATTATAATCTTAATATGATCTTAAGATAATCTTAATACGGTTTTAAACATAACCTTCAATTATCAAATTATTTTAAGCTATTTTAATCTATCTTAAGATATTTTGTAATATATTACAATAAATTACTCTCATACTATAAAAAATCGAAAAAATTACTTTTTATACTACAAAAATCAGATTTATTTTACTATAATACTATATAGATTCTAACTTTTTTAAATAAAATTTAATTTAGAATTTAGCTTTTTTTAATTAGATTCTAAAATAGATTCTATTTAAAAAGGCTAGAATCTAAATAGTTAATTATAAAATTTTCAAAATCTAATATTTTCATCAATCGATTATTAGTAAGCAAAAAAGCTTCAATTTTCCATTCTACGTTTGAAGCTTAATTATTCTGACTATTTCGAAGGTAATCAACCATTTCAGCTATTTCGAAGGTAATCAATCATTTCGGCCCTTTCATTCTAGCCCTTCTATTCCGATTATTCCATTCTAGCCATTCCATTCTAGCCCTTTCATTCTGGCCCTTCCATTCCGACCATTCCATTCTGGCTATTCCATTTTAGCCCTTCTATTCCGACCCTTCCATTCCGACCATTCCATTCTGGCTATTCCATTTTAGCCCTTCTATTCCGACCCTTCCATTCCGACCCTTCTATTCCGACTCTTCCATTCTGGCCCTTTCATTCTGATCTTTCTATTTTGGCTCTTTCATTTCGGCCATTCCATTCCCGACCCTTCTATTTCGGCTATTTTATTCCTAACCCTTCCATTTTGGTCATTTTATTCCCGATCTTTCTATTTCGGCTATTCCATTCCCGACCCTTCCATTTCGGCCATTCCATTCTAGCCTTTCTATTTCGGAATAATATAATTATTCATTTATTAATATAAAAAATCTATTATAAAACTTTAGATTCTAATCTATTTAAATAGAATCTAAATTAGATTCTATTCAAAAAGACTAGAATCTATATAGCATTATAATAAAATCACCTCGATTTTTGTGGTATAAAAGTAATTTTTTCGACTTTTTATGGTATGAGAGTAATTTACCGTATAATCTATATATATATATTAGATTTAATATTTCAATATCTTCCTATAAAGTTCTTATATTATAAAAAATATTAATTTTATAAAAATTAATAATTTTAAATTTTTTTGGAATTTATAAATATATTAATTTAAATGTCAATAATATATAAAATTGCAAAATTCAAATAATAGAAAAATAAAATAAGCTTCAAAATTAAAACTTTTATTAAATATTTTCAAAATTTAATATTATCTATTATATTAATCTATATATTTATATAAAAAACAAAAAATTCGAAATTTAACCAAAAATATATTTATATAAATAAAATACATAAATTTATTTATTTAAAACTTATAAATTTTCTTATATTTTTAATTTTATTAATATATATTTTTAAGTACCTATATTAATAAAAACATTTGAATTTGAAAATAAATTATTAAGAATTTCATTTTTATTTTATTATTTAATAAAATTTAATAAGTTTAATTATACTATAATATTTGTTAAATTATTTAATATTTTCACAAATCTTTAGTTTCTAAATTTTTTTATTAAATTTATAATATTTTTATATTTTATTAAATTATCATTTATTTAATATTAGATTTTATAGTATAAAGTTTTTATAGCAATTATAAAAATATCAAATTTATAATACTTTATAGTTTTTTTAATAATATTTAAGCTTATATTAAAATAATTTTTATTAAAATTAAAAATATTTTAAAATAGTTCAAATTGATTTAATATAATTAAAAATAACTTTAAAATAATTTAAAATATAATTATAATCTATTCGAATTAATATTAATATTATTTTAAATTAATCTCAAAATAATATTAAATCAAAATTGTTCTAATAATTTATTAATTGCTTTAAAATAGTATTAAGATATTTTAAGATATTTTAACAAAAAAAGAGTTTTTAAAGTTTTAAAACTGGATTTTCTTTGTTTTTTTTTTAAAAAAAAGAAAAAACTTCTTATTAATATTTAATAGTGCAATTGAATATATTTAATACTATATTAAAATAATCCTAAAATGATTTTGATATATTTTAATATTTTAAAATAATATTAAGCTAATTCAAATTAATTTAAAATTAATCTTAAAATAGCTTAAATTAATAAAATATATTAAAAAATCTTGAAATAATTTAAGATAATTTAATAATTAAAGATTCTGTTGAAATTGTATTAAAATTATGTTTATATTGTATCAAAACCACAATTTAAATGATTATAATAATATTTACCAATTTAAAAAGATAATTATCAAATTCTTAATAGCTATTGAGTTGAATAATTAGAATGATTTATTTGAAAAAATATTGAAAATAATAATGATATTAAAAATAATTTTTTTTATTTTCTCAAAATAATAAGTAAAATACACTTTTAAAACCTTAAATTCAATTTTTTTAAGATATCTTAACATTATTTTAAAATGGTTAATGAATCATTGTGACAATCTTGATTTAATATCATTTTAAGATTAGCTTAAAATGATGTTAACACTAATTCGAATAAGTTTTAATTACGTTTTAAGCTATTTCAAGCTATTTTAAGCTATTTGAAATCATATTAATTTACTCTAAGCCACTTTGAAACGTTTTTAATTTAAATTAAGACTTAATTTAAATTAAGAATATTTTAATATGATCTTAAATATTATTAAAAGAGCCATAAAGTATTATTATTATTCTCATTATTTTTCTTATTATTATGTTCATTATTATTTTCATTATGTTTTTTCCCTTAAATAAATGATTTTAACTACTCGGCTAAATAACTATAGGTAATAATGATTTGACAATTCTTTTTAATTTTTATATATCATAATATTTAATTGAATTATAGTTTTAATACGATGTTAAGATAATTTTAATACGGGTTTAATATAATCTTCAATTATTAAATTTTCAAGATATTTTAATATATCTCAAAATATATGAATACCCATATATTTCATCGATTGAATCCATTTTGAGATTAGCTTGAATTAACTCAAATTAGATTAATATAGCTTAATATTATTTTGAAATACTACAATAGCTTAAATACTTAGTGATGCAATTGAATATATTCAACATTATATTAAAACGTTCTTAGAATGATTTCAAGCTATTTTAGCATTTTAAGATAATATTAAGCTAATTTAAGCTAATTTTAAAATAGATTAAATCAATAAAATATATGAGAGTATCTTAAAATAGCTTGAAATAATTCAATAATTGAAGATTATATTGAAACTATATTAAGATTATACTAATATCATATTAAAACTATAATTCAATTAATGATTATAATATATATAAAATTAAAATATTGATCATCAAATATTAGTTATAGGTAATTAGCCGAATAATTAAAATAATTTGTTTAAAGAAAAAAAACAATAGTAATAATAATATTAACAAGAATATTTTTCTTTTTTTTTAAAAAAAGTGGAGAAAATCCATTTTTAAAACCTAAAATTCAATTTTTTTTAAGATATCTTAATATTATTTTAAAACGATTGATAAATTATTGCGATAATCTAGACTTATTACTATTTTAAGATTAGTTTAAAATTAGCTTAAAATAATGTTAATACCGATTCGAATAGATTTTAATTCTGTTTTAAACTATTTTGAATTATTTTAAATTATATCCAATCATTTTGAATTATTTTAAAACGTTTTTAATTTGTTTTCAATATAATCTACTAGTAATATAATCCTAAATATTATTAAAAAAGTTATAAAATATTAGTAATTTTATTTAATATAAAAAATATAATTATTTTAACGGTAAATTGCTTTTATACTATAAAAAATCGAAAAAAATTATTTTTATATTTATAAAAGTGGAAATGATCTTATTATAATGCTATATAGATTTTATGTTTTTTGAATAATATCTAAATTAAATTCTATTCAAAAACTATAGAATCTAAGGTTTTATAATAGATTTTTTATATTAACACATTAGTAATTATATTATTTCGAAATAAAAGGGTTGGAATAGAATAGTTAGAATGACAAGCTTAAAATGGAAAGATTGATAATGGAAAGATTGAAAATGGAAAGGTTAGAAATGAAATAGCTAAAATGAAAAGATTGGAACAGAATAAATAAAATGGAATGACTGAAATGAAAGAACTAAAATAAAAAAGCCAAAATAAAATGATTAAAATGGAATAGCCAAAATGGAAGGGTTAGAATAGAATAGCTAGAATAGAATAGTTAAGATAAAAAAGCCGAAATGATTGATTATTTTCAAAATGGTTAAAATGATTGATTACTTTCGAAATAGCCAAAATAGTTGATTATCTTCGAAACAACTAAAATGGTTAGAATAATTAGGTTTTAAATGTAGAATGAAAAGTTGAAACTCTTTTGCTTATTAATAATCGATTAATAAAAATATTAGATTTTGAAAATTTATTATTTATTATTTAGATTCTATAATCTTTAAATAGAATTTAATTTAGAATTTAAATTAGATTTTATTTAAAAAATATAAGATCTATATAGTATTATAATAAAATAAATCTGATTTTTATAGCATAAAAGTAATTTTTTCGATTTTTTATAATATAAAAATAATTTATAGTTATTTTAATTAATTTTTCTATTTATGAAAAAACTCAAAATTCAAATATGTATTATATAAATTGTAAAAAATATATATAAACAAATTTTAATAAACCTTGAAAAATAGAACTATAATTTAATAAATTTCTGATTAAATATTAAAAATACTTTGTGGTTTTTTTAGTAATATTTAAAATCAAATAAAGATATTCTTTATTTAAATCAAAAATATTTTAGTTTAGATTAAAAATATTAATATTTTAAAATAGTTTTAAATAACCCAAAATAGCTTAAATAACTTAAAATAATTTAAAATAATTTGAAACTTAATCAAAACTTATTCGAATTCATATCAATATCATTTTAATTTAATCTACAAATAACATTAAATCTAAATTGTTATAAAGATTCATCAATTGTTTTAAGATACCTATAGTATTAAAATATTTTTAGATATTCTTAAAAAAATTAAATTTAAAACTTTGAAATAAGTTTTATTAAATTTTTTTAAAACATGATTACTAGTATCTATTATTAATATTATTATTTTTTATTTATGGTTTCTTTAATAATATTTAAAATTCTATTAAGATTTTTTTAATTAAAATTAAGAAAGATTTAAAATGGTTTAAAGTAATTTAAAACGTAGTTTAAACTTATTTAAATTAATATTAACATTATTTCAAGTTATCCCTAAAATAATATTCAATCGGAATTATTACAATAATTTATTAATGGTTCTGAAATAGTATTGAAATATTTTAAAATATTTTAAAATATATGCAAAAGAGAATTAAATTCAAGGTTTTAAAAATAGATTTTACTTACTTCTTTTCTAAAAAAAATGAAAAAAGGAATTATTAATATTAATGTTATTATTATTATTATTATTATTTATTATTATTATTATTATTATTATTATTATTATTATAATTATCATTATTTATATTAGCACTCGCGGAAAATAAATTTTCAGATTATAGATTCGTCGAATTTTATTAGCCTCGAACGAAGTGAGGATTGGGGGTTTGAGGGCTAGCCCTCATTAAGTAATAAAATTCGAAGAATCCATAGTCTGAAAATTTATTTTCCGCGAGTGCTAGTATATAAATAAAATAATAGGAGTTTTTATAGTATTAAATATATTTAGTATATCTTAAATATTATTTATATTTAGACTTTTATTATTATTTAAAAATAATAAGTAGATATATAAAAGTTTATTTTAATATAAATAAAAAGAGAAGAAATAATAGATTTAAGTAATATTCTTATACTTTTTATTAATTAATATAAAAATATTATTAATATTATTTTAATATAAAATTTAAAAACTAAAAATATACTAAAAAGAGATTAATTTGATATTAATTTTTTTTAATTATTTAAAATATAAGAAAAAAGTTAAAAAAACTATATAAAAAACTTATAATAATTATTTTATTAATAAAAAGCAAAATAGAAATATATATATATCTATAAGTTATATATTCTAAAACGTTTTATTAACTGAAAGCTGATTGGTCTAAAAAAACTACGTAACGTCTATATAGGAATATAAAAACTTAAGCAAAAGTGTATATTTACATTTTAATAATATTATAAATTAAAAGAATATATAAAATAATATTAAAGTATATAATTGTATTCTATAGATTATATACTTTCTAAATATATAATTTTTCAAGTTTATAAAACTTTTAGTTGTTGAGGAAATAAATAGATATTATATAAGTTTCGTAGAATGAGCTACAAGAAAGGTTATAAAGGGCCGTTGTTATATGATATCAACAAGCTTTAGGCGAGTTATATCATTAGCCGGCCCGAACGGCCGTACTCAAAGCTCGTATATATATAAATTTTAATATCTATTAATTTACTTTATATTATATTAAATAATTTTATTTATATTTTCATTTAAAGTAATATTTAAAAAATCTTTTAAAGTATTAGAAAGTTTTATAGTTTTAGAATTTAATAAAAATATTTCTTTTTATTAAATTTACTTTTATAGTATTATTCTTATATTTTTAAAGGTATATTATTAATATATAAAGAATATATAATTAAATAAAGAAAAGAAAAACAATATATTAAAAATAATATAATTATAATAAAATTGTTATTATAAACGATATAGAATTTATTATAAAAAGATATATTTAAAATTATTATATAAAGAAAGATTATTATATTAAAGTTTACTTTATATTTTTATTATTTAATTAATATTATTAAATCTTTTATTATTTATTTTATTTACTCTTATCTTTTCTATTTGAATATTAATAATTTATTATTATTTATCTTATTTATTCTTTATTTTATTCTTTCTTCTTTATTCTTTATATTATTCTTTATTCTTTATATTATTCTTTATTATATATTATTATATATTTATTATATATTATTTCGAAATAAAATAGTCGAAATGGTTAACTACCTTTAAAAAAGCTATAATAAAATAACTAGAATAAAATAATCGAAATAAAATAAACGAAAATAATTAAAATACTCAAGCTTTAAAAGTAAAATGAAAAATCAATATTAAAAAATTAAGGTTTTTATTTACTAATATTTGATTAATTGAAACTTTCGTAAAATATTCATAATTAATTATAAAAAACCTTAAAAATTTAAGATTTATATCTTCGTATTTTGAATTTTCTATAGTATAAGTATAATAATCACATAATATAATATATTTAATAAACTAAGATTCTTCGAATCTATATAATATTTATAAAAAGTTTTTAAAATACTAAATCTATACTATATATAAGTTATATAAAGTTATACTATAATCTCAATAAATAATTATAAGTTTTATATTCGCCTATACCTCTTTTAAAACCCATTCGAGTATTTTATTAATCTATAATATATTTAAAGATACTTAAATAAGCTTAGTTTAATATATTAATATTAATAGCCTAAACCTAGAAGTAAAAAGTGAATCATTAACACGAATTCTAACTTGTATAAATAATGCTCAAGTAATTCAAATACTATTGGAATACTATATATACTATAGTAGTATGCTATATGAAATATAGTATCATAAAGCGAGGCTTGCCTAGAGTGCTGTTTCGAAATACAATGAGTAGTACTTTGACAACATCCTATTGATTACTTCTCGGGCACATTCCAATTACAAGTCGTATGAACCCTCTTAGCGACGTGATGCACGGCATAGAATTTGACTTGCTTGGATATCGATCAAGAAATCCAAGTGAGACGTAGGAGCTAGAAATATAAAGGCGGCGGTGGAACTGAAATTTTTGTATCATTGTAATATGACAATTGATAAAATATCAAATATATCTTTTAAGCAATCAACTTCTGGTCTATGACATTATTAGCATCCATGGTTTCAATATCTCCCTCCGCATCACGATTTGCCTCAATCAAACCCCTGGCAACAGCTAACTCTTTCCTGATCCTGATGATTTCCTTCAATGCTCCCAATTGCTCTATAAGTGATCGTCTTGTCTCTCTTCTTTGGCCTTTTTGATACTATCACTTTCCAATGGCTTGCTACTACCATTTGTCGAATTCTTATTACCTTTTTTCCTTGCCTCCCTTCTTGTTTGCCTTATCGAGCTTCTTTAATTCGCGCTCAAGACGCTCCCTTCCCTTATTCAACCCGATCCATTCCTCGTAGGCTTCTTTACCTCCAAAGCAAATATGATAGAGTCGACAGTAGGCTAAGTGCTCGATGGGGCAGTCGATTGTTTTATGCAGAAATACTTCTGCCTGTCAGTATCCTTACTTTTTTTAACACAAACAAGTGTCCTCCAGGAGACGTACAGTAATGCCACATATGTTCCCAAACTCGACCGGAAATATCGTCTTTCAAATCAGTTTTTTTTAGTAACCACTCGATATGTCGATTATATTGCGCTCTTGGCACACTGCTTGTATCACTTCTCTCACAGCCACAATTTGACTACAACATGGGCTCGCCAAGAACTCAGGTATGTCGTAAATATCAAAATTAGCGCGGAATGAATCTTGCATGTTTCGTTGCTCTGGTATTCCAGCTGGACTTTTTTCGCCTGCCGTGGTGTTGAGGACTGTGGAACAGCCATCTTCCCAAGTGACACGCAAATTAAGGAATTTCCTTCGTTTTGCCTCTCTCAAGTCTAAATTATTCAAGGCTGATACTATGTTCTGAGAATGTAAGCTGTCAATATGCCATGATCTCTCATGTGCATGGATGAGTATTGGAGATATCTACAACAAATGATGAGCTTCACCCAGGCACAATGGAAACAAAACGAAGCTCACCGGGTAGATCATCATAAAAATCATAGAAATATTGATGATATATCATGGCTTCGTGGCCTTTATTCATCTTGGTGTGATATGCGGCGCTGGAATTATCTGCACTGATGGTTAACTTACAAGTAAATCTCTGTAGATTCAAGCGGACCTGCAATGTATGGCAAGACCTTCAAGTTAGGTATTTTGAGTTTCTTCACCCATGAAAAATCCTCCTTAGATGTAGCGGCAATAACCAAGTTGATACTTGGTGCAGGACCCCTCAGTATCCCGTAAATGCCCCATATTGCATGACTATTTGCCGTTCCAACCCTTTGCTGGGAGTTTCACGAATACTCCACGTACCAAAAAGACATATAAATGTCAAAAGAACAAGTGGAAGTAGTACTCTTGGGGTTCGAGATGCGTCCCTCAACCTTCTCCGAATTTGATGCATACCTAGTAGTTGATTGCGAAAGCAGACATAGCATAGGGATCACAAACTTGATGAAAAGAGTAGGAAATATATTATAGGAAAGTAAATCAGAATCAGAAAGACTGTATACGAAACAAGACAGTCCTATATAAAGTTTTATGCAAGGAGCATACGGAAAATAAAAGTGATAGAATTCAGCAAAGACAAGTTACAACTCTTTCAACTTCCACGTGCTCTCTTCAATGGTCTTTTCTTGAGTATGGAGTCAGAGCTACTGAACCGGGAAACTGATATATCCCTTCCTTCCAAGCTCAGGGGCGGAGATTTCCTAATTGCTTGACACAAATGCCTATACGTATATTTGAGGATGCCGATTTCACTTCTGCAGCCCCAATGTGGCATTCTGGAATTCGACCAATAACTCGAATCAAGCCGAAAAGATCTACATTCGCATTTGAATCAGTCTCGTGTTACACCATCATTTCTGTGCTTTTTCAAGCCTCAGAAAGAAACATATCTATGAGAAGTGACAGAGAGGGATGAAGTTGGGGGATATTTCCGCATAATGTGAAAGAATTCAGCAAAACTGCTTGATTAGATTTATGAGGTTTATCCGGAGGTGTGCTTCTAACAAATTAAGGTTAATTTCTAGTTTCGACCAAAACAATCGCCTCCCCGCACAAAAGGCTGATGAGCAGCCTCGCTCTCGTCTCTCTGGAAACAATAATACACCCAAAAATGTTGTGTCACGGTGAGGTTAAACACTTCAGATGGATCCAAGAGTTCTTAAATCGAGAAATGAAATATTTCAGCAGGTAAGGATGTCTCCTTATACCCCCTTATCTTGGACGCTCTTCTCTCCTCTCCTGACTCCAATACTGATATTGGGGAACAGCTCAAACCATACTGTGTTAACCTCAGTCAACTGGCACTGAAGAACGCTGGTGACACTAATTCCCTGATACCATTGACGGAAAGGCTTCTTACCGCACTACAACGAACTTGTGAGAACGAAGCTTTTGATGAAAAATTGGCAGACTGTACGTTCTCAAACTCTTTGGGAGTTTTGTATTTGATATACCGGCAATGACTGACAAGTGGTGTGCTACTAGATGTCTTCTTCCCGTTATCTCAGATTCTACGTTCGAAACAGAAAATATACCGATAAATTATCAGAGCTCACAGTGAGATGTCTTAGGCTGCTATTGGAGCAGGGATGGGCGAAATTGTATTGCAATAGATCTTGCCAAACAACTCTTGATCCTCCTAACTCTGATGATTGGAGGAGTGCCAGGGCAAGATTCAAAACCAGCTCCAGAAGAATTGGTTGCTGAAGCTCTCGGTGCCCTTGCAGCTCTATTTAACGACCTGGCGCGCACCCCCGAGGCTGCCACTACAATCACAGATGAAAGTACGATACCAGTAGTTGGACACTGCATTACAACGATACTTGATGCCATCACCGAAGGCCCATCGGCGGGGATACAGATGGAAGGCTTGGCTGCTTTGAAATCTGCATGGAACTGCATCAAAGATGCAAAGGCTCATGCTAGCTTCCTTCCAGGAACCGTTTCAGCACTCACGAAATGTCTCACGCCTACCACGACGTCTAGAAGGTCACAGAAAACCATCGTCGTAGCACTAGAAAGTCTACAGTTGGTTCTTACTACAGTCTTGAGTGATATCAGGACTCGCACCATATGGGCAAGTCAAAATCCGGACGTTACAGAGGGAAGCGAAGGTCAACATGATGTGCTCACGAAATCCTGGCTTAATGCTACTACTTCCCAGATCAAACTTTCTTTAGCGAACGTCTTGAGATTACGCACACATAGATCCAACAACGTTCGTATTTCCCTCAATAAATTTTGTATTGTGCTACTGGATGAGTGTCATGATACGTTGGTTGATTCGACTTCCATTCTCGTGGAAACTTCCCTATCACTACTTGATTTGGAAGATTCTATCGGTGTGGGCAGGACCTCTCTTGCTGATCTGGCAGCCATACATTCAAATATTGGAGAGTCGATCAAGGGAACATTCTATCACTGGGTGAATAGCTTGCCACGAGTGATGCAAATGAACGATGAGACTGTTAAGGTATCTGCACTTCATCAGCTTTCTGCGTCGTACGGACTACTGAGTACGTTGAACTTGAGCTCTTCTATGCTTGAAGAAGCACTTTCAAATTCGCTACGAGACAGCCTTTCAAGTGCAATAGAGGCCTCTTCACTGCCTAGGATGATGCAAGAGACCTCATTGGATACGAATAGTCAGTCTCTGATGGTCTTATCGAGCGACAAGATGCTCGCGAGAGATTTTGCACCCATACTGATGCCCGAGGAAAGCCAAAAGTCTACACGATTAGCGATGTTAACGTTCCTACGTTCATTAAGTGCACTGCAGTCACGAATGAGTATGGCCATCGAGATGCTTGAGTATGTACGACAAGCTTCCGGCCCCGGTTTACTTGCTGCCTACTGGATTTCGTCCCAACTAATAGAGTTTACTGCATCTAAGAACGAGGAAATGGATGAATTTTTTGAGTCAACACTCCTCGCTCCCGATGACTATTCAATCGCGAGTCGAGATTTGTATACATACTCTATATCAGTATTATCCAGTGAAGACGAAAATGTGGACCCGCGAACAAAAGCTATCGCGCTAGAAGTTGTCTCTAATTCGGCCCACCGCTTAAAGGAAGATTTTCGAGTAGAACTTGTGGATATACTATACCCAATTTCGCAACTCCTAGGTTCGCCTAACAGTGATCTAAGAGAGCGCGCTACTATTTGTCTTAACGTACTCGCAAAAGCTTGTGGATACCCAAGCACTCGAGAACTCATCGTGGAGAACGTTGATTACATGGTGAACGCAATTTCATTGCGGTTGAATACATTTGATATATCACCTCAAGCTCCACAGGTTCTCATAATGATGATTCGACTTACGGGACCTTCGTTACTTCTTTATCTCGACGATGTGGTATCTTCTATCTTTGCCGCTTTGGACAATTTCCATGGCTACCAGGGATTGGTAGAAGGCCTATTTGCTGTGCTTGGAGAGATTGTAGAGACTGGTGCTCAATCTTGCCAATTACAACTGACTGATGTATCAGTTGTTGATATCACGAAATCTATGACTCCCGTTCTTACACTCACTAGTATCGTTCAAACTATTGAGAAGCAGCGTCGAAGGGCTACATCTGATAAAGATATCGTACCTGATGACTTCCCGCGAGAGCCATGGAAAAGTGCGTCTACACTACTGGATGAGATGGGCGAGACTGGTGAAAACAATACAGACGGATCCAACGAAGAAACAGAGACACAAAAGGCACCGACAGCAAAAACCTACACGATGGTTCAGAGCATTATTCGACTCTGCCAGCATTATCTTACAAACCCATCCCCAACATTACGCATAAGACTTCTGGGCCTAATCAACACGTCCTCCGCTGCGTTACGAAGTGACCAGGAAAGCTTCCTACCCCTTGTCAACGATATATGGCCTGTAGTAATAGATCGACTTCACGATAAGGAATCATTTGTCGCCATTGCAGCTGCAGACTCAATTGCCACCATATGCAGATGTGCTGGTAGCTTTCTTACCACGAGAATCGCCGTGCAGTGGCCCCGTTTAATGAATTTAGCCAGAAAAACAAGAGCCGATATGTTGGCCGAAAAATCTGGATCAAGCGGTCGTGGGATATACTCGCAGGTAGCGCAGATGTGGGAGAGTATGGTAAAGCTTTTGATAGCTGCAGTGGAGTGTACGGGAGTGAATGATGAAGCATTCGATGATGTTTTGGATCTTCTGGCAAGTATCCTGCCGCACAGAAGGGATGTTCGTGAGTCATTGTCATCTGTGAACGCCGATGCGGTTTGGTTAGTATTGCAGGCTGATGTGAGCCATGAAGTTAAGATACCTTCACTCGACGAGTACTTATTCCGGACCCCTGGACCCTTCATAATAGTTTAGCATAATGATATCACCTTGTCTATAATTAGAATCACAAGATCGCATAATTTCTTCATAGGGATTTCTTAATTAATGAAAGAGCGGAATTTATTTTCTTGTTTGTGAGCACAAGTGCAACTTTTTTTTGTTATACTAAGAACCAAAACCAAAAATGAAAGTAGAGGCCAGCCAATAAACGATCTTTGAAAAGTATCAGGGCTTGAGCACGAGTCCATAATACTTTAATTGATGTGAAGGCCTGACAGTAAGACTATCTAAGACAGAAACTCAAAAATGAAAGAAAACACGCTATGTAAATCCGCCAAAAGGCCCCTTTATTCGGACTCCTCATCATCGCTCTCAGCCTCGGCCAACCATTTCAAGAACTCATCTGCTGACTTGCGAACTTTCTTGCTTACAGCAAGGTCATTAGTATACTTCTTGCTAGCTTTGGTACCCCATTTGGTGAGAACTTCTTCGGTGAGGAGATCTTGATCATAGAGGACCATGAGCACCTTCGATGTTTTCTCATAGAATTCAGGGTTCTTCTGACCGCGTTGGCCAATGAACTTTTCAATTCCACCTAGAAGAGCCTTTTCGTGCTTCTCAGAAGTCACGATCTGCAACAAGATTAGTATTGATACAAATTAGCCAAGAACAATGTGGGTGCTTACGTTTTTGAGCATTCCTGCTCGCTTTGGAATTTGCTTCACGATGTTCTCATCAAAGAGTGTGAGAGCGAGGACGACAAGTGTGCGGTGCTTTGCCTCAATTCCCAATTCCTTTGCCTTTAGATAGATCTCAAGATCGTCTACCTTACTGACGTCACCTTTCTCAGCTGTCTGTTCTTCGATCCAGTTTGCGAGCTGATCGTAAGTGGAATTTCCACCACCTTCTTCATCATCGTCCTCCTCTCCACCACCGCCGCCCAAGACGAGTTTTTGCTTGAGATCATCAGGGAGTTGTTGTTGACGTGCCTTGATAGCCTCTGGGGACATGTCAACAGCCCAATCATCGTCTTTGACTTCGGTAGACTGCTGAAGCTCTTCTGCTTGACGAACGAGCTCATCATCACTTGGCGCATCAAGTGCGACATCGCCATTGCCATTGCCATTGTTGTCGTTGGATCCATTTTCAGATGCATTCTCGCTTCCACTACCATTTCCGTTCTCTTTGGCTTCACCCTTGTCTGCCTTGGCCTTACGAGCCGCCTTCTTTTCTGCTTTGTCTTTCTTGTTCTTCTTAGATGGTTGGTTCTTCAATATGAAGCCGCTCAACTTGAGTCGGGGGTCGACCAATGAGCGTTTTCCGCATGCCTTGCAATCCAATACGATGTTGCCATCCTTGAAGATTACTTCCGTTTCAGGGTTCTTGCACTCCTTGCAGAGCACGAACTTATTGATGAAACCATCCAAATAATCCTGCAATTTGCTTGCTTCGTGAGCACCGTTGATGATCCAACGATCATCGGCAGGATTGGTGTTGGTTTGAGCTCCGAGCTCGAAGCCGAAATACTTGATAACATACGCTCCTGGGCGGGCTAGAGAATTGGCGATGCTGGTGAGGTTGACGATGACGGTCTTGATTCCGTTACCTTTTCCCTCAATTTTTGATTGGATCTTCTCCATCTTGTATCTGTAGAAGTTATCCTTGACATCGCGACGGATATTGACGGTAGCCATGATTGCTGATAGGGAGCTTGAGTCGAAATATTTATTTTCGTGAAATTTAAGGGGTGCAGATATTTGTTAAACAATCTGAGGATCTGAGATATAACATGCAGGAAAGTTTTTGACTTCCTAGAGGAGCAAAGACGGTCGAGATTGGTGAAATTTGCTTAGTGGTTACGGGAACATTCGAATCGTGGATGGTAATACTTAGCCGTTGGAGCTGAAGTAAGAACTACAAGGTTTCCGCGGTATGCGAAATGGTTGCAGCTCGAGAGGCGGCTGATGTCTGAGGTCGTTGGCGTTGGGTGTGAGATACATATAACGCAAATGTATCACTGTACGTGCTGATAGCTTTGGTTGAAGATTGCAAGGGAAGAATGTCCTTGTTTGCAAAGAGGAAAAAGCTCGAGTCCCTCCTCAAGTTCTTTTCGTTCTTGGGATCAAAGTTGTCTCTGACGGGTGGAAGGGCGAAAAGCAAGATGGCAGCTTGACTTATTCTTGAAGTTGTTAGATGTATGCTCTGTTGTTTAAGTTTGAGGGAAAATGAGGCAGTAGAGAGAGTGGTCCGTACCTGTCCTTAAATATATTTGCTAATTAGAAAGGATCTTCAATAAATGCAATCTTCTTCTATTGTCGATTGTTGATATGTGTTTTTTGTTTGTTTGTTTGTTTGTTTGTTTGTTTGTATGTATGAGTGAAAGAAGGAGGAAGGAAGATGAGAAAATGGATTGTTGTGTGTGTGTGTGAATGTGTGTGAGTGAAAAGAAGGTTTGAAAGAATTTGTGAATTAAAAAGGTTTCGGGTATGAATGATTTGATGAAAAACTAGCCCTGTCGTAAAAAAAAGGTAAGAGAAATGAAGCTAAGAAAAGGTAAGTGCCGATACATCATGAATATAAGAGTACTATAAAAAATTAATAGCTTTATACGCTAGTTGATCTATTGATTTTCTATATATATATATATATAAATATATATAATATAAGTTAATAATAGTTAATAATAATTAATTTTATTAAAATAAGATTATTAAAAAGATATAATTATAATAATTTTAATATTTATTTAAAATCAAGTAGATAATATTATATTTTAAAGTACGTATTAGTATTATATTATAAAGGTTTATTAGACTTTAATAATTTAATATAGAATATCAATATCTTAATATTATATATATTTATTTAATAATATATTCTATAAGTAATTAAATACTATAAACTATATACTATAAACTATAAGTTATAAACTACTAATCATAAGCTATAAATTATAAACTACTAATTATAAACTACAAATTATAAATTCTAGTACATATTTCGCTGAATCTGCCAATTGTCTACTCCAGAATTGCACGTGCTGCAGTTTCTCATTCAGAGTCAATCCCACTCACTCACACATTTTCAGAATCATCCTACTCAAATCCTGAATACTCATAACCTCCCTCAATTCTCGTCCCTTTCCCTTCCCTTCCTTTCCTTTCCCTCCCCTCCCCGTCCCGTCCCGTCCCGTTCTTTGCCATCTCTTCCCCTCCTTCCTTTCTATCCCTCTATCATTACCAACATGGCTTTTTAAGAATGTTGATTACTCTCTTTACCTCGTGACGGATTCTACTCCTGCTATACTTGGTAATAGAGACCTTGTTGAGATTGTAGAAGCCGCAATCCGTGGAGGCGTTACTATAGTCCAATATCGAGACAAAGTCAGCGATACAGCTGCTCTCATTGCCACTGCCAAAAAGTTACATACCGTCACTCAAAAATACAAAGTACCGCTTCTAATCAATGATCGAATCGATGTTGCTCTTGCCGTTGCATGTGAAGGTGTACATATTGGTCAAGATGATATGGGTAGGTTTCTCTCATGACCAAGGTGATATGTTTCTCTCGCTCTTCATGTTCCTAACTCCATTCTAGACCTGAGTACTGCGAGAGTATTGTTGGGTAAAGATGCAATCATCGGAGTAACAGTATCCAATATCCAGGAAGCTTTGACGGCATCTGCAACGGGTGCAGATTACCTGGGGATAGGCACCATGTTTGCCACACCAACGTAAGCATGTATTATTATGATTATTATTAGCTCAGATGGAGGAATTGGTATTGAAAAGTTAACGGAGTTCAAGTGATGCTCTCTTTACTAGACAATGTTACAATACACACACAACCTTGTTTGATAGCAACAAATCTTTTTAATCAAATTCCAGTCTTGATCTGAATTGCACACGACAATGGGACGGACACTGATGGATATCAAAATAGAAAAACCAACACCAAGGACATTATTGGAACTGCTGGCACGAAGGAAATCCTCGATTTTTTGCACAAATCAGGGAGTCAAGTGCGAACTGTGTCAATAGGAGGCATCAATTCATCAAACTTGCAGCGTGTCTTGTATCAGTCTGCAGCACTAGGGAAGCGGCTTGATGGTGTCGCTATCGTTAGTGCCATTATCGCAGCACAGGATGCCGAAAAGGCTGCCAGCGAGCTTTCCCAACTCATATGGACACCGCCTCCATTTGCTTCAGCACATTTGCCAAATGATCAAACGAAGAAAGACCCCCAAGAACTTTTGTTGCAGGTTCCAGGTGTCATAGCAGGGGTCGCTAATAAAACCCCTTTATCTCATAACATGACCAATCTCGTAGTACAGAACCTCGCGGCCAATGTTGCTCTGGCAATCGGAGCCTCACCTATCATGGCAAATTATGGAGAAGAGGCTGCTGATCTTGCAAGACTCGGTGGAAGCTTGGTCATTAATATGGGGACAGTTACCCCAGAAGGTATACAAAATTACTCAGAGGCCTTGAGGGCATACAATAAGGAAGGAGGACCTGTTGTACTTGATCCGGTAGGATGTGGGGCCACTGCCGTAAGACGATCAGCAGTCAAGGCACTTCTGGCTAGCGGTTATTTTGATGCCATCAAAGGAAACGAGGGAGAAATCAAGACAATATCTGGATCACTCACTCAACAGCGAGGTGTGGACAGTGGTGAGAGTACATTAAGTCCCATGGAGAAAGCAATAATCGTACGCGATTTAGCATTAAGGGAGCGGAATGTAGTGGTAATGACTGGGGCGATTGATATTTTGAGTGATGGAGTACGTACTCTAGCAGTTTCGAA
The DNA here is from genome assembly GCA_008692225.1 of Monilinia fructicola. Taxonomy (NCBI): domain Eukaryota; kingdom Fungi; phylum Ascomycota; class Leotiomycetes; order Helotiales; family Sclerotiniaceae; genus Monilinia; species Monilinia fructicola. The sequence continues at coordinate 1,452,435 of VICG01000016.1, forward strand.
CGGACATGAAATTCTGGGTAGGATTACGGGGAGTGGCTGCGTTTTAGGCACCATCATCTCAGCAATGTTGGCCGTCAATCGCGGAGACAAGCTTCTGGCTGTACTCTCAGCATTACTTCACTATGAGATCGCAGCTGAAATAGCAGCTACAAGAGATGATGTGAAAGGTCCGGGTACATTTGTTCCGGCGCTGATTGATGAGTTATACATTATACAGAAAGCAAACTCTCACGGTGATTTGCGATGGTTGGAAAGAGCGAGAGTAGAAGCTATAGTATAATCACTCTAGAATGAATCTATGACATTGGTTTTATCTTGTACCTTCATGAAATTTCAGCTGCTGATGTGTAATTTACTTTTCCGAAGGAACCCCTTCACCCGGAAAGAGACGCTACTTCGGCACGCGAACACGCTCCGGTCCATTAGCTTAGCTTAGCTCCACATCACCTGGGCTTATATACCCCACTACCCCAGAATATACAATTAGCACCGCCGACAAGCAAACAAAGCCAAGTATACTAGGCATTTCTACGCATCTCATAAACATGATAGACCACGTAGGAAAGCGTCTACGTAAGTATATATGTCTCTATCATAGTCAGCCCTCACAAGCTCACGCAACCCAGACAGGCCCGCCCTCTTGTTCGTTACGACAACCTGCTACCCACATCCCTCCCCCTTCTCTCCCATCACTAACCTCTTTCCCAAAAAGTATTTGCGACGTTCAAGAGAGATTTCGCAAAACAATCTGGGAATATGAGAAAGTGTGCGTTCATTACCTCCCAAGCTCGAGATCCACCACTAACCTTCATCTCCAAGCATCACCACAACACAAAAAATGATCAAAGCAAGCGACATCCTCCACATCCCCATCTTTGTTACGACGCAGAACCGCGCGCGATTAGGCGAGACATGTGCTGAGCTTCGTATCCCCAATGCTGTTGAGCATGCGGATAAGACGGTTTTTAGCATGGTACGTGAAGTTTATAACCAATGTAGAAGATATACGGACCACGAAGTTGGAGCTTCGTACCGCCATATCTGACTTCTAGCTAACTCGGAAGTCTCATGTAGTGGATCCCCTCCATATCCCGACATTTCAACTCTGCAACCCCATCTGAAGTAATCATCGTGGGCATCGAATCCCATATCTGCGTTACACAGACGGCTTTAGATTTGCTAGCCAATGGCCACAAAGTAGGATCCACTTCTTGCAAAACCTAAGGATACTAAAACATGACGGCAGGTATATGTGTTAGCCGATGGAGTAAGTAGCTCTAATCCGCAAGAAATACCTATAGCGCTTGATCGGTTGAGAGCCGCCGGAGCTATTGTGACGACTTCAGAGTCTATTCTGTATGAAGTTATGGGTGATGCTAGGTATGTAGATTACTCTCGTTGAGACACACAGTTCAAGCTAATTCTTCTAGTATTCCCGAGTAAGTGACTTGAAAAATTCATTTCCCTGTGATGTAGTTCCAAGTTTGGTTAACAGTCACTTTTGTAGGTTCAAGGCGATTGCTACTCTCGTGAAGGAATCTTCGGCGAGTACAAAGGATGTGATGAGCACTCTTCTTAGTAAAATGTGAAAGAGATATCCGGAGAATGCACAAACATATATGGTTGGAGATACTACATTTTTTGATTAAAATTATCTTTGAACGCCGAGTCAACTACATAAATATTACTCCACATGATTTACTCAGATTACGTGCTTTTTTCAATCACACATCAGAAATCTGTGGATGTGGCTGACCGCCTTTGGTTTGCTGGCATTCATCCATGCAAAAGCTGAAGCACCGCCAACAGGATTCGAAGATCTTGGAATAGTTGTAATCAGTTTAGTGCTCTTCTGCTCATCCAAACTTACTTTCTTTGATTCCCAACGAAGCTGTTGTTTGTCAGTTCCGTTGGCCTGATCCTTTTCGTTTGAGATCAGCCATCGATCGTGAAGGAGCCGGTTCATAAGCTGCGCCTGTTCTTGTTCCCGAAGACGATGAATGACTTGCAGCTGAAGTCGACGGCGATGAGATGGATCTCGATGGTTTCAGGACCTTCATACTGCGACCTCCACGTACCGCTCTTTGATATCCACTCGTAGAATCGCTATTGTGATCAGAAGTCAAGGGGGTACTACCTTGTCTCCATGATCCCCAAGTCCCCACCGGCGTTTCGCGTTTAGGATTGTTGATTGTATTCATGGACTCGACTTTGTCTGCATCGGTCACCCTTTGATCTGATTTGTATAGCCCTTCAGAGTCTGAGGAATTATCGTTGCCCTTCATTGAAACATCGGGTTCGGATGTGGGAGCATTACCTTGGACGGACGAGGATGAGATAGTGGTAGAGTTGATTTGTGATTTTGCAAGGCCTTCGGATTGGATATCTGAGTTCACTGGCTTGACATGATCACCACGTGACTTGTCAACTACATCACTTGAGCCGGTAGCGCTGGTCTTGGATCGCTGTTCACTAGGAGTAAAAGGGAGAGCCGTTGCTTTGAGCTCATTCTTCTCAGGTGGAATATTGGTGACGCACAAATGCTTGAAGAGAAGTTCATTCTCGGGCCGTACAAATGGTACAGATAGTTTATTACGATCATTGCCGAAGAGTGTCATGAGATTCTGTGAGAAAAGGACATCTGCATTATGCGCACGGAGGGTATCACTACCAATAAATACGCGTATGGTTTTCTTGAGATCAGAAGCGGATCGTTGATTCATTCCAACTACCTCAAAATCAGCTGTAAGAGTGGGTAATTGAGGACCAGGACTATTTGATCTGGACGATGGTTGTGTTATGATTGCCTCCGGGAGATAGACGGGTAGCCTGATCATGTAGCGTCCCTTGGCAGGATCCTTTTGTATTTGGTTTGTCAAGCCAAGCTCTTTCACAAGCGAATAGTCAAGGACAGATTTCTGTGAACCTGTACAAATATCGGCATAGAGGAGTGCACTGTGGGAGAAATTGACCGTAAGCCAGCATCTGATAATAGAGGGTACTGATCCCAGGATGAATAGACCTGGAGGAGGGTCCGGTGTTTCCATGGGCGAATCATCGTCTGGGTCGCCGATCATAAAATTGGTATCCAAACCTAGACTACTTGTGCGCCCAGAAGGAACAGAATGGGTCGAGTGAACAGAATGTCCAGCCGAGCTATGTCTTCCATCCGACTTATGCGATGAAGAGCGTTCTGTCATAGGGTGACTCCCAAACCCACTGGTCGGGCGAATGGGCCCATATTCCCCTGATGACCTTGAAGCTTGTGCCCAATGTGACCCCTGTAGAGCGCTGACATCAAAGCGTACGCTATTTGCTCTTGAAGCACCTCTACGAACAGGTTCTTCGTCATTGTCTAGATGAAGACTACCAAGCAGGTTTTGCTCTTCTTCGTCGTCAAAATCGTCGAAAACATCGGTGGGTGAGTTGTTAACGGGACCTATCGTTTTAACTTGTTAGCCTAATCAATTTTATGAGAATTGAATCTATAACGTACCATGCTGGGGAGTGCCACTCAGAATGCCAGGAAACGGAGAGTTTGTACCCCAGACAGACTTCAGGGCAGCATCATCGGCTTGGCGCTTCTCCAATCTCATGATACGGTCGGAATGGTTGATTTGCACAGCTTGTACATGCTTCACGTCCATTTGAACATGATATAGTTCTTCTCGAGAAGCCGGGATCTGTGAATCCATTCCAACCCCTTCTTTGTAGCGCCTACGGAACTTTGTCTTTCAAGACTTATGCCTGGTTGCATAGGAATAGTATCAAATGATGCCGACCAAGAAAGATTGCCGTAAAAGTACCGTGTGATTATCCAGACTGATTGTGATCTGTCGTTTGAGAAGGGCCGCTGCGTTTTGCTTCCCGATAGAAAGGAGATATACTTTGAAAGGTTTAGAAGAACCTAGGTAACCTCTGAACTTCTGGGCAGAAAGCTAGATCCTCAAGTCCTGTGCTCAATGCCTGCGAAGTACACAGCGGCTCTTTGTGAGCCTCCCCCACGGCATCGGCCTACAGCTCGGAATCTTTACGACTCTCTCCCGCCGAGTATGGTCGATGTACTCCTAATATCGAGACTTATAATTTATGACAACTTATCAAACCAAGCCGTCTCTGAAAGGTGACCGAAGAGGTCTTTGAGAATTGTTGTGCCCAACTGTTCTTGATGAATTGTGTAAGTATCGGACGAGGAACGTAATGGCGGAGGAGTTTAAGCTTTCTTGAGGTGTTATCAGGATACGCAGAAGGTGTCGTATAGATTGAATTGTAATGAATCGCGTTTCTTTGCTGTATTTACTTCAGCTTGTTCTCGTTTTCGTTTTCGCAGATAGTTTGTTGTTTATCATTTGATATTTATCGTTCGTCTTTTGTCTGCCTTTGAGGGAGGAATGGAGTTGGTTGCAGTGGGGGGGGGATGAGTAGACCAGTCAGTCAATACGTACCTAGCTAGGTATTAATGAAATTATGATGATTGTGCCACACAACACACACACACACAAAATAGATTGAACTGAAATTGAACTCTTGACTTCCAGTTTGGAGATACTTTATGTATTTGTATAAATTGAGCATATATTAAAGTGCTGATTGTTATTTTGATGCAGGTTTGTATTATTTACACCTCCAGCTATTAGGTAGATATCTACCTAGGGAGATATTTAACGAAGAAAGATCCGTCATTGTATTGTTCTCTGGCGGTAGAATCTAATTCGGTTGATCCTTTTCCTTTAATTTAATTAGTTCTAGATATAAAATCAAAATGGTACCTAGCCTAATTAGTACTTTATTAGATTTATTTTATTAGATTTATTAGATTTATTAGATTTATTAGATTTATTAGATTTATTAGATTTATTAGATTTATTAGATTTATTAGATTTATTAGATTTATTAGATTTATTAGATTTATTAGATTTATTAGATTTATTAGATTTATTCGATTTATTCGATTTATTCGATTTATTCGATTTATTATGTATTTTATACCTAGGTACCGGTGAGGGATGCTAGTTACCAGCTGTAACTGGAACTAATTGCTTAATCATATATCTCCATTGAAATACAAACTAATCATGACTAGAAATCATCACTCTAACTTTTCTTGGGATTAAGACAAGCTAATTTGCTTGGAATTTGCTATCTGAAGTATCTTTCCATGAGTTGGTTATATAGTTAGACGACAAGTAATGAGGTAAGTGTTAAAAAGGGGCCTTTGGTCAGCTTAGCCCCTTTCATTCTCTTTCAACCCGAGTATCTAGTCAGTCTTCTATTGATGGATTGTGGTTTGAGAAAACCACGTCTATTAATCAGTGAAGCATTCATTTATACGCCCTCTGCGTAGAATGCACATCTGTTAATGATTACTACACTTAGGGGCTACAGTCCACTACGACATGTTAGCAATATTCACAAGGCCGTGGCACCGCATAGAAAACAGTTTCTGAAATTCCTGAATGAAACAAGAGATGATATACTCACATGTGGAAATACCCAACTCGGGTTGTCAGAGGGCTCATCCTTCCACTCTTTTCCCACCAAGGGTATTACTTCGTTTAGGAATACCTTATATCCTTCGCTAGAAAGATGAAGTCCATCCGTGAGAAGAGTTCTCATAGGTTGATCATCTCCAGCACGTTTCGTGCCAATTGTTTCAACATCGATCATCTTATTCGAACTCAACTCGATTGCTTTATCCATCATAGCCCTCCAAAGATCAACTAATACCACGTTTCGATCCTTCCACTCTGTAGCAATTTCTCTAATAACTGCTGCGTATTTGGCAGTATTCTGCTGTCGTCGCGTGAGAGAAGCGTGACCCCTTTGAAGATCTTGCTCTTCAAGTTGAGTCTCGTTGATTGGTGGCGGTGTAACCAGCAAGATCGTAGGATGTTGAGCTATGGAACTCCAATGATGGAGAAGGGCTTCGGTGTTTTTCTTGTAGTCTTCCAATGAAACATATTGACCTGTGGGACCATCCGAAAGGCATGCATCATTTGCGCCAAAAAGGATGAGCTTGCAGCACATTCTATTAGTATGACTAGAAGGAGCCTGAGACCCACTCCACACCGACATTGAAGGGACTGTGAAAAGGAATTTCCATGGAGGGGCGAATCCTGCACATGGTACTTGTCAACGTACCAAGTAGGAGACTTTAGCAGAAGTAGGATCTGGAACAAGATGCTGATGGATCGCAAGAGCATTATCGTATTGTACCCGCTTAGACCATGATTTATGACCTGAAGTCGCCGAGAACAATCTAAGTAGGAGTTAACAAAAGACCAGATGGTACGCAATTGACTTACGTTCTTCAAGACCTGCAGTAAAGGAGAAACCATCCCGCAAATGACTCGAGAATTGAACAATGGAATCACCCAATAGGATAAATTGGGGTATCTTTTGAAAGCCATATGAAGGATGGTGGCGTTGAATGCTTGAGAAGGCGGGCGTTCTTCTTTTCTTGTTTTTAATCGCAACACAACCGCGGCAATGCAATGACGGGAAGCCGGGGAGTGGCAGGTGGTAAGGAATATTCAGGTTGATACAAGAAAGTCAAAGTCAAAAAAACCAAAGTCGAGATTGAAGTAAGATCTTGAATGTAATCCAACCTTGACAGCTTTGAGCTATATCAGGTAACCTAGTATTTATAGATGGTGTTTAGATGATGTTTAGATGTCGTTTAGATGTCGTTTAGATGATGTCTAGATGGTCTGTGAATATGATATCCGTAGTTGAGAAGAGAGTACCTAGGTACCTAACTAAGTACAAACTAGAATAGGTTCAACAGTACCCATGAGTAGAAGACGTGATGATGAGTGGGGTTAATGAGGATTTTTGGTGGAAGACTAGAAGTACAGTACCAGGATTCTCCACAGGTTGGTTATCTTGCCCAGAGGAATCAATCATACATGCCGTCGTATCGTGTCGTGTCGTATCGTGTCGTGTCGTATCGTGTCGTATCATATTTCATATTCCCTCCTAGGTGTACAAGTATTGAGAATTCCATGGGGTGAATGGTACAATCGACATTTCAGTTTTCTACTCTGTACGTACAGGAGATAAGTAGCAGGTAGTATCATCAAAAGACACTTTTCAAGACAGTATTATTACCTAATAAATGTTTGAATGGCCATAGAACTACTTGTATATTGCACCTGTAAGGTTGCCATCAATGCCATGTCGATGATACCTTTCCGATATCATGCGCAACCTACGCTTAACCCCCCCTCCCTTTTAATGCCCACCTGCTGGCTAATGATGATCCGTTCCCCTCCGTAGGGACAGTACAGTAGGGACAGTAGGTTCCAGGTTAGTCAAAGTACGGATTAGCTCACGAGCCGAAAACTCTAACGCTTGAAGGCTCAATATACGATTCTGATTGGTTGCCTGGTAGATTCATCAAAAGGTGAGCATCATCAAATATACATCAGTTGGTTACACAACATCTATTTTACGATTACGCGTGCTGGCTGCATGGCTTAGCCACTTTGCAGGTGGTGGTAGATCATCAGAATGAATGCATTGGTATGTTTCACAACGGCTTGTGACTTTGAGAAGATTCCCAAGAAAATATTCCTGTGTTATCGAACAGTCGGAAATATATTTAGGTAGGTAGGTAGGTAGGTAGGTAGGTAGGTAGGTAGGTAGGTAGGTAGGTAGGTAGGTAAGGTAGGTAGGTAGGCAGGTAAGTAGGTAGGTAGGCAGGTAAATAGTCAGGTAAATATGTAGATATATAGATAAGTAGTCAAGTAGATAATCAGATAGATATGTAGATATATAGGTAGGTAGTCAGGTAGATATGTACCTAGGTAGGCATGTAGGTGTAGGTAATCATGAGTGATTGATGATCAAGATGTCTTTGATATTAATATTTCCACTTTTTTTTCTGCCTGCATGCAATGTTCTTCGTCAGATGCTTAGTTTTCTCTGCATATGTAAGTATATATTATATATTATATATATATATACCTGGGTATATAGATAGATTATTCATTCATTTATTCACATGATATATTCATTACCTAGGTACCTCTTAACCGCTACAAAGCAAAACCTATCAAAGGAAAGTCTGACTCGGCCACTTTCATACAGTCCTGGAGTACTTAATAATGACAAAACCTGGAAGTTTGTTTCAATACCCGACTACTGTAAGCAGAGCAGTGACTAACTCGGTAGCCTTTCGAAAAGCCTTGTTTCTCTTCTACTATTTATTTATCTCTTTATCTCTTTATTTATCTATTTATCTGTTTATCTGTTTATCTATCTCCAGCTATCTATCCATCCATCCATCTATCTACCAATCTACCAACCTATCGACCTACTTTATTAATACCTACCTATCTACCTAGTACCTGCCGACCTACCTATCTACCTGCCGACCTACCTATCTACCTACCTACCCCTAGTATTATTCCTAGTTATCCCTACTACTCAGTGCATTAGTAACAAGCATCGAGGTCTGCAATCCCTCCCAATCCCACTTCTATCCAATACCAACCAATACCAACCAACACCTTCTACACTTCTACACTTCTACACTTCTACACTTCTGCGGAGTACACTTCTACTTGTGGACTTCCACCCTTCCACCCTTCCACCCTTCCCACCCTCCCACCCTTCTACCCTTCCACTCTCCAACTTCCTATTCAATTCAGATAACCTACAATATCTACTGTACAATACAATCAATATTCAGTCATTGCCGAAGCAGCGTGCTTGACGATTGGAGAGAGGCTACTGTTTCGAAAATCTTTACCCATCATACCTTCTTTCCCTTTGCCTTTGCCTTTGCCTTTGCCTTTGCATTTGCATTTGCATCTCCACTTCTGCATGCAAGCTTGCTTTCGAATTCCGCCGTTGCGCACCCTGTCGTCATTACAAACAATCGCCCATCTTTGTGCAATGTATTAAGTGACACACCGAGACATTTCCGATATGCCGTATTCTGGCAAGAACCATAATGGTATTGATTCTACAATGCCGTTATACATACCACCGGAATCGAGGGAGTCGTCAGCTCCACCCTCACCTACAGCTATGAGAACTCTCCAGAGATCGATTAGTAACCTTTCCGACGAGCGAACTCCTCTTCTTCCAAGTGCTGGTCGCTCCCGTATACGTCTTGGTGGCGCGGCAGAAAGTAATCGCCCATATCTACCAAGCCATCACAGCTTCTCTGGCAAGTCATTGTCTTATGACCGATTTCCAAGATGATGCCCTATCACATACCACTGGGCTCTAGGCTAATTTATACCACCGATAGGTAGTGTACGAGGAAGTCGACATCATAGCCGCGCCGGATCCTGGGGCCAGCGTTTAGTCACGGCCTTGACCTCGGAAAGACATGGACCCAAGGACCAGATGCGAGAATCTAAAAGCATGTTGGTCTCCGATGACAGAGTTTGGTATGATCAGTTTACTTCAACAGATTGGGTCCATGACAGTATTGCAGATGCGTACCGGGTGAAGGGTCTTCGAAGTCGGAAAGATATTCGTGGTCGGATCAAGTCCTTCTTCGATGGCACACAAGGTTGGATATTAAGTGCCCTAGTTGGATTTGTTACGGCTACGATAGCATATGTCGTCGATGTATCGGAAACTCCTATTTTTGATTGGAAGGACGGCTATTGTCATGATGGATTTTTCATAAGTGAAAAGGTTTGTCGAGTTTTTTCTTCATTTTCGTTCATGATTCGGCATACCTTTCAAATTAGCTCACCACAGCTTGCAAGTTGGCCCCATCTTCATCAAAGAGCTCAACATGGTTTTTTTATTGGCATAATTTGATAATAGGTATACTGACCTCAGATCTAGAGATGTTGCCCCGATGGGAATCAATGCGATTCTTGGAAATCTTGGTCCAATTATGTCGAAATTCCCTTTTTCAGTGAGGAGGTAACTGAATTCTTCATTTACGTTTTCCTTGTGGTCATTTTTGCCACGGCAGCATGCCTTTTAACCCTGACTACAAAAACGGTGGTACCATCAACATATCAGCTATCGACACTCGATGAGAACCTTGGCGCTCTGAGCCGAAATGGTTCTCGTGCGGCAGTTGATGGTAATGCCAGCCCGAAGAACAAACTAGAATCCGAAGTGAACGCCCCTATGATCTATTACTCCGCTGCTGGAAGCGGAGTGGCTGAAGTGCGGGTAATACTCAGTGGCTTTGTATTACATGGATTTCTTGGCTTCAAGACCCTTCTCGTCAAAACACTCGCCCTCATATTGAGTGTTGCGTCTGGCTTGAGTTTGGGAAAGGAGGGTCCTTTTGTACACATTGCAACTTGTGTGGGCAACATTGCATGCCGTCTATTCTCCAAATACGATGATAACGACGGAAAACGCAGAGAAGTGTTGTCTGCGGCTGCGGCCGCCGGTGTTGCGGTAGCTTTTGGGGCCCCTATCGGTGGTGTTCTTTTTTCCTTGGAAGAAGTGGCGTACTTTTTTCCGGCTAAAACGTTGTTTCGAACTTTCTTCTGTTGTATTACCGCTGCGCTGACGTTGAAATTTCTTAATCCTTATGGTACCAATAAGATCGTCATGTTCGAAGTGCGATACTTAACAGATTGGGCATTCTTCGAACTTGCCGCTTTCATTATGGTTGGTGTACTCGGTGGAATTACCGGGGCAATATTCATCAAGGCATCTCGGTCTTGGGCCCAGTCGTTCCGTAAGATTGAAATTGTAAGAAGTGGCCTTTATTTGAGGTCATGTTGGTTGCCTTACTTACTGGTCTTGTTGGTTATTGGAACCCCTATACGAAAATTCCAGTTGCAAAATTGTTGTTCAACCTAGCTAGCCCTTGTGATACGGATAAGTCAGATAACATGGGCCTCTGTCCCAACAACGTCCATGAGATCTTCCCAATTATTGGACAATTAGCTATTGCGTTTTTTATCAAGGGGTTATTGACCATTGTTACATTTGGCATTGTAAGTTTATTCTGTCCTTGGAAGTGATAACAATCACTCGTTGCGTCTTACGAGAAATCTTTGAGAGTATGATTATCCACTAACATGGTGGCACAGAAAGTTCCCGCGGGTATATACGTCCCATCGATGGTTGTAGGTGGTCTACTTGGTCGGATTGTCGGTCACTTGGTACAGTGGCTCGTGTTGCGATTTCCTGATGCATCCATATTTGGGAGTTGCGCTGCCCACGAGAGTGGTACATCATGTATTACTCCTGGAGTCTACGCTCTAATTGCTGCGGGTTCTACAATGTGTGGCGTGACAAGATTGTCTGTAACCTTGGCAGTAATTCTCTTTGAACTGACGGGCAGTCTCGATTATGTCTTGCCCTTCTCACTTGCAGTTTTGGTATCAAAAATGGACTGCAGATTTCATGGAACCTCTGAGCATATACGTAAGGATCAAATATGATGAGTTTGGAAAGAAGACAGACTAACTTCCCCAGGATTTACTGACTAATCTCAACGCCTACCCATTTCTTAACAACAAGCATAAACCAGTTTTTACCTCTGATCTTGCAGATATTGTTCCCCGAGTTCGAAGAGAAAGAGTAATCGATATCTCTGTCTCTCCCATGATTCCTGCTAGCAGTCTACGCCAGAGGTTTGGAACTTCTCCATCAGGCTGGTGAGGTGGATGGTGGATTGCCAATCATCAGGGATGATGTCCTTGTTGGTCTGATACCAGCGCCTGATCTAGAATTTGCTCTCGACAATCTCGATAACGAGGAAGGTACTTTGTGCCTCATGGCGACTCTCAACATTATGACGAGTCTGATGGAGAAGAACATACTGATCCGACCGACTTTACGCCTTATATTGACCCTGTAAGTTACAGTTGAATAGTTGCATTCCCGAATCATTACTGATATGACATAAATAGGCACCGGTTGCTTTGGATATCCGCTCCCCGATGGACTTGGTCTACGAATGCTTTGTGAAGCTTGGCTTGAGATATGTTTGTGTGCTGAAAGACGGCGCTATGCTGGTCTGGTAAGATTCACATATTCCTTCCCGCATTTGGTTTAGAAATGACCTAACCGGTTTGTAGACTCACAAGAAAACTTTTGTAAAGTACATACGAGAATTGGAAGAACGAGATGAACATATTTGATTTTATTGTTGTATTGTATTGTCTTTTAGCGTTGAGAATGCGAATTTGCATCAATGGGTGGCGTTCTGATCTGTTTCTGGAGGAGTTTGAATATCCAATACCCTGGTGTACTTCATAGAGCATTGGCATTGGTAGTGGGCTTTGGAATTGATTAGCCTTGGACTTTGAATTTGCATGCCGGGCTGGGAGGCTTTTGTTCAAGAGGAGTCAACAATAGAATCAATCATACATATCAGACATAAAACTTTATCTTCATCACCTTGAATTATCTGCTCTAAGTTCAGCCATGAGTCCTCCCTTGTCTCTTTTCTTCAAGTCTTCTTGCAATCTTTTTGTGATGTATGCGGTCATATCCTTGACCTTCTCCAGCGCGATATTCGAACACTGTAACAACTCCAAGGCGTCGACTGCTATGCCACCTAGCTTGGCAATTTGACAAACTTCTCCATGCCGATTCATACTGATGGTAACAACTGCCTTCTCGTAGTTGCTCTTCCAACAATGTAGTATCCACCAATCTAGTCTGTTCTTCACCTTTTTCCATAGAATGAAAACGTCACGCAAAGTGGGAAGTGTAGAAGACTCAATGGTACAGGCTCTCTCTCAGCTAAAGTGTAGACAGTCACCGTCTCGCCCTCTGTGCTCGTGTCTGGTTTTCTGAAGTGCTGTAATGCCGCTATGATAGCAATGCATGATGCATCGATAAGATTTCCGTCGTGCGATAAGATATGAACGTCAGCGCGGACGGACCAGCATTTCTGACCAGCAATCAAACAGAGAGATTCAGTATCGAGAGCTGCCGAGCGGCGTAAAGTTTTTCGAGAAGGCGAGAGAGAAGTACTTCTTGTTCAGTTGGTCTATTGGTCTCGAAAGCGGGAGAGGCCATAGGTGAGAGTTCCGTAGTAATGGTGAAGATGCCATCGAAGAGACGGTCTGGGAACGGACTCGTTACTTCTGCTGTAATATTGACTAAGACTCTAAAGAATGTTAGTCTTAATAAAGAACACTGCCAGTTTCATCAAGAAATGTATATCAGAATGTGCCTCTTATCAGTGCAAGCTCTGAAATTATCACTGACCTTGTCTTTCCCAATCTCACATCTGCAACACCATATTCATCGCCAAACTCTAACTCTAGAGCTCGGAATTGATCAAAACTTCGTCCATCAATTCTCAGGTTCTCTTGGAGAGCTTTCGAAAAGAACTGCTTCTCATTGATGGAAGGCTCTAATTCTCGAGGCATCCCGAATTCCTTGCTGATGGTGAAGATACACGCTAAATTCGCATGTTGCGCGCGCACCTTTCTTGTTCCCCAAGATTTCTTTTTGCCAACCCGAAAGGCGGTGAGATCTAATCAGACTTAGCGCAGCCTTATTTACATTCAATTGTGGTTTATCGCGCCTGGCCTTCACTTATCTTTTATCAACATCAGATCAATTTACACAGCAAACAAAATGACGACCGGTAAGTTTCCTTGTTGGAAGAATGAAGTCTGGATTAATTATACTAATAGCTCCGAAGCACATAGGCCTACTTTCGATCCTGTAAGGAGCATCGCGTTTAACTCTATGAATGATTCTGATGGGAAATAGGCTAGGGGAAAAGAAGCACAACGAGGACCGGCGTATCATCAAAGACTACTTCCAGCTCATACCCAATTAAAGTTCCGGTACGAATACTCGCCATTAGGCTTGGGAAATATCAGCTTAATTGAGTCATAGGAAACCAGGGCAAGGAGGAGATGCAGCTGCCGGTGTCAGAGACCTACGAGCAGAATTACTACAAGCCGAAGCAGCGCATTTTGCCAAAACTAAAGGAGGGTCAAGCGCCGCAATCGAGGATACACCATCGTCTACAAATACACCAAAGAGACAACTTGAGAATGGTTCGGCGGAGGATGATGAAGAAGACCTAGAAACAAAGCGGCGGCGCATTCTAGAAGAAACTCGAGATATAGATGCCGATTCTGATGACGCCGGAGAGAGTGACAGCAGTGATGATGACAGGTTCGCACAGTTTTCTACACGTATTACTGGGAAAGAGGCTCACTCGGTGTTAGTGATGATGAAGATGAAACTGCAGAGCTCCAACGGGAACTCGAAAAAATTAAGCGTGAGCGTGCTGAGAAAAGAGAACAAGAGGTTAGATTAAGGATTTTGGAATGCTAGAATCACCGCTAATTTTGTTGGTCTAACAGGAACGAGAAAGACTAGCTGCAGAAGAAGCGGAGCGAGAACATGACATTGCTCTTGGCAATCCACTACTGAATGCAAAATCCGACTTCAATGTTAAAAGAAGGTATGCTTGGGTGATTTTCAACTTTGTGGAGAGGATTTCACCAACATAAACCTATAGATGGGATGATGATGTGTTATTTTCAAAAAATCAAGCCCGCGGAACTGAAGATAAAGGCAAGAAGGAATTCGTTAATGTATGTTACACAACCCTGACGCAGATCCCGCGGATAGCTGACTGAAGTTTAGGACTTACTACGTTCTGATTTCCACAAAAAATTCATGAGGTATGTTAAGATATCTGAAATTCAAAGCAGTGGTAAATGAAACAGTTCAAACGACGGGGCGCTAATTTGACATAGCAAATACGTGAGATGAATGATCACCTTGAAGCATTGATATCACAACGGTGGAATGCAATAGCAACATTAATTATCTAGACGAGACTTGATTATATACTCTAAGGAGGGAGAAGGGGGCGGCGTTATGGTTACAGATGACTTTTGCACGGTGCATTCATCACGTCCACGCAGATTTGCAGTCATAAGGATCAGAAGTCTAAAAGCAATACAGTCGATGCATGAATCTCGATCAGTTTTCTGAGACAAGGCAATAAGAATAAGACAAAGACAATCAAGAAGTTATTAAATGTCACCAAGTCATTGGATATACACTGTCAAGTCAAATGAGAAAAAAAGCTTGTTTATTGGATTTTCAGTGACATACTGGTGCTTTGTGGCTGATCTAGTGGATTTTCTCACATGGCAATTGTATATATATTTGATTGGCTGGAATTAGTTTTTATTTCTTATTTTTTATTCCTTATTCCTTATTTCTTATTCCTTATTCCTTATTCCTTATTCCTTTTTTGTTTCTTATTGTATAAGCACCGCCACAGCGCGTAACCTGTTCTTGTTCTTGACTGGCGATTATGACGATTGTCATTCATACGTGCATTCATTCATTCATTAATCCATTCATTCATTTGTTTTCGTTTCCAGTATGGGAGAAGGATGCAACTAAAACGTCAGAGTGATGTTCGAAGTGAAATAAGTTACTAGAGTGAGAATAGTTTTCTGAATTCTTTCAAACTTCTTGTTTTCTTGGTATTAGTTATTTACTGCATTCGGAAGGAAACATGTAAACTATTTGGTTCATCCTTGTTTCCCCATCATGGTTGACGTCTACGCCATTTACTTACTTACTAATTAGTTATCATGTATGCCAACTATTCCAAGCTCCCGCGGGGTCTTTCTTGGCAGCTACTAGGTATTCTTGAAGACTTACCCCTCAATTAGATCATATCATAAGTTATTACCTCATCGATGAATTGTTATAAGTAACCTTCATATGTCCTTTCTCTATATTTATCTCTTCAATACAACAAACAAATAAAAGGTCAAAATCTCAATACCACTTCTTAAATAAGCATTTCACAGAACACCCCAATTACATTACTACGTAAATATTTAAACATGTCTACCTACAACAACGACGATACCTATAACACGACCGGTCGCCAGGGAGCTCCATCCAGTGCCGACGATTCTTTTGCAAACACCACTGGTGGATTCGGAAATGATAGTCGCGGCAACACTACCAGTTCCAGAGGCCTTGCTGGTACAGGCTCAACATTCGATGACCAGGAGTCTGGAGCATATGGAGGATCTTCCACTCAAGAGAGCCGTGGTTTCAATACTGGAAACTCTGTAAGTTTCATGTAAATTGTGATCTTAACAATAGCTGATGACAAATAGGGAGGATTGAAAGATAACGAGTTTGGCTCAAGCAATTCAAAGTACGGAGGAGACCTCGGTGATGATCGCAACAACTTTGGAACTGGTAGCAGTGACCGAACTCATGGTGGTAGCACCGGCTCTGGATTAGGTGACAATACTTCTTCGGGCTTTGGTGACTCCTCGACATCCCGCTCTGGCTACGATGATAACACTTCATCTGGTCTTGGCAATACTTCTACTTCTCGCTCTGGCTATGGTGATAATACATCATCTGGTCTTGGAGATTCAGGACTTGGTGGCAACTCTAGCTCTGGTTATGGCGACAACACTTCCTCAGGCCTTGGCAATACATCTACTTCCCGTTCAGGATACGGGGAAGACAGGTCAACTGGTCTAGACAGCACTTCACGCTCTGGATATGGTGACAACACTTCTTCTGGTTACGGTGATAAGACCTCTTCCGGGATCGACAGTACCTCTCGCTCCGGTTACGGAGACAACACAGCCAGCGGCTTCGGCGGAAACACCGACTCTTATGATTCCAACAAGAGTAGTTCTGGAAATACCTACGGCTCAGATGATAAGTACTCTGGAAATACTGGTTCGAGAGACTATGACAACACCTCCAGTTCTAATGCTGACAAGTCTGGTGATTCTACAATTGGAAAGGTATTTGAGAAAGCGGGTCATGTACTTTCATAAGGATAACTTGGTTCAAAAGGGCGAGGCTAAGCGTGCTGCTGCTGGGAATGATAATTATTAATTGTTTTGAATTGGATTGGGATAATGCCACGGGATGGACAATTTGATTTTTGATTTGTATGATATTTTTACTCGTTCGATTTAGCAGATATGATTTAATGACTGTTTTATTCAACGCTTACCGTTACATTCACATTACCCATGGACAATCTCGTTCTCTCTCAATTCTCCCATCACGCTTACATGATGTCTACTCAGTCCCGCTCGTCGAACATTCACTTTTTACCCACGTACTACTCAAGTCGTCTGATAAAACAAACTTGAAAGAACCTTGAAGAATGGCCGGCCATGCCCAAATCTTGATTCATGTTCCACCATAGAGCAAAGCACCTCACCCGATATCCAGAGATATTGACGCCATACCCAACAAAACCGCATCACCATCCTTGCTATCCACGCATAAGCACATAAGCACATGCAGTACCTAGGCGTCCATTTCATGCAAGAGAAAGATCTACCCTACATACTGTATTAGTTAAGGTCTGCATGACTCCTACGTCATTATTTATTTGAGGCTTTGAATGTAACATTCATGGATTAATTCTACCGCCAAGGAAAGTGGTGAGGGTAAAATGGTGATGATAAAATGGAAGATGTGTTTTGACGGACGTGAGTTTCGGATATAGTATCTAGGATCGCGAAACTATTAGGATGTTAATGAGAATATCAGATGGACCGGGAATGTATATGTGTACTCGGTTGAACCCCTTCATCTCATTGCGTTCAGTGACGGGAGTAGTTGTTGACATTGAACTTGGGTCGTTAGTCGCTCAATATTGTACGTAGTTTTGAATATGGATAGCCCATCGGCAGAAATACTTGTGGTCACCACTGGCTTGATGTTAGAATTGACTTATTTCAGGGACGCTTTTCAATATCGATCGAAGCCAAAATGAACGTTGAGATGAAAATGACATTCAAAGATGCTTCTCTCCAGATTCTCGTTCTCAATTAACCCTGTCAATTATGCTATAGTCCAATTAATATTCCTAAAACCTCATAAATTTTCGTACCATCTCATCAGTTTATCCTACCATCTCATATACCAGTTATTACAACCTACTTCTAATCTCTCCCAACCCACCACTCATGTATGGTCCATTATCGACCGTTTCTCTCCCGAAAAGTACTTGATCTCTGCCTCCCCACGTACCCCACCATCCCACACATACAGCACTTCTCTCCACATCCATCTCCCCACTCTCTATCACTTCCCAAAATCTTGCCTTGCAGCGTTCCCGCATATAATTATCTTCGATTGTATTTAAAAGCTCAGCGGATATTGGTAGCCAAGCTTGTAGAACATCGATAGGAAGATTAGGTAGCGCATCCAATAGAGTGAGCATAAGGATAGCCTGTTCCGAGAGTGATACTTGGCTATCTTCTTGACTCGCAGTATCTCTCATATAAACGGATTGTGGTAATGGTGAGGTAGGTGCATGAACCGCACGATAATGAAGCATCTCTAGAAGAGTTTCTGCTAACATTGGCTCAGCAGTTGAAAGAGGTGTAGGTGGAGTGGTAATATGTATTAAAGATTTAAAAGCAAAACGAAACTGTCTAGGAGACAGGTTTTTGGGGAATGAATTGAATAGAGCATCAACATAAGTTGGTATGAAGCGGGCTGTCAGCTTTGTATTTTGAGGAGCTGATAAGACTGCAAGAACAGCACTATGAGCAGCTTCGAAGATTTCCAAGAAGCCAGGATGGGCTGTAGGATTGAGATAAGGAGCTGCTACACCAATGATCAAGCCTTCGTTATCAGGAGGGCTAAGGATATTAGTCAAGTGCTCGCAAGTGTTAAGATAGAACAAATCGTGGTTGCGTTGTAATGGGCTAGCTGGAATCTCGCCAGCTTGCGTAGGGTATATCGCTTTGAGAAGTTCTCTTGATTCAAGAGGATAATTGGATAGTATGTCGATAGAAGACAAATTGACGAACACATATGCAGAGAAAGAGTTTGAGCCAAGTCGAGATGAAACAAAGTGAATGTTTCCAAGGATAATGAGTGTTTCCGAGGCACCTATCGGAGCTAGGCGTTTTGTCGATAGGACTGGATCAATCAAAGTCCTTCCCATAAGACCCTGTAGAATTACTACAGTAGCGAACATTGCGCTCTTCAGTACTTGCCATAGGACTGGTACGGTTACTTGAAGGGTTTCAGGCGTTAAAAAGATCTCTTCTTCGGACAGATCAATCTCCGATAACTTGTTTCCCTTCCAGCCTTCTAGAAGTCTACTCGTAAAGGAAAGGAGGTGCTCTCGAATTTCCACTGCAAGCAAAGAATTACTCATATTCTCAATTGCATGCGCAATCAACCTTGACAATGGACCCATTGACGACAGTATAGGGCTTGATGCTTGTCTTTGTAATTCCAGAAAGGAGTTGGACTTGGAGGACCAATCGAATTTGTCTCCTGGAACTTGTTTGATATCCGCATCAATGTACCTTAAGAATATTCCATCCTGATATCCCTCCATTGAAGTCACCGTTCTTACCATTATCATTACCAAACTATCATAATTCAGGCCAGCCCTTATTCCGTCCGACAACAAGGGAAACGCGTGGTTGAGGGCTAGGACAATGGATTCTGCAGCGAGGATTCCATCTCTTGTCGGGTCCTCCAATGCTAAGTTTGCCGCCGTGACTAATGCTCTTTCCATTGTACTTCTAAGTCCCCCTGAAAGACCATGCCTCCCTCCACTTTCCATACCCAACAACACACCTGCAATCACAAGTAGATGCTGCCATCTTGGGGATCTATCATCTGCGCCTTTAATTACAGCTCGTGCCCAATCATCAGAACCAATGCCGCCTCCTTTTCGAGGTTGATATGCATCATACGGTGGTTGCTCATTATGACCTTCTAATTCATTTTTGTGCACTGTAATAGCAGCGGTATTGAAGACACTGATAATCCGAAGACATATTCGTAGACCATCCGTATTGTTCCATATAGCAGGTGCGGTGAGAAGATGTGATGTGAGAAGACTTATATTCAATGGATTCGTAAGAGTGGTAAGTAATGAGGCAGTTGTCCCAAGGATCCTATCCGTTTGCACTGGGTCGGGCTGGCCGTGATATGCGCGTAACACTGTCGTAAGAAGTCTATCTGCCGCCATATTCAAATATCTCGAGGAATTTTGAGTAGGGTTCAAATAATCATGGTGTATAGATGGTTATGTGATGTTACACAGCCGTATCATATGGAGTTGTGATGGTGACAGCGATGGACGTTGTGTCAGTGATACCTATGTAGCTTCACAGCCGAGGCATTTCAGCCTTATCTTTTGCGCCTACCGCCAAAATAAAGCTGCACAAAGCTCAGTTACACTGCATTGTTGCACTGCATGTTGCACTGTAACAACTACTCCTGATGTTAAACGAAAGACTCCTAAGTACATACCATTCCCTCATAACATTACTATGAACTTTACGCTTCGATAAAAGATGCCGTCTCTGAAGTAAGTTACATCAATCTTTCGTAGGTGGCAGCAGCTGGACTAACCTCTCCTCGCAGTACTAGGATCGAAAACCCGGCACCTCTTGACTATTCCACTCCACCATTCCCATCACTATACTGGCCCCTCCATGCGAAGCCTGGTGTTCCGAACTATCTTTACTACGCCCATGATATATGGCGATTTACTCTCCTATGGACACTCATTGCGTACGGAGTAACACATATGGCAGTGGCTATTTACGCTATTCTCATGCAATTGGGAAAGGGGAAAAACGCATGGCAATACGTTTGGATTATACCAATTGTATATGCTATGATAGCTGGGATTGAAGCTTTATTGGCAGGGAGTTTCGTTGGCCTGATGTGTGTACCAATTCTACAACTTTTGCTGCTTTCATATGGCTTTTGTTTGCTAATCACGACTCTTCTAGACTGGGAGCAGTTTACAATGCGGGATACTTTCAGATGTCAACATGGATTCCATTTATATGGTCATTGATCAACGTATTGGTGTTGATTATATCTTCATTCTCAATTCAGGGAGGTCTATGAACTATCAAATGCCACCATCAAATGCCACCATAATGCATAAAGTATCCGACCAAAAGCAAGAGCGGTTTTGACTGATTAAACTCCCGCGTCTTCAGGACTTCAGATTTGGATCTGGCTCTTTTGGCTCTATCTTTCTAATGATTCTCGCTGGATTTCCAGCGACGACGTGGAAATCAGGGACATTCTTCGTCACGACACTTCCAGCACCGATAGTACAACCTCGACCGATGGTTACTCCCGGGCATACAGTGACACTACCTCCAAACCACTGGGAAAAGTGTTAGTGTAATACAATGAGACATACAGGAGTTGATTTGTTGAGAGATATATCAATACGCGGTCAAGTATTGTCAGAAATACGTACACAATCTTCGCCAATTGTTATGGGAGCTCCAAGTTCGGGGCCATTGGTACCGTTGCGAAGAAAAGGGTCCAATGGATGTGTGGCAGCGTAGAATGAACAACCTGGCCCAATAAGAGTACGAGCTCCTATAGTGATCAGGCAGGTGTCAAGGAATACGCAATTGAAGTTGATGTAGACTCCTTTGCCAATCCTATAGAAGATGAGCATTTCTCGGAACATGGATTTTCAGTTTGGGATCTACCTGAGATTTGTTCCATAGTCTACGTTAATTGGACCATCAATATATGGCTGATCTCCTAAGATGCGGAATTCTTCCTCTTCGGTAGATCCTGCGGGAGGAAGAGGTGTTTTATCGTCAATGATACTGGTAGATGTCAGACTCCAAAGTGCCATCAAATCAGAAGGGGATGCTTACTCCTTCCATAGCTCGACGAGTCTTCTCCTTGGGGCATCACCGGCACTGTTGAATCTTTTGCAAGCATAATGGCATCTTATAGAAGAATAATATTTAGCGACAATCGAAGGGCTGGGATATCTCCTTGGTATGGTATCACGTTGTCTCTCACCTATTCCGCTTTTCAGTGAGCTTTGGTACGAAAGCATAATATAGCTCTCCATTCAACATTCGAGCTTCATTCTCAACTTCATCAATACCTTCCATGATGATATTTTGATGTTTGTATTTGACAAAAGATAGATAGCTGGATGAAGAGGGTCAAGTGAATGATTGAATGAATGAATAAATGAGCCAATGGAATATGTTGGATGACTGACTACCTAGTAGAATTGAAAGCTGTCAAAAAGTAAAGATTACCTAGGTAGGTAGTAGGTAGTAGGTAGTAGGTAGTAGGTAGTAGGTAGTAGGTAGTAGGTAGTAGGTAGTAGGTAGTAGGTAGTAGCTAGTAGGTAGTAGCTAGTAAGTTGATCATGCCCAGTATCACTTTACCACTTGAGCTCGAGCTCCTACTCGTATATGAAGCGAGTGCTCCACTTTGACTCTTGTCTTGTCTCATATAGTTGGAAGGAGCCCTGGAGGCTGGAGCAGCCAATTGGTAGATGATCCCGGATACGGAACAATAAATAACCTTGGAACCTTGGAACCTTGCCTCCTCCCTTTCTACTGAATTGTACTTAGACTGTACTGTCCACGGCTACTAAAAGTATTCATTGTTTGGAAACGAAGACTATGGCGGGGGTGGCTTGAAAGTGGCGTAGCCCTGGAGCTGCTAATTAGGAAAAGAAAAGGAGAGCAGGAGAGCAGGAGGGTAGAAGAGCAGAAGGCAGGGGGGCAGAAAGCAGAAAGTAGAAAGCAGAAAGCAGAAAGCAGACAGCAGACAGCAGAAAAGATGTTTATATATGATGAAGTTGGACTTTTACTATACCTAGCCCTCCCTCCCCCCTCCTAGTATCTACCTACCTACCTACCTACCTACCTACCTACCTACCCACCCTTCCAAGTCCTCAACAGCATTGCATACATATCATAAAATACTACTATCTACCTACTAGGTAGGTATTATATATGTCATAAGAAGAAAGCACTTTACCAACTATGCTGCATGCTACATACTACATAATTACTACGGAGTACATACTATATAACTATATACTAGATACTAGATACTAGATACTAGATACTAGATACTAGATACTAGATACTAGATGCTGGATATCAGATGCTTCATACTATAGACTACATACACACCTTATAATTGATAATCTCGCAACCCTTTCCTGTGTAACATAACTTGTGTTACGAGAACCAAGTTGCATGGACATTGGATCATTGAATCATTGGATCATTGGATCATTGGATGGATGTCTTTGTTCTGTTCTTCCGCTAAGATAAACACCCACCTGCACCCACCACGTCTTTCTTACCTTTCAACAAAAGGGAATCAAAAGTCCCTCTCAATCATTTCAAGTTAACTGCGATTCTTCAACGAGGGAACAATATGAAGCCTCGAGTCAAGAAAAGGGCTATGGACGAATAAAGAGGAACTCATTTGATTGTTCTCATTTCCCTTATAATTCATGTAATTTCGTTTCTGCTTGATTTGGTTATCGATACAGGATCTCCGTGCTTATTTTATTTGGCCCAAGTCTGAAAAGTATTGAACTAACCATCAAGTCTTGAATCTTTAACTACCTATTCACTGCACTTCTGCGACCCAGCATCCTTGTGACTATCATTGATATCATCATTATCATCATCATCATCACCATGCCTGCAGATGATACGACTGCCGCTCTTCATGGACTAGAACCGGCGTCGACTCAACGACCCCCGTCTTATCAAACAAGGAACACATCGTCGAGCGCAACTCCTCGACGTCCATGGGATATGATCCAGAATGGCGGTGTCGCCCCTCGAGCGAGAGTTGGACCAAACAGAGAACAATATGCAGAAATACCTAGCATTGACGAAGCCATCACCCAATTCGAGAAGCAATTCTTTTCCGGTCAACCAAAAATCCCTTTTCTGGAATTGCATCAAGATCTTTCCTCGTTGGCATCGTTCTTACACTTTCAGCCAACTTTACCATCTGGCTCTTCTTCGAAACCAGTACAATCTTCTGGCGCATTCCGTGGTTCATCTCTTCCCTCGCCATCTTTCACTTCCTCGAGTTCTGGACGACAGCGAGATACAATACCCCCGAAGCATCAATATCCTCCTTTCTCTTCAGCGGCAACGGTTCCGCATACAACATCGCACACAGCGCCGCCATCGCCGAATTCATCATCACAAACACTTTTTTCCCCAAGGGATCTCCATTTTCCATCTACAACTTGCAATTCCCCCCCTCTATATCCTTGTTCTCCAACAAGACACAAAACTTCATCCTCATCCTCGGTCTTTTCTTCATGCTTCTCGGTCAAATCATTCGCTCCATCGCGATGAAGCAAGCCGGCAGAAGCTTCAACCACATAGTACAATTCACGCGATCACGCTCTCACACACTCGTTACAACAGGTATATACGCATGGTTGCGCCACCCCTCCTACTTCGGATTCTTCTGGTGGGGATTGGGCACACAAATGGTATTGGGAAATTTCTACTGTTTCTGGGCATACGCATTTGTGTTGTGGATGTTCTTCAACAGGAGAATCAAAGGGGAGGAGGCTCTGTTAGTGAAATTCTTTGGGGATGAATACGTTCAGTATAGGAAGAGGACGTGGATTGGAATTCCGTTTATCTAGATTTTCAGTGTAATGCACGCAAGTCTTAAATTCCAAGGTTTTGTTAACTGCATTAAATGCGAACATATGGGATGGTAGTATATTAATCTTTGGAACGAGTCCAGCATCTCGGGTTTCTCAATGTTGTTCGGAGAGATTTTGGTCAATTGGCGGCTGGTATTCGCTGAATATGTGAAGGTGCTGGATGATATTTCTTTGTTTCAATGAGAAAAATTCCTCTGAATCTTGAGAATTTTTGCTGGTATGTTTGGGATATAAAAGTTTAGTGCGACCGACATTGGTCACAGCTTGGCCTTACTGCTCCGGTATCTTCACAACCAGGTCTAGCTAAGGAGAAATCGCAGGAGTCGCGCTGGTTCGAAGTTGGTGGGCTTCAATCATCTTGGATATCAAGTTTCTTTGGAGATCTGATATAACTTGTGATTTGAGCGTTTGATTTAGCCTGGATATTGAAGTGTACTACAGAATAATCACTGACAATCTCATTATGTGGTGAGCTTGCTAACACTTCCATACTTTGCCTGCCAAGCGAAGAAGTAAAGTAATGCAGCTAGAGGTTGTCCAACTAAAGTGAAAGAAATCCAAAAGATACAATTCCCAATTATCTTACCATTAATACCATTCATTTTTTCCAAGGGCGCTGTGATAGCAATGAGTGGTAATTGTGCCAACATGCCGATAAATGCAACGCCTAATGAGGGTCAGTAAAGACAACAACACCAACAGAAACAAGTGAGAGCGTACCAATAATGTTATGTGTCGGAATTCCAACCATCAATTCATGTAGAACAGCAGAGAACGTAAACACCGCAACACTCGCTGAATACGAACTCCAACCCCTACCCACGAGTGGCGAGAAAACATGTCGTTTCATGAATTGATATACCGGCTTATTCCAAGTTCTCCAATATGTTCCCACGCTGGGTGAATTCCACCAATCATCATAGAAGTTTCCTATCCCCAAAAGTCGTGACCTCTGCGAGGATATTAAGGAAAGATTGAAATAGAGCGAAGAATCCTGCTAGCCATATGACTAACGAGATCGTGGATAATTTCATCAATCGTTCGAGGATAGAGGCTACATCCAGTGATGCCATCTTATCCAAGGAGTTCTGAAGTACAGGAGCAGCATATTGTGCACTAGCAACCCACATGAAGATACTCAAACCAAATACCTCTGCCATCCTTTTGCCAACAAAAATCCACCTAACCTTAGGTGTCCGAGGATATACAGGTTGGTAAACCAATGTTGGAACCCACCAAAAGTAAGTTAGGTTATTTAGCGTGATATTCTGTGGATAAGGACATCTGTTGTATATCTCTGGCAATGCATCTTCTTCTTTACTTGAGGGGTGAAGATACGCATGTCGAAGGTCACGGCAAGTGAACGCATAGCTGTACGTTTTAAGCCAGACAATAATCGCGTGTGCCTCGGTAATTGTTCCTATTAAAGGATGATGTATGAAGAAGTAGACGATCACAGATGTGATGAGTAAACAGAGCGTTATATTCAGTCCATGTATCCAAGCTATTATTTTCCAAGTCGAATGGAATTTTTGTTGTTCAGCTTCCGTAGCAATATAGCTACCGCCTGGTGTAGCCGTACCTGCTCTCTTTTTGCTTCCTTTTAGTGATGCTCTTGCTTGTTGCGCGGCGGCAAGTTCGACAACGTAGGCGACAAAAAGATGGCATGGAATTATAAAGTAGAGGACAGCCCCAAGTATAACGTCTTGTCTTCGATAGTCGTGACATCTTAAACATATCAGAACTCCATACTGCAGAAGACAGTTAGCTAGACCCAATACAAGATTTTGATGCAGTAGAGGTCCAAGTTGAAGGTCATAGTAGACAGGTGTTGCTAGAATATCCAGAAAGAACATTAACCCTTCGAAAGCCTCTCTCTACACTTCAAAAATCCAATGCTTGTTTCAATTGATAAAATTAATGGCCAGAAAAAAACGCGAACCTTTCGAATATTCTCTAACATTAATCGTAAATTTGAGATCAACAAGACAAGGACCATTAAGTTCCTAAACCCAAGAAAAACTCGGTGCTGCATCGCTTTCATGGCTAAGGCATGATGTTCGAGGCTTGGAATGCACAGCGGCAACATGCCTATACTTCTTTTGGGTATATTTTCGAAAGGAATCGGGCGTATGTTGTTGTGTAAGAGGTTTTGGTAAATCCGCAATACTTATATTTGTCCTATTCTTTCCATTTGTGCCATTGGCATGTGAGAGTGTAGATCGTCTGGTGGTCGAAGAAAGGTCTGGCACAATATCCGTGCCAGTTACCGTCGCTTTTTCAGAGGTCACCATTGCAAGGATTGCATAGAGCCTCAATTGAATCCAAGCCACTGATATCTGAGCATGTATGAATGAATGAACGAATGGATGGTAAAGCTAATGCGTGTGGAATGGTTGAAAGGTGAGATGATGAGCAGAGAGAATGGAGAGCTATGAAGGGGAAAGCACAAGGCGGGGATGAATATAAATATTCAATAGGCAAGTGTGAGCAACTACCCAATAAGAGACAAGCAATAAAAAGAAGGAGTGTAATGATAGTAAGGTTGATAGTAAGAAAGAGATCCAATTGATGAAATGAATTGGATTGACGAAGGAAAGTAGAAATGATATTCGATATTTACCGCAGACAATTAATCGTAATGTAAAGTAAATTCCTCACTGGCTACAACCCCTCCCCTCCCAAGTTCCGAGGTCAATCATTGGCTGAGTGAGAAGGATGAGCCAAGGGCAAGTTTTGTTGTTGTTGTTGTTGTTGTTATCGTTGTTATTGTTGTTAGTTCTGACTTCTACTTTAGAGATAAGTTTGATGATTGATGACTAATCTAAGACTATCCATCCACCTATCCATCGATGAATAGTTTTCCGTTCCGTTTCATTGATCATCGCGGTTCCTTGTCAATCAATCAAATGTCCAAGTCGCGACCATTTATTTAATAAACGTCTATGTTGGAAAGCATGACCTTTTGGTTTATCTAAAACCTATCAAGCACATGACCACAAATCCAATACCACTGTCTCCAATAAATCTGTCTTAGTAAATAATAAGAGAGTAGTCATTTGATCAATTCATTGTTTTGAGGAATGATGCGCTGATAAGAATGGCATACGAACCGCGCGAGTATGGTGGTGGTCGGGATAGAGAAGGGAGAGGAAGAAGAGAAAGAGATGATGGGGGCGCAGGAGAGGGAGGTGGTCATGAAGGAAGTTTTGTGAGAGGAAGAGGTCGCCGTGAGTTGAAATCTCTATCAAAAATATTGAGGTGATTTGGGGAGGATGGAGGTTGAAGGCGGGAGAGGATCTCACATTTTATGGAAAGTCTAATATACTAATTCTGTTCAGGTCCTGTCACTGATTATGGTTCTACCTTGGTTCATTGGATGCGTAATCGTCAACCTAGGTACAAAGGTGGTTATCAAGGTGAAATGGAAAGACCAAGTCCAAGCTACATAATAGATGTGAGTATTCTTTGTTTGATTACATGGTCAAATTTTGGTACTTTTGGCCTGACCTATTCGTAGATGTTACCTCCATTAGCAAGAATCCATAATGCAGCAGATTCAGTGCCAGCCCGACATCTGCATTCATCACTTAATAAGATTAAGCATCCTGTTAATGTGGTAAGATGGACACCAGAAGGTCGACGATTACTCACAGCTTCCAGTAGTGGAGAATTTACTCTTTGGAATGGTGCTGGTTTTAACTTCGAGACAATTATGCAAGCACATGATGTTGCGATCCGAGCCTTGTCTTATTCTCACAGTGATGACTGGTTGTTATCAGCTGATCATGATGGTGTGATTAAATATTGGCAACCGAATTTTAACAATGTAAAGGTCATTCAAGGACATGATGATCCTATAAGAGATCTCGCATTCAGTCCAAACGACTCAAAATTTGTCACGGCTTCCGATGACTCCACGCTAAAGATTTTCGATTTTGCCGGTGGTGTTGAGGAATCCACACTCTCTGGTCATGGATGGGATGCAAAGAGTGTTGATTGGCATCCGAGTAAGGGACTACTTGTTTCTGGATCGAAAGACCACCTTGTCAAGTTATGGGATCCACGTACTGGAAGATGTTTGACTACTCTCCATGGACACAAGAACACTATAACCAAAACTGTCTTCGAACCAGTTCGAGGTCAATGCTTAGCTACTTCAGCTAGAGATCAAACCGCAAGAGTATTCGATTTGAGAATGATGCGTGATGTATGCTTGCTCAAAGGGCACGACAAAGATATCTCAACCTTGGCATGGCATCCTATTCATCCCTCCCTTCTAAGCACTGGTGGTGCCGATGGATCCCTTTTCCATTATATATTAGACGAGCCAAATAATCCGGCTGGAACAGAACCGTCTATAGCTCCATACGACAGTCCAGACCCCACCACTACTCCAGCTCAGACGATCTACCCAGCTCATAAAATAACTTATGCTCATGAATTT
Source organism: Monilinia fructicola (assembly GCA_008692225.1). Lineage (NCBI taxonomy): Eukaryota > Fungi > Ascomycota > Leotiomycetes > Helotiales > Sclerotiniaceae > Monilinia > Monilinia fructicola. Next base: position 1,481,306 of record VICG01000016.1, read on the forward strand.
GCGATTTGGTCACTTGATTGGCATCCTCTTGGTCATATTTTAGCGTCAGGCTCGAATGATCGGATTACTCGATTCTGGACACGTGCACGTCCTGGTGACACTGATACATTCAAAGACCGTTATCACATTGGTGATTCGGCTGCTGAGGCGCAAGGAACCTATGACCGTCGTGGCGGGCGACGTCAACGTCAAGAAGAGGAAGATCAAGAAGCTGAAGACGAAATGGAAGGCTTGGTTGATCAAAAGATGCCTGCAAAGCTGCCTGGATTCGCCACAGGAATACCCGGCCTACCATTACCTGGCATGGGTGTCATCCCTGGTATGAATCGTGTTCCTCCCCCTCCTCCCCCACCACCTCCTATTCTAGGCGGAGGAAACATCCCACCTCCACCTTTACCGGGAAATTTAGATGCAAATACTCTAGCATTGATGATGAAAGCTGGTTTACCTCCTCCAGGAGCAACTGGAATGCCACCTCCGCCACCAATGCTCCCACCAAATTTTCAACTGCCTCCAGGCTTTGTCGTTCCTCCACCTCCTCCCGGTATGCCGATACCAGGATTGCCAGGGCTAACAGGGCTACCGGGATTGGAAAATGTGGATTCATCGGGTAATGGTGGCGGTGGTAGTGGTAGTGGTGGCATAAGGAAACGAGGACCATTACCCAGCCAGGAAGAAAGTTTACAGGCAATGCAGAGACAGGGGAAATTCAGACCTCCACGACAATGAGTCGGGAGTCAGTGGGAGTGGGTTTCGGATTGTATACCAGAATATAGCATTTTCAGGTGATGTGAAGAATTTGGCGTTTCTTGGGCGGATTGTAATGAAGGTCTATTGAAGATTTTCCAAGTTGTTCTATTCATGTATGTGCACAAGTGAGAACCAATAAGTGGGATTCTGTTAAAAGTTTGAATTTGCTTGATAATCGAAGAGCATTAATGCTATGGTATATAAATTGCAACATGGTGTTTAAAAGGAAACTATAATATCAAGAGTTCAAGCAAACGCCATGTTATGATGCAGCCCCAGTTGAAATCCCCGTCCAGAATGCTGTGTATATGCTGCAAATCCCCGCCCATTACATGCAAAAAGGAGTACCCAGATGTGATGAATCAAGAAGAATGTCTTGGACTTGTCCTCTTTGGTGCTGGAACTTGTTTACCCTCGGCACCTTCCTTTGCAAACGCCTTCTGTCTATCCGAGTAATCCTTGATGATCAAAGAGCAAACCATATCATCACATAATTTCTTCCTCCTCTGCGCTGGTAACTTCGTCATAAATTCCAACCCACTAGCCCTCTCCACCATCTCAACCGGTACCTCAAAATCCGTCAGCGGCTTCTCGTTTGGAATTTTTGCATTTGGCAACACGAATGCACCGACTGCTACTGGACCCGCTGTAGTACCATCCTCTGCGAATATAACCTTGTAGAAATGCGTTGGTACGGCAATATTCGGTGGATTCCCGATAACCTCATAAGTCACCCTCCATTTCCCATCCGCCGGATCCCGTTTCGGTAAATACAAAGGTCCAGTTACAATTCGAACACTGGGATATCTAGTCGTAAGTCTTCGGCAGAAATCCTCAAAATGCGCCCAATAATCGCGATTGAAGCCCTCTCCAACTTGCGGACACATGTTTGTGAGGAAAAAGGTGTCATTCATGGCATCTTGACTCCATTTTGCGTCTGCTGCAGGAACTTGATGGCCACGATCGTAGCCTGATCGGAAATAATCTTTTAATTTACCGCGGAATTTTTCTGGGACCGAGGGGTCTTCGACAAAGTAGGACTGTTTGCGATCGCCATTTTGTATGGCGAGTGATGCGGGAGTTATGTGTTCTGCTACCCAAGAAGGATTTCGAAGTCTTCGATCAAAAGAGGATACTAAAGCATTTCTAGTCGCGAGATCTGCGACTGGACCAGGGAACCCATATTGGAAAAGACCTGCGGGGTCGACTGGAGATATGATATCTTTAGTTATGGATTGACCCGCTGGTATAGGTACTGGCAAATTTGCCGAAGAAGTGGATGATGCTGTGACTGTTGTTGAAGTTGCTGCTGCTTGAATTTTCTTTTCAGATCGTGTGGAATACATGGCGGCGGTGATACCGGCACCTGTGGCTGCAGAAACACCTGCGATGATTGCGAAAGTAGTTTTGGACATGACAATGAGACTCGAGCTCAACGGGAGCTCTTACCGGGTGGTATAGGAAAGATATTTATGGAATTGGAAGTGATCTATGTGAGTCTATGATCACGGTGTTGATGAATGCGCGTGAGCTTTTTTTTTAGAACTAGGTTTCGTCGTGTTGAAGTCAGTTGAACTTTCTTTCCGGGCCTCGGAAAAACCTAGTTAATCCGATATTTTACTACGACGATGATGGTGGTTGAATACAGCATTCGATCATGAAGTTTACGGGAATGCAATTTCTTTTCCTATGTTGTTCTGTAGTACATTATTGCAAATTTTGCAATCGATAAAAGTAGTACTAGGTGGTACGACGAAGCAAAATTGGTCCTGAGCTGCCAAGATAAGAAACTCCATTGTAACCATCTGCTTCAGCCTTAGCTATAGTGGACGAGGACTTTTGTGCCACTCCTATCTCAAGTTTATTTTTATCTAAACATCTGAGCTCATACTCATCAACCCAATTTTTGAAGATAGGCTCCGACCTAATGGTATGATTAGCATTCTCAACGAAGCAGATATGATTAGGAGGCTAAAACAGAAACTTACAGGCCGTAGTGCGGAACTGTAATATCTTTACCGGCCAGTGTGTAAGCAAAAACGCGGTCCGATGGGGAAGGGGAGACCGTGAAGCTGATGAGCTCCTCGCTGCCTGCTGTATATTTGGGTGGGCTGCAGATCAGCAGCCCTGCAGGTCTACTGATCTCGAAGACAAGTCGTGGCAAATTAACTTCGTGGGGAACATCAAGATCGACTACTAGTGTTCTATCATCGATCAAGACCCAGCCCATTTGATGACACAGGTCCCCACAAACAATTGTCATGCCATGACGTTTGGCAACCTCGAGGTCGTTTTTGTTGTACAATGGGTCTTGGAGATAGATTTCGAAGTCATCCTTTGATTTTCCATCGTTTAACTTGACCCAGTTGTCTCGAATTGATAGCAAAGCTGCATGCTGAGCGAAAAGCTTGACTCCTTGTGCCATTGGAGGTTGATTTTTGTGGCCCAATGTATTACCGCCGAACGCAACGATCTTGTCGAACTTTTTGTCCTGGCACAGTTTTTCGGTAAGTTTCTTCAGTTGTTCACAAAGCATTGTCGATCCAAAACGAGCTATGGCTTCTCTAAAAGCCACGTCGAGAGCATCTGCGCTTTGATATGCATTTTCGCGTTCCTGCCAAAATTTCTGGCCTTGCTGGTTATATTCTTCGCTTGACGGATATGCTTCTATCAAGGATCTACAAAGTATAAGTGGAAGAACTAAAAAGGATAGTAGGATCATACTCTGTAGGCATCTTTAAGGCCAAGGTCGGCGAAGTATTGCAAATATTATCTCCCTCCGCCGCCTTTCTACGGGCATCTCTCATATCAACGCTGCAGTTCTTAGCGTCAAGCGTATATGGCAAGAAACTTAATTGACCAAAGAAGTTGGCCCTTCCGACTACCCTCCTATTTCTATCTTTGGTGTTCATGTGTTTGAGTGTATTGTGGTCGATAGGGTTCTGGTCAATGGTGTCGACAGGATCTGGGTTCTTCAAGCCCACTTGGGAGAACAGGGATGTATTCAATGTTGCCATGATGTCTGAATCCCAGGTCAGGCAATGATCATACTTGATGAAAGTACTAAAGGGCACGTACCTTTGGATATCTGAGGTCAAGTAGAACAACGGCAGTTAAATGTTAACAGGAGCAGTATTTCAGGCTAGACTGTTTGATATGAAGTTGAATTTCGAGGGCAGACGGTTTGATACGGAGTTGGAAAATGTTGTTTGAGGAAGAAGAAAGTCCAAAGGAAGAAATTTGAATGTATTTGTGCATCTCTAGAACCCGGTCATGACTGCACAAAGTCCCATTTCGAAGATTTTCGAGTCATCGAAACAGTGTCACTGGTAAATTCACTTCACCAGGACCGTACGTTTTCAAATTGAGTCAAGATTCGGGGAAGCTCACGTGTTCACGCGATTGAAAGTACTGGGCTGAACTCGGATGACTGTCTTGGGATCAGACGTTCACGCGAATTTGATATTAGACTGAACTAATTGAATGATGGTTTTGAGATGAACAAACTGATTGGAGTCAGCTATAGCTTCGAAATGGGAAGGCTAATGATGACGGAAACTACCCCTCAAGTCTCTCGCTTAGAAACCTCGAAACCTCCTAATCTCTGTACTCAGCTGAAACTCTAAATCATTATTATCCCACGATATCAGATGAATCTAGTTGAATGATTTCAAAAGACTCCACTATTCAAAGAAAGAGGTCTGCATGCTGCTGAAGAATACCCGGGTATTCAAGTATCCATTTGAAATAATCGTTTAAGTCATATCGAGTGTTCATACCCTCCAAGGCTAACTTGAACTATGAAGCATCATCCCTCCAAGAGACCGAACGTGGCACTCTTAATTTATGGGTTGAGATTAACTTTGAACATTCGGCTCTGGCAAATCATCCTCCAACCCAGATCTAGAAATCTGCATGATGTTCCATAGATTAGATCCAGATCTTGGGAAACTAATCTGTAACCTAAAGCTAAAGAGTAGAAGCTCATTTGTCAACCGAGAGAAGTGCTATATCCCGAGTCTCCAGTGAAGTACTATTCTTCAAAGTATGTATAGGAATAGGCGCACCATTATGGAATAGATTTATCCCTCGAAGCCATATTCTTGAGCTCTCATCCAAACATTATCAAGGGGGTCTTATCCAATGTCAATAATGTCTCTTTACACTACTCGAGTACCACCTAAAAGACAAACGGGATGAAGCGTATGCCCAGGTATGCCGAGATATCTTTCTTAAGGGATCAGATGAATTCTATAGAAGTGCAAGAATTATATACTACCTAGGTAAACAATAAACTGCCCAGGTGTCGACAAGTAATTCTTGTTTGACCAATGAGCTATATCTAATAATCAAGTCTGTATATACTTGTACATCCATGATGCTTATATAAGCAGACAGGAAGACAAGTTTATGATGACCAATCATAATTAAGATGACGACCTAGTATACTGTATTGATACTATACTGCAATCGTAAGTCACCGCACGTGGGATGATTGCCAAGGGTAGAGAGCGGATACATGCACCCGGTTCCTTTCTTCTCTCTTGCTTCATTGGTAGATTTGCGTTGGAGTGTGTTTGAGAACCTTGATGGTTAAAGTAGCACCTGGACAGCCTTACTAGGTAATTAGTACTGTAGGTAGGTAATTAGTCCGTATTCATGGATGTTCTTTATTTTATTTTATTTTTTCCTTTTCTTTGCTTTGCTTTGCTTTGCTTTTCGTTCTACCAATGAGGTCTTGATCATTATCAAGATCTCCAGGGTAATCGAGGTAGAGAGCATGTCCATGGATTCACGACTCAGCTACTCTGTCTGTACTCTGTGCTACTGTAGGGAATTCCTATCTGGTATCTACCTAGGTGGTATCTAGTATCTAGTATCTAGTATCTAGTACGTACAGTAGATACTGCTAACTCGCCTGAGCATCTTGGGTAATTAATCATTTATAACATGGAGTGAATATTTATAGATAGAATTAAAGGAATATATAATACCTGTCCATGGATACGGCCCAGGTGTATAATACACACGCTTAGCTAGTTTATATGATATTCATTATATATTATTTATTATCCTCACATCCACCTGGGCATCCATGGATACTCATACATTACAACAACAACAACAACAACAACAACGTATTTGTTACCTCGACAATCAATCATTATAATTGCAAAACCCTTGTGAATATTATATATACAATTATATACACACATATATATCATTCATCTCCATCTTTGTTGTTTTGTTTTGTTTTGTTTTATCTTGCTTTGCTTTGCTTTACTTTGCCTTATTTGATTCCTTTTTTCATTCACCAAGCCTGATCTATCATTCTTTCTTTCCCTCAACCTTCAATCCAAGTGTTTATCACTCGAGCTGCTACACCCTTTCATCTACATCCATCCTACATCGGTCACACCATACCTACGATAACCTACGATAATCTACAATAACCTACAGTACCTTCTTCTACAGTCGGCCTTGATCTTGTTAGATCTTGTGCTGGGAATAACCCGCCTCAGCTTGTTTCATCTTGTGCGACCTTGTATCCCATACATTCACAAGTTGTATATCAACCCTACAAAGAGAACATCTGAAGCAGGAGATATCATACCAAGCTGGTAGCACGGAAAGTATGGGGGGAGACGCTTTGGATAATGATACTAGAGGATGGATTATGAGTATGGTCAGTGGAGTAGGTGAGTATTATACTTGATGATCCAAAGACCAACATCATGCTTGGCTCAAGTCTAACAGCACATGTTCAGCATGCGTCATTGGTAGTTGCATAATCTGCATCGATCTATTGATTAGATGTATTTCCAGCAAGAAGAATTTCAGAATTCAGGATAGCAATTCCTTTCTCGCTGCATCTTTGAGCTTAAGTTTTTGGTGTAATGGTAAGTGTTGATCCTTTCACAACTCAGTTTGATCTTTCGTCACTTTGTTCATTCCGCTTTTCGTCATTCTATATGATCATTGACTCATGCCATGTCCATTCATTAGATATTCTCTTCATTATATAGTATGCTCCCATCCTCGAAGAAATATCTCATTCAAGGTGGTTATACGGCACATGCCGCTGCATGGATTCTTTTGGGTTGTTTTGCTGCAGGATTTATTGGTATACAAATTGTTTCGAGGTTCATGCACCAATTTATTCCATCACATGTCTCACACTGTGATCATTCTCATGATTCCGAACAAGATCACGGTCATAATCACCTGGATGGCTTTGATGGACACCATGAGCATGGTCGACCACACTCGAAATCAAGTTCCCAAGTAGGGTCTCACACATCCCACCAACTGAACAATACGATTTCAGAATCTACACCACTGCTCATGCCAAACATCTCAGATAATGGAAAAACCATCCAAGGGCCTGCCCACCACTCAATAAGGATTCTCAACCAAGTCACCGCCACCAATCTGAAGGTAATACTGTTAGTAGACGACCGTCTCTGTTACAAGTTCAGGATAGAGTCATGTCTTTTGTAAAGGATAGAAAAGCCAACTGTGATGAGAGTGGACCGTGTTTTTGGGTTTTCTGACCTCTGTGGAAGAGAATGTCTCAGAACCCCTATGAATACAAGACCTCCTTATTCAGTCCGAACCCCAACAGGTACCTTATCAACTAGATCTCATCCTTTTACATTACCAGAAGAGTATGAAGATGACACTTTGGATGCTTTAGCAAGGTCAAACCAAGCTCCTTCCGAGACAGAAATGGCTAGTTGTATCGATTCCGACGTTGAAGCTCAACAACATCATCATCACGTTCCCGAAAATGCTTTTTTGGATATTGGTCTTCAAACAAGTATAGCCATTGGATTGCACAAGTTACCAGAAGGTTTCATTACATTTGCTACCAACCATGCAAATCCTGAACTTGGAGTGTCTGTATTCCTGGCTTTACTTGTTCACAACATTACCGAAGGATTTGCCATGGCTCTACCATTATATCTAGCACTTGGTAGTCGTCCTCGAGCTATCTTTTGGAGTTCACTCTTTGGTGGCGTCTCACAGCCAGCAGGCGCAGCAATTGCAGCTGCATGGTTTTCCATTGCTGGAAGAGAAGGTCACGCACCCAATATTGTGGTTTATGGATGTATGTTTGGTATCACAGGAGGTATCATGGCAAGTGTCGCATTGCACCTTTTTGCTGAGTGCGTCGGCATGAATCATAATAGGAATTTGTGTATCTCATTTGCATTTATCGGTATGGCGTTAATGGGTATGAGCAATGCTCTTACATCTCAATGAGGGACCGAGGGAATGAGGGAACGAAAGTTGATACGCGTTACGAATAGACGAATGGGCGTTTTATAGGATATCAGCATACCATGGGAATATTTTTGATGGGCATTTTGGTGGATTCTTGGTGTGTTTTGGGTGTGCTCTGATGGGTGGTGGAGAATTTTGAACTAGAGGTCCTCACTTTCATGGTGGCTTGGCTATTCATAAACTTGAATGTATTTTTATCTCCGACCTGAATGTTTAAATTCATCACTAGTGCGAGTTGAAAAAGAAAACTTAACCTTGCTTGAAATGATGGCACTCCAACCGAGTCGCAGCAAAGTGAAGCTGAATGTTATCATTCTTGGCTACTTCCCACCTGACTACCTCTGCGGAATTTATGCCGGACGAATACCTAGGATATATATGTGGTCAAGAGAAAGCCATTCTCAAAACCTCAGGAGATGGATAATAGACAGATACCAATTAACAACAACAACAACAATGAGAATGAATATATAGATACAATACATCAATACAATCAATACATCAATACATCAATACATCATCAAATACATCAATACATCAATACATCAATACATCAATACATCAATACATCAATACATCAATACATCAATACATCAATACATCAATACATCAATACATCAATACATCAATACATCAGTCATGTATGAATTCATTCACCATATCGACACTTCCCTTCAAGTACGTATCATATGTATAGAGGTAGGTAGCCTATAGCTCCATAGTCTTGATAGATAGATAGATAGATAGATAGATAGATAGATAGATAGATAGATAGACTTATACCGCTGGGTATGAGAAGATATTGTACAATTGAATGTCAATTCCATCCATCCCCTGATCATCTATCTCGCTTAGAGTGCTTGCCTGACTTTATCGTGGTATGTATTTGGATGTCAGGCTCGGCTATTATGTATATAGCTAGGTGGGTAGCTAGGTATTTATTTCATTGCGTTCTTTCGTTACTTTCATTCTGTTCTATGAATTTCATCAGATTTCACATGTGGATATTGATTGATTGATTGATTGATTTTCAGTTTTTCCTTAATATACCTACCTAACTTACCTACCTACGACTACACTATTGTTTCTCTTTCTCGGCTCGTTCCTCAAAGTTCCCCAATACCCATGCATGCATGCATCCATCCATCATATAAGAATGCAAAAAAAGATTCGTTTCCTCCTTTGGTCCATGTGAATCTCGGGTTTCTTTCGCATTTCTCCGTTCATTCATCTACTTTGCTATGTCCATTTTCACGCTCGGTCTCCTTTTTGCTTCAATATGCAAATCTCGTTAGATTTTGGATACTCAAGTCCTAGCCCTGCTACCTCCTCCTCATCGCTTAAAATCTATGGCTTCTCTTCTGCTGAGTCCTCCACGCCGTGTAGCCGACATATCCACCTCCGAGCACAGCCAATCCCAAGAAGACCTTGACGAAGAACCAAGTCCAGCTTCCTTCCGACTTCTGCTTCCTGTCCGGACCCTTTGGAGTTCTGCCCGTGCTAATCCCGGGTTTCTGTTGCGCGTCCTTGTCTTTGTTTTTGTGTGTGTTGGTATCATAGAGATTGTTCGTGTTGATGCTGATGATATCGTGGTTATCGCTCAATTCTCCCGTCTCGGCGGAAAATCCCAAGTAAGCTACGGCGGGGATGGTGGGGGGTTCAAAGGTCTCGAAACAGAGTTCCCATTGATCTTCTTTCTTGTACTGGAGTTCGAGTTTGAGAGATTTGTCTTGGAAGTAGGTAAGTTTGGCCTTGGTTGGAATGTTTGCGTTGCGGAGACCTCGTGCGGAACAGCCCATGTATTCTTGATCTTTGCCATCGTTGTTCTTATCATAGTGGGTGTTTCCATCTCCGACCATGGCCATGACGTAGGGGAAGACGGTACCGGGGCGATTATTCTTATAAGTGTCGAAAAAGATACCGAGACCTTCAAACTTGTCGACGGAACCAAAGACATCACCTTGAATACCCCTTTGTTTTTGTGAGCCACAATGCGAACCCATCACCGTGGAGGTTACCCTGGCCGTGGATCTTGAATTCAACTTCGATCTGTAGAAAATTGCGGTCAGATTGGATTGGTGCAAGAGGTAAGTGGGTTTGCATACCTCCCAATTTGTGGCTGTCAGTGGAATTCGTGAGAAGAGCCATCCTGAAGAGGATGGATGATCATATGTCAATCGTATATACCTATCCGCCTCATATTAGTCCAGCTATTCCAATCCACCTAAACTGGACTTGATGCGCATCCATACCTATCCGCTCTTATAATCGTGTTTCCCCCAAAATCAAACCATCTACTTTGCATATCCGAATCCAAATATGGCTGTCCCAGTTCCCAATCAGTAAAATTCCAAGAACCAATCTTTCGCGCCTCATCCAATTACTGACCTGGTTCAGCGAATGCGTTCGAAGCTATTCCCACAAGTCAGCTAACTATCCTCTCGTCACTGTTCAAGCTGTCGAGCAAAACAAACCGGTATACTTCTAATCCCATCCTCGCTCAATTTGGTAGAGTCTGTCGATGCCATCACACATGATGCCAGCCATAATGCCGACAGTGATTTGGGAAAACCACATTGTTCTTATCAAATCTGTCCCTATCCGCAATATTCTTCAACCACGATCTGTACCTCACCACAACTCGATATTCGAAGATCTATGGGAAGACCCGAGGAAGGATGTGGGCTAAGGAAGGACAAAAGAGTAAAGTAAATAGAGAAAAGAAAGTTCCCTAGAGAAAGTAGAATCAGATGTCAGAGGGAGAGAGAGAGAGTAAGAAACAGCTATAATTATAACCTAAGTTGCTCTCTCTAGTGCCCAGGTGGTCGTTAGGATTAATTGTTTAGCTGGCCTTAAGGTTTCCTGAATCTTGTGAGAACATTCGGTGCCGGGGGGGTGGATGAATTCTAAATTAAGCTAAGATCCCTGTAACTCTTTCCCTTCTTGGGCCTTTTTATGGTGTTTATAGTGTTTATAGTGTTTTAATGTTTTTAAGGGGGGAGATTAAGACGCCTAAGACGCCTAAGACGCTGGAGACGCTGGAGCTGGAGACGCTGAAGATTAGTGCTTGTAGTACTTCTAGTGGATATCCAAAGGCCTGTAATTCTTTGCAACCAGGGGGTGAAGATGAAACAATATAGAGTACAGTATACTTGGTGTTGTTTTGGGTTTATGCCAGGGTAAAAAATCTATAAAATAATTCAACTTTTAAATTCTTTTTTATATATTATAAAACTTTGATTTTTAAGAATTTAAATATATTACACATTTATTTTTTAATTTAATAATACTATAAAGCATTTTTATAATTTTTGATAAATTTATTAATTTATATATAATTTTTTAAGATAAATTCCGTTCTCAATTAATTATTATCCCGGCATAGACCTAAAACAATACTAAGTAGAGTATTTATTTACTTAATATTATTTAGATCTATACTATTATTAGAATAAAAAATCTATAAAATAGTCTCTATAGATATCTATAGATTTTTTAAGTTCTTTTTTTATAAAATTTAATTTATAAAGATTTAAATATACTAATCGTTTTTTTAATATCTTAATAATTTAACGCATGATTTATAATTTTTAGTTAATTTGTTGATTTATTATAATTTTTTAAAATAGATTCCGTTTTTGGTTAATTTTTACCCCATCATCGGCCCAAAACAACACCAAGTATCCATGAATCTATATTACAGTAAGTAAGGACGGGTATCTCCAGCTATGGTAGGTACAGTAGAAAGTACCGAGTAGTACAATCCATGGATACTACTCGTACTGTTACTACTTACTATTCTACTTCTACTTGCCTAAGGCCGAAGGTGGCATGAATTTAGCATCGTCATTTTCGAGGTTGCTTGAAAAATTATGATGATTGTAACTGAATGATCAATTTATAAGTCAACAACTAAAAAAATTGAAGCTCTTAATTAATATACAACCACAATTCAGGATTTAATTACTTTAAATCTTCATCTTCATTCATATATTCATACATCCATTCATTCATTCATCCATCCTCAATTCAATCATGGATTCCCTCAATAATGCCTTCGCCTCTTCAGATCCAAAAGCTGCTCTTATGAATCAAGTCCGTCAAGAAGCCGCCATGACCAATGCCAGACAATTAATCGAGGTAAAAAAAAAGAAACAAGAGAAAACCAAACACCAACTTCCCGAGATCCATCTCCCATCCCTCTCTACTCCCTCTTCGTTGACCCCTCCCCGATGCCCACATTCCTTCCCCATCCCTCTCCGCTGCCCACCCACTAACCCCCTCCCAGAAAGTAAACGAACACTGCTTCGAGAAATGCGTCCCCAAACCCGGCACCTCGCTCAGCAGCGGTGAAACAACCTGCTTCACACAATGCATGGAGAAATACATGCAAGCATGGAACACCGTTTCCAAACAATACATCGCGAGGTTGCAGAGAGAGTCGACGAGCGGGGGTGCTGCGGGCGGTATGTTTTAGATGTGGGGAGAGGTGAGATGGGGATTGAGATGATGAAGGGAGGTTATGGGAGGAGGGCGAGAGAGGGCATAGATACATTGGGTGATTGGCCGTCGGGGTTGACGGCGAGTGGCGTGATGGCGATGATGGGGTGAAGGAAGAGATATACCTGATGATGACAACGAGGCGTGGAATTGTGCTCTCTGAGATGAGATGAGATGATGGGAGGAGTGTATTATACTCTTGTACACTATGGATGGGCCATGGCGCCTCTATGATTGGACTGCACCAAAAAAGATGTTACAGATATCACCACTATGAATGAAATGCAAAAATTTATGAATTTGGGATATATGTTACAATTTTAATTTTGTATATTCTGTTTGGCATTCGGCAGATGCAGATGCAGAGGCTTCAGAATCAGCTGCAGCTGCTCCCGAGGAGTTTGGATGCGACTTGATAGACATGGAGCATTGTTCCTTTCGGAATCATATGTACACAATACACATTGCTTCTATTTAGATCGCATGATCTCTTTGATATAGTTCGAGCCGAGATTCCTGGAGCGACCTTTCCCTGAATCCCTCCTAAGTTGTAAGGCATGTAGACCTGTGGTTATGATGAGAGTCTTGACGGTTTCAATCAAGTTCCAAAAGCAGTAGCTACAACTAAAATATGAGGGTTAATGCTCCTGACGAAGCTTGTGCAAATGAATTCCTCATTCCCCTCTCTTCTTTGCTTCTTCTGCCTCTCTCTTTCTGGCCAGGTATCTCTCCTTGGCACTCATAATATCACCTTCAGTCTTCCTACTCTTAGAAGCTCTCTCCACTTTCTTTCTCTCTTCTTCCTCTTCTTCTAAAGCTCGTTTAGTAGCTTGTTCCAATTGTGCCTCCATCATTCGTGATTGTCGTTCGCGCATAGCTTGCTTTCCACCTCCAGCTCCTACAAATGCATTACCTCTGCCACGATCAAAAGCTGTGCTTTCACTTCTTGATGGGTTGACATTGGACGTCGCTCTTGCTTTCGGTATTACATTCAAACCACCCTTGAGTAATTCTCTCTTATCGACAACTTGGCCTTCATCATTGATTGCGATAGTCCCTGCACCTTTCTCATTGATTTCTCGGGCTATATCTGCGTCTGTTTTGATCTTCTCCTCTCCTGTCGTATCATCTTGAGGTCCTTGTTTAATCCTTTCCTCAGCAGCCTTGACTACTTCAGCATGTTTCTGTTCACCTCTTTCGAGCATATTTTTGTAAAAATTGGTCATCCCTGTGCCTTTATTCTTTCTTTGCTCTTCCTCCTCTCTCAATCGTTCTTCCTCCTCTAATCGGCGATTCTCTTCTTGTTGTTTCTTATATGCAGATGTCACAAATTTCTCCTTGTCCGCATATTCATCTCCTTCGGCTTCCCTTTCCCTAGCAAGTTTCTTCTCCTCTGCAATCGTCGAATCACGCTTCCGTACCGCAGCTGCAGCAATGAGATTGCTCATGTATTTCGGCTTTCTTTCTTCTTCTTCGGTGACGATTTTCTTCTTTGGCTTCAATGAATCATAAACTGCATCATAATCGTAAATATTCTCATCAAGCTCCTCTGCGGTTTCTACGTGTTTTCTCGATGTGAGCGCGAACTAGAGAGATCACCATACATGCTTATAGGCGCTTTATTCAATGGATTTAATCTTGGTTGAGATCCAATCGATGTTTGGGGTCCTTTTTGCTGTATAGGTTTTGTGACATTTTGTTTGGATGGTATTTCTCCAAGTTCACCAATCTCCTCTATTCCACCTTCCCCAGGCTTTGTATCTTCATCTGAATCATCATCTCCACCAAATATTGGTTTCCGTTTCGTGGGAGGTTGTTTCGCACCGTTTGGCTTCTTTGTAAGGTTGAGGCCGTAGGACAATCCCTTGCCGGACATTATGCTTATTGGATCTTCGAATTGTGGATGGACCGAACCTTTTGTCGCAATTCATGTAAACAATAGCCCAAAAAATACTCCCTGAATCACTCAAGTCTTTTCTTTTTGAATTGAATTGAGTAGAACAATATCTTGAAGATCGCGGAACCTTCTTCTTCCAAGATATGTCATAAAATTAAAGATTTTCCAAGGCCGAAGGGTGAATCCTCAGCTCAGATGTATAAAGAAAGGTTTATGTTGCTTGCTGAGCATCAATGAAGTTGGGTGTAATAATTCAATGGGCAGCAATCACGCTAGTGACCCGCTCCGTGCAATCAATCGATAAGAAATTTAGTTTCATTGATCGATCATCCCATCATCATAATAAGTACCTAGCAGAATCGCATTCTTGCACAAGTCCATCCATGTTTCTCTCACACTACTCCGTACATCACCATATACTCTTATTGAAATGTGTAATGTTTTTTCTTTAGGAAATTCACTCTTCGACAATTGATTTGATAGGTGCAATAGTTAGTATTCTCTCACTTTCCGACTTTCTGATCAATGCGACAAACAGATAGGTTGGATATAAAGGGAACAAGTCATATTACAGTCTTTCTAGACGCCCGGAAGGAATATTGAAGAGAGCGGTTGAGGAGAATATTTCGCGGAAACCCAATCTGAGCCAGGTTGTTTCGATAAATTTATAGATATGACATCGCACCCAACGAGATTTCGATTTAAATCAAAGAGGAAACACGATGAGGATGAAAACGAACGACCTTCGGGGAGTCGTAGTGATGAAAAACGTCACCGTCATCACCACCGTTCAAAAACGAAGCAGAGGATCTCCTGCGGCCAAAGATGATCCCTCCCTCTACGATGATACACACCTACCAAATACTTCGTCAAATCAATACCTAGATCCAGATGCTGCATTTAGAGAGAGCTTATTTGATGCGATGGCCGATGATGAAGCTGCACAATATTGGGAAGGAGTTTATGGGCAACCAATTCATACATACCCCGACGTCAAGCAAGGTCCAACAGGTGAACTGGAACAAATGACTGACGAGGAATATACCGCATATGTCAGGGGGAAAATGTATGAGAAGACGCATCAACATTTGATAGAGGAAAAGGCACGGCGCGAAGCAGCTAAGAAGGAAAGGGAAAGATTGGCCCAGGAAGGTAGGAAAGAGGAGAGGGAAGCTGAAAGATTTCGAAGACAAGTCGAGGAAAGTTTAAAGAGGGGCCAAGAGAGAAGGTCCAGGAAGGTTTGGGCGACGAAATGGAACAACTACATCAAGGGGTGGGAAGACCTTGCGAAGAATTCCTCCAAAGTTTCAGTTGCAGCTATACCCTGGCCAGTCGAAAGTGGCAACCGAAAAGACATCACATTTGAAGAGATCAGACGATTTTTCTTATCTGCGCCCACTTCCGGACAACCTACGGAATCTCGACTTACGGCCACATTGAAGGTAGAGCGAGTTAGGTGGCATCCCGATAAGATTCAACAAAAATTGGGAGGACAAGATATCGATGAAGGCATCATGCAAGCTGTAACTGCCGTTTTTTCAGATGGTGGATAGAATGTGGTCGGAAAGCAGGAACGGAGATTGATGAATGATAATGAACGATGATGAAAGATGAAAGATGAGATGAGGAATATTAATGGGAGATGTTGACTCGGGAAAAGCATACTCGAGCAACAGCATATGGCGTTTTGCAAGAACATGAGGGGTAGGGGGGGTAAGTCAAGGGATATCACATTACAGTGCAGGGACTAGCAGTAAGTATCCTTACGAGCCAGGGAAGAATTGAAGGAAAGAATTGAGATGGAAGTCAAATCATTTCTTATAATCGAGAGGAAATGCATATAATATGTTAGATAAAGGAATTAGATATGAGAGTGGTACTGATAGTGATATTGATATTGATATTAACACTTCTTACAAAAATACTAGGTACCTAGTAGGAAGGTAGGTAGGTAGACAGGTACATTGAATATTAAATAATAGATAGATAATATACTCGAGTAATAAGCCATGAACTGGCCAAGCTGGAGGCTGAATAGATACTATACCTACCTAGTAAGTCGCTTATCCTACTTTTCGTCACCCCCTCATTTGACCAGCATTTCATATTAAAGACGGCTATTTTAACGTATTTATAATTCTACGAAAAATGAATATATATTTTCTAAATTGTAATTAAAATTTTTATATATAATTATTCATAGATTTTGAGAATCTTAAATTCTTGTGATTTTTTTATAAAAGAGTAATAAAAGATTATAAAAAATTAAAATTCTAATTTTCGATTTGTATATAAATTCTATACAAAATGAAAATCTTTAAAAATAGCTAGAAATAATTTAAAAAAAATTAAAGAATTTTAAAGTTAATTTAAATTAAATTTATTATTTAAATGATATATTATTATTTATAATAAATATTTAATATAAAATCTTAAATTCTAATAATAAAATTTTAAAATAAAAAAATTTTAATTTTGATTTATTAAATAATTTTAAATTATTATATATATTTTAAATAGCTTATTTACTATATATTGATAGATAGATTTAATAAAAATTAATAGATTATTTTTAATTATTTTTATTTAAAAATTATAAATGTTTTTTTTGAAGTTTTAATTTTATATATAATTTCTATACAATATTACGATTATATACTAAAGCGAGTTAATAAAGGTTAATTAATTAGAATAAGAAAGCTAAAAAAAGAAAAGATCTTTAAAGGACTTAAAGATCTCTTTTATATATAGTATCGCTTAGCGTAATGGGATTTCACGTGTATAAGGCACGTGATATTCGTTATATATAAATCTAAAATTGAAAATCTTAATTTTTTATAATCTTTTATTACTCTTTATAAAAGAATTATAAAAATTTAAGATTTTTAAAATCTATTAATAATTATATATAAAAGCTTTAATTAGAATTTAAAATATATATATTTATTTTTTATAGAATTATAAATATACTAAAATAGTCGTTTTTAAATATAAAATACTAGTTAAATAAAGGGGATGGCGAAAAGTAGAATAGACGACTTATTTAAATTATATAAATAAGATCTAATCTAATTAAGAGATCTTTTATATGATTATTATAAGATATTTAATTAATTTTTATTTTCATTTTTATAGTTTATATAATAAATATAATCTATAAATATAATGTTTCTATTAAAACGATATTAAACTAATTTAATACTTTTTAAATTAATATATATAAAAATAGAATAATATATTTTATATAAATATAAATAATATACTATAATATAATAATATAATATAATATATTATATATAAATAATATAATATATATATCTATATAAATATTATAATATATAATAATTTTAAAATATTAAAGTATATATTCATTTATTAATTATTTAATTAGCTTCTCTTTTTATTATATTAAATTAATTTAATAAAAATAAATCTAAGGATTTAATAATTGCTTCTATTAAATTCGTTTTAATAATAAAATTATTATTATTATTATTATTATTATTATTATTATTATTATTATTATTATTATTATTATAAATTCCCTTATTTAAAACTTTTAATAGTTTTTTAAATATCTTTATTATTCCTTTATATTATATTTATTATATTTAATATTATTTAAATCTATATTAGAATAAAGATTTATAAATTAATATACTTTTTAAATTCTTTTTTATATATTATTAAATTCTAATTTTTAAGAATTCAAAATAATAAATATTTGCTTTTTAATTTAATAATACTATATAATATTATTTATAATTCTTAATTGATTTATTACAATTATTTAAAATATATTCTATTCAAAATTAATTTTTATCCTAGTATAAATCTAAAATAATACTAAGTACTACTAGCGATTTAAATAGGTACTAGATAAATAAATAATTAGAGGTCTAAGGTAAGTAGAACTTTATTTATTCTTCTTTAGATTAAAATTAAAGAACTATAAATAGTATAAGGTTCTCTAGCTAGTATTATACTTATTTATATATAGAGTACCTAGGTATTTATTTATATCACCTAGGCAAGTATATTTATTCCTTTTATAGTAATCTAATACTTATTACGATTATATACTAAAGCGAGTTAATAACGGTTAATTAACTAGAATAAGAAAGCTAAAAAGGAAAAAGATTTCTAAAGAACCTAGAGATCTCTTATATATATAGTATCGCTTAGCGTGATAAGATATCACGTGTCTTAGGCACGTGATATTCATTACATATCTCACTTAGAGAGTATATATATTTAAAATTTTTATTCGAATTTATAGATTTTATAATACTTTTATTATTATATATAATAAAAAATTATTATACATTTTCTCTTTATTTTAAAAAGCTTTTATAAATCTAATAATAATAAATAAAACTAAATCAAAATTAATATATTATATATAGAATTAAATAATTTATTTAATATAACTTTTTATTTCTTTATAATTATAATTCAATTCGATTTATTAAAGGTTAAAATATAGATAATAGAAAATAATATATTTATTAAACTTTCTTTTATATATTATAAAACTTTAATTTTTAAATTTTTAAATAAATTAAATATTGGTCTTTTAAATCTTTAAATTTTTAATTTTTCAAAGTTTTAATTAAGAGATTTAATAGATTTATTAATTTACTATAAACTTTTAAAGACGAGCTTTAAGTACGGCCGCTCGGGCCAGCCAATAATATAACTCGCCTAAGGCTCGATATCATATAGCAACGGCCTTTTACAACCTCCCTCGCAGCTTGTTCTGCGGAGCTTATATAATCAAGCTCCTTTTATATTATAATTATACGCCTTTATATTTTATACTTTTAAATTTTTAAAAAATAAATAATTATAAATTAATTTATTATTAAAATAATTTAAAATTATATATAATAATAAATTTATATAAATAAATTATAATAATATTTTTTTTTTAAAAAAAATATTATATATTATTAAATTTAATAATAATTAAATAGAATAAAATATATAAGATTTAGAAAATTATATTTTATTCTTTAATATTTTATTATTTATAGTTTAATATTTTTATTTTTTTTTTTAAAAATATTATACTTTAATTTTTATATTAAATTTCAAAAATCAAAAAAATAAAAAAGAATTTAAAAAAAAAATAAAATAATAAAAAAAGTATTATATTAGAATAATATTAATAAATATAAATTTTAATAAAATAAATATATATAAAATAATATAAAAATAGATTTAAATTAAAAAAACTTATTTTAAATTAAGTTTAATTAATTATTTAAAATTTAAAATCAATAATTAAAAAAATAAAAAAATAAAATAAAATTAAAAAATATAATTATATATTTTATTATATAAGAATAATATATTTTAATTAATATTATATAATTTATTATATATAAATTTTATAGTTTAAATTTTATAATTTAAATTTCAATTATTCTTATATAATAAAATATATAATTATATTTTTAAATTTTAAAATTTAAAATTTAAATTTCTTATAATAATTAATATATAAAAAAATAATTAATATATAAAAGATAATAATATTTTTAAAGAATAAATCCTTTAAATTTAATATTATATTTAATATAATTTTTAAATCTTTAAAAATTTAAGTTTTTTTAATTATTAAGCGAATTATATTATTAGTTAATTTAAATGATTATATTTAAAACTCATTTTATAAAGCTTATAAATAATTTTTTTTTTCTAATAATTAAAGATTTAATAAACTTAAAAATTATATATTTAAAAAGTATATAGTTTATAGAATATAATTATTTACTTAATATTATTTTATATATTATTTTAATTTATAATACTATTATAATATAAATATATATTTTTATTTAAGTTTCTATATTTCTATATAAATATTATATAATTTTTTTAAATTAATTAATTTTTAATTAATAAAACGTTTTAGAAATATAAATTTATAAATATTAAATAAGCTTTAAGTATAGCTATTTAAACCGGCTAATAATATAACTTACTTAAAGCTTGATATTATATAATAATAGCTTTTTTAATCTTCTTTGTAACTCGTTTTGCGAAGCTTATATATAATATTTATTTTTTAATAATTTGAAATCTAATAAACTTAAAAATTATATATTTGAAAAGCATATAATTTAAAGAATATAATTATTTTTTTTAATATTATTTTATTTATTGTTTTAATTTATAATATTAATATAATATAATTATATACTTTTATTAAAATTTCTATATTCCTATATAAACGTTATGTAGTTTTTTTAGACCAATCAGCTTCTAGTTAATGAGACGTTTTAGAATATGTAACTTATAGATAGATTTAATATAAATTTTGTTTTAGATTGATTTTTAGCCCGGCATTAACCCAAAACAACGCCAAGTAAATATCTAAATACCTAAATACCTAAATACCTTAATACCTAAATACCTAAATACCTAAATACCTAAATACCTCAAATACCTCAATACCTAAATACCTAAATACCTAAATACCTAAATACCTAAATACCTAAATACCTAAATACCTAAATACCTAAATACCTATATACTCAACTTAATATTTAACTCATAAAGAGAGACAAGAAAGAGGGTAAAAGCATCCCGAGGTCATTATCACATCATTCTTACCTAGGTACGGTACTTAATAAGCTCGTTCACAACGCTAAGCCCCTCCTATGTCGATACCAAGCAGAGATCATTCGGTAGTTGGAACCTTGAACCTTTCGTTGATCAGCTGGGCATCCATTGATCAAATCAATCGTTCATTCATCTTGACGAAGGGAGCAAAGCACTGTACAAAGTATGTAATACCTACCTAGTACAGTAGCATGTATCATCATCATTGATCGATCATTTAATGAACGTTAAACCCCACCCAGATTGGCTTGATGTAGGGAGCTGGAGGTGGGTAAGATTTACCTAGTACTTTGGTGGTATGAAGAGGAGAGAAGAGGAGAGGAAAGGACAGGAGAGGAGAGGACAGGAGAGGAGGGAGATATTGTGCTTAGGCTGTGGCGGTTGGTAGTGAGTAGTTAGTAAGTTAGTAGTCAGCAGTAATCGATGGCGAAAGAGGAAAAGGCTTTACCGAGTATAGAGGAGAGATATTGAAAGGATTGTGCTAAAAGATAAATTATAGATAGATGATTATTCACCAATTCCTGAGTGTTGAGTCCTTAGGACCTAGTATCTAGTATTTGGTATCTACTTGCAAGAATGGCTAGATTACCGAATACAAAGTATAGAATCACTCACTCACTCACTCAACTTACTCCGTATTCGTACTTACGACTATGCTCCGTATAGACCACTCGAGTCCTAATGAATCCATCATCGATCCTTTTCCCCCATTGATATTGGATTATCATCATCATTGGGTACATACTCGGGTAGTCTGTCTATACCTAGGCACCCACCTAATCAATACACCCTTTTGCTTGTGTCTTTCATTTCCACGCCTTCTACACACCACCTCATCGATCTAAGCTCACGTACCCATTTCATATACTTGGTATTATTCTTACTGCTTGAGTACGACTTGTACCTACTAGGTAGGTATTGACGATCTACTTGTTACTACTTGGGTAACCTTGGAAGTATCAAGTGTCCTTTGCATATACATACCGCATACATACCTTAGACCTACTTCATCACTCATCGACCTACTAGGTAGTACTTGATTACCTAGCACCTATCTACTTCGCAGTCTTACCTGCAATCTATCTACCTACATAACTCCGTACATGACTCTGTATATGACTCTGTATATGACTCCGTACATAACTACATAGTACCTACCTACTCATCTACCTACCTACCTAGTACCTATCTACCTACGTACCTACCTACGTACCTACCTACCTACCTACTTACTTACATACCAACCTACCTACATACCCATATACCTACATAGTACATAGTACATACCTCCAGGGCTACCTAAGTACTTCTTCAGTCTAACTAGCAAAAGCTACCCCAACCAACACATCCAACACAGCACCACCCCACCGCCCACCGCCCACCACCCATCACCCATCACCCACACCACCACATTATACACCCATACAAGTCACAACATCACACAACTCAACTCAATCCATTGGATGGTTCCCTAGTAGTTCTTCTAATAAATAGTCTTCCAATTGGGATGAGATGGGATGGACAATACAAACTACAATCAACCCGCCAACATCAATCAACTCAGCCACCCGCTCATCCATCCATCCATCCATCCATCCATCCACCAATCCACCACCAACCCACCTACCATCAACCCACCAACAGCAAGTACTCCATCTCTATCTCCTTGAACACCTAAACCAAAAATTAATTCAACCCCAAATCAATAAAAGAAACATTACTTACTTCTTCTTAAACTTCATGTATCAACAACTTCAACTATCGTGAATATCTTCTTCAATTGATTCGTTCGGTACTATTTATATATCTTATTAATACCTACCTACCTACCTACCTACCTACCTACCTACCAAACTCCCCATTATCCCTATCCTAAAACGACTCTTCCTTAATTCACCGGGGCACTCGAATCTTTATATCATATCATTGTCATTATTCCTTCTGTCATTCAATCAACTACTGGTCTTTGTCGCAGATAGACAACAAAGTATCTAGATACAGTTCATCCTAATCATATTCCTATCATCCCTACCCATCCTCTCTTCTTTACCTTTCTGCTTTGCCTTCCTGCCTTGCCCTTCCTTCCCTACCACGATCCGCATCCTACAAAGTTCACTATCATCCGCTATTATTACTCTCAACCTCACAGCTTCTCCTTTTCCTATCAAAGTCCCACCAGGAACTCAAACTTGAGAGAATTGAGAGAGAGAGACGGAGACAGAGACAGAGACAGAGAGATAGAAGAAAGAAAGAGAGAAAGAAAGAAAGAAAGGAAGAAAGAAAGAAAGAAACCAGAAAATCGTGGTTAATTTATAACATATCTTTACTTTTCGAGTAAATCAATAAGATACAAACTCATCTATCTGTCTTCCCAATAAATCCTCTTCCTCTTCACATTCTTGACATTGTCTGGTTTGGGACTATTTGGCTCACTTTCTACCTCACCTACTACTTACACTTACTACTTACTACCCACCTCTTTCTCTTCGACCCTTCCTTACCTCAAGGTTTACCTTACCTTACCTTACCTTGCCTTGCCTTGCCTCACCTTACCTTACATATCCTTACATATCCTCCTGCATTCAACCTACACTCCCGGTCCTGCTTTTGCTGACTGTCGATCCATCGCACTCGACAACCAGCACCCTACCATTTTCAGTTCTATGCCGACACTCGGATTTTTAAAGAAGAAACGGACGAAGGAGTCTCCGGGGATAACCTCTCCAACATCTAGTCAAGCCACAAGTCCGATAACCCCCACATCATCGAGAGGCTTTGATAATTCAATAGCTTCGATCTCTAGTCAATCTACCTTGCCTCAATCTCACGAGAACGAAGTCCTTCAAACTACAACTTCTCGAACGTCTCGAACTTCTCGAACTTCAGATCAGCCTACTGCTGTGGGCAAAAAAGCCTCAATGACACAAGGCGTAACGCAACAGCAGCAATCTGCGCAGATACATTCGGATCAGCAACCTCACCAGCATAAACAAAATTCCCCAAGTATTAGCAACTTGATTCACCCACCGCAGAATGATGGCGCGAGTCAGTCATATCCAACCCCACCAGCATCCTCGCAGACGTCACTTCATCCTGTAACTGCCAATACCAGTACAATTCCAATGGATTCTACCCAGCGGCATTCGCAACAGCAGGTACAACAGCAACCACAGATTAGACAAACCAAGGGCAAATATTCCTTGACCGATTTTGATATTCAACGCACATTGGGTACGGGAAGCTTCGGAAGAGTTCATTTGGTGCAATCGAAACACAATCAACGATACTATGCCGTAAAGGTATTGAAGAAGGCCCAAGTACACAAGATGAAGCAGGTGGAACATACCAATGATGAGAGAAGGATGTTGCAAGAAGTCAAACATCCATTCCTCATTACTTTATGGGGTACATTTCAAGATTCAAAGAATTTATACATGGTGATGGATTTTGTAGAAGGAGGGGAACTATTCTCTCTCCTGAGAAAATCACAAGTATGCTTAATATCATCATCTGTGGAGATGTATACTAATTGATTTCTTCCAGAGATTTCCTAATCCAGTAGCGAAATTTTATGCCGCGGAAGTGACTCTGGCTCTGGAATACCTTCACTCAAAACAAATCATCTATCGAGATTTGAAACCGGAGAATTTACTTCTTGATAGGCATGGTCATCTCAAGATAACGGATTTTGGCTTTGCAAAGAAGGTCCCGGATATCACATGGACGTTGTGTGGAACACCGGATTACTTGGCACCAGAAGTAGTCTCGAGTAAGGGTTATAATAAGTCTGTGGATTGGTAAGTTGGAAGCCCCTTCATTCCTCTGGTTCATCACTTCGGATCTTTGGAGTGAAGCGAGAAGGACCCTACGGCAGTGATCAAGCGGGTATCTTTTCTGATGGGGGCAAGCCCCCAAACCCCCGTCCTCGCTGCGCTCGATGGAATATTATTTGTTCCGTGATAATGTCGAATACGATCAATAAACTGACATGATATTAGGTGGTCACTTGGTATATTAATCTTCGAAATGCTCTGTGGTTTTACACCATTTTGGGATGGTGGCTCCCCGATGAAAATTTATGAGAACATCCTCAAAGGGAGGGTCAAGTATCCTCCATACATTCATCCGGATGCACAAGATTTATTACAAAGATTGATCACAGCAGATCTGACCAAGCGTCTTGGAAACTTGCATGGAGGCTCTGAGGATGTCAAAAATCATCAATGGTTCGCTGAAGTGACGTGGGAAAGGTTATCGAAGAAAGATATTGATGCACCTTACGTTCCCCCTGTCAAGGCTGGGGTTGGAGATGCTAGTCAATTTGATAAATACCCTGAAGAAACGGAGCAATATGGCCAAAGTGGAAATGATGAGTAAGTCAATCTCCAATCTCGTACCTCGCTTGAGATTCACACTGACAAATATTAGATTCGGGCACTTGTTCCTCGATTTTTAAACAAAAGTTTCATCATCGGAGTCATGGAGCTAGGCCAATGCTTTTAAGATGGCCTCATTTCTTTTGTCCTTTGCAGTTTAAATTATTCTTCTGCACATATATTACAGTACGGACAAGAAACCTTCCGTCATAACATCTCGTTTTGTTTCACACGCATTGGATTGGAATATTTGGTGGTTTACTCTGGCTTACAGCTCTCTTGTGATGCGGTGGTGTTGGGATGAGGGTATGGAAATTTGCGATTGTGTGATGGACGGTGGGATTTTAGTCCACCGATTTTTGGAATTGAGAAGACGATGTTATTTAGGGCTTTCCACTTTGACTTGTGGGAAACGGTGAAGAGGATGTTGATGAATATCGATATTGATGGATGGATGCACGAAACGATGTTTATGCCCCATTGTATGGAATGGAATGGAATGAAATGGTTGATGTGGTATGGAATGATATTAGTTATATGATGGGAGAGGAGAGAGGGGCAGGAGAGGAGAGAAGGGCAGGATAGGAGAGGAGAGGAGAGGAGAGGAGAAGAAGAGGAAAGGAAGAATTAATTATCCAGTTCGTAATAGTGAGAATGGGATATTTATACTCTTCTTGATATTTGTGTGTGCTTTTTGAGTGAAGTGGAGTTGGACATGAATGAACCTTTTCGATGTTTGAGATTGAATGAGATACTGAGCGGTGAATGTTTGGCGTATGTATGTATGTATGGGTATTGAAGACTGGGTATTGAAGACGGCATGTTTGATAATGATAGCTTGCTTGCTTGCTTGCTTGCTTGCTTGCTCGCTAGTAAGGATTGCGAAAAGACCTGTTTAGATATTTGTGAGAAGGGGAGGTGGAGAGCGGGTTACAGGCGAGTTTCCTTGGGCTGCGTGTGTGGATAGGATGTGAGGCAGGTGT
The DNA here is from genome assembly GCA_008692225.1 of Monilinia fructicola. Taxonomy (NCBI): domain Eukaryota; kingdom Fungi; phylum Ascomycota; class Leotiomycetes; order Helotiales; family Sclerotiniaceae; genus Monilinia; species Monilinia fructicola. The sequence continues at coordinate 1,507,729 of VICG01000016.1, forward strand.
GGGAATTGGGCGAGGGGAAGTACTGTGCTGTGCTGTACTGTAGAGAGGTACTGGGTTTTGGGAAGGAGAAGGGGAAGGGGAAGGGGAAGGGGAGGGGGGATGGCTTTTGAGGGCGGGACGAAATGGGGTGGGGATTGTGATTGTGATTGTGATTGTGATTTGTGATTGTGATTGTGATTGTGATTGTGATTGTGATTGTGATTGTGAGGGCTTGGGGAGGGAAGGGAGGGGAAGGGGAAGGGGAAGAGGATGGGAGGAGGGGGTAGGTATGGAGATGGAGATTGAGATGGAGATTGAGATGGTTAAATGGGGGAGGTACTTGGGTGGCTGTGGGTTTGGGGGAGCGGAGGAGGGGAAGGAAGAAAATATATGTATGGATCCTGGAACTGGAGAAGAGAAGAGAAGGGAAGGGAAGGGAAAATAATCAACGCTCTACTACCCACCACGTATCAATGTTTACTATGTGAGTGAGAGTGAGAGTGAGGATTATGATAGCAGGTAGCAGGGAGCGGAAAGTTTGATGATGATGGTAATGATGCTTATGTATGTATATATGTATATATGTATGTATGCATGTATATAACATTACGCAATCTCAACCCTGAAATGACTGCATGGGAGGAGATGGATGGGATTGGATGGAACGGGATGACTTTGAGGAGATTTGGGGGATCTGGTCTGGTCTGGTGAGGTGTGGTATAATGTGATGTGGTATTGCTGACTGTGTGTGATATGTATTGTTGTTTTTGTTGTTGCGTCCGCTGATAATCATATAAACGAGGTGATGTTTGTGGGTTGGGTTGGGTATGATGGGGGAGGGGGTGGGGGTGGGAGGTGGGAGGTGTGATTTTTTGAGATGTTATCGTCATACTGTACAATATGGTTCGTTTGGGATCTTGGGTTTTGGGTCTGGGTGGAGGGAGGAGGTTGGTTGCTGTGTTGTGATTTGGATGTTCGTGCTGGCTGGGGTCCGATGTTTGGATGTTTTTGGTGTTTTGAGAGGTTGGTGGGTGGTGAGTGGTCTTGTGTTGGGATCTGTGGTTGTGATGGATGGATGGATGGATGAGTGGTTTTGGGGGAGACTTGGGTTTGGGTTTGGTTGGTTTGGATTGGATGTTTGGATACGATTTTGGGATTGGGATTTATATGCTTCATTAATGATATCTATAGCAGCGAGCTTGGGAATTAGATTAGATTGGAGATAGGAAGTTTGGGGTGAAGTTGGGGTTGAAATCTGGGGTCTGGGGTTTGGTTGATGAAGATGAAAATGAGTATGATGAGTATGATTTGCTCGGATTGGGGTGAGGAGGAAAGGGAGAGTAGATGGTGAATTGTAGACTGAATGACGTTTTGTAGATTGGATATTAGATTCAGATGTGTAGTTTAAAGGAGTTGTAACTTGTGAGTTAATGGTAACCTTTCGGAGCTACTCGAGTATTCACCGTCTAGATGAGCTGAGAATGGAATGTAATGATAAACGGATGGTATGAGGAAAGTTTCATCGAGAAGTAGTTCGGATATTGAGCTTTGCTGGTGAATATGATATCGAAAAGAATGTTTATGGTTTGATTGGAGCGGCTGTATTTGTACTGTTCAGTACTTTTTCTTCGGCTGAGACTCCTGAGAGGATAAGTAGACTGGGCATTGCTCGAGGAATTCCAAGTTGTGTATAGAAGCACCTAGTAAGTAAACTAAGAGCGAGTATTGTGCGGTGAGAAGGAGAAGAGTGCCAGGTGAGCTTTGTTGTTGAGCTTTGTTTTCTATTGTTTGGTGTTGTGAAGTCTTATTGACTACTTTTAGAACTACCCCTGACTGAAACTATATTTTCTTTCGCTTTCCCTTGCTGCTATGTATTGTAATCATTATCATTGTCATCGTCGTCGTCATCGTCATGCCTTTCATATCCATCTATACATGCTTATTGTTCTTGTCCTTACTCACTTCTTATAACCTTTGAATAATTTCTCAACGTCTACTTGTATTATGGTCACCACGTTTTCTCCCAGCCTCTCAGCCTCTCAGCTTCACAGCCTCTCAGCCTCACAGCATCTCAGCCTCACAGCATCTCCAATCAACCAATCATCGGAAGCATCCATCCTTCGATCTCATCAATCCATCCATCCATCCACCCAACCCCAAAAGCCTTCCATGGATTCTCCAATGAGTACATACTGTACTCTGTGCAAGTACAGTAAAATACAAGTGGCAACCATCTCGGTATAAACGGCACAACGACGGCAATCGGACAACGATACCCGATACCGATGAGATATAATCCCAATTCGGCATAGATGAACTGAAATAAACTTGATATTTTCCTCGCATCCTTGTGCTGATCAACAATTGATACATGTACCGTAGGCGAGAACTTGGGGAGGCGTCAAGGTACACCACCGAGATTGTGATGACGCGCTATGAAAGACTGGACACTGGATACTGGGCGGTGGACAGTCGCATCGGTGGCTGGGGTGTAAAGTTACTGCGTAACCTAGAGAACTCTTGACAAATGGGATGAGAGAGATGGAGTTGGAAGGATGGAGATTGGAGATGGTTTCCCCTGTTTGGTGTGATGCTAAGTGTGGGACTCGCGGGGATCACGGGCTGGAATTTAGAAGTCTTGGAAAGGTTTATACGGTTGGTTAGTGGTAGTAGTAGCCTTGTTGAGGTTTTTTTTGACTTCACTCTAACTTCACTTCATTTTTAGGATTGCTGTTGTTGTCGTTGCTGTCGTTGTTGTCGTTGTTGTTTTGTTGTTTTGTTGTTTGTTGTTTGTTGTCTTTTCCCTTACCGCCAACATGGTTTCATAATATTCAGCCGTCGCTCTCTTTCTCGAGATCTATTCAAACGTCTAGTTAGGTACTCCCCAGCTAGATACATATGGAGTAACCATTAGCCCTTGCATTATTGGCTCTCTGGAAACTCGGAATCAGTGGGTGTGAAATGATAGACGGCCATCTACATAAGCTGCCAAGGACAGTTATGCAAAGATGATTTTCGTTACATAAACTATGAGAAGATCATTTCGACATTCAGATGTGTTATGCTGTTTTATCTTATGAAGATTTGCATAATATGAAGTTCTGCTGAAAGTCTTGCTACTAAGGTTACTCATAACCAATCCACAGATACTGGCTTCAAACTTCCCTCGTATAAACTTGATGAAAATTCTTTTATGCTCAAATCATCTAATACACTGGGGCGTGCATTACCGGTTTAGTATCCTCGGACACGTACAGCCTTAGTCTAGATGTTTCGGATGACCCCGTACTTTTCTTTTAGTTAAAATGCTACTTTAACTTGTTTGTTTTCATTGGGATGTTGAAATTAATAAGTATGGCAAATTACTTCTTTTCCCATTATCGTTTACATCGGGTTTTTTCATATATTTGGAATACTACACACATTATGTCATTTCTCATCTCTCATCTTTTATATGATATCAGAATTGAACCAAGCGGGCCGTTCAAGTGATTTCCCTTTCTTTATATTGAATTGGAAACATCAATGCTGTCATATTGTCATACTGTCATAGCATTCACATCCATACCTAGCTAGGTTTTCATATACTCCGGGAGTCCGCCCCTAGGTGTTGTGATTGCAGGAACAAGTTGGTTGACTAACTCTTTACTCATTCCCTCATCCAATGAACTGATTGTCTATTATGGCACCATAGTCATTTACCCGCCTCACCTTATTCCATATACAAGTAGTTCGAGAAATTCAATAATGTCACAATGGGATTCTTCCAGATTCAATCTGAATCTGGGGGATTACGTGGTTCTACTATCCGAATGTCATCCAACTGCCTGACCTGCAGAGTGCCTAGTAGCACTTACGCGCTCTTCTCCATATCAAGTTACACAAAAGGATCTGAAGGAATACGGGCCATGTAAAAACATACATCTAAACATATATATATATACTCAAGTCATCCTAATTAGTAACTCTAGACCTGAAAAATTATCTAGAATAAATCAGAGCACTTTGACGGACTAGCTTCAACTTCTCAAACCCCTATTGGATGAAATGGAAACACTGGAGAAATCTAGGAAGCTAGCATGTACTAGTGCGCCACGGCATAGACATGACGTGAATTATATCATAATTCTATCATTGGAACCAACCAAGGCAAATCAGCTTCAAGATCAAACATGGGTTCAAGATGGACCGTGCTAAGCCACATTAACTTGGAACTTGATGATGCGTTAGTGCACGGGTGGTGGTGTTTGTTGTTGTGCGGGAGTGGCTATATAAGAATTGAGCTTCCTGTTTGTTGATGGACTTTTTTTTCCTTCTACATTACAACAACTATCACTTTCGTCTTCTACACACTTGATACCCCTCAAAAGAATCTATCTCTTCTCTTCAATCCTTCAATAAACAAACCTTCTTTAAGTTTCTTAATTAAATCAAACCAACCGCAAATATGCAATTCAAGAACCTCGTCTTTTTGGCTTTGGCCGGTGGTGTTATGGTATGTTTTCCTTCCTTCACCTTTTCAGATCTATATTCCTTCTCAGATATGGATCGACTCCAACAATGCAAACACTAACACATCTCTCTCAGGGTCAAGGATCAGTTATCTCCTCCATCACCGAAAGTGCCGCCAGTGCCCTCAGCTCCGCCACCGAATCCGCCTTAGGATCATCCAGCAGCTCCCTCTCTTCTGCATCTACCGCAGCTGCATCCTCGGCCTCATCCGCCAGCGATGTCGCCAGCTCCATCGCCTCTGTCACTAGCTCCGTCTCCTCCGCAGCATCCAGCGTCCAATCCTCCATCAACAGTGCCGACGCTTCCGCTCGTTCCAGCCTCTCCAGCGCCGAAGCCTCCGCCTCAACTCTCACCGGTTCCGCAGCTGCATCCGCCTCCTCATCCCTTGCTTCGGTCTCTAGCTCCCTCGCCAGCAGCATAAGCTCCAAGACATCCTCCTTGTCCTCCTCTGCTAGCAGCAAGGCTACCTCTGCCGGAAGCGTCCACACCACCACCAACTCCGCCGGCGAAACCGTCACCTCCACATCGACCGGTGGTGCCGCCATCCAAACCGGTGCCATGGGAGCCGCCGCTCTCTTCGGAGGTGCCGCCATGTTCGCTGCTGCTTTGTAAATGACGGATTGATTGATTTCTTTCTTCTTCAAACCGGCATACCAAATGGGGGGTTTTCTTCATTCATGATCGCTCGGGTAGGATACCGCGACACGATCATGAAGAGGAGTATGTAACTGATGATCGTAATGATGATGGTTAGGAATGGGAAATTGGGTTTGCGAATGGCGCTTTGTACTTAGTTGCATTGCGGTGCTAATTAATACCACTACATGAACATACATACTTTATCCTTCTCTTTTGCTTGGTGAAATCATTGTGTGACTTATTCATCACGCTCATCTACCTTGTATTCATTGTGTAACCTTGTATTGATTGTGCAACTTCAAACCATACGATTGATTCGTGCTAACCTGGAATACCACACCCATTACCCATTATTCATGGGGGCAAGCCCCCAAACCCCCTTAGCTCGCTGCGCTCGAATATACTTTCATTTTCAAAATACTCTACCTCCATGGCAGTGGTCCCTGGAGGGCTAGCGGACCGACATCAGATTAATTTTCAATCGTATCACAGCGCAAGCTAAAATTGTCAAGAATAAATAATATGATATTCAGTTAACTATTTGTTTGATAAGGAGCAATACCCTTTTTGATTTCATAGACAATTTCTGCAGCTTCATCTGCACTCTTTGCTTCGAAATCGTAACGCTTTTCTTCGCGGGATTTGTAGACCACGAGCTAATTTTGTTTTGTTAGCTTTTGATTTTGAAGTAAAGACAATGATAGTGATAGAAGATGAAAATGAACATGAAATAGGACTTGATTTGTAAATATAACTTACCTTAAAGTTAGTTGGATGTCTTCTTGTAACTTTACAACCAACCACATTACTAAAATGTACTGTTGTCGTCTTGCCTTGCCCTTCAAACAAGGTCTTTCCAGTACTTGCAGGTAAAATATGCAAATATTCTCCATCTATAGCGATAACTCTTTCATTCATCCCTACGAATCTCATTGGCTGCTTTCTCCATACTGTATATCTCCTATAATTGGCAGAACCAAGTTCATCTTGCTTTACACTTTCCATCAATGGATGTGGAACCAACATTTGTGTTCCCTTTCGTGTCTTTCGGGGGTCAGGTCGATCGACCATGAGTGAATTGGGGGTGCTACTGGAAGGAGATCCAGTCATGGTCAAGGGTCCATCAGTAGCAAAACGACGTCGGTAGAGATCAAGTTCAGATGAATTGCCTATTGATCCCACTGTACGATCAAGATAAACAACAGTTCCAGATCCGGTAAGTTTAAGAACGTGGCCTGCTTTGTCTAGTTGTCTCTTCTTACAAACCGTATCAAGGACATCAGCCAAGTAAGTATCGGTAGTGACTTCTAGAGCGACCATTTGTCCAGGTGTAGCATTGATCGAATGAATATTAATACTCAATATCTTTTTAGTACCGCCACCTCTTGAAGTAGGTTGATTAAGAGCTGTCCCAATCGTAGGGGCATCTGCTAATGTGGAGTTTTTTCGTAATGCTGTCATTGTTGTAAGAAGAGGATTTTGATGAGGTTGAGTACCGAGGGGAAATGAACTATTAGGTTTTGGTGTATTGATAGGAGTAAACTCTTCCTCTGCTTCAGATGGAACAATGGACTCTTGTTTGAATTGCGGTGTAAGTTTTTGATTTTCTTCGAATTGTTCATCAGTTGCCTCAACCAAAGCAAATTCATCAAAAGGCTTGGAATTTGATCTCGCTCTAGGTGGAGCTCGATTGTTGGCGAATGTAAATGAAGTGACTGGTTTGAGACGATCAAGAGGAGGAAAATCAGTATCTACCTCCCCATCATCTACCATCCGTAAGATCCATCGATTGACATTCAACTTCTCAGGAGCTATTGTTGGTTCAATCTTTTCCTCAAAATACCTCCATAAACTTAAACCGATTAGATCAGTAATAGCTACAGGTCGATTGTGTGTTTCATCCTCATGAACAGTTCTCCTAATCAAAACCTCATAAGGCTTTGTGGTTGAAGTTGCAAATGGTGCCAATATACGAATATTAATAGGATTAGGATCTCCTTGTCCAGAAAGTGAAGCAAAACTCTCGAATGGCATAGCAGCTTTCGTTCGTTTAGCCATAATCATTGTCGTCAATAAGCTTTTAGGTTGTATCATACTAATAGGACGAGGAGGTGGTAAGGCTTGAAGTACTGGTGGTGCTGGTTTTGATCTCTTTGTTGGTGATCTTATAAGTTCTCGAGGTATAGTATTTCCAATATGCTCTGGGGCGGCAGTTATTGGTCCATCAACACTATCTAATATAGATGCACTGTCGATACTGCCACCAAATGTAGATGACATATCTGATCCCGAATCTTCATCTTCTTCCTCCTCTTCCTCTAAGAGATCACTGACTTGTCTCTTAACACCAAAATCAGGCTCCGGTGGATTCGTTCTAACCATTCTACCAGCCCTCGCGGCATTCCTATTTAATTCTCTTTGTTTTTGAAAAGCGGACGCATCAAATTCATTGTCAGATGACATCTCACTACTCGTAACAGTATCTCTCCTAGCCCTTTCTTTCACAACCTCTACAGCAGATTGAGAGCCTCTTCTTATGCCTGGCCCTGGAGTACGTGTTGGAGAACTTGCCGTAGTAGATTGTCGAAGGTTAGATCCACGAATGGGAGAAGAACCAGAACGATTTCGTATGGGCATTTTGGAGAATTTAATTTGTTGGGCTGCCCTTTGATCTCCATCATCATCGCTATCATCACTCAAATCACTACTATCTTCCTCTTCCATTTGTTCTCTCCTCCTTCTCCTTTTCGTAGCAATGCCCGGTCCCACTGTATCGCCTGCCCCCCCTGTGAGTAAGCCTCCTTCTTCAACTTCATCCTCGAGGCCAGAAGGTATCAGACCAGCTGATCTAGGTGGTGCTTGAAAATATTCTGATGTGATAGCTGTTGGTATTGGCGGGGAATGTGTTCGTTTTATATTTGCGGCATTCGTACGCCATCCAGCAGCTTTGAATCCCGGTGTATTTAAGAAACCATCATTAATCGTGATAAGCCTTTCACCAACACCATCTGCGATATTATTTAAATAATTTGATCTCAATTGATAAGAGACAAGACTGTGTAGCGCGTTAGTTGAGGAAGCGGGATGTAGTTGAGAAGAACACTTACTCTTCTACTTGAATGACCGACATAGTTAGTAGTAGTAGAATTCAAATGATTTAAAGGAACGATCACCGGCTCGTAAGCATGAAAGAACAACCTGGAAGAAAGAGATTCGAGAGATTCGAGAGATTCAAGCGATTCATTCGTTTCCAATCATTGTGAAGTGGTTTTCAAATGGAATTTCAATCATAGGAACAATGAATGAAGTTGCGATAAACACATTCCAAGATTGCTTGTAGATTTAATCTTTATCAAAGCTCAGCCTTGCACATGAAGGATCGATCCATGGATATCTGGGGTACAAGTACAAGTAGTTCGGTCTCAGGTTGTCAAATTAGCCCGAGGTTACATGATGATGACACTAATTAATTGATAAAATCGATGGCCGATTCATTTTTTATTCATCAGGCTGTGGGGATTGACAGCCTTTTCAACAACCTTCATGACCTTGGGAGCATTTACATTTATTTGTAAACAGTATTATCAGAAACCAGAACTATAAGAACAACAGCAGCAGCGGCAGCAGCAACGATAACGACAGCGGCAGTGGCAGCGACGACGACAACAACAACAACAACAGCAACAACAACAACAACGTCACTCTCATCAATAACATCAATGGCGCTCGTCGATTATTCAGATTCAGAGGATTCGGGATCGGATTCCCCAAAGACTACTGCGCCAAAACCTTCTACGTCAACGTCAACACCAACACCAACACCAACACCAACATCATCATCTACTGGCAAACCATCATTTCAAAAGGTTGTCGATAGATCAAATCCGGGTAAAATCAAAGTATCTTTACCACAGGCATCATTAAAAGATGATACCAAAACCGATGAACCACCAACAAAGCGAGTCAAGACTGGTGGTGGTGGAGCTTTTAGTGGATTTAATTCATTCTTACCAGCTCCAAAAAGAACAGGACAATCTACAAATACTACATTGGGTGGTGGAAATGTGGCAAGAAAGAGTGGTTTAGGAGCTGGAATTAGTTTGAAGACTGGAGCTACTCCTGCTTTTAGCAGAGAACCGGAACCATTGAAAGAATACAAAGAGGATGAGTCGGCAAGAGATGAAGAATCAAGTACGGGATCTGGTTTGAATTTACCACCTCCAAACTCATTAGTTGATGGACAAAAACCAGCAGATGAAGTCAAATTAGTTGGGAAACCATTAATGTTCAAACCGTTGTCTGTTTCGAGAAAACCAGCAAAAAAGAAGATACAAAAACCAGAATCAATTACATCTACACCTGCTCATCTAAACCCAGAAATCGAGACACCGGCCACTCCACAAAACTCAGGAAAAGCAACCCCGAAACCAAAAGTATCATTATTTTCTCTCGAAGTAGAACCAGTCAATATGACTCCAAATACAACTTCCAATGGAGAATATAAACCAATGCTATACCAATCATCTTCCTCACAGGACCAAGAACCTACCTATGAAGATTACACTCCCACAACCTCACATACCCTCCCTTTCGCGCCGACTCCTCCAGTCAACCACCATAATACCGAATCTCTCTCGTCCATAGCCGATACCCTTCACCTCTCCGCTGCTGAACGCCGTCAATTGTTTGGACGTCAAAAGGGTGGCTCTGGTCCACAAGCCACTAAAATCATAAACTTCAACACCGATCAAGAGTATGCACATAATGAAGAATTACGTGCAGCAGGTGAGCAAGTGGTACATAATCCAGTCAGATCAATTGCACCTGGTAAACATAGTTTGAAACAACTTGTTGGCGCAGCTCAAAGTCAAAAGGAAGCATTGGAGGAGAGCTTTGCTACAGGGAGAAATAACAGGAAGGAGGCTGGAAGTAAATATGGGTGGTAGATTGAGTGACGTATGATTAGGAGGGGGAAGAGAGAAAGAAAGGGATTGTGTGCAATACATGATAGTGTTGAGATGTAACGGAAATGTGAAAGAGTTCGATACCCATGTAGTCTATTCAGATTCTTGTTTCATGAATACATATACAAATTGAAGAAAGCTAATATGAAAACGTATATGGACATAAGTAAATATGTATTGTAGAAATGAATATATATACAAAAACTGCCATGCCTTTCTTTTGATCATGTCCTCTGATCCGACACCCATCCAAGGCGAACCCAAAAAATCAGACCCAATAAACTCCACCCGATCACAGCTCTTGTTCTCGGGAAACAACCATGACACTTTGAACTCCTTGCTCTCTCTCTTCCCCCAAACCCATCATCCACACCCAAAAAATGCATCCCATACCAAAGGGCAACCTAACAATCCACCTCAATAAGCGTAAGTCTTCTCTCCCCCCTCATCAAAAGGTTCCATTCTCCTCTCGTCCCCGGACTAATATCCTCACTACTATTGGGAGTCCTCTGCCCCCTAAAAAACGGCCCCTTATCCTCCTCCGCCCTCCTCCCCCAAACCGGACTCTCCCCATCCCTCCCCTTAGCACTCTCGCCCACCTCCACCAAATCCTCCCCCTCCTCCCTCTCAAACGAAGTCTTCACCGAAAGCCTCCCCAACCCCTCCCTCTCCACCCCACCCACCCTCACCGCCCCCCCATACGCCCTCCGATACCCCTCTTCCACATCCCACAGCGCGCTAAGCGAAACCCCCAACCACGCATACCCACCCTCCAACTCCCGCCGACACAGCGGCCCCCCTCCCCTCCCCAAGACCACCCGTCTCAGCCCCTGCACCGCAACGGCGCGCTCCGCCGCCCGCAACCCCCGCGAATACGCATGCAACGCACACTTAAACTCAAACAGGTAATCGAGGGCGTAGAGCGACAGGCCGGGCGCCGCAAACACGAGACGGTTCTGCGCGAGCGATCTGCGGATGAGCTCCCGCGTGCCGGCATCTTCGATGGGTTGCGAGAGGGGTCGCGCGCTGAGCCAGTCGCTGCCGATGGCGGGGAATTTTTTTCTCCGCCCGCGTGATGGTGGCGCGGAGGATGCGTTCGGCGCGCGGGGTGAGGGTGCTGGAGTGGAGGAGCGTGATGCCGTAGCGGTTGGGGGTGTTGGGGGATAGCCATTCGGGGGAGGGGGAACGGGGGGTGGGGGGCGGGGAGATGGAGGCGTGGAGGTGGTGCGCCATGGTGTCTTTCGGGGAGGAGGGGAGGCCGGGGTATTTTGTGCGGGAGAGGTAGATGGTGGAGGTGGAGAGGGTGGATGTTGTCGTGGAGGTTGAGCGGTCCGAGGGGGAGTGCGAGAAGATGGTGTTGGTGGGGCTTGAGGCGCGGGAACTGAGCGGGGAGCTTCCTCGGCTGGTAGGTGCGATGTCGCGGGTGTGCGATGTGAGTGGTGCGTGGTTGTAGAGGATGGTGGATGGGGATGCAGTGAGAGAATAAGAGCCGGGTGCGGGGGTAGATTGGGCAATCATGGGACTCTGAATTTGGCTGTCTTTTTTGATGACGATCAATGATAGATGAAGTCTCTTTCGCACTAAGCGTTTTGATACATAATCAAGAGCTTCGAGTAATTCGGATGGTAGCTGCATTGGTTCAAGCAGTGATGTACCCGCTTCGAGTGGAGAGGATATATTATTCTTTGAGATAGGCATCTTGATAATGACCTCGACGAACAAACTTATTAGAGATAGATGATATTGAGAGACAGTCAATCACCAATCTCTATATCGAATGTAAAACCTGAAGCTGATGGTGAGTTATCGAACTCGGGGAGCCAGCCAAGATATACAAATCTCAGGGTATAACAACCCATGAAGCTGATACTCAAAATAAACTCTCCGATGCGCTGCATGGTTCCCGCCCAACGGGTATTCTCCACATTGAATGAACATGGTATGTGGTGTATAAGGCGATACTATCACAGCCAGGGCACAATAGAACTTTGCCGAAATTCTACTAGATGACCACTTTGCCAAGCATCAAAAGTAAGTGAGGGGAAACAATTTCTTTCTAGCGTGCTGGATGGTGTGTAGAATATGCAAGACATCTCGCAATACTTGACATGATTGGTCAACAATGTTTCTCAAAATAACATCATGCATATTGTCCTACTTTAGCCGAAGGGGCACATTTATTTTTGGAGCGTGATGACTACTACGCATAACAAAAAAGTGAATAAACCCACACCTTTCCAACCGCCACGGATCATCAAAGGCTGTTAATTAGCATGATCCGGCAGTCCCTCTATCAACTACAGAGTGTGATGAACTCCGGGGCGCTTAACACTTCCTCTCATAGTTCTATCCGTGCAAACCCTACTTACTCACTCCATCAAGTAAGTTATTTTGGGATGTGATGAAGCATTCTTTAATTCAAATATAGAAAACAAATTACCTCGCACCCAATACTTCCGGCGTCTATTTCCACGCTTCAACTTGACGATCAATTGCGATTGACGCCTTGAACAAATGCAGCACTGATGCTCTTTCTCGATTAGATATTGGATATGAGATTCCACCAATATCACATCTCGGACTTTGCATGTTGATCACATATTTCGACATTTACATCTCTTTCTGCTTATCATCATCATCGCCATCATCATCATTGTTATCATCCAATATTTTACCAAGCTAAGAATAGTACCAAATTATGCGTTTTTGTTCTTCTATAGCTAGTTCCCCAGGAACATCTAGACGTCATTGTTTATCAAAGTCTTATCTGGATTTACGCTTAGCTATAGATGTTGTATTGTATTGCCTTGTGGGCTTGCATATATCCACTGCATACATCCATCCACTACCCATCCACTACCCATCCACTACCCATCCACTACCCATCCACTACCCATCCCACAAAGAAGGCTGCATATCGATACCCCCTTTCAAGTCTGTGCCAGCCTTGAAAAGAAAGGGTAACCAGCTGTTGTGGATTTGTCTATTGATCGATCTAATCAGGGTAAACTAATCTCTACCTACCCCTACCTCCCCTTACCTATCCCCACTAGCTTCTGACAAGTACTCTCCCAATACCCCAAAGATGTCTTATACCCTTACATTCCACACGAAGTCAACAAATTAAAGAGACTCGTTTGAACAATAATTAATAGATATTTATCAATAATATCAATAATATCTATCCTTAAGGTATAACTTCTCTTCCGTCGTAACTATTTTCTTTCTTTCCTCATCATCCTATCGGCATGTCATCATTGTCCCTTCTATCATGCTCTCAATCCCCTCTTAACACCCATTCAACGCTGTAAAATTTGTCTGGTAGACTTCATAAACGCCATGAATCATCTAATCATTCATCCATCTTGCCATCCCATCCATTTCACCCAACCGTCAGATAGAAGAAAACTAGAATAACAGAGAAGAAAAAGACAACACAAAGATATCAAGAGTGATTTTATGCCATCCATCGCATCAATTTCCTTTACTCCCAGACCAGACCAGCTCCGGCCAGACCAGACCAATCCATTCCCATTTCCATTCCCATTTCCATTCCCATTCCCATTCCCATGCCCAAGCTAATTCCCAGTTCCCAATGTTGATAACCAAACCCCATCGAAACCAGATGTATTCCATCAAAAGGAGCAAAGTTAATTCTCCAGTAACCCTAATCTATAGGTCTCCGAAAAAAGTGTTGCGCCAGATGTAACCCCCTGTTGTACGTTTCTCTCAATTAACATTCAATTCATTAGGTAGTTGATTATTCCCTGTTGTTTAACAACACCTGATACGCCAATGTAGACTGAAAGAATTTTGAAAGCTCCGCAGCTTTGTAATCCAAAGGAAAAAGGTGAAAAATCGTAGGTTATTGTATCATTAAAAAGTCATTTGAACAACAAAATTAGAGTTGTACCTCTAACTCACTATCCATAGGTTCGCAAAGTTCAGTTAAACTTTCCATGGGTTCATCAGAAGCATATTCATCATCTGAGTTGCCCCATTCTATTAATTCGTTAGTTTGATTTCCCTTCAGAATGAATTAAGGTATGGATGGTATCTTACCAGAAGCTTCCTCATCTGCTTCATCTACCATGTATCTTCGTATTTCTCTCCAGACATCTAGAACTTGTTAATTTGTTTTCCCCAATGGAGATGATATAAACTTACTATCCATTCTCAACTTGTAGTCATCAGCTGCTTTTCCAGGTTCAAAATATTGAAGACAAAGACTCCCGACATGCTCGATGTTAACCATAAACTGGTCTAACAGCTTGCACTCGCTGTACTATGTAGACTTCGTTTAAATAATCCAAACAATGGTAGCCCAACCTCTGAGTCATTTTCATCCGGTATAACGCCAGGTCTATTTCACTTGCTGATCCAGTATCGTCAACCTCAATACCCAAATTGAAGATTAAATCTCCAAGGAAATCTTCAGTATCAGATCTGACGGCACTTTCATAATGAGTGAGAATGGCAGGAGCCCAATCAGAAGCTGTATATAAAGCGATCTTTGTGATTTCTTTTCGAGAAATGTCACTAGAGTTGCTCTGAAGATTAACGAGATCTTTGAAGAATCGAAGGAATTCAGACCCTTCATTATTATCAATGTACCAAGCAGCCTTGGCAACGTGAGTGGCCATATCCTGAATAGCCTGTGGGCTCTCTGAGTGCTCGCAATATAACGTAGCAGCTCTTAAAAATGGAACCCAAGGTAATGGATTATTCCTTCTAATGCCCTGAGTAATTGCAACATAGATATACTGATCATGATTCAGCTCATTTGGGAAATGTAAGAGAGTGGCGATGATGGAGTGTGTTGCCTTCTGATTTTGATTGATCGTGAGAAGTTTTTCCGTCAGGATATTAGCGTGAGTCCTCGTCCAGTGCAAATTCATTCTTCGTTTCTCATCCCATGTGAAGGGTATCTTATTGGAATCAAAGAGACAATTGTAACCGAGAATCAGAACGATCAGGCTCAGGTGCTTCCGGGTCACAAACCGAGAGGAGTCGAGCTAAGAGATCGATGACGCTATCATATGAGACAGGTCTTGTTGTCGAATTTCTTTTGGCAATCAGCTGAAGCATTCGTTGTAACTGAGCATTATGGGCATCCCCAGTATCCGCACAGATGATGTCTAAAGTTTTCGAGAGAAATCCTGAGTCGAGAAGAACTGCTGCTTCATTATCTCCGAGGTCGGCAATATTGGTGAGTAAACCGAAGTAATCAGGCCAAGCTCTTAAACTATTATGAAAGTTTTCATATAATCTAATCAAGGAACCAATCAAATCCTGTAGTAAACGTGGATCATCAGGGACATGATGTCCATCAACACCAAAGCCGTATGCATATTGAACTCCGGTCTTTACCGAAATCAAAGCTCCGAGGACTGCAGCACTTGTTTCTGAACGGACGATGGCTTCGGGACACCTCATAAGCAAAAAGCGGAAAGACTCTGTGCACCTACAAACATAGTCAAGAAAGTCTCGACTACATTCTCCGCAATGTTGAAATTGTGTCCGTAAAGCAGTTACGAAAGTTCCGATATCTGGGACATCCTTTGAACGTGCTACAACTTGATCCAAATGACACATGGCAACAAAAATGGCGTGCTTTTCGAGTTCGTGCGAACCTGAGCATTTCCCATTGCTCAGATAATTCAAGTTTTCGAAAATGTTCCGAGCGAAGACAATATGAGCAGGATCATACAGGCAGTATTTTCGCAACACATGCTCGTTCTCAATAGTTATGTGGTTCGCCTGTCGTTGATTGATGACTGCCTTCAATGGGTCTTTCTCCATACTTATATCGACAGCTGCCTTCCATGGATTGGCGCTCTTGATGTTCACCAATTCTTCCTTTGCGATATTCAAGGTGGTAGAACGTTGATAAAACAACATATAGGCACTGTAGTTCTTATCAAACTGTATGGGGTTATCAACAGTCGGATGTTCAACGCCGCCATAACAGGCTGCTTCCATGAAAGTGGGATCCCAAGAAGTCACTAGGTCATCGTTAAACTCGACCCAATCTCCTTTGCCATCAACTTGCGGTCGCTCTCGGATGTAGGAATAGTAATGGCCCGACTCTGCAGTTCCCGAGTGAACAAGAACACCAACAAGTTCAAAAATATCCTCTTCAATTTCACCTGATTCATTCATGAGGTATTCAACCTTGTAAGGTCTCATATCGATCGATGATGGAAATGTGAAGTGGTCATTGATCTTGTTTCGTGTGAGCGTTCGAAGATTAAAATCAAATCTTTTCAAATGAAAGATCAAATTGTCTGGCACATCCTTAAGGCAAGCTCGCTTAACTGCATCAACATGTCGATTGCAAGTCTCGCATTTTGTACTTGTTATCGCCTTCCATGGCCTCACCTTCGACATAAGCCTGTAAACTTTCTTCGAGGGACTTTTTCCCCTTGATATCACATTGAATGGCCGAGAAATCTTCTAGTCTCCCAGAGATATGAGGGCACTCCTTAGACTTGATCTGCTGTACCAATTTGCCTCCATAGAAAGATCTAACTTTGCGTTTATCTTCATCTGTCAAGTTTTCCCGTTCAAAACGATCGAAGAGTAGATTGTAAAATTCATCAACATCCATTTGGACGCTGACATCAATCTCTTGGTCTTCGAAAGTCGGAATAGACGCCGCAAACCCAGTCGGATCGACATATCTTCTCATACTATTTTGCATGAAGGAGAACAATCGTTGGGTTTCGAGGAGGAGCTTTTGTGATCCAGGATCAGCAATATGTGAATCGAAGATGAATTCCCTAAATGAAACGTTCATGAATAATTGCGTAGTCAGAGAGTTGAGGTAGCAAGTATTGGAAAGATTCTTCAGACCAACGTAGCCAGTTGGAGATCTGATATACTTTGATCTTTCAAAGGTCTGCCACATCTCAAAAGTATAAGGGTTTTCGGATTCCGAGTCGTAAGGAGTGAGATTCGACATCAGAAGGGATATTTCTTGGTATTGATGAATGTCATCTTTGACCAGAGCAAATATAGTCTCTCCCATAGTATTCCGAGTTCTAGAATTTATAATGGGGATTTTTTGGGCAATAAGTCCATCGCTTTCGACATCCTCTTCACTCGAGAGAGTAGGGAATAAATGTCTGTTAAAGAGTCGAACTCCTAGATTCCCACAAGATAACTGTTGGTCACCTTGCTTCATGGCAGTTACAGCATGATGCAACAAGTTAGTCAACCCTTGAGTAATTAAATCAACAGTTTCAGGCAGTCCGACTTCTTCATAGTTCTTGTGATCGAGGAGGAGGTTACCCCATTCATGTATGACATTGTTGAGGTCCAAATCAATTGGTGTTTCCAACAATCTTTTGAAAATCGTCAATGCAAGTAGAAACATCTCCTCACATTGCCCGGGTCTCTCGACGGCCTCGGGAATTAATTTGGCTACCATTGGCCATAATGTAATGGCAACCTCTGATGTCGAAACACGAGCCGAACTAGGATTGAAGGTGAATTTGCTCGTGACGTGTTTCAAGATGGCTTTCCTGACAAATGGTCGAATGTCATCCAAGAGAAGATCTTGTAGGAGAGTACTACCATTGAGATGACCAACGAAGGTAATCCATAGAGTAGAATTTTGAGTGGCAACCTCAAGCAAAGCTTCGACGCTGGTCCAGATCAGATGAACTGAAGTTTCAGTGGTGGTTACTGATTTGGCAGCCTTCAACAAAACTAGGAGACGTCTCAAAAGTCTGTCATCGATACCGATCGTAGATGATGGAGGTAGAGCAGGGTCTATGAAGAATTAGTTGCCGAGTTTTGGAGATGATAAACCATGTATAATTACCTTTAAGAAGTGTCGCCAAGCTGCTAACAAAGTGCATGGCTAGAGTTTGTCTAATTGCTTGCGGTGCACTACCCTCAAGGAATTTTGAATTGGCGATAGCAGCAATGAGTAAACTCATCGCTCGATCAAAACTAGCCGAATTCACAGACCCCTGCATGAGTTAGTCACGAACTTCTGAGAGGAAATGAATCAAAAACCTTTGAAGTTTGACAGAAAATATACTGCTTCAATCCATACAAACCATACAGAGCTTTGTATGGTTGCTCAAGTGGGAATATCTCAGTATATGGGATCTCAGGGTTACTCAGATCTTTCAGAATTCTGTCATAGACGGGAAACTGAACGAGGAATGAATATATCTAGAATGAATGTTAGAAAATTTAACGGCTCGTGAAATATTGTTTTTACATACCTTTTCCGCCAGATTTTCTTGCATGCCAAGATAACTCCAAATTTGCTCAAACTTTCTGGCAATTTCCATTTGAAGGGGATCGTTACTAGTTGGTAATGGCGGGTCGGTATCATCACGACGTTTGACGAGAACAAGTCCCGTCAGGTTGAGATCTTCAACAGACTTGCACAGTTCAGATTCGTCGTGTTTGAACTCCTTTCCGCAATAAAATACCCGGCAAGAAGTAAATTCTGTTTCCTTTTGCAATTTTGCAACTAAAGTAGCAGCTGTATCTTGAGTACCTATGGTAAGTTCCTTTATTGACGACGTAGTCTCATCGAATGCTTGATACCTAATCTTGAGAGCAGTGCCCTGTACATCATTCGATGATGTAATAACAGCGGATCGCAACTTTGGGGTGACAAAGTGCACACTGCTTGAATAAGCCGCGAGAAATGCTTGCAAGGTAGCAAGTGATCGAGTGAAAAGTAATTCCTGTTCTTGAATCCGAGAATCAGGGGTCAACATGACCATATCCTCCTCATCCCCACCGATTCCATTATTACTGAAAGTCGTCAATTTGCTTGCAGCACCTGCTAATTTGTCGAAACATCTTGCAATGAAAGCCAGATGTATCTCGCGTGCTTTTGTGCGAGGTAATCCTTGCATGAATGAACCAACGTAAACACCGACGAGGTCTTCAATGGCCTGTTCATAGACTGCCACTTGAGGAGCGCTCTCGATTATTCGCCATAATTGCTCCATGGCGAGGGGGTCAAAAGATAAATCCAATTCGACATTCTTGTTTTGGTCAAGCTCTTTCTGCTTTTCCTCTAGCAAGGAATATAACCCACTCCTCACAAATCGTAACGTGCCTTCCAAAAAGTATTTAGGTTCAAGTTTTGGTAGGTATTTCTGAAAGCAAATGGAAAGGTATCTATTGGCAAATTTTTGTTTCTGAAAAGCGTCATTCAAGATATCCCAACCGGCTAAGCGGTCGGCAGTATCGTTTGATTGAGATCCCACCAACAGATTCCAAAGACGTGTACCTAATTCGATATTTATAGTGTCGGGCTCAGTCAAAATGATTTGTTGTAGGATCTCGCGACGAGCAAGATTTGCAGGGCTATCATAAGCCAGAGAACGATTCCCGGCTATATTCAATTCAAGCTCATCGACCATTAATCTTGTAAGACCATGCTGCGTGGCCAATGCCTCAAGATCTGGCATCAAACTTTGATTAAGCAGTGCATTGATGACGCATATACTTCCCGGTGCAGTGTTCGTTTTGTTCGAAATATCCTTGATACAATCGAGGTAGATATCTTTCCGCGCTTCCTGGCAAGGTCCATTGACCAGCAATTCACGGAGGTGAGTTGCGGCAAAATTCTGAATATCAGGATAACCGTTGGGACAGCCATCGCTGGTAATTGACGACTCACGAATCAATCGGACACATATGTCGTAAGGAGGAGCATCAAGTTCTCTACGACCCGATTTGATCGCAATCTCTCTGAAGAGATTTTCGCAAAATTCTCTCATTGCGACAGTGAAGGACTGTATTGGAAGAGCTGCAACTTTCTGACATATGTAAAGGCATGACGGATACTCATATAGGTTTAAAACTTTCTTTACCATTTTCAAAATGGCCTCCACAACTCTTGGGTCTTGACTTGTCATCACAGTTTGCCATATGGTATCGGTTTGCTCGTCTTCGTACGTCTTCGTGACGAGTAGAAAGCCCACGATATTGCTACTTTCATTAATGATTTCGGGGTGAGATCCAATACCGACAATGTAATCGATTAACTTGTGTTGTAGGATTAACTTTGCAAAGTGAAGAAGAACTACACCACCATTTGGAAGTGTTTCCTTTGATCGGTGAGCACTATGAAGAGTTAAGAGATCTTGACACATGGTTGTTACACCAACCACTCGAAGTTGCATCTGAGCGGATGTGATGAGTTTCTTAAGAACGGAAAACTTCCACTCAAGAGAAATTACCTTGGAGAGTTGTTGTGAATCTTCGATGCCGGGGCATCTCTTTCTCTGGATTTCAATCCGATCTTTTGCTACCTGCGGATTCAACCATAATGAGTGAAACAATATGAGAGCGAGAGAATTAAGATGTGTAGTTGCAGCATCCGGAGTGAGAAAGGTAACATTTTTCTCAATGATGGACTCCAATCCCACACTCATGATGCTGAAGAATTCATATCCCGAGGCGAGCTTTCGATTAACATCTTCCATATGTGCTTGGTGTCTCCTGGTCAGTGCGGCAGTAGCATTCAACTTTTCCACTAATCTCGATGGTTCGGTCAAGTTATCAAATAGTCTCGGATAGTTTGAGATAAATCTCAATTGCCCTCCAACATACTTGGTGAGAGCAGAGATTGATGCCCCTCCAGCCTCGAAATAAGTTTGAAAATCCGAAGTATCTTCTTCCCACCTCCAATTATAATAAGCCTCCAGATTTTTTCCAATGTGATTTAGGTCCGCGTCAAACTTTTGTAGATGACTATAAGTTGGAAGAAAACGAGGTGATGCAAGCTCCGGTAACTGATCTGTATCGAATGATAATGTCTTGACGTCCATGGCTAAAAACCTTCCGGCAAGTCGGGCATACTGGTAAAGGAATTGTGTTAGGGATTTTGAACGACGATTAGCTCTCTGCATGAACTGTCCAAAATAACGACTATCAAAAGTTAGCTTGGGACCAAATTCGTCATTGGTGAGTTCGACTAACGTTCGATAATTCAAGGCCCAGATCATATCTGGAAATGCGAACCAAAAATCTCGATGCCTGGTGAAAGCGCCATGCAAGCGACTATCTGTATTGGAGAAGCGGAGAAAGCTATCTATCCAGTCTCGAAGTTCGACGAAGACATCTTCTGTTTCGATAGGATCTAGGAGCATCGTTAGATATGCTCATTGCCTCATCGTCGCGCAAGAGCAAAGAAGCTTACCGTGTTGTGTAAAATATGTGCAATCCTCTTCAATGCGTGAATCACATTTTCCCCGCGATGTTGAGTAGGGAAATGATACAGAGGATCAGGGAAAACTTCCTCCTCATCAATAATAGCCATGGTCGGGCTTCTTTCAGGATCATCCGAGCTGATATGAACGAGTTCGACCTCGGGGCTCCCTTCCATCGCAGATGAAGAGGAAGGGGTTCCGATGATTGAGGCTGGCACCGTGGACAAGATATCGCTTTCCGACTCAATACTAATCCTCGTAACTTCGTCTTCCATAATATGCGGCATTTTCGATGGCGTATGAGGGGAAGGCGAATTGGATAGAGTTGACTCTAAAGGAGGTTGCGTTGTTCGCAGATTAATGGTAACCCGACTTGATGTTGGCTCAACTGGGGATTGCGCCGTGGTAGGTCTTGTTGGAGTACTTGGTAGAATAGGATCGTGAATAAGATTCAAGTCATCTTCCTGTGACGACATGGAATCCAGGGGAATATCTGAAGCTTTAGTTGTATCGACCGACCTACTACTTCTAGAACCAGAATGACTCCTGGACGTCTTTTGTCGCTTTCTTGCCGAAAGGTGTTCGTTATCATCAAATGGGAGTGGATGTGTTGAACAAGGCTCTGATGAGACCGCACGTTCTGGCGACGACTCAACTTGATCTTGGTCCATTTGGGGTAAAGTTGAGAGATTGAATGAATGTGGTGGAAGCTGTCCAGAACAGCAGGAGCTAGCTGGAGCCGTACGGCAGAAAGCTTTTTGTGAAGCTTTCGTAAAGCTTTCGTAAAGCTTTTTCCAAGGAACCTAAGAGAATGGCAATCGCATATGATTATAATTTAATGAATTAGCATTCCCCTCCCCGCACGACCTTTGAGGTTAATGGGTGGTGAATACTCGTATTTTGGAGGGGGTTTGGATTATTTATTGAATTAATGAATTATGGATATGAATTACCTAACCTAGAGTACAGGAAGCAATGTGAGTGGAAGGAAGTCGGTATGTGTGTATGGATGTATGGATGTAATCAGTAAGGTTACTCTGTGCTCTGGACGGTGTGATGAGGGATGGATGGGTTGGGCGAGATTTGAGAGAGAGGGGTAAAGTACTGTAGTAAGTTTTGGGATAAGAAGAATGCCCTAGTAGGTATAACAAGAATTAGCTGGAGGTGTGATATGAGATAATATGATATGATATGATATGTATGATGGCATGGTAGATATGAGTGAGTCGGGGAACTTGGAAAGTGTAAAATGATTAAACGCGATGAATAAGATAAGATGTGATTAAATTCTAAAGTTATAAGTACTTATTAATAAAGTTTATTCCTTAGTAAAAAGTTTTACTTATAGTTTTTATTATTATTATTCAAGAGAAGAAAAATAATTATTCTTAAGTAGACTTAAATTAGTAAGTATATATAAGAGAAGAATTATAATATAATATAATATAATATAATATATAGAAAAAGATTAAAAGAGTTTAATGGATTCGAAGAATCAACCTCAGAGAAATGTGGAGTCATGTGACTGTTATCATGTGATTATTATACCTGTACTATAGGAGGTTCAAAATGAAAAAAACACGAACCTTAAATCCTTAGCGGCTCGTGTGATTGGTCATAAGTATTCCGCGAAAATTTTAATTGTCGAACATTAGTAAGCAAAAAACCTTAATTTTTTAATGCCGACTTTCCGTTCTGTCGTCGGAGCTTAGTTATTCCGACCATTTCGAAGGTGGTTAACCATTTCGGCCTATTCCATTTCGGCCCATTCCATTCCGGCCATTCCATTCCGGCCATTCCATTCCGGCTATTTCATTCCGGCTATTTTATATAGGTCTATATTATTTCAAGATAATAATAATAAATAATAAATAATAAATAATAGAAGGTATATTATTATAATTATAAAAAAAGCTAAGTTTAATTTATATATAATTGAAGAATATATTAAAGAAATATATCAAAATTATAAAGCTTTTCTATAAAATTTAAATTTTAGAATTAAATAAAAAAAAGTAAAAAATCGAATAAATAAATAAAAAAAAATAATATAAAAAATATATTTAAAAAGAATAATATTAAAGAATATATTAAAAAAGATAAAAAAGATATAAAAATAAAAAATATAAAATATAATATAATATTATTAATATATTATTTAATATATTTAATATATTCAATATAGAATATAATTTAAATAAGATATATATTTATAATATAAGAGTATTTATATTTAGAATTAAAAGAAGTAAGAAAATAAATATATAATTAGTAAAGGATTTTAAAAATAATTTCTTTCTTAAGTATTATTATTATTATTATTATTATTATTATTATTATTATTATTATTATTATTATTATTATTATTATTATTATTATTATTATTATTATTATTATTATTATTATTATTATTATTATTATTATTATTATTATTATTATTATTAGCTATACTAGCACTCGCGGAAAATAAATTTTTAGATTATGGATTCGTAGAATTTTATTAGCCTCGAACGAAGTGAGGATTGGGGGTTTGGGGGCTAGCCCCCATTAAGTAATAAAATTCGAAGAATCCATAGTCTGAAAATTTATTTTCCGCGAGTGCTAGTATATAAATAAATAAAAGTTAAAATAAATATTAAATAAGTTATTAAATAAATATCTAATATATAGAATAGAAAACTTAATTAAAGATAAATAGATAATAATAAAAGAAAGAATAGATTAATAAATAATAATTTTTTTCTTTAATTAATAATTAATAATTCTTTTTTAATATAATAAATAAGAAACCTAATAGAAGTATTAAAGATTATAATAAATTAAGAGATTATATATATCTTTTACTTTATATTTTTTATATTTTTATATATAATTAATTCTTTATAAAGATCTTAGTTAAAAATAACTATTTATTTTAAATATCTCTTTATTTTAAAGTATCTCAGTTTGCTTTAGCTCTTAATTACTAATACTAAGTACATCTATACTTATATTAAATCTTTAAACTACTTACTTTTATTCTACTTATATTTATCTATTTACCTATTATCTATCTAGTATAATTAGAACTATTTATCTATTTAATAGTTTTAAAGCTTCTTTAATATAGCCCCGCTATATATATTTAATAATATATATATTAAAGCGATAATAATTAAATAAAGCTAGAGGTATAATAATATATAAATACTTATAGCTTAAAGAAGAAATAAAGAAACCGCTCTAGGACTAGAGAGAATTAATTATTATACTTTAATAATAAATATTTAAATAAGAATTATAACTATAGCTTATCGTATACCTTATATTCTTATAATAAACTCCTTATAAAATTTATATTTTCTAATATAAATTAAAATTTTAATAACTTTTATAATATTATATATTTTAATTTAAAAACTTTATTAATTATATCTTAAGATTAATAAAATATAAAATATAAAGCTATTTATTTTTATTTATTTTATTTTAAAAGTTATATTTCTTTAAAGTTAAATTTTTTTTAAAAAATCTAATATATAACGCTTTTTTATATAAAAATTAACGACTTTTTTTAAAAAAATTATATTATTAAATTTTATAAAATTAATATTTTATTAGAAAAATTATATTATTAAATTTTATAAAATTAATATTTTATTAGAAAAATTATAAAAATTAAATTAGTTTATTTTTATAAAACTTTTAAAAATTCTTTATATATTTATTTAAATATTATTAAAAATTTAATAATTTATTAAGGATATTAAAAGTTAAAAAAATAAAGGTTTTTAATATAAAAACGTAAGGTATACGATAAGCTATGGCCGCAACTCTTACTTAAATAATAAATTGATATAATTCACCTTATCGATTTAACTAACGTTCTCTAGGGCTCTAGGGCTATTATTTATATTCTACTAATAAGTAGCGCTAGAGGTATACGAATTAACTACTAGGTACCTACCTAGGTAGGTATCTTCTTAATATTCAGCATCTGTACAAGTATAGGTAGCTGGAGCCCGGTAGTATACCTACCTAGGTAATCATATCAGTGTTCCAAGGTTATTGCAATATTTATTCCTTCCTTCACTTACTCATTCATTCACTCATTATTCATATTCGTCACTCCTCATTTGTCATTCATCAATTATTCACACATTGGATACCTACACATTCTTTGTAAAAATGGCAAGAACCAATGATTCATCGCCCCGGGTGTCTCTATGTGTGTGTGAGCCTGAGGCAAAGATACACTACACGAGTAGGTATTTACACATCCATGGATCCATGAATGCCCATTGTATTTTAGTCTACTGTAGTCTTCCTACCCCGATTCATGATTTGCCCTTGCAAGATCAAAACGGCTCTGACTTTTCATTCTACCTCTACTCTGCACTTTCTACTTTTGTCTTTTGTCTTTTGTCTTTCGAAGCACACTGGGCAGATGATGGAAGTTTAAATCTGTAACCTCAGTAGTAAATTTTTGATATTCAAAAATCTCAAAACCTGACTAACCCACCTAGCATGTCCACGGGTATCCCTAGAGTACCACTTTTCTGGCAGGATGCCATATATTCGTAGAATCCTCCCTAACTCTTATTATAGCGTATATCTTACGTATATAATGGTAGGAAGCTTTGAAGCGTCCACATTGAAAGATTTTCGGAATACTATATTAGCTTCAAAATAGCTTCAAAATAGCTTTGAATACTAAATATACCATTCTCAATTCCACTTCGATTCTTCAACTTTACTTCAATTTCACTTTGACTCTTCAACTTCACTTTTAACAACATCATCAATACATTACATCAATACCATCAATACCATCAATACCATCAATACCATTAATAGTAAGTTATTCCATTTGTTAAGAATTGCTTTTTCTACTTCGCTTCCACTTCCCCTATTTCGAAAATGCCCCCCTCCCTCTAATAACGTATTAACCACTTTAGATTTTGAATAGTTTCAATACTACCAATAACAATAACAACAACGATAATACTATAGATTGTGATATGTTTAAATATACCCAAATAAAGCAATACATTTAAAATAGGCCGAAATCTTGTAGTATGCTTAAATAAGCTTAGCTTAATATACTAAAATCAACCAATTAAGCTCAAAATAAGATATGGATTATTAGTATTAACTCCTGTTTCTATGCTATATGCTCAGAGATCCATGGATTCCCAAATGTTATATATCAAAAAACCATTTTGAATATGGAATTATGCCATAAACCGGATATGGCATATAGCCATATTTGTGGTACTCTAGGGTATCTCAAACTTCCAAGGTTCACCAAGTATCCATGAATAAAACTATAGTAAAACCTGTGTATAAAGGACTACGTTATACAAGATAATTCGTTATATAGGACATTTATTCCAATTTTGGTAATTTTTATATAAAGGAACAAAATTGATTAACTTTAAAAGATTATAGAACAAATTATTTTTAATTCTATATAAAAATTAAAGATTTTATTAATTATCGTATTAAATTTAATAAGGAATTGTTTAAATGATAATATATTATATAATTTTTTATTTTTTTTTAAAAATATTAGAAATATATAGAAAAATAATTAAACTTAGCTATACAAATTTTTCTAATGTTTTGTTGCTTAACCTGTATATACAGGAATCCTAAATATACGGGATTTAATTGACCGAATTTTTCAATCCCTTATCATCAGGTTCTACTGTAATATCAGTACCGTATATTGGACATTGAATTCACAAGATTATAATCATCACATGACCAGATCAATTCAGATCATTCAAATACACGGCGGTTGAGAAGACCAGACTTTTGCAATCAATTCTACCCAATGCTCATGAACAGTTCAACGTCAACACCATAAGAAAACATTTTCAACATGGACAACAAAAAATCCAAAACCAGCTATCAATTGGATACACCATTCACAGCAGTTCAATGGTCGCTGAACCTTTACATCCTACAAAATTTCTTCACAAATCAAGACTAATCTGAAATTCAGGCCTGAAATATCTTCAAAGGATCAAGAAACCATAGTGGAACTTCTGTGCAGGTATGTCAAGATTACAATACGCTGGAAATCATATTTCACTCACTGATTTCTGCTTGAAGAGAATTCTTTTCCAAATGACCCCCAATCATCCCATCACTTCTTCAAATTACCTCGGATCATCTCTGCCTCCCCTTGAGAAGATATTGAAGAATTGAAGCAGAAAGTTCTGCTGGGATCTTCTTGAAGTCTTCACTGAAAACCCTATGAGAATAAAATTGCAACTCTGATCGTCGTATTAGTATACTGTCACCCATTGGAATCCATCGCTCCAATCACATTACCCCATCCAAAGGAAAGCGAAGCAAAAAACGCAAAAGAAGAGCCTCCAAAAGCGGAGAAGATAAATCCTCGGAATCCCCTCCACCACCCGAAATCTCCCCCTACATAATCACAGGACTTAACAGCATCCACCGAATGCTAGAAGCCTCAGTCAAGAAAGCACCAGAGACCACCCAAGCCATCGGCATGCCCACCCCCAAATCAACGAACTTCCCACCACCACTCCCCAACCCCCCCACTTCTCAACCATCTTCATCTCCCGCTCCACCACCCCCCCAATCCTCAGCTCCCACCTCCCTCAACTCATCGCCACAGCCTCCAAAACACACCCCTCCCAAGCCCCTACAAAAATCGTGCCCCTACCCAAAGGCTCCGAGACCCGAATAGCTGCAGCCCTTCACCTCCCCCGAGTATCATTCCTCGGGATGCTAGACGACGCACCGAATTCCAAGGCTTTACTCGATGTCATTCGAGATTGTGTGGGGAATATAGATATCCCGTGGTTGGATGAGGCGAAGAAGGAGGAGTATCTAGAGACTAGGATTCGTGTCATTCAGACGACGGTAGGAAATTCGAAATCAAGTGAGAAAAAGGGGTAGGGCGCGCGGGCTGAACTCGACGTTAGGGTTAGGCGTGGAGATTGAGGAACGTGATTCGGTATGTCGGTGTAGTATCGTTGTAGATGTTGTGATATTTAGCGTAGCTTCAATCATCATCATCATCATCATCATCATCATCACCCGAAAATGAACATGCAATCCCCCTTGAAGTCTGCCCCCCAGCCCAGCCCAGCCCAGCCCAACCGAAACTCCAAACCCCACCACTCATCCACTCCCCCAACAACACCACCCCAACGATAACCCCGCCAGCAAATCCCAATCCCCAACCCCAACACTGATAGGAGATCAAAAAATTAATACGCAGTCCGTATCCGCGAACAAGTCCACGCGAGGAGCTGGAATGGTATGGTATGGTATGGTATGGTATGGTATTATGGTATGGTATGGTATGGTATGGTATGAAATGGTATGGTATGGTATGGTATGGAATGGAATAAGCAAAATTCAAAAGAGACAATCCATCCATCCATCCATCCATCCCACAACCCAAGAACCCAAGATTCACCCCTTCCGGATCCGGAGAGCAGAGTCGAAGTTTGGGATGTGGAGGAAGAGAAGGATGTTGGAGGGAGATGGTGGAATGGTAGGGAGGGAGGGAGGAGGTAAGCAGATAGCTGGCGCGAGGGAGAACACGCTGTGGGATGAACATGTTTGTGTGGGGTGGGTGGATTTTGGGGGTTGGTTGATGTTGGTTTTGTGTGTGTGTGTGTGTGTGTGTGTGTGTGTGTGTGTGTGTGTGTGTGTGTGTGTGTGTGTATATGCATTATTTATGTAAACGAGGAATTGAGGGATGGGATTATTCTTTCTCTATTCTTTGCGCGCTCGCTCGCTCACTGATTGCTTGATTGCTTGATTGATTGATCCATTCATGCGCTCGCTTGGAGATTCAAAAGCTAGCTAGGTGGGTGGGTAGGTAGGTAGGTAGGTATGCGAGGACGCACCCCCGCGCCCGCAATGCATCTCCATCAGAGCTCTCCAAGGTTCCCATCATATCCCATCACAATTGATACCCCACCTCCCTTTTCCACCCCCTCCCCCCCTCGGCGAAAATTCACTCCCTCCCCTCCCCCTCCCCAGCAAGTAAGCTCTCCACCTTCCTGACCTTCTCGTCAAAATGCTGGATTTTATCCGTCCGCGTCCCCGCTCGGATATCGGTCTGCACGCGCAACACGCCGTTTTGATGGACGAGGGTGTGGGCTTGGCCGATGAGACGCATGACTTGGTCCCAGGTGCCTTCTTGGGGGGTGTTAGTTTGTGGATTTTTTTTGGGTTCTCTCTCTCGCTCTCTCTCTGTGTGTGTGTGTGTGTGTGTTTGGGGGATCACGGGATAAAGAGAGGGAAGATGGAAAAGGAAAAGGAAAAGGAAAAGGAAAAGAGAATGATCGATCATGACTTACCGACGGTGGTTCCGGCGGAGTGCATACTATAGCTTAATCCGCTGGCTTTCATCAATCGTTGGACGGCGGCTACTTCTTTTGATACTGAGGGGGTGGGGGTGCCGATCTGCGGGGGTGCGGGCCGGGCTTGTCAGTACTTTTTGTTTCGTGTTTTGTTTCTCGTTTTGGGGATTGGGAGGGGGATGAGGAAGTGGCGAGGGAATGGGGGTGATGGTGAGAAGGGGGGGATGGCGAAATGTTATCGAAAAGGAGAGTTACGGGAATCAAACAGAAATCTGCCACGGCTGTGGGGGGTGTAGGAAGATTGGCATAGTCGATTGGGGTGGAGGTTGCAGAGGACATTCTGGGGGATTACTTTGTATTGGGGTAAGGAATTCGTTGGAGTAAGTTCTCGCTTTAGAGATTCATGCGATATTCTGGGAATGGATGTGAGATTGTTTATAGGATGGGATGCCGGGGGTTCATGCATCCAATGTGTTTGATGGAAGTTGTCGAGAGAGAAAATGGAAGATGGAGCATGTGACACGTGATGCGGGGTAATTCTGTGATGACCCCGCCATCCATTCTTCGGGCGAATTACCCAGCTACTAAGTGGTACTTTTATGAATCCATGGATCTTCTTACTACTTGTTGAATGGTCAGTGGCTCGTGATATACATCTCCAACCTGAAACCTACATAAGTTATCATATCAATTTGCCATGTTCAGAATATAAGAAAGATATAGGTGAAACCGATACAGCGGGCACGATGGAACGAAGCTCTAGTTTCCTTAGATATATGATATGCATCGACCTCTATCTATGTAGGTAGTTTAACCGACCCCCTATTGAACCATCCTTCAAGATTAAGTATTAGCTATGGTCCATTCGACAGATGCTGCCTCTGTGCTAACATCATAGATATTGACCTCGGAATCGAAATAGTTTCTTTTGTTAGTGGGAAAAGGCTATGCACGAAATACAGTAGCACTTCATCATCTATCATGGAGGGGGTACCATTCCTAACTCCTCCGATCTATGAGTGCGATATCTAATCTATTCCAATATTTTGAATGAAGAATGGGGAAAACCGATGAGAGAGGTGTATTTCAGAGTTCATCCTCAACCAATTGACGATGATGTTTCCAGAACTCATACGCAGCATTCGTCTCGCTCACTCACCATCTGCCGTGGTTTTTACCATTCTGCATCTGAATGCAGGTCGTCGCTTTGTATGTTCGTTCCACCTTTCTACATTATGCCAGTCAACACTCTCATATCATCTTCGATGGTTACTTGATTGATCCTCGACCATTTAACTGTGAACTTCGATTCTCAATCCAAACGACAAGTTAGCCCCTCGTCAGCAATCACATCATCCCCTCAGCTCGTCCCATCCAAACCGGGTGACCCCAATATCAAAGGAGGAAGATCCACCTAGCCCCATATTCTTTGCATGCCCGCCGTCTTCAACATCGATCTCTCTACATATTCAGCTCCTTGAGTAACGTTTAGTACGGGTATGATGGGAGTTGATAGGCACACATTCTTTGTCGGTGATATTTTGGTAGAAGGTAAATGATGTGCCGCGAGATGTACGGAGTATATTGTCTTGAGATGGCGGTGAGGTACCTACCGCAAGGGTATGTTTGGCTGGGTGGGAGATTGGAATGTGAGGAATAGTGGGCGACTATGCTGGTTGGGGTTACGGGGTATAAGGGGGATAGGGAGAGGAGGGAACAGTGAGAGAGAAACAGAGGGATGGATAGCAGACGGGCTGTAGATGAAAGAGATGTAAGAGGGGAAGAAAGAAAGAAAGAAAGAAAGAAATAGGTCTACGCGTACAGTACCAAGTCAAAGCATAAGACAGCCTGCATTGGGTACGTATATATGCGACAGCCCACATCCATGGATAGAGTAAATCAAAACCACCACTCCATATTCCAAAGCATGGCAATAATGACATGAATGTTTTCCCAAATCCAATAGTGTACCATTTTGTGGACCTCCATCTAGCCTCACCGTATGTAGTTGTCCAGTATCAATCAATGAGAGCGCGAGATGAGAGTCGAGACATCGGGATTCACACGTGATAGGGAGTAGGAGCTCAGTCAGGTTAGGATGCATTATCCCATCACGGGACCACCAGGACGCAACTTGCAAGGTTACTGTACAGTAGAGATGACAAGTTAAGCATGGATGATCTCAAGCTCAAATTGTGGAACGAACTTGCTTGGCTCGTCCGTTTTCCCAATGGCCCGAATTCGAATATCGCCATGCGAAAGCCCTTCCTTACGCATCCCATCCCCCCTTTTTTGATCTTTGGAGGAACTCACCGTCTTGCGAGTACATTGCGATGATATCGTGTCGTATCGTTCGTTCATCGTGCTCACATATCCATGATGATTGATATCTGATATCTGATATCTGATGTCTGATGTCCTCAACTGTATCTAATGTTTAACATTCATTATTAATCTCTGCCCGCCCCGCGAAAGGATGATCCGTCGAAATCTGAAATCGTAATACAGCATGCAGTGCAGGAGACACTGGTGTGTATGACTGAAGCATTGGTGGTTTGATGAATGGTGGATTCTCGGATCTGGTATTGAGTTTTACAGTACTGTACTACTGTATGGTTGACACGGGATTTAGTGGGGAGGATGGGAGATTCTCCATTTCTTGTAATTGTTGAGACTCGAAGGGGAGAAGATGTGGTGGTGGATGGGGATGAGGATGGGGATGGGGATGAGGATGAAGATGAGGATGAAGACGAGGATGAGAATGAGGATAAGGATGAGAATGAGGGTGTATACCTACTCAGGTAGTGGAAGTTTAGACGAGTAATGGATGGATTTGAATTTATTGATCTTGACACCTTTGCATACATATACATATACATATATATATATACATACATACTCCGTACATACACACACATATATACATACAACTATCGCTTCCAAGTCTCTCTTAAAATCCACTCAACGCCCATCGTGAATTAGGGTTCGCGGGAAAGGGCGGGAAAGGGCGGGAAAGGGAAATTCCCGGAGACTTGGGATTTCTTAGGTGGCGGGTAGGATCAACATTTTCTACAAGCTTCATGCTTCAAGCTTCAACTTCCTCCAACCTTTCACTTTGCTTACTACTGTAGGTAGATGGATGATTAGTCATCACTGCACAGTATCAACTTTTCAAGACCAACCACTTGTACTGTACTACTAATAATAATAATAAATAGGTAACTGCATGTATGAAGATCATTCTCCATCTTTGAGGTCAACATTGATCAATTTAATCAATTTAATCAATTTATGAAGCAATTTAATCAATCGTCTTCGTCATCTCCTAAACTCCACGACGCTGATGATGTTCTATTGGTCCATGCATTCATTGATTTTCAAGGTACTCCAAGGTTCCAAGGCTGTTCTGCACACTGCACAGTAGTGAGTGCGGTATCATGCCAGTACGTACTATGTTGTACCTCACTGCCTCAGCCATGATGATGATGGATATAAATAGAAACTCTGGAATAGCTACAGTCGGAAGATCCATTCTTATCAACAGTCCTTACTCCAGGGCTCCGGCTACGTTAGACGTGTCACGTTAGTCCAGAGTGCAGTCAATGTACATTGTACACTGTACAGTATAAGATGAGATGTACAATGTACATTACTCGTCCCGTCTTGTGAAGCTTCCAAGTTCCAACAAATGCTTTTTTAACATCCTCCGTTATGCTATTTACTATCTACTACTTATTACTTACTACTTACTACTTACTACTTACTACTTACTACTTACTACACTCTGCACTCTGCACTCTGCACTCTGCACTCTGCACATGCTAAACAAGCATCACCTTGGTGTATACTGTACATGTACAGTCTCATCCTCGAATCCAGGATGTCCATCGTTTCATGCGCTTCCCGAAGAACTATTGATTGGGACTTTGGAAGTTCTCTCCTTTCTAGACTCTGCTTCAAATACGGATTCGCTCCACTTTTCCAAGACTCGTAATGTTGTTGGCTTACGACTTGTTCCGTTCATACAATACGACAATCTCAGGAGAAGGAGAAGGAGAAGAAGGAGAAGGAGAATTGAAAGAGGTAAAGAGGTAACGAGGCGCAGTGGTCAATCACAATCACAATCATAATCATAATCATAATAATGAACGAGGTCGAATCTATGTCCCGTATTTCATTTATATCTGGACAATCAATCCATTTATTATTGTCATTATTATCTTGTTGAAAAGTTCTCCATACTTATGAAGTCTCTTTCTCTCTCTTTTCCTTGAAAGAGATTTTTTGGTTTATTTGTCTATTTGACCTTCTCATACATTATTTGCTCTTGAGAACGCACTTTGATTGTTTTTTGTCATATTGTTCGAGAATTACCTAGTAGAATCAGAGTCGATAGATATATTTCATAGCATTTGCTGTTACTTTATTCTCTGTTGCGAAAGATTCTTCGAAGCTTGTCATCTATCTATCAATCTATCAATCTATCAATCAATCTATCCATCTATCCATCTATCACCAACCAATACCATCCATCCCCTATCCTATCAAACATGAAGTCATTTCTTGCTGTCGCGACAGCACTTCTCTCTTTGACTAGATCTACTCAAGCTATTCCTCCAAATGGTGCTTATGGGATTGAACAGCCAACGACCAACTCCAATTCAATATCAGTCAGAGATACCGTCGCTTGTAACAATTCACCAGAACTATGCAGTCGTCACTATAACAATATCACACACATGGGAGCTCACGATTCGGCATTTTTACGAGACTCAACCACCGGATTTTCCACTGCTGGCAATCAATTCTATAATGTCACGGTCGCTTTATCAGCCGGTATTCGATTGCTCCAAGCTCAAGTGCACAATTCCAATGGAACGTTAGAATTATGCCATACGTCGTGTCTACTTCTAGATGGTGGCAGTCTCGAATCCTTCTTGAAAGAAATCAAAACGTGGATGGACTCAAATACAAATGAAGTCGTCACTCTCCTTCTGGTTAATTCTGATGATAAGTCGGCGGCTGACTTCGGTTCCGTCTTCTCCTCGTCTGGAATTGATACTTATGGCTACACACCGACGTCTACCACCGAACCCATCTCCACTTGGCCTACTCTTCAAACTCTCATTACCGCCAATACAAGATTGATTACCTTCATCGCAAGTATTGATTATGATTCAACATATCCATACCTCCTCCCAGAATTTACCTACGTCTTCGAAACCTACTTTGGAGTTCTCTCCCTTGATGCATTCAATTGCACTCTGCAACGTCCTACCTCGGTCGATTCAGCCTCCGCCGCCGTCTCCTCCAATTACATGGGCCTCGTAAATCACTTTGCCGATTCGGCTCAATCATTTGGCATCATCGTGCCCGACGTAGGAAATATCACCACCACGAATTCCCCCGATACAACTACCGAAGGTGCCTTGGGAACTCAAGCCGAGCAGTGTAAGAAGGAGTGGGGTGTCAAGCCAACCTTCATTTTGGTAGATTTCTTCAACGTCGGGCCGAGTATCGAGACGGCGGATTCTTTGAATGGGATTTTGGGGGCCACGACGGGACGCACGAATGTTAGTACGAGCGTTTTGACGGAGAGTAGCAGTAGTGATTCCAGCAGTGGTTCCAGCAGTGGTTCCGGCAGTGGTTCTAGCAGTGGAGCTGGCGCATTGGGATTGGGTTTGTGGAATAATTGGGAATGGATGTGGATCATGATGGGAGTGGTTGCAGTTGGGAATACTTGCTTGTGATGAGGATATCCCCCTTTTTCCTTTCCTCGGGGGGATTTCTTTGATTGATGAAACTATGAATGAAGATTTGTTTTTTGTTTTTGTTTCAAATATCTTTACATAGCGATGGTGTTTGGGGGATTGGGCATGGAAGGTAGGATTCTATTACCATTTTTTTCATGAGAATAGGAGAAGTTGGGAAGAGATTTATGTATGGTTTGGAGGATTAACAGGTTCAGGTTATGTAAAATGAGATGGGTTATGGGTATGGGTATGGGTATGGGTATGGGTATGGATTTAGATTTAGATTTAGATTTAGATTTGACTTGGGTTTGGATTTGGATTTGGATTTGGATTATCTAGACGATCGATTAAAGTCTGTAATGATATCCATGGATCCGTGGATTCTCGAGTTATATAATTTATGATTTTCATATACAATATTACACATTTTCATCCAAATCCAATGTCGTTTTATTCGATTTACACATCAATAATCCTTTATCATCCATTATTATATCCTCTAATTACCCAGGTACCTGGGTATGTCTTATTCATCTCAATGTTCTCTACGGAGTACTATACTCGTCCCAAATATTGTTGAAATTTCAACCAATCACATGGCTCACACCTGACCCACTCAAATGTGATGACTAATCCTCCTGATATGAATTTCATTTGCTACACTACTCCGTACACATCTTGTACGCCCTACAATTAACATCATCTACCCAGGTATATTCAACATCCACATCCACCAATCTCATCTCTCATCATTCTTCACAGATGGCCAAATGTCCATCGCTGATAGATACCCTTGGGAACTTTAAGTTTGCTCTCTTTGCGGATTGATGGATCAACGCGATAACAAGCATATCATTCAACATCCCTCTTACCGGTACACCCACACTTACGGTTAAGTATCATTCAATTGAAGCTATTGGAACCCTTTCACCTTCTCTTTCCATCACTTTGATCTCGGATATTCTAGGAAATATCCTGGGTATCATATCTGTCTATCCATGTGAGAATCGAGTCTTCAGATAGTTATCTAGACTAGATAGCAATCTCTATCCATGCATGAGTCATTTCATCTTGTCAATACAACCCCGTAGTCTCCATCACAATACAACAACCAAGTTAAATTCTCCCTAACTCTCCCTCACCATTTCTCCCTTTTCCTCCATCCAACTCCCAAGTCCCTTGGACCTTGGCCTATACCATGACCACGTCCCCCCAATTCCCAAAGTCGACCTCATCCCCTGGGACCCCGACTCCCCCTCCCACGTCTCGCGCCTCTTCAACCAACGCGTAGCCTGCACCTGGAACTCGGAATTCGTAGAGTCATGGCGAGAAAGACAGAGACAGGGAACCATCACCCTCCAATGGATCGTACGCCTCCCCATCGCACGCACCCTACCACCCCCCGACTAACACCCTCCAGGTCCTCCCCACGGTCCCCACCCGCGACCACCTCCATAGCCTCCACACAGCCCAATTCCCCTCGAATCAGAACCCCTAGCCGACTCCGCAACAACGTTCAATGGGCTCCCCCGCACCCCTCCTTCACCACCCACCTCCTTCCTCCCCATCGGCCACATCGCCCTCGAAATCCAATCACCATCACCATCACCATCACCATCACCATCCTCCCCTCCGCCCCCAACCACCTACAAAATCTCCGGCCTCTACATCTCCCGCGCCCTCCGCAGCCTCGGCCTCGGCCGCACCGCCATGAACACCATCGAAGAATTCGCGTCCCGTCCGCCCCTGGGCGCCAAAAAGCTGATCCTAGAAGTCGTGGCCAACGAGTACCCAGGGAGGGAGGAGAGGAATCGCGCGTTGAAGTTTTGTGCCGTTGCCGATCAAGACGTTGGATTGGTATCTTCGGAGGGGCTATGTGGTGACGGGGTCAAGGGATGGCATGTGGCCGGAGCGGGATGAGGACGGCAGGGTGTGGACGGCGAGGTGTATGTTTATGGAGAAGGTTGTTGGGTAGGGAGTGGATGGGGATGGGGATGGGGATGGGGATGGGGATGGGGATGGGGAAGAGGTGAGTCCCGACGGGACGGTGTATATGCAAGGTGATGAGGGGTACTTTATTTGCGGTGTAGAACTAGATGATAGAAGATTGACTATATGGACGAGGAGAGGAGTAACGCTCAGAGATCTTTGTATCCAAGTATATACAGTAGACATACAAAAAACGAAAGTTCCAATCCCATCACAACCAACCCCCCTTCAACCCGCCAGTACGAGGATATCCGACCGAGTCGCTCCCAGACCATCAGCCTTGCCCGTCCGCACGAATGATATCCAACATCCAACGAACCCCTCACAAAAGCTCATCGTCCCCCCTATCCCCCTGCATCCTCGCCTTGAGCGTCTCGCTCCGGCCCGCCACGCCTTCGCCCCCCACCGTCGCCAAATACCTCTTGAAATTATCACTCATCTCCACCACCTTCTCGAAATGATCCTGGCGCAACTCGATCTCGAGCTTTGCGTCCGCGCGTCCCTCGCCCGTCTTCGCCTCCGCCTCCGCCTTCGCCTCCGCCTCATACTCCGCCAGCGCGACGGCCGTCTGGAAGGCGTTGCGGATCTCGCGGCCGTTCCATTCGATGTCGGCGAGGACGTCGTCGGAGAGGATGTAGCGCTTTGCGGCGCTCTTGATGGTGATTTCGTCGGCGCGCTCGACCTCCAGCTTGTGGAAGGATTGGAGCCAGATTTTCTTGCGGCCGGCGGGGTCGAGGGGCCGGTAGCCGATGTAGACGTGGATGCGGCTGAAGAAGGCGGGGTCGAAGTGGCCGACGCGGTTGGTGGTTAGGAAGAGGATGCCGCGGTAGCTGGGGGGTGGGGGTGTTAGTCATTGTCTATTGAGGGGGAGGGGGGGGGAGGACAGTGGAGAAGGGCGAGGGGACACGTGGGGATTGGGGGATGAGGTAAGCGGATGGGCGGAAGGGTTACACGTACTATTCCATGGCGCGCAAGAAGACCGAGACGAGCCCATTGCGTGTGAGTTCGGAGACTTCACGACGCTCAAGATACACGTCGGCTTCATCGATGAGCATGACGGCGCCCCAGATCTCGGCCAACTTGAACCAATTGCTGAGGGATTCTTCGACGCTGACTTCGTTGGTGCCGATATCACCGCAGGTGAGGGAAAGGAGAGGACGGGACGTAAATTCCGCCACACACTCTGCCGTGTATGTCTTTCCGGCACCGGGAGGACCATGCAATAAGAAGATCTGACCTTCGCCTTTGTTGGGGATAGGGTCTGCGGACCACGTCGTCTCGCTTTTGCCGGCTTTCTTGGAGGATGTGTATTTATGGACGAGAGCCTTGATTAATTCTTGCTTCTCGTTTGGCAGGACCAAATTCTCGATGGCTGAGGTGTGGAATTTGGGGGGTTGACAGCAATCGACGTCGAGAGCTTGCCACTTTTTAGACTTGAGATCAAAGCCCATGATACGACGAGGGCATAAGAAGTACTTGTGTCGGGAGACGATGCCATTTTCGTCGGTCTCGGAAAGAGAGGGCGTTTCGCGGGGATCAATATTTTCGTATTTACCCCAGCGCGTACTGACCGAAGCCGCTTCACGCTTGGACACACATTCTGCACAACTGCAGTTATAGTGCAAATCTGACAAGATACCAGATTCATCATCGTCGATACCGAGAACGGGAGCCGGGTGCTTCTGAGTTTCCTGCCAGTCGGCGTATGTGTAGAAAGCACTTTGATCAATCACAACACGACCTTCGTGGAAGCGTTTTGGCTTTTGCTCCACTGGCATGCTGAAACCTCGGTAGTCCATCTGTTTGCCCATCAACATACTATAAAACTTCTCACCCCGATCCTCGAGTTGTTTTCGTGGAGAGATGACGGGATTGGTGTCAACGTAATGGGCAGGAACGACTTTCAAGGATGTAATCTCGCGCTCGCCTTCAAAGGGCACAATGGTAACCTCATGAGATCGACGCCCAACAAACCGGCCATCAAAATCTAGGTACCACATTTTGACTTTGAGAGGGGATGGTTGTCCTGGTCTAGTGTTCTCCGAGATGTTTTCGCAACCTTGAAGAACGAAACCGGCGCGTTGTTCATCAAATTGGGCGTAGACGTCCATTCCTGGTTTGAAGAGCATCCACAACATGTCGAAGGTTGCTACGGGATTAGCCCTGGCATGCCTGTCATCCTCCAACTTTAGCTTCTCTTCAAAGTTGTCCTCGAGATACTTTTGAAGGACATCGATATGGTGAGCAGCTTCTGCATCATCACAGTTCTTTTTATAGTCTTGAAGTTCCTTTCGGTAGTGAACAAGAATTCCATAAGGTTCTTTGATCGAGATGGTGTCTCCGAGTAAGGACTGTCCAGGATAGTATTCAACAATAGATCTCAAGGCCTTCATGATATGCGGGGAATGAATGATGAGTTCTTTTTCCTCCATGGATCGTTCATCAAAATCGTTTTCATCATTATTGTCTAACGACACTGCATTCTTGTCATCCTTATCCTTCTTGCCCTTTTTCTTGCTATAGATGGTAGGGAACCAAATAGTGACACTGTATAGAACTTCTAGGATAGGGGTTTCTGAATCACGATATCTAATACATGTTAGTATCTGGTTAATAACGAATGATGGTGGCTAGCATACGTAGTCTTCTTCAACTTGTATGGTGCCGCTAGCTCTTTTGTTCCCTTAATTTCACCACCCATATCCTTGTACTGCACTTTGTATAAGATCTCTGGGCATTTCATATCTTCGTCCCTGCCAGCATCACTAGATGCTTCAGCGGACGTCGTAGCTTCTTTCTCGGCTTTGACGACGACATATTGCTCGCCGTCCTTACTTGGGGTCTCGTGAGCATGCATCATTGATGATCTCGTGAAGAAACAAGAAGTGTGTGACTGTGCGATGAGACGAAGAAGGAAGAAGAGAAGAGAGGATGGAAAGAAATATGAGCATCTGGAATGAAGTGTGTTCCAGAAAGAGGTATATAAATGTTCAAATCTAGAGGCTTAGAAAAAGGGGATTTGGAATTTGTGGAGTACAAGTAGGCAACACTGGGCGCAGCTGTCAGCCTGCACCTTAGAACTACACCAAACGTCTTCCATTCGTCAGAGATAGCAATGCATTGGCCATATGCTTACCTGCTCTACCCGCATTGGATAGTTTGAATCGCTGTTCTCTTCAAGTGCATAGGACTACAAGGTGAGCGATTCAAACAAAGACATATATGTGGCGGCTCTTTAGAGGTAACTAGGAGCCCTAAATACTATTCGTGACGGTTAATTGGTCGAAGCTGGTTTGGCGTTGCAGATTGGAGAATAAGTAGCTAGGATCCCCACAATAGCTGGCACAGCTGAATGTATGCGGGGTATCATATATGGCACTAATTCCATTTTGATGAGTACATCCCGTCAGTGGTAGGTAGAATCGTGAGAGTTGAAGGCGATGTCAAAATTGGTGTGAAATATATAGCAGGACCTTATGAATAGTCAAATATTTCATTCAATGCTAAGGGACGATATATATAAGGTATCCGGCGTGATTATGAACAACTTCTATCAACCAAGCTTGTGAGAAACGAGTCCAGTATAGATAGATTGAATCAATCGGGAAAACGCAGCGGTCCTGTCCCAAAGATAGAGTCAATAATGATAGAATGTTTGATCTCCTTTCGAACAACCTATGCGTTATCACAGTATGGAATATGTTTTCCAGGAACATTTGAGACCTTGAATCTGCAGAGCTTTCGTTCGGCACATATGGCATACATAGCGGGCTTTGATATCAATCTTGCTGCGTTGCCCCTGAGTATGGTACTAGTCTTATCCCACTTTCATGTTGATACTAGCTAGTCCAAGCCGTTTACCGTATGAGTAATACCGGATATCACGTAAAACCATAGCAAAGGCGCTATACCTGTGCGCATCAGAGAGTATTGAGACAATAAATTCACGATTAAAAACACGTGTTATTGCAGTGCTGGGAGTTGTCTCGCATGCTGGCGAGGTCGATTTATTGAGAGTCCTCGCGAAGAAACGAAGATGGATGATTGCCCGTTTGAAGTGCTAAGCTGAACCTCGGTATCAGTGGTATGTCCATGTACTCGATGTATCTGATCAGGTAGTCCAGATTCTTTCCGTGCACCTCAAGTATAGGAGATCCAGAACCAGCGATGACTCGATATCTTACAATGGAATCTTTCGCGAGGTAAATGCAGTTGGCCCCTAAAAAGATTGGTCCTTGGGTGAATGGGATGGACATTGGCTATTTATGTCCGCCTTTCGAGCAGATAACGGTTGAGCCCGCATATAGTAAGATTGAGCGACATTGCTTTGGAAGCACGCCTTCATGTAATATTCATCGGTGCATCGAGCAACATGTGCCACATCAAGTGGTGTAAGGAAGGGTATGAAGGCTACCCATCCGAAGCCATGCTATTGCGAGTATTTTAGTGCTTGAGAAGGAAAACATACGTCACGAGAAAGCAAAAAGTTCAAAACAATGAACCGCAAATGAAGAGATCTTGTCTAGAGTTACTTCGAAGTTTTACTGTGGCAGTGTTAACATCCATGGCTGAAGTATCATGAAGAGCCTTAAAATAAAGATAATCCGCACCGGATATATGTTAATCCGATAGAATCTCACAGGTCGGGACAATCTCTTCCCTTCTCTCGACATTTCTTACTCGCATCATTCAACTCCTCACTAAAAAATCTACACCGGCTGAAGAAGTTGTTTTCAGCCATTACTATTCTTGTCCCACAATCAATGGAATAGTCAAGTGTTCTAAAGACTTGATGATTCTAAAGCTGAATCCTTTCGCGAATGCCTTCCCGTCGACGTCTTCCAGTTCATTCAAGCAAGAAGGCCACCCATATAGTTCGATGCGTTTACGAGCACTCCCATTGAACATGCATTGAACATGGGATCAACTCATGTCACTCTTTACGTCACTACCAAATCCAACTTCTTTCTTGCAAAAGATATCCCAGATCTATGCAAAACCATAGCCTCCTTATCTCGGTCGCGTTCATGGTCACTTGCTATGTTAGCCCTTAGCTCAGTATCCTGAATTGATCAACAAAAGGAAAGACTACCAAATGTACAGTATCTATTTTTTCATTCCAATCTATTGATTATCAGATGTAATCATTATAAATCACTTCAACTACAGCCTCAAAGTAGCTCTTTCGGGACACAATAGCCAAATTAAGTAGATTTTACAATCTATCTTTACGGGCCGTCCCTTACAAACTTCTGCATCTGTTATTCAGCCTGTAGTTTATGGCCCAGTCTGACGTGCATATACCGCTGCGCCTAAAACATTTGCGGATCTTTTGACGAACATCCCACTCAATTTACTCTATAATTGGGCATGAAGCCCATAATTGTGCGTCGAACCGCAGTGAAGCGCTCAACCGATCTTTATGGAGGGGTAACCTTTAAGTAAATTGGTGGGACGATATCTAAAGAGGCTCAGCCGACTTTGAAATATGTTGTATGTTTTTTTTTTCTCTTACATTATTTCATCTATACAAAGTTCTTCTTTCTTTTACCTTTCTTTTATGGATTTTTCAAATTTCAATCATCTTCCCTCACTGTTCGCTTCTTCAATTGAGTTCCATTGTCGAGAGGTATCATGGTCTCTACTGAACCCGGAACTCCGATACTTTCATATTCTACCCTTGGTTACGGCAGGAGGGATTCTCCAACATTCGTCGATGATGTATTTACTCCTATCTCTGGAATTGGAATTGCTATTCCCTATCCAATTGTACAATCAACTTTTCTTCTGGACCCCACTCCCCCACAAAGTCCAGTGGGAGCAACATTCAAATGTCCCTCATCGCTCCCTTCATCAACAATTCAAGGACAATACGATCTCATAACATATGATGAGCTTCCAAAATGGAGTCAGGATAATCCTCATATTCAATCAGGATATCGACAGATATCTCATTCTACTTCCACATGTTTTCATTCCTGTTTCCAAATCCATAATGAAACTTTCAATATATGGTCTGATTTCATTTCTTGCATCTTGCTCATTATTCTTGAAGGTGTTATGATATATTATATAAACACCCGTTATCCTAATGCCACAACTAAAGATTATGTTATCTTCGCATATTTCATATTCTCCGCAGTTGTTTGTTTGGGCATATCGGCCGTTTTCCACTCCCTTATCTCTCATTCTCAAACAACTCACGATCTCTGGTTAAAACTCGACTATGTGGGTATCATTTTCTTAATCGTTGGTTATTTTATTTCCTCTGTATATATGACTTTCTTTTGTCAACAAATTTTACAATATGCTTATTTGGGAATGGTAAGTCATCTCTTCCTATACTCACCTCCTTTGCTCATTGAGTATAGATCCTGGCGATGTCTAGTACGGCTTTGGTTTTTCTCCTTCTGCCAGCATTCCAAGGTCATAGATGGCGTTCTTTTCGTGTATCGGCGTTTTGTGCAATAGGTGTTTCGCCTTTCATACCTTTCATTCATGCAATGGCACAATTTGGGTTTTCGAGGGCAATGGATCAATCGGGTATGCCATATTATTTCGCGGAAGCATTATTGCTGCTTATTGGAGTTGTTTCTTTTACTGTATGTCTGTTCTCCAGAGCTTGAAATTGTGGCATAGGGAGAAGCTGATAAAAATAGAAACGATGGCCCGAATCTTGGATGCCCGGTAGTTTCGATCTCCTCGGCAA
Source organism: Monilinia fructicola (assembly GCA_008692225.1). Classification (NCBI taxonomy): domain Eukaryota; kingdom Fungi; phylum Ascomycota; class Leotiomycetes; order Helotiales; family Sclerotiniaceae; genus Monilinia; species Monilinia fructicola. The sequence continues at coordinate 1,551,808 of VICG01000016.1, forward strand.
TTCACATCAAATATTTCATCTTTTGGTTATATTGGCTTTGGCGTTACATTTGGCGGGACTTTTACAGGCGTTTTGATCATAATTATGGGAGTGGGGAGTGTAAAAGGGCTATCTCATAGCTTTGATGTGCTCAGGCTGTTCACGGAATGATGGAAAAGAGAGAGAGGAGTGTATATATTGGTACGGAGCGGCTTTCGGTTGTGATTATGAATTTATGTTACATACGATAATGTTGATAATTTGGCTATGAGAAGGAAAAATGAAGGATAGCCATGGAATTTAGGACATATGTTGGGTTAGAAAGAGAAGGAGAAGAGAAAGAATGGAGTATGTAAGACCATATTCCAATGCCCCAGTTCAAGAGGCAATAACTACGTGAAGCGAAAGATTTTATGTTTGATTATGAAATTTGGGGTAGGAATAAGGATGAGAATAATCTTTTTTATATACAATACGAGTTCAACTCAAAAGCAATCAACATACCCCAAATATACCCACAATCTTCCATTACTCGATCCTCGAGCCGCACAATTGTCTTGAAGCACTTACCAGCCCATCACAAAATTGTAGCAGCCACCCACGTGAGCCTCACATAGATCAACCTTCCACATTCTACAGAGTAACACCCAACGGAATCACATTCCCCGCGGAGGATACACAATCACGGAAGTACATCTGAATTACCTAATATCCATCTCCTTCCGTCATGCCGTTTGCCAATGGTATCACAGCCGTAACATTTCGTTACCTGAACAAGTGCCACGTTCTTATCATGTGCCCTGTTGTGTTTTTAGTTTGGCCAGGGGGTCATGTCACTGCAATTGGTTGGCAGGAATGCGAGGAGATATCACGAACGATATCGATGCTGGAAGTGAAAGGCGAGAGCCTATGGTATTTGTGTCGTGCGTTGTGCGTTGTGCGCTGTGCGCTGTATCGTTACGTGCGTGTCTGCACAACGGCATCGATGGTGAGAACCCAGCGAATTGGGTGCGGAGAAGGGCAGCGTGCGCATGCGGCGAGGAGCTGACTCGCCGTTTTCGCACAAACACTCCGTTTGGTGACTATTCTAGAAACGTTCCATGCGCGACACTCGCCGTGCTTGTGTGTGTGTGTGTGTGTGTGTGTGTGTGTGTACTTGCGCACAGAAGAGAAGATTCGTGGGTGAAAGCGAGCGAGGGAGGGCTGGCTGGCTGGCTATACGGACGGTGCAGTGGGTGGTGCAGTAGCAGGTACAAGAACGCCACGCAGACGCTCAACGAACCAATCCCACAGGCGTCCACGCAACGCGATATCCCGGCACCCACCCCCACCATCACACCACCCGTCGCGTTTCAAGACGCACCGCCTATCCCTATCCCTATCCCCCGCAACCACAACATGTGACGAGATGCAAAAGTGTGCTGATCATGACCACGATCCGTCGTCGCACCCGAGCTACCTATACGCACACACACACGACCCTCGCCCAGCTCGATACAACACAATCCAATCCATGCCATCAAAGCACAACAAAAAAACATTACGTAACCGCGCGCCTCCGCGAGCGCACCCCCCCTCACGCGACCCAGCACGCAAAAGCAAGGCCGCCGCCACGTGCACAAGTCTTCGCTCCCACTCTCCATCGTCGCGCGCATCGAAACACCGCCCCCTCGCAGATACAACGGATGCGTGCATGCACACATACAAACAAAAGCCCGGAGTCCGATCCTCGCATAGGAATCACGTATCAGGAGCGCCCTGCGCATCTATCTATTCATCCATCCATCCATCCATCGCTTTCGTCGCGTGGCGTGGCGTGGCGAGCGATCTCGACGTCGACGTCGACTAGCGCACACGTGTCCCGGATGCGTCGGCCGATGTACTCCGTGAGTCGTGACATACGGTGCCCGTGCGCATCTCGGCGCTCTGGGTTCGCACATGCGTTCTCGCGTCGTGGGAGCGGTGGAAGGGAAGGGAAGCGAAGGGAGGGGAATGAGAGGAGAGGGAAGGCAAGGCAAGAGCAAGGGCAAGATGTTGGGCTGTGTTGGGCTGGGTTGCGTTGGGTTGGTTTGCGTTGCGTTGCGTTGCGTTGCGTTGATCATCCGGCGTGGCGTGCAAGGCAAGGAATACAAGGAAGGGCCAGCTGCAGGCCAGTCGGTACTGTACTGTTTGTACTGTAAGGGCAATTGGGAGGCGAGGACCCCGGAACGTACTGTGCCACCGGTCCGGTCAGATCCGCCGGTGCGACCAATGGCGTGGGGTGGGAAGAACATGCTTGCATGCACATGCGTGGCTTCTTCAGCATGATGACATGGGATGGAATCTGGGGTCTGGAGTTCGGAGACCGTCTCATTCATATCTCGGCGTCGATCGAGAGGATCGATCACTGGTGTTTCTCATCCGACGGTGAATAAATACGTCTTGTCTTTTTTTGGTTTTTGGTTGTTTTCTTCGAGATCAAAACCTTTGGTGGTTCCGCGTCGGCTGAATTTATCGACTTTCAAATATCGTGGCGCTGCTTTAATATCTAGTCTCCCTCAAATTCAATCAGACTGGGAGTGAGACTGGGACGAAGACTAAGACTGCGACGAAGACTGGGACTTCAGAAAAATACACACAAGAGACACAATACGCTACCCCGCACTACAATACAGCCCCAAACAACCACAACCTCAAAAAAGACAAATCGTCCCCAAATGGCGAAATCACCATTCTCGCCCTCCTCCCGCGCCTCTTCCCCCTCCCCCTCCAAGCCCAAATCCCCACCACGCCCATCAACCCCCAAGTACGTCCCGTTTCCAGTTTCCCCCTTCCCCACCCCACCACACTAACCCCCCACCCCAACCCAATAGAACCCACCCGCACCCGCAAACCCACCTCGCAAGCCTCCTCTTCCCACCCCCCACCAAGAACCACCAAACGATCGGACGCGGAACCCCCGGACGCGGCATCACGCCGTGGATGAACAGTGGGGATCTCCGGGTTTTGGGGGGACGACGGGGAAAGATCGATCAGGTGGATCCGGAGAGCTTGACGTGTTTTATTTGAGGGGTTTGCCCCGGGGTAGGGCGGGGACGGGGGTGGGATGGAGGGGACGAGAGAAAGGCAATGAAGATGGAGAAGATGGAGGAGAAGAAGGAGGAGGAGGAAAAGGAAAAGGGAAAGGGAAAAAGGAAAAAAAAATATTCCAACTCGAGAAAATGAATACAGGGTTCTACGGAAAAGAAAATCAAAATCAAAATCAAAATCAAAAATCAACAGGAAAAAGAAAAGGCAAGCAGGCAAGCAAGCAAACAAGCATGTCATCCAACGAAAGGGTATTCGATGGGAACGGTTTTGGTATTCCAAGGTTGATATTGGAGTATGTTTCATCACGCCGGGATAGCCTGATGTCCTCCCATGTTTCGAGTTATTGGCATGCTGGACCGTCGAATTCATACCAGGGGAAATGATCATGGTCAGCGGTTTATGTATGTCTGTCACTAAACGAAAGATACAATATTCACTTCACTTACAATATCACCAATTAAACATACATACAAACAGATATCCCTTTTTTCACTCCCCGAAAATAATCATCTTCATCAATTCACCTGTCACTCTAAAACCTCAAAAGACTACCTGCCAACATGCAATAGTACCTTTCCCCGCAGAAGATAAAGATTACCCCCTTGGACTCAACCTTTAAGACTTCGCAGCTTCCAGCTCCAACTCTAATTGTCTAATTCTTTCACTTTGATCACCAGGACCAACTCTCATCTTCAATGTATCAACTTCTTGAGTCAATAATCCAATTTTCTCCGTTTGTGCAGTGATTGTTTTGGTTTGAGTTTCCAAGAGTTTTTTGATCTCTGCTAAAGAATCTTCGACACCTACATTAGTTGGCGATGGCTGAGATGCACCAACAGCTGAAATAGGTCCGGATGATGTAGGAATAGTAGTTGGCGTAGGTTTAGCTGCTGGTTCAAACGAAGTTGGTGTTGCTTGAGATACAGGTGATGCCTTTGGTGGTGTAGTTTTTGTTGGGGCGACTTTAATTGGTTCTACCTTTGCGGCAATCGGAATTGATTTTTGGATTGGTTTTTGAATCTCCTCAAAACTTGAGTTATCATCGTTTTCTTCCTCATCTTCGTCTTGAAATTTAGATGCCATGGCGGAGATGGAACCTTTTTGCTCAGAAATGGTTGGTGGAGGGGCTCTTTGTACAACAGGGGCTGGTTCAGGTTCTGCCTTGGGTGGTGCGGTTTTTGTTGGAGATGGAGCGGGTGCTGGTGTGGCGACAGGTGGTTTGTAATCGGATGGTACCTCAACCGGGGCATTTCCTTCATATATACTTTCCAAATCAATCTTTGCCGGAATTCCATCTTTACCAGCAAGCCATTCTTCGGCAGTAACTGCTGGTTTCAAACCAATAGCAGGTGGATAGATATCAGATTGAAAGACCTCAGCTCTTCGAGGAACCGTGAAAGAGATAGGTTCAACATATTGATCATTGACAGTTTTGAAACCTTTCATAACTTCATTCTCATGAACCTATATCTTATTAGAATTTGTGCCAAAAAATTTATCATCACTACTCACATTGATACCACGTCTTGGAAGGAATGCGATACCACGTTGTTGATCACTAGATTTATATTCGGATAAGAATTCGAACTTGTCATTCTCATATTCATAGTAACGAATGTTACCATCACTGAAAATGGTTAGTCAATGTTCCCATAATCTTGCCATGAACTTACCCTTTGCCTGCCAAATACAAACATTGTGTACCATCGTCTATAAGATGATTAGCATCAAATCAGATCATTCGTCAATATAGCTTACCCCAGAATGGCATGCAAACACCAGAGATAGAATCCAAGACGGTGAAACCTCCAATTGGTTGTTTGGCATTACCAACATCCCATAGAGCCAATTGACGGTCACTCATCTTGGAGAAACCAGTGGTGGCTAGTCGATTGTGTTCTCCCATCCATACGACTCTAGAATTTTTTGCTCCAGTATGTCCAGGTCCTTCATGTGCTGGTCTCTCCTGTCTAGTATCCCAAATACGTAATTTCTTGTCTCGAGATGTCGTTGCCATGAGCGCTCCGTTTGCGCTCCATGACAAGCTTTGTACAATGTCCCCATGCTTCAATGTCAGAGGAGCCTTCCCAGTTCCTATATCCCAGAGTTTAATCGTGTAATCGCCAGATGCAGATGCGAGGATGTTGTTTGCGGCGGGGTTGAATAGAACTTGTCCAACTTTCCTACATCATGTTAAGATCAATTCACTCACGCCTCTTGTAGTATATTATGGCACATACCTGGAATGACCGGCCAATTTACTGATAGGCGCAACATCAAACAGGTTCTTCAGAATCTTGATAGAGTGAAAAGCCTTGTGGAACTTCCCATATGAATACCTTTCCATCATCAGACCCAGATGCGATGATTCGATCATTGAAAGGATTCCTACATTCAAGATGAGCATTTATTTTGGCTGGCCACTTATGAAATACTCACCAATCCGTGTCGAGAACTGGTCCCGTATGACCTCTGAACAATGGAATCTGTTCTGGCAGACGGCCCTTTTCATTCAAAGGAATCACTGCGAATGCGCCTCCGCCACTTGCCTCCCAATTGACCGAAAGATATTCAGGATTTGCCTATTTTTGATGATGAGTTGACATTATTCTCTCCTTCCCCGAATACTTTTGATTTCCCTACCTTGATCAAATTGGTATCCCAAGCATTGCGACTGATGTGTAAGTTATCATAGCATGCCTCTTTCTTTGATGATTTACCAAAGACATGACCTATTATTTATTTATGATTAGTGATTTGCCCTTGTGCCTCTTCTCGAGATATATGTTAAAGCAAAGCCTTACGATATTTCGACGCGCGCACAAAACGACCTGCCATTTGAGCTCATACAAAGGATATGAGAAAGGAAGAATGGTAAAGTTGTTATTTGAAGGTTGAAGGTTGGAGGTTGAAGGTTGGAGGTTGAACGTAATTAATTACGAGTACTAGTAAGGATATTGGATGGTGGTGGTGATGGTGGTGGTGATGGTGGTGGTGATGGTGGTTGTTATTGGTGGATGTTATTGTTATCGTTATTGCTGTTGCTGTTGCTGTTGCTGTTGCTGTTGTTGATTTGGTTGATTTGGTTGATTTGGCTGATTGATTGATTGATTGATTACTCTGATGATGTTCTCGGTCGGTCGGTAGGCACTTCAGTTATTAACCTTCCAATTCACATTCACACTACCTTCTTCCAGTGTAGCAGATACTTGGTAGCTGGAGATACATACAATATCAGTATGTAATAAGTATGAGACGATGAAACTCAATTTCTAAAGGCGAGCGACCCTTTCATTGTTCGTGTGTTGCAGGCAGACTTGTAGGTTTTAAGTCACTTTGCGCCCACCAATGATCACACGATAGGAGGGATTATATAAGTTATATAATTCATAGAACTTGTATATATTGTATAACTTGGATAACTTATATAAAACTCTACTACAATGGGAAATCATAAGTAGGAGTATCAAAAGAAGTTGCCTTTGTTCTCAAACCCCTTTTTTCAATAAACTGTATTAATATATTATCGACTCCATACCAAAGAAATACTCCGTAAAGCGATAAAGCATCCGAGCATTCAAGGATCCAAGCACGCACCCAAGCAGTAAGTACCCAACCTGAAGTAGCAAGTACCCCTATGTAATAATAATAATAATAATAATAATAATAATAATAATAATAATAATAATAATAATAATAATAATAATAATAATAATAATAATAATAATAATAATAATAATAATAATAATAATAATAATAATAATAATAATAATAATAATAATAATAATAATAATAATAATAATAATAATAATAATAATAATAATAATAATAATAATAATAATAATAATAATAATAATAATAATAATAATAATAATAATAATAATATAATAATACTAATAATACTAATAATACTAATAATTAATACACACATATAATCAATCTTCTATTCGGGGTAAAATAAACTAACTCACAAACTACAGTATAGTATAATTCAAACGCATCTGCCACAAGCCCACTTCTACTGCATAATTATCCACCTTCTTGAGGTTGCGCTCAGATACTTGTGGTCAAGGATAGGAAGTTTTAACGAATATAGACAAAGATATAATGATGTCATTCAAGCAAATACAAACGGTTGTGTGGTCTAATGGTTATGATATCTCGTTCACATTCAGATGAATACAAATACTCGAATATCTTTCGAATACCGAGATGGTTCTGAGTTCGATCCTCAGCACAATCAATTATTTTTGCATCCAGCATTTCCTTTTGTTCTTTTTTCCCATTTGACTCGAACAGCATACCGACCTACCTAGGTAGGTAGCATGTTCGATCCCATCATCCACTGACACCACTGTGAACCTGTGATGAACGGTGTGGGTTGGTGGGCTGCGTTCGCTTATGTAATACATCATCCACAAATAGAGCACATAGACCAACCTTGGAATTCCAAGATCCCCGGCCACTTCAACCTTGATTTGTATTATCATCCATGGATTCCTCTTGTCCTCCGTACAGAGTCAACTTTCCATCCTTATACGATACGAGTACGGAGGGAACAAACTTCCAAGGTTCTATCATATTGTAGTCTTCTTCTGCTTCTTCTGCTTCTGCTGCTTCTGCATACATATACAATACTAATCATCAAGATAAGAATCTCGATCAACAACCTATCAATCCCATAATATCTTACTCATCTCAACTTCATCCCATCCCAATTATTCACAAGTTTACTTGGAGGAATGACAATGGTATGCAACATATGGATATGTATATCATTCTATCCTTCGAGACTTCTGACGAGCTTGGTATCATCTATGCGAGTACTCCGTACAGTAAGTAATCTCCACGGCTTGATGTTCATGTTCAAAGTTGAACCAAGCAACATTTAATTATTATTTATAATACCGCCTGGGAATATATTGGTCAAACCTATCCATCCATCTCTGTTGTATAATCTTTCCCTGATGATATATCACTGGAAAGGATATTCTCATCTTGACACTTTTGTCACTTTGTATTTGAATTTCATTTGGTTTAATTTGAATTGATTGGAATTCAATTGAATTGATCTAATTTGATTTATTCTACAATTCAATGACCCTCCGTTGGTCCTCTGGTCACTGCCATAGAGTGAGACAGACTATCAGAAGGGGAATCATTTTACTCCCCGGGGCCGTACAAGAAGATATCAAACCAAGTGTGTTGATTGTTAATGATTAAATGAGTTCTTGACTCAAGCTCCATTTGATGGGTGATCGGTTTTCCCGGCCACATTCATCATCTTACGATCTGAGTATAGTCAAATTCCTATACCAGTCTCGTACTCCGTTCAAGCAAGCCTTGAAAAATGGAAACCCAATTCATTACTACAAGGGACTTGACTTTAAAAGGGCATGTTAGCTTGGTAGGTTTTTTCCATGATATCTGGTAGTCTGTCAAAGATATGTCAAACCTTTTGACTCTACTCGTAATAACAATACCTAAGAAGTCATTCTTAGCTGTATATACAATGAATGTATGACTTCAAAAAAGAATACATCCATCAAGACGCTAGCACTTGAGTTCTACTCAAAACCCTTTCAGCAAATAATCATTCGATGCACAATCCTTGCAATTGAGGCGTGAATAACGCAATGTCGGGGTCTAGAGCTTGAGGCACGAAAGAAGGTCAGCAAATTCCCTTCGGGACGATTCTTATCTATCTATCCCTTCATCTCATCTCGGATAGATCTCACCAGTTGTTGTGGCGGAAACGTTTTGTTTCGGTTTTTAGCCTTTGGCTGGTTATAAGCTTCATTCCTCGACAAATGTTTGTAGATCATGGAAATCCTCTCTGAAATCTCTTTGGTTGTCGCGCTTCAGGAATGCTTGGATATCCACATCACATATTTCACGAAAGTCGCGAATATGCACAAGCTTGAAGGAGGGGGGTCAGGAGAATACCTGTGTTTATAACTTGAACCGTCTACTAAATTGTGTGAACTTTTACACCTAGCAAAACACGGTGCTTCTTGTCCTTTTTGTTCAGCGCACTCTCTCTCTCTTGCGCTTCTCTTTTATATTCGGTCATTCATTGAACTGTCTAGTCATTGGACTATCACAATCTTTTAACATTTAGTATGATTCTACCCAAGGTAGCCATTTGGGCTGCGGCTCTGAGTCTTACCGTCTCTACCGTTTTGAGTGAGAATAATGGTGGGAATCTGAGTGACAAAGTAGCAAGATCAGAGGAACAGGCTGGCCTGTAAGTTTCCATTCAGATGTTTAAGTTTTAGATGTTGAAATTTCCATTTGAATAGATGTAAAAATATCTACTAACTTTCGGCTTTGTAGCGGAAAACGTCTTCTGTTCTCCTCGAATCCTGAAGATGATTCGATTGCTAGCCTCGTGAACTCTCAAGGACTGACAGATCCCTCTTCGATTGCCAATTTCCTACGTTCGCCAGGTGTTGGCTTGGATGATGGATCAATTTCTGATTTTATCTCACAGCTATTTGGGGGAAGTGGTAACTCGGGATCGAGAGGTTCAAACAATCCTGGTAGTCCTGGTAGTAGCCCAGGTACCAACCCTAACTTTCCTGGGGGCCCAGGTGGCAATAACCCGGTAGGCACTGGAAATGGAGGGTCGAATAGATTTCCTCAATTTCCTAACTTTCCTGGAAACTTCGGAAATGGTGGTGGTTTAAACAACCCGGGGGGCAACTCTCCAGGAGGTGTTGGTAACGGTGGTGGAAACGGATTCCCTCCCTTTCCTAAATTTCCAAACTTCCCTGGAAACTTGGGGAATGGAGGTAATCCAAACAACCCTGGAGGCAATAATCCAGGAAATAATCCAGGAAACAGTCCAGGAAATGGTGGTGGATGGTCTCCATATACTCCTCTACTCCAATTTCTACAAGGTGAAGGAGTAAATCCATTTTTCATCTCCCAGTTCCTGAACGGATTGGATGCTTCTACTGTTGCCCGCATTTTTACGTAGAGCTGGCGTCACCTCCATCGCCGAATTCCAACAAGAGGTCGCTAATAGTCTTGTATCAATTGGCGATTTTCCTCACCTTTTTGGATGCTCTTTCACGATACAACTTCTTACAACTGTTAGACTTCCCCTTCATTGTAGGCTTTCCATTCCCACCCATTTTCCCAACTAGGTCGAGCGTGTTGATAAACACACCATCGCCATCTCCTTCGACTTCTTCCACTCGCAATCCAATTGGCGGTCCTTCCTCATCCTCTTCATCTAGTCGAAGTACGACTAGATCTACGACATTCATTCTCCCGAGCCCTTCAACTTCATCAACCCGTAATCCAGTTGGAGGCCCTTCATCCTCTTCATCGACCAGAAATATCATTGCAAGTCCTTCATCGTCGACACGTAGGACTATTGGAGGCCCTTCAACGTCATCCACACGTTCTTCTTCCTCAACCCGAATAGTAGGTGGCCCTTCAACTTCCTCAACACGATCATCTTCATCAACCCGAGTTCTTGGTGGCCCTTCAACTTCCACTTCTTCAAGCCGAACTACGACTCGTCCAACGTCATTCATTCTCCCAAGCCCTTCTACCTCTACAACCCGCAATCCAATTGGAGGTCCTTCAACTTCTTCCACACGTTCGTCTTCCTCAACCCGAGTTCTTGGAGGCCCTTCAACTTCCTCGACACGTTCCTCTTCATCAACCCGAATAGTAGGTGGCCCTTCAACTTCCTCGACACGTACCTCCTCAACACGTTCGTCTTCCACACGTTCGTCTTCATCAACACGAGTACTTGGCGGTCCGTCAACTTCCTCGACACGTTCCTCTTCATCAACCCGAATAGTAGGTGGCCCTTCAACTTCCTCGACACGTACCTCCTCAACACGTTCGTCTTCCACACGTTCGTCTTCATCAACACGAGTACTTGGCGGTCCGTCAACTTCATCGACACGTTCTTCTTCATCAACACGTTCCTCCTCGACACGCTCCTCTTCGTCAACTCGAATAGTAGGAGGCCCTTCAACTTCCTCGACTCGTTCCTCCTCAACACGTTCGTCTTCATCAACCCGAATACTTGGTGGCCCTTCAACTTCCTCAACACGTTCTTCTTCCTCGACACGTTCCTCTTCTTCAACTCGAGTTCTTGGAGGTCCATCATCTTCCTCAACTAGAACATCATCTTCCTCGACGCGTTCATCTTCCTCAACTCGAGTTCTTGGTGGCCCTTCAACTTTCCTCGACACGTTCATCTTCCTCGACACGTTCGTCTTCCTCAACTCGAGTACTTGGAGGTCCATCATCTTCCTCAACACGTTCTTCTTCCTCGACACGTTCATCTTCCTCAACTCGAGTTCTTGGTGGCCCTTCAACTTCCTCGACACGTTCTTCTTCGTCAACTCGAATAGTAGGTGGCCCATCAACTTCCTCGACACGTTCTTCTTCGTCAACTCGAATAGTAGGTGGCCCATCAACTTCCTCAACACGTTCTTCTTCCTCGACACGTTCCTCTTCAACTCGAGTTCTTGGGGGTCCTTCATCTTCGTCCTCAACTAGAACATCATCTTCGACTAGAAGAACTTCATCATCTTCGTCAACCAGAGGTCTTGGGGGTCCTTCATCTTCATCCTCAACCCGAAGTTCATCTTCGTCAACCAGAGGTCTTGGGGGTCCTTCATCTTCGTCTTCAACTAGAACATCATCTTCGACTAGAAGAACTTCATCATCTTCATCAACCAGAGGTCTTGGGGGTCCTTCATCTTCGTCCTCAACTAGAACATCATCTTCGACTAGAAGAACTTCATCATCTTCATCAACCAGAAGTCTTGGGGGTCCTTCATCTTCATCCTCAACCCGAAGTTCATCTTCATCATCCAGAATTGTTGCCGGACCCTCCTCTTCATCAACGCGTTCATCCTCTTCAACACGAAATGTTGGAGGTTCTTCGTCATCATCTTCATCGACTCGAAATATTGGTGGATTTTCAACTTCCTCAACTAGAACTTCGTCCTCATCCACGCGAGGTCTTGGAGGTCCTTCATCATCTTCATCCTCTTCAACCAGAAGTTCTACTAGAAGCTCGTCTTCCTCAACCCGAGTTGGTAGCCCTTCGACATCATCTTCAACTCGTTCGTCTTCTTCGACTCGAAATGGTGCAGGTCCATCGTCATCTTCATCTTCATCTCGAAGTTCATCTTCCTCAACCCGAGTTGGTGGCCCTGCATCCCTCCTCCTCTACGAGAAATACTTTGTCATCTTCAAGCTCTTCATCAAGATCATCATCACAAGGAGTATCTACCAGTAGAACTTCAACTTCTACAAATTTGGTGGCAACTCTAAGGACCTCCAGTACTAGCTCATCGACTTCATCTAGGGTATCGTCTAGTTCATCAAGTTCCTCTCGTAGTACCACTCGATTGCAAGGTGCATCGACGAGCTCTACCTCCGTATGATTTCTCTCAATTTTACCGCATCTATTACAGTATGGTATGGAAACTGATTCTAAATAGTCGACTGGAACAAATAGATTATCCACTAGCTCATCAACTCGATCGAGCTCTTCTGTATGGTTTTCTTCATCTGGTCTCTGATAATATTAATGCTAATTATTCGATAGTCTACACGATTCAATGGATTATCATCAAGCTCTTCATCTCGCTCAAGCTCTTCATCTCGCTCAAGCTCTTCATCTCGCTCAAGCTCTTCCTCTCGTTCAAGCCCTAGTTCCGTACGATCACTCTTATTTGTTTATTGTAAATAATCCTAACAAATTGGTAGTCATCTTCTTCCTCCCGCAGTACATCAGTGGTAGGACAAGGTCCCAGCTCCTCATCGACTCGGGTAAGAAATTTTTCTTCCGTCTTATATCTACTCCAACAGGTATGGCGAAATATAAATACTGACATTTGCCTGTAGACATCTTCCTCTTCATCCCGCAGTACCTCAGTTACAGGCCTAGGGAGCAGCTCTACTTCATCTAGGTCATCGTCCTCTTCGTCCCGCAGTACCTCAGTTGTAGGTTTAGGTCCCAGTTCTACTTCGTCTAGGGTAAACAAACCTCCTATAATCAATCATACTTATCCCTCCAACATGCCCAGATTTGGAAACTAATATTTATAAAGTCATCATCGTCGTCATCTCGAAGTACCTCAGTAGCTTTGGGAACTAGTTCTACATCATCTCGGGTACAGAAATATCCTCATATCTTATGCTCAGGTAATATAGTGATGCAAATGCTGATTGTTTCATAGTCGTCCTCTTCTTCCTCTCGTAGTACCTCAGTGGTTCTAGGAGCCAGTTCTTCTACATCCAGGGTAATAAAATTCTCCTCTATCATCCACCCCACACAAAATTGCCATGTCAAGACTAATATTTCCGCAGTCCTCCTCCTCCTCTTCTCGCAGTACCTCGGCGGTCGGTCTAGGGCCTAGCTCTTCGTCATCCAGGGTATGTAAACATTCCCCTGTGCTTTCTACACGGCAATAATTTTGATGCTAATATTTATAAAGTCATCTTCCTCATCCCGATCCAGCTCTAGTTCCTCTCGAGTAAGATATTTTTCTTTGCGCCGATCGCTCATAGTATTCGAAAGGCACATGATTGTTGACATATTATAGTCTTCATCTTCTTCATCCCGAAGTACATCGGTCGCTTTAGTAGCGAGTCCGACTTCATCTACTTCATCCAGGGTAAGATATATTCTAATCTACCCCTGATATCCTATGCTATTTAAGAACCACAGAATTAACTTATTATAGTCATCATCATCCTCCCGAAGTACTTCTGTAGCTCCAGGGCCTAGCTCTAGTTCATCTCGGGTAAGATATATATTCTCATTGAGCCCGGAATTGCTTTATGGTTGAAAATAGTACATAATTGTTAACATGTTATAGTCATCATCTTCCTCTTCATCTTCCCGCAGCACATCAGTTGTAGGTCTAGGAGCTAGCTCTACTTCATCTACTTCATCCAGGGTAAAAAATCTGTTCCATTAGCCCTGGTCTTCCATGCCACCGAAAAAGATTCCATAATTAACAAACAATAGCCATCTTCATCATCATCTTCCTCTCGCAGTACTTCTATTGGACAAGGTCTTAGTTCTACCTCAAGTTCCAGCCGGGTAATCTTAATTTATCTTCGCTCTATTTTTCATAAGGTTAATTTGTTTCTAATTTAATTTAACTTATAGTCTTCTTCCACTTCTTCACCTTCAAGTTCACGATCATCGTCTTCATCCCAGTTGGTACGTCTTTCCATGTTAATCTGCATCGCATAAATACCCTTATCATATGTACTAATAAACTTTACAGGGTTTAGGTACAACCTCAAGTACTCTAAGAACATCTACTACGCTCCTTTCATCCACAAGAACTTCATCTAGCAGCTCTGTCAGTCCGAGTTCGAGCGGTTTAATAGTATCACCAAATGGTCGTTGTGGTCCTCAAGGTGGTTTTTATACATGTCAAGGAAGCGCCAATGGAAATTGTTGCTCCAGATTTGGTTTCTGTGGTATTGGAGCCGATTGGTGTGTTGTCGGTTGTAATCCTTTGTATGGAACTTGTGGATTGGCACAGTATTCATCATCATCGAGTTCAATTTCTTCAACAGTATCTAGGTCATCCTCGGCATCTGTTGTGGTAAATGATACTTCTGTTATCGACACTATAAATGCTAAGATATTAAATAGGGACAAGGATCAAGTACTAGTTCCACTGCACGAGTCAGTACAACTTCAAGTTCTAGATCGAGCTCAAGTTCAACGGCACGACTTAGTGGAACTTCAAGCTCTAGTTCTAGGTCTTCATCAACATCAGCCGTGGTTAGTCTTTTCTTTCTGAACCCTTATTTTCTCTGCCTTTTTTATAATATTGATCGATCAAATAGGTTCAAGGATTGAGTACCACTTCAACATCAAGATCAGGTACACTGAGTACCAGTACAACATTAAGAGCGGCTACATTAAGTTCAAGTTCAACATCAAGAGTATCTACATCGTCCTCCAGTACTAGAGCCGTCGCCTTAACAAATAGTGGAACTTCAACAAGGTCAACCTCATCTGTAAGCCCTTCGGCAAGTGCTTGTAGACCAGTCGCGGCTCCAGCTGCAACTCTCGCGTTAACAGTCACTGATTGCTGTCAATATTATGTCACAAAAGCCGGTGACACATGTGCCAATATTGCCTCTGGGACTGGTATTCTCGGTTTAGATGTTTCGCTTCTACTCCTTTTGAATCCACTTTTGAGATGTGGAGGACCAGGACCTCAAGTTGGCGTCGCCGTCTGTGTTTTGAACATCAACTTATCCATCGCCGGTTCTTTGATAGCACCATCTTCTTCCTCCTCAGTATCATCTTCAGCAATTGCAACTCCAACTCCATCTCAAGCCGTTCCATCGAGCTTCTTTATTCGAGCTTTCAATTCAGGAACGGGTGCTGATGGAACTGATTTGATGATTCAACAAGCTGCAGAATACTTTGCTGGGTTTAATTTACCTTATGGTCAACAAGTATTCCCATTCTCGTACGACCCAGCTACAGGATATTTGACATCGGGTCTGTATATTTTTATGGGCAACAGCATCTTTTGTACCACCGTCAATTAAAGTGGCACCAGTGGGTTATACAGGATGGGTAGTACCAGCTTGGCCATTGGTTTGTAGCGTGGATGGTAATCTGAAGGTATTGTGTACGGCAAATGGAAATATTTATGGGAAATTTTATCTTATCAATGGTATGTTATCAATTTCTAATGATTCGGTTCGATCATCAAGATTGGGTTACTAACATATTAAATAGCAAATGGCGATGGAAACACTGAACTCGCCATTGGAAAACAGTGCAACAACTAGTTCAATTATTGTTGCACCAGTTGATCTCTATCTCATCGATGCAACAGAAGAAGAGGAAGGTTAGACGAAGAGATCTGATACATGAAATGTTTTCAATCAGTTTGCTGGCCTGGAAAGATTCTCTTAAATTCTCTACTTTTGTCTGGTATTTGGTTATTTCTTTGATTTGAATTGGTTCAAGCTGGTCTGTTTCTCTTTTTGGCCGAAGGCCCTTACGGCGAATGGATAGAGGATACACGGTTAAGATTTAGAGACTTGAAAAATTATGTGTCAATGTGTTTATGTGGTTTTATCAAGTAGCTAGTTTCTTGGGTTCCGAAATGCCAGAAAGGATTTGTAAGGTCTTGAGGGCTGAAATTGGTGTTCGTTTATCTGAAATTTCTTCCCCTATAATTGCCGAGTTGTGAATTCAGTCTACGGTCATCCTGTAGTTCACAATTGATGGGTTTTTACTTATCGTTAATTGATCATCAATCCCATAAGATGTGTTTGTATATCTCTTTTATTTACTCGTAGCATCTCCGGCTTAGTGGCCTATGACTTTAAAGTTCAGTTTCTTCAATTCCACAAATCTATCAATTCTATCAAGTCCATCACCGATTCTATCAATCCTCACAATCCTTTCCAAACCCAAAAAACTCTCTCGTATTCTCCCGCGTAAAAATCAAACTCTGCAAAAACTCATGATTTTTCCTCTTGTTACAATAACCCTACCTACCACAGCATCTCCCAACCCCAAAATCTTACAACCATCAAATGTCCCATCCTTCGCCAAGCCCACAACCATGCACCCCCGCATCTTCCCTCTTACCTCGTACGTAATACCACCCACGAATCACCCACGAATCACAGGCGAATTTCCCGCAAAACCAAGCACGCCATCACATCACGAATTTTCCCTCCCAATTTTCGCCATCTTTCCTCGCAGTTCAACATCAACAATGTAAGGAAGATTTCGTAACGAAATCGGGATTCCCGAGGATTTGCCCGCGCTTTCTCACCGACTGGCTTGCTTGCTTACGGGGAATCGTGATCTCATCTTAAGGTTACTGTAGATTAATGGTAGGGAACTGGTGGTATTGGTTGGGTTTTTCTTACTACTCTCTTCTTCAAGGTTCAATCACAACCAAGTCTTTAAGATGAAGTCTCGGTGTTGCATTTGAAAATCTTTTACCTCCTTTTTCTCTCTTCTTGTTTTGATGCTGATTGATGCTGATGTGGATGTTGATTGCAGGTTTTCACGTTGCAGGTTCCTGGGATCGATACCTCTTTCTTTCATCTTCAGTTGGATAGTTCTATATCTGAAATCTTGGGTTTACAGAGTACGTGTTGAGTTTATTCTTGCTCTTCTCCTCGAGCACGTACGTACGTACGTACCTACCTACCTCCCTACTGTACCTCTGTTACACCAAACCCATCCCCATCCCCATCCCCATCTTCACACCACTCACCCACCCATGCAATAAACCAAGCACCTCTCCTCCAAAATGTCAGACCCTCAACCCCAACCCCAATCCCACTCCCACTCCCACTCCCTCTTCCACTCAAAATCTCCCATCCACGTGATCAACCCCGACGACAAAGACACCGAATACGGAATCCCGCCATCCGACCTCCCCAATGACGGACCCCCCATCCTCGCCGACAAACTCGCGCGGTCCCTCTCAGCCCGCCAAGTACAAATGATCGCTATCGGCGGCACAATCGGCACCGGCCTCTTTCTCGGCACCGGAAAATCGCTCGCCACCGGCGGCCCCGCCTCAATCCTCATTGCCTACTTCATCGTCGGCTTCATCATTATGCTGACGATGCTGTCTCTGGGAGAAATGGCCGCCTACGTCCCCATCGCCGGTAGCTTCTGCACGTTTGCGGGCCGCTATGTGGATGACGGGCTGGGGTTTGCGCTGACGTGGAATTATTGGTTTAACGATGCTGTGAGCACGGCGGCGGATTTGGTCGCGCTGCAGCTGGTTTGGGCGTACTGGGGGATTTGGGGTTGCCCGGGTGGGGCCTCGCGTTGATCTTTTGGGTCTTTTTGATCGCGGCGAATATCATCACGGTGAAGGCTTATGGCGAGGTGAGATTCGATGGTTCCCGTGACGATGTCGAGGTTGTGCTAATTTGGGGTGTAGCTGGAATATTGGCTGAGCTTGTTGAAAGTTGTTACTGTGACGGTGGGTTTCTTTGGTCATTCTTGGCTTTTTTGGGGGGGGTTGGGGGTACTAATGTCGTTGCAGATCTTTATCATTCTTGGGATTGCGGTCAATTGCGGAGGAAATACTTCTCACACGTACCTCGGAGCACATTATTGGTACATTGGCGATGCACCCTTTGTCGGTGGTATTGGCGGCTTCGCATCCGTCTTCGTCACCGCATCATTCGCATGTAAGAAAGGCTCCAACCCCTCACAACCCCCGAAGCTAACGCCCTTCCAGACGGCGGCACAGAATCCATCGCGATAACTGCCGGGGAAACCAAGAACCCCACCAAGAACCTCCCCCGGGTCGTAAAGAACGTCTTCTGGCGCATCCTCATCTTCTACATCCTCTCCGTCCTCCTCATCGGCCTCAACGTCCCCTACAACTACCCCAACCTCTCCAGCAAGAAAACCGCCACCTCCCCCTTCACCATCATATTCCAAATGGCCGGCGCTAAAGCCGCCGGATCCTTCATCAACGCCGTGATCCTCACCTCGGTCATCAGCGCGGGAAACCACGCTCTCTTCGCCGGCACCCGTCTCCTCTACACCCTGTCCGTCGCCGGCCACGCCCCCCACTTCCTCGGCAAGCTCAACCGCAACCGCGTCCCCTGGGTCGCGGTCCTAGCCACCAGCGCCATCAGCGGCCTCTGCTTTGGCGCGAGCTTCATCGGCGCCGGGCAGCTGTGGAGCTGGCTGCAGAATCTCGTGGGCGTCAGCAACCAGATTGCGTGGATCTCGATCGGCGTGACGTCGATCCGGTTTCGGGGCGCGTTGGAGCGCCAGGGCAAGACGCACCTGCTGCCCTTTAGGAACTGGACGTACCCGTGGGGCCCGTGGCTCTGCGTGCTGCTGAACGTGCTGATCGTGCTGGTGCAGGGGTGGAGCTCCTTCAGCCCGCGCTTCAGCGCCGTCGATTTCGTCAGCTATTACATCGAGTTGCCCATCATGGCCGTCATGTGGCTGGGCTGGAAGTGGCTGAAGGGGACGAAGGTCGTGAGTTATGAGGACATGGATCTGGTGACTGATGTGCATGTGATTGATGAAGCGGATCTCAAGGAGAGGGAGAGGGAGAAGACGGCGAGGGGGAAGGCGGAGGCGATCTTAAGATGGATCTTCTAGGGAAGTGGTTGAGAAGCTAGACTTACTATCGAGAGTGAGCAATCATGCTTTTGCGTTTGCGTGTATATCTGTCAATGTGCATCTAATATGAATTATGCATTCGCATCTTCGAACCCGGCAAAGGGGCTGGGAAATTAAGAGCGCACACTCATCACCCAGCACCTCATCTGGGGTTTGGGGAACGCAAAACTCCTATCTGCTGGAGATTGAAACGTGATGCAAAGGAAAGTCTTCTGAAGTTTGAGGCATGCAACGGTTGACACTTTACGTATCAGAGACGAAGAAGTGATTCCAATGAAGCAAGCCATCTAGGGCTTTAGGAGTAAGCGATCTCCCTTTCCCCAAAAGATGGATCCATCCTCGACTCGAGCAAAAAATGCACTCGCACATTCGCATTCCAAGAAAGCCCAAACCCATCCCGAATCACACACACACACACACACACTGCAGACACAATCAAAAAACCCAACACGAGACCATTTCGTGAAAATAATGAATTTTCTTTTCTAAAAAATAATACTACCATGAATAATATTATACATTTGAATTCCACCAGTCCATCGCAGTATTATGCCATCTAAAGGGTTTGAGTAAAGGAGCGACGAGAAAACGTCCGGAGACATTAGTATTAAAAAAAAAGACCCCCACTTCACACTCGCTTCTTAGCGCTCGCGTCTCCCTCCGCCGTTGTGTTTCTATCCCCCGTGCCAAAGTGGCGCGCCTCTCGCGGCGCTCTCTCGTTCTGAACTCCCGGTAGCGCAGACTCGTGCCGTCGTCGCTTAGTTGGCGAGGCTGTAGGAGTAAGAGCGGGAACAAGTCCACTTGTCGGATCCTTGTTGGCCGGGCTCGTAGGTAGCTTGGGCGCTACCGTATGATTGGGTGAACAGGGAGCAGTACGTGCCCATTGGCTTTCCGTTCTTCTCCAGCATGTACGAGTTGAAGAACTTGCATTGGTAAGGAGCATAGTTTGTCATCTTGTAGATGGCTTGCATCCAAGACGAGACGAGGGAAAGATTCTTCTTGTTCTGGGCAACGGCATACCCGGCACAGAGAGCGGGGTTGTATGGGCCGGGGAAGAAAGATTGTCCCAAGCAGGTGGATGGGTGAGAGTGGCCCTTGGTTCCTCCACCGCACTGTTGGGGTGGTTGCCAACCGGGTTGGGCTGGAGGAGTGACTTCCTTCTCGTAACCGTTTGAGCCGGTGATGACGACTTGGAAGCCATCACGCCATTGACCATTGTTGGTAGCGGAAGAAGAATCGACGCCAGATCCCCAAAGAGTGCACTTGTAGTTGGTGATGGAGGCTGGGTTGGAGCAAGAATCAGATGGGTTGACAGATGGATCACGTTCCACGTAGATGTTGAAACCAGTGCAAAGATCAGTCTTATCGCAAAGAGCACCGCACTGGGCAACGTCGTAGCTGGTGAAGGTAGTGAGTCCAAGATAAGTGTTGGCGGTTACTGCGGCATTAAGATCGACGAAGGTTTGAGTATAGCTGGAAGGAGTAACGGCATTCTTGGCCTCGGAGTGAAACTCAGAATAGGCGAGGAAAGCATCAACAGTATCTGGTTGAACCTTTGGTCCATAACCATCTGGTTGAGTAGCACATGGAGTGCTGACATAAGGGGTAGTTGCTGGTGGCGCAACGGTAGCAGAAGCAGTGGCACTGCTAGTAGCTACGGCTGCAGTGGTTGAGGTAGTGCAGATGGAGGTAGAAGAGCTTGAAGCTCCATACTTACCTCCATATCCACCTCCATACCCACCGGATCCACCTCCCCAGCTCCATCCGTTACGCTTAGCGTTCTGAGGGGCTGTTGCTAAAAGCTGTAGCAAGAGCAGTTGCTTTAGCAGCTCCTAGAGCGGAAGCAGAAACATTGTTGATAGAAACAGATTCCTTGGTGGCAGTAGGAGCTGGTCCAGTTGCAGCTGGAGGAGGAGCGGCATAGATTGCGGCGAAATCAATGTTTTGAGGGGCTGGAGTAGCAGCGACAAAAGCGGCAAAGCCTGCAACAAGGAGTGCTTGATGATGCATTTTAAAAGAATGAATGCGATGTGGTTAAAAGAATGAATAGAGAATGGAGAAGAGAGAATGGAGAATGATTGTGATGGTTGGATGATGAGAAAAAGAAACTGATGAGAATATGCAACCTAAATATATGATTTTTTGAAGTATGGAAAGGAACCTCGAGCAGCCAAAGTGGCAGACTAATGCAGGTAACGTGGGGGCTTCGGAGGAATAGGCATAGCTTTGGTCGGTTTCACTTGACCTTGACCTTTACCCTGAGCACTGAGATGAGCATCATGGAGAAAGGCTCTCGAGACTTGAGTGACTACTCTCGGGTAACTATTCCATAGTAGAACTTGGAACTCATGATGTCGACTAAAAAATTAAGTTTTTGGCCAAATAATACAAATAATACCGCGTCCAACGAGGGTGTTCGTTTTCTAGTCACTTTAGTCCCTTAAATTCCTGTGCATTTACCCCGATCTTGTTAAGTTGCCAAGCCATAAATCTCTGCACAACATCAAATCATGTATAATTCAATCTCAGATAGCCGAATAGTAAACTGTAGGTGATAAAAATGATAAAGACGCTTTGAGCAATAAGTGCTCTTGCTAATGATCAAAACGATATTGACGACAGGTTAATCCCGATATACCCTGGAAGATACCCGCTGCTTTGATCTTCTTTAATGCAGGTACTAGAACAATTTCATGTGGATCAATATTCACATTCGGACGAGAAGCATGACTAGCTTGTTGAAATAAGCTCTTTTAGAACGCTCAATTTGCCTCCTCGGGTATTTTAGTGCTACTCTATGATGAAAGTATGGTCAATGCAGCTTAGTGCACGGGACAATCTTTGTAGCCGTGCCATGGCAAGCTAAAGTTGACCTAAAGTATCCTATATCAATAATGTAACCCATTTGTTTGTTTTTATGTGATTGGATTGTTGGAAATTAACAAATCCCGTATTCGAGAGTCGCTTTGATGAAAATGAGACTCTGGATTGTTGGCGATATCTCAACACGGGTAGAAAGGCCCATGTATGCACACCTAAGACTGATCAATGAAGGGTCCTGTAGTGTGTGCAATCTCTATTTTTGGTAGATATAAATCGGATGATAATATAGCGTAAATGTCCTGCTGCCGGTTCCTGACTAAAATTGTAGTTTGTAGCAGAAATATGGAGCAACGAGATGTAATCATGTAGATCATCCGATTGATTGATCTTCGTTGAACCTGTTGTTCAAATTAGGCTCAGATAATGACAGCGTTCGGCATCATAGACCGAAAAAGGAGGAAGGCTGTGAGAAATGCATTCAAGTTCTCAATTTCATGATTCACGGAAATCCGGCAAAATTGCTTTGACAACATACTTGAAGCCATAGAATACAGAAGAAATCATACTATTGATGGGATGAACTTTGAATATAATCGAATTTGTGTACATTATTGAATATTTCCTGACCTTTAAGATCATTGGCCTTAGTAACAGGTGCGAGTATTTTGCTTGCCAGGATAATTCTTCAAGTTCAGCTGAATTTTTAGCTCGGAGATACCGGAGCTACCACCTTACTGTAGTAATAAGAAATCAAATACTTTGGGGAACGGAAGTATCCTGAGCCACTAAAAATCCACAGTAATAAATAGGTGGTCAAGGGCCACCTGGGCATACTTGAATACGGAAAACATCGTGGGAAAAGGTTGCTAGTATCCCATAGGCCTTGTGTAGTTAAATGTGAAACCCATCTAGAATATTCCTGACAAACTCTTGCTGTCGTTGTTGTCATGGCTGTAAAGAATTAAACTTTTGAGTGGAAATTGTTGCAGTTCGAGCCCATAATAATAAGTCGGTTCAATCGGAATCATAGTACACTATGAATGAACTTCGCCGTTAGTATACAATTTCGAAAATTTCTAGCTGAAAGTATAAACTCCGTCTAAGTGAGCTACCATCTGTGAAGATTGTTACAAATCAATAAATTTCATTTCGTGCGTCTCGTCCCTTTTCAAAGCCTTCCTCTTCATTTTATGTTTCCATCTCGATCGGGATCGACAGCGGGGTTCCGAGGTTGTTACTTGTTGATCACTGATTACTACAATCAATGATCATTCACTAGCTACTCGAGTATCAACGACATCAAAGCTTAAAAGAGTCGATGATAGTCTCGAGCTCCAAATGACGTCCAAATGCAATAACCTCGGGAATTGAAATTTGAAAGCATCAACCCTTTTTGACCTTTGATGATGCCCCAAGGCCGGAAACATCCTCGACGCGACAAATCTTTAGGACACTTGTAAACTTGGAAGACTTGACTCGTACCTCACTCTGACCACGATACGGAGATTTCTTTCTACCTCTTTACTCCGACAGTGGAGTTAGATTCTGCGCCGTCCCTTTGTGGTCCCTTTGTCCAAGGATGGACGTTCCCACAACCGTGGGTTCGTATTTTGTGATGCTGTTGGTAGGGTCTCAGAAATCTTAAATCCCCTTGCTGGAGAATCCTTGATGAACATCAAGACTAAACTCCATTTGGTGTAGCTTATGGCATTGACACGTGATCGTCTAACCTTTATTCAAACACCGCACTTCCGATTCAGCTAACGTCCAGGGCTATATCAAATTCATCCAGACGTAACTTCAGATTCCCGAGGTCTTTTTGATTTGGAATCATATTTCTTCTTATGTCGGTTGTTGAGATTCCCGAGGTCATTGTAGTTGGCGACAACTCACTTTGTGGTCCATCGGAATACTAAAATGCAAAATCAATCATGACAGCAGAGATGTTCACCGAAGCTTTTCATAATATCCATGAGTATCATCAACCATTATTATTATTGACTGGAAGATTTAACCAATGCAAAGCACACGCCGAAATTCCCTACATTCAACTCATTCTCATATCTTACATCCTGACAATATTCAGCCCTCATCTGACGGAGATATACTACCAACATTTCCCACGAACACAACTAGAACGGCACAGTATCTACACATTATTAGCTTGTGAATTAAACGATCGCTGGAGTATAACATACGCAGCTGCTGCGGCTAGAACTTCGTGTCGCTTAGCCCTGGTGAAAAGCGATATGACGGCGGAAAAGACAAAGGTAAAGACGAGAAGAACAGCAACAATGACACCGATGGCAGAGCTTGATGTTGAGATGTGGCTCAGGTACCAAAGAATATAAACTGGGATGATGAGGAGTCCCAGAACCGTGGTGAGAAGAACTGCAGATGCCACTGCATTCACTCGGTCAGGATTGGATAGAAAAATATTCGTGGTGTTAGGGTCCGTTCTCTGTTGGATTTCCTAAATTATGGGTGCATCAGCATATGCATCTCTTTCTAACAACGGTTGAACGAACTGTAGTACAGAATATATACTATAAACAGTTGTCAGCAACGTTCATGTAATGGATGAATGGTATCGCTCACTCGCGTCAAGCGGCATGGAAAGTTCTGCGGTATCTTTTCTACAACTGTATCCAACCAAGTGTTATCTCTGCTGGGTTTGAGAGTGATAAGATCCTCTTTTGAAGGATCCATTCTTGCTCATCGGTACACAGAGGGGCTTTTCGATCGAAGTAATCTTTTAATCGTAGATGATCGCCTGTCATAGGCCTATCAAAGTTTGCCAGGGTTCGCGCATACGTCAGAAGCTGAACTGAGTGGTGTAGCAATTATTAAATAGGTATTTCTCAAGAACGGAACCAAACTCACCGTATTCTTTGTACTTTTCTTCTATCAACAAGAGAACATCTCTATGGTCATTACACTCGGCGTTGCAGATATCACGAGAACGAAGTCTTGCGGGCCATCTCTGCGCATAAACTTTATCTATGTGATTCAGTTGGGACTCCAACTCTCGCAGTTCATCTTGTTTATTGAGTAGAATGCGTGCTTGCAAATGACCGAAGCGTCGATAAAGCATGAATTGTTCATCACTATCTATGACCGCCGCGAGCTGTGGATAACCCTCGGGATATAATTCAACTGGATTTGTGTTAGTGTCGGTTCAAGTCATCGAGATTTCTTCCTTTCACTCACTTATAGGAATGATACGATCCTTTACTTGTTTCCTATTCTTGATCCCGCGCAGATACTGTAGGATGTGTTCAGTTTTATTATCCGGTAAAGATCGCTTGAATTGTTCATCGGTGATGCCATCGGGCCTGATCGGTTGTAGAGTTACACTGTCGAGGAAAGTATTTATTACTACATCATGAACTTCATGTTCTCCTTTCTCCATCGAATTTTCATCGACGTTAAGGGGAAGCGGGGTATTCATGGTGTATAATTTGGGTTTGAGACTTGGTTTTCAGGCTTGGTGTCGAGGCTTGATGTTGAGACTTGGTTTGTAGTTTGTGGACTTGGCTAATAAATAGACTGAAGCATGGGGAGGGAGGATGGATATTCGAGTCACTGTTATATGCTAGTCACCACAATGCGGCTGTGATGAGTCAAGAGCAAACATTGGCCTCGCACAAATGAGGCTGGGTGCATGATTCTTCGACATCATCACAAAATGAATATCCAATCATTTTATTGCCAAACCCGACCCGGATAATTGCATCACTGCATCACTGCATCTTACAAACTCAACGATTCTCCATTGATGTGTTTGCCTAACTAAACTAGCTATGCATCATTCTCACTTCTCGCCGCCAAGTCTTGCTCTGCCACATTCTTCTCAAAGACAATTTTAGTCGATGTTCGATACTTGATATGATAGGCGTGCCAGACGTGTCTATACCTCTTTCCCGTTTCCAGACCATCTACCAAGAAAGGTCCTGCAGTTACAGTTGCTGGGATTCGTCTAGGATAGTTTTCCTGACTATACCAGACACGAGATCCGGCGTGGAATTTAGCATGTGGAATGCGCGGATTCTAGACTTAGTAAGTCACGTGGTAAATCAATAATCTGAGGAAGATGTTACACTAGCGGTATTTCTCGCATTGTAAGCAGCCAAGTTTGCTGGGCCAGTCTCTAGGTTATTCATTGGATTGCTCATAGTTGAACTTCCCATCCTACAGTCTAGTGACGTTTAATAGGGTGTATGCTTCCTTGGACTGAAGACTAAACGAAAGTTACCAAGAAAAGTACTTGTCTGGAAATGAATCTCCGGCCACTTCTTCTGTTTAGGCTCAGTAACTGAACTGGCAATTGAATAGATGTGCTTAGCCGGTAGGATAGTTTTGAAATTGGTTGTCTCAATATGACTTGAGCAGCCAAAGCTCGGGAGAGCTGTATGTTTAAATGTAGCTTGGACGATTGAGGATTGTAGAACTTAGATGTCTGATAGTGATTGAATAGTGAGGAAGTTTTGATTTCAGTGTCTTGCCCTTGTTCTTATAGATGGCCATGACAGCGAAAATGCCATGGAGTTTTGTTTCCTTATAGTTTGACTCCTCATCTATGTTTGCGAAAGGATTACGAACAGCATTATGTGAATGAGCATGAATGTAATCAATTATACGAGAAATAGAAGTCATTCATCTTGGAATAACCACAGATGAATGACTCCCGCCGGAATGTTTGAGGCACAATCTTTTGATAGCGAGGAACCTGTTCTTGAATCTTCTTAATATGGCACATTTTAGACTGGAAAGAACCAAAGGCTTTCAATAATATTCTATCTGTAGTCTGCCTACCTTCCATTGATCCCGTCAACGAATTTGCGTCTCACCTGTTCGAAGCGATTACACTACTTACACTCAATCGTCTTATTCTTCTCACTGCTGGTGAATCTCATTTTTAGGTGTTTTTAAAATGATTGCTACCAGAAGTTTGCTCCCAATGCCTAATCCGAGTCATCGCTATTCACCACTCTTCCGTCTCGCTAAACCCCTATAACCACAGATGACTGACTACTTACCCCCCAAACATATCATCAAAGTTTGCAGCAATTCACTCAACAAATTTGGTGGAAAGCAACCCGAGCCCATACCCTCTCTGCATCTGAAGTCATAATTACAAAAACATTGGAATCGTTCCAGATATTTAATCATCCTATCGTCTATCTTATCCCGTTAATGAATCATCCATGTTTGTAATTTCACAGATGAATCAGAAATTTCTTGATAAATACGTCCTGGCAATCATGAATATTGCCGCAAAGCTACAAACACATCACACACCATAAACGCAGAAGGAAAGTCTATATAAGAGCCGAGGAACCCACCATGCTCCCACTGAAAAACAAAACACAGAGAGACATTCCCACATATCCACATCCGTCCCGATCAACCACAAATCACAATGTCCCGCTCAAACCAAATTCCGCTCATGGGCAACTGCTGTTCCGCAGAAGACAATACATCTGTTCTCCCACCCGTACATCTTCCATCTCTATTCCATCCCATCCCATCCCATCTCATCCTATCCTCATCCGAACCCCAACCCGACTAACCCGAAGCCAGGATCCCAAAACCTCCACTTTCAAGAAAGGCACTCGTGTACACTGGACCGGCCTGGGAGAACTACGCGCGCACCCCACCACGCAAAATACAGCTCTTGCGCCCCGACCCGCCGCGGAAGCTACAACGACGATAGCAGTGCTCGACGGTTCGAACGACGGGATTGGAGCCGCTCCTGTGGAGAGTGGCAGTCGGGTTCTCGTGACGGTATTGTCAAAGCGGACGAAAGAGACTATTACACCTTCGGATGTGGAAGGGGATGGGAATTTTGGGTCTCGGTATTATTATTGGATAGAGTTGGACGGCGGGCCGAAGAAGAAGGTTGGAGAGGGGGAGTTGAGTAGCGTGCTTAGGTAGAGGAATGTGGAGGGAGAGTTGTGGTGAGTGGGATGGATGGTGGTTCATTGAGTCTTGCGCAGTGTGTGAACTTACTGGGTGGGTTGGTTAGCTTTGGAAGGATGGTTGTTGAGACTCATGAAGATCAAGAATCCCAAGGGTGACCGCTTGCTTTTCCAGTAATACAAACATGGAGTCTTTACCAAATCAAAATATAGCAAAAAACAGAAACAAGAACCTGTACAAGTGAAACATACAACTCAAGTCATGGTTATATGAGTGGAGTATAATACAGTTTGTGTGTCTCCCATTTTGGGTAGTATGCTACCTATAACAAGCCAATAGATGGCCGTCGATAATAATTATCCCATCTATCTCTCTACTACATGCCCAGGTGGTAAATATAACCCCAAAAAGAGTTCCTCGATAGTCTTCCCACTTTCAAATGCAAGTACTCTATAGATGTCTCGAAGATAAAGAGACCAGAGTTTGATATTCATACATTTCTTTCCACCCGTTTTTCCACCTATGCATTTTACTTCATTCGGTTATTTGTCTTTTCCAAAACAGTTTCTGTCTTTGTCCCATCTTCCTTTGGCTTCCCAGTCCCTTCCTCAATAGCTTCTTCCTCACTAGACTCTGATCTACTCAGACGATCCAATTCATCCGAAATCTCCTCTGATTCCGTGAAATGACCTTCCGACTCAACAGGCCTATGATCTGCTGCATCGCCACCACTCATTTGCCATTCCATCAATTTAGAGAAAGCGGAATTGGGATTGCTGGATAAAGTATTGTATGTTCCTGTTTCGGAAACCTTTCCATCGTTGCCCAAAACAATAATATGATCCGAGCGCTTGATAGTTGATAGACGATGAGCGATTGAAATTGTTGTATTTTGACCTCTGAGTAAAGCTGCGAGAGCAGAGTTCACGAGGGTTTCGGATTCTGCATCCAAAGCTGATGTTGCTTCATCTAAAATGAGAATATCGGGATTCTTGAGCAGAGCTCTTGCAATTGCAATCCTTTGTTTTTGTCCTCCGGATAATTGTGCACCACGTGGTCCCACTTGTGTGTCGAGACCTTCAGGGAAATCACTAATGAATTGACAATTTG
The DNA here is from genome assembly GCA_008692225.1 of Monilinia fructicola. Taxonomy (NCBI): domain Eukaryota; kingdom Fungi; phylum Ascomycota; class Leotiomycetes; order Helotiales; family Sclerotiniaceae; genus Monilinia; species Monilinia fructicola. The sequence goes on from VICG01000016.1 coordinate 1,580,870, forward strand.
CCTTACGTGCAGCAGCGATAATCTCGGATCTCGAGGCATGAGGCTTTCCGTACGCAATATTCTCGGCAACTGACCCAGACATAAGAACTGGTTCTTGACCAACCATTCCAATTCGACGTCGAAGTGATTTCGCGTTCATTTTTGTTATGTCTTGACCGTTGATTGTAATCTTTCCACTTGTAGGATTGTAAAATCGTAATAGAAGTGAACCAATGGTCGATTTTCCTCCACCACTAGGCCCGACAATGGCCACATTAGTACCCGAGGGAATTTCAAAATCGAGGCCATCAAAAATTGTGACCGCTGGTCGGGTTGGGTATGCGAATGAGACATTATGGAATTTGATTACACCCTGAGCAGACTTGACCTTGGTACCCGCGGTTGCAGAGATTGTTGGTTTTCGATCTTGAAGCTCGAAAAGACGACTGGCTGCGCCGACACCTTTCATAAGTTCAGAGTAGAAGCTAGAGACACCGAACAAACTTGAACCAGCATAGGCTGTATACATCAAGAAGGATGTGAGCTCTCCAATACTTATCATAACCATTCTTGACCATAGATCCACCAGTGTAGAGTAAAGCCAAAATGGTCATGTTACCAAAGAATCCACTCGAACTGAAAAAGGTTGCACTTATAAGTGCTTCCCGCTTTCCAAGTGAAAATATTTTCTTGATTTGTTGATTGTATCTTCCAACCTCCTGAGTTTCCCCGGCAAAAGCCTGACTTGTGCGAACATTTCCTAATCTTTCTTCAGCGATTTTGGTTAAAGTTCCTAAATTCCTTTGGATTTTCCGACTAAGGTTTCTGATTGCTCGTCCGTAAAAGAATGCACCGATTGCAACAGGTGGGAACATAAGGCACAAAATGCTTGTAAGCTTTAAGCTCACCCATGCCATGGCCGTAAATCCAGCGCCTCCACTAACCATAGCTCGTAGACCATCTGAAAGATTTTGGGTAATACTTTTTCCAACGATAACTGTATCTGAGCTCAATCGAGAAAGAAGATCTCCAACTCGATTGGCATCAAAGAATTCCGCATTTTGTACATACGTTCGCCTATATAATTGTGATCGAAGTCTGGCTACAATTCTTTCTCCGACGATTCTCAATATAATGATACGTCCATAGTTAGCCGCAGCTCCCATAGTTAAGACGGCGGCGAGAGCAACGAAGAATTGAGAAATGTCCAGTCCAAAAAGTTTTTTCGCCTTCCGAAGGATCTTTGGTGGCCAAGTCGAGAATTTTTCCAATCGAGAAGGGTATTGACATGGTGATGGACGAGGATATTAACAGGAACACAAAAGCTAACCCCAGCCATCTGGCCTCTGGTCGAGCAATTTTGAGCAACCTCCATATTTCACTAAATGCGGCTGTGTTTCCTTGTTTCTTGCCACTGCTTTTGCAACCTTGCGCTCAAATTGACTTGAGTCGCTTTGGAGGCTTTCTCGCTTCGTGCAAAATCACCTTGTTCATCAATATTATCTTCTTCCTCTTCTTCGCGCCTTTGCCGTTCTCGTTCGATATGATCCTGCCTATCTGACGGCCGTGCGACTTTCGAAGGTGATGAACTGTTGAATGGTCGTAGTTGAGATATTGCCAATCGCCATGGTGATGACAATCCAATTCTTGTTTGTAGAAGAATAGGACTGGTCGAAAGCTGTGGGGTCGACTTGAACGCGGGGCTCAAGGGAGTTGGAGAACTTTTGAGATTGGAAGAGTATCGTTTCGCGACTTGAGACGGTCCAGAAGGAGACCATCTAGATGCTGCTGGGGCTGAAATATTCTTTGAGAGTTGTTTGCAGGCTACACCGTAAACCGAAGCTCCCGCCCAACCATTACCTATAGTCAAGGTTCGCCGCATTGTAAAGTTTTGATACTCGGATGGTATGCTACACCTGCATCTGCTGAATTCACCGATGAAGCTGTGAAAGGTATGGTCGCGTAAGTGTCATTATTGCGTAGGATGTAAAATAATATAGATGATTGAAAGGAGATGAATATAATTCAAAGTTCGAAGATTCGAAGGTTTCTCTTCCAAACGGAACAATGAGAATTCCTATTTCCTAAGAGGAGGATATTTATTTAACATCCATGGATTTAATATTTATTAGACTTCCCTAGCTTCCGTCATCGCTTCTTCCCAAGGATTCTTCCATTATTTTATGTTATATGTTATGCAGTGCACTACCAATCATATCGCAATAGCATGGAGTAATGTATTTATAAATTTATACATTTATACACTTCTATATATATATATTTATTTACTTATATAAATTGATTGATTTATTAATTTATAATCTTATAACTTTTTAATATAATCTTTTTATAACTTTATACTTTTATATCTTTTTATTTTAATACCTTTATATTTTTATACTTTTATATTTTTATACTTTTATATCTTTATATCTTTATATCTTTATATCTTTATATCTTTATATCTTTATATCTTTATATCTTTATATCTTTATATCTTTATATCTTTATATCTTTATATCTTTATATCTTTATATCTTTATATCTTTATATCTTTATATATCTTTATATCTTTATATCTTTATATCTTTATATCTTTATTTTTTATTTTAATATATTTGTACCTTTATACCTTTATACTTTTATACTTTTATATTTTAATACCTTTATACGTTAATACTTTAATACCTTAATACCTTTATACCTTTATACCTTAATACCTTCTTCCTTTATACCTTTTTTTATAAAAGTTATTTATGAAAGTTAGACGTGGGGCTATAATTTGACATTAGAGTGCTTTGACACAAAAGCATTAGTCCTACCTGCTCCGGTACCTCCCTAGTAATATTACCCGGTGCTTGTAGAACATTCGATTCAAAAATCATCCATGGATAATCAAAAGAAAGTTAAAGTCGAACCCGTCAATCCAACAAACAATAAAAGGAAACCAACTCCTTCCTCAAAACGAACAACCTTGGAACTCTGAAAAAGCAGCCGACGACAGTATATAATCCTCAACCATTATATATCCACGAAGACTTGCCATTTTCACCTCATCGCCATCATGCCGATCAATTATAGTAAATGGGCAAGTACATTTTATATACAATAAATACCCCTCATCATCCTTCTTACCCTCCACCCCACTTCGAAAGGCTGAAAGTCCAAGGCTGACAAAACACTAGGATGCACTTGAGTTGAGTGATGATTCGGATGTGGAAGTTCACCCTAATGTTGATAAACGTTCCTTCATTCGAGCAAAACAAAATCAAATTCACCAACAGAGATTCGAGAGGAAGAACAAAATAGATACTTACAAGTACGAACGAATCGTCAACGATGGACTTCTCAAGAGAATAAATGCCCTGCTTGCTGCTCTACAATCTTACAGTCCTCAACCGATAAACGTCCAGATGATCTTGCATTTCAAGCATTGATGGAATCAACTGGGGAGGATGATTCTCCACCACACCACCGGAAGGGGTACATACTCATGTGAAAGAAGCACCTCCTACATACTCTAAGATGATGGCGGCTCTCATAGATCAAGTCAAAACAAAGGTTGATGAGGATAAGCCGGATAACCGTTTCGAAGCATATGTTGCCGAGATCAAAGTACATCAAGCAAAGGTTGAAGATCTTCAAAAACAACTTGCGGTGGAATTAGAGACTTTTAGAGAAAGAGGAGAGTAAGAAGATAACTAGCGAGAGTATACACACGGGATTCGACAGCTCTTTCGTATCAAAAGCAGACCCAAAACCAAAGGCTACAGAATCGAAAAAGGCTCCGGCTAAGGAAAAAGTTCAAGCCGTTGAGGTTCTAAATCCTCATGCCCTCGCTAATGCAGATGGCTCAAAGCTTGGTGAACAATCCTCAGGAGCTGATGCAGATGTTGATGAGGACGAAGAAGAAGATGATGACGTAGAAGCTACCGAGCTTGGAAAGAAATTTGCACAAATCAAGATGGGCGATTACCGCACATGTCTTCAATACATCTCGTCGAATCCTTCAGTGTTAGCAGAAAGAGAGACGGATGGTTTACTGGTTTTGGCATTCAACTCTGCAATCGCAGGAAAAGATGACTTTGCTAGGCAATGTGTCCATCAAGCTCTACTTCTTCAGTACTGCAGAGCATTAGGAAAGGATGGTGTTGGCTTGTTTTTTCAAGCGTATCACTACCAAGGGTCACCAAGCCCAAAAGGTATTCTTCGATGACGTCAATTCTACGTTCGATAGAGTTCGCACCAGGGCTAGGGAGATTCAGAAGCAAAGAGAAGCTGAGGACGGAGCTGAAGGTGGAGTTGAGCAAATCCAACTTCATGCTGTTGATCCGGTACCACTATCAATATTACGATTCCACCTGCGGCAAGTGAGGACCCAGAAGTTATCAAATCTAGAGAATTATTCAATGCATTCCCACCCGGTTTACAACGAGCTCTAGAGAGTGGTAGCTTGGATGAAGTCAACAAAGTGTTAGGTAAAATGAGTGTGGAGCAAGCTGAAGAGATTGTAGGCCAGCTCAGCGAGGTCAGTTCAAATCGCCATATCATTATTCTTATCGCCTCACTAACAATGTGTATTTAGGGCGGTATGTTACAAGTTGAGGAACAAATCATTGATGCCACGACTGAAGAAGGACAAGCTGCATTGAAAGAATTTGAGGAAGAGGAAAGGCAGCGAGCATTAGCTGAGAATTATGGTGACCCAGAATAAGCGTCAGTGGATAAGGGGCAGGCAGTAAAAGGGGTAACGAAATACTTTTAAGAGAAATGTGCCATGCCATATGGGAGAATGGTATTAAAATTAGCAGTATTATATCTTTCAATGAGTAAATAGTAATCATGTTTTTTAAGGACCAGCATTAGTAAAAGTGTCATTATAAACAATTCTTTAGTAGGTATGCGTGTGCCATTCATTTTTAACGCCCCATTGCCCATAACCTCCGATTAGGCAATTCTTGAACGAAATAAATAACCATCTTGCACGATCTTACAAGTCCATAAAGGGATCACCCAACTCAGCCCAACCAGCGCCACTCTAATACCCAGTAGCACCAGGTGCCTTCTCATCTTTCTTTAAACTCAACAATAGCTCTCGGAACTTCTCCTTGCCAGTACCATTTGCACCACCTCTAGCACCCTTCCCACTCAAATCAACCAACTTTGCAATACGTTCCCAACTGGTTCCTCCAGCAGAGGTGTCTTCCCTGCTTGCCAAAAATTCCTCAGCATCACTACGGGATTGCGCAATGGTCTTTTCCTTTTTAATATTATAGTTCTCATAGAAATCGTCAATATTCTGTTGAGCAGTCTTGATAGTCTCCTGTTTCTTTTCTTCGGATCGCTCGTCACGGGCTTGAAGTTGGAGATCCCGACGTTCGCGCCATTGCTTGATGACTTCTGGTTCTTCCTCGTCGGCAACTTGAGGTTGATAGTTGGTGTATGAAGTGGTAATTTGTCCGCTTGGTGAGACTCCCTGAATTTTATCATGTTAGCGTTTTGGTCAGTATGGAATTTGGAATGTGGGAATTGTTGTACCTCATTGCGAGTATCAATGGCAGGGAATGAACTCTCAAACTCATGAACCTCTTCTCCTCCTCCACCACCCAACAAATCATCATCGCCATCTTCTACAAATGCTGCATTATCATTGCCGGTAGCAAATTGATCCGCATCTTCACCCAAAAGTGCCTTCTCGCGACTCAAGAAATCATCAGCTCCGCCATCGAAAGTAGAGTCGTCTTGTGTTGTCTGAGCTGTAAACCGTGTTGTTAACAAGCCAGCCATAACCATTGATCACCATTTAATGTCCCAAAGAGAAACAGACTTACCACCCGAATCAAAGTCCTCAAGAGAAGGAAATCTGTCCGCCATATTGAAATTTAGAGTATTGACTGGTTGTAATTCTCGATTAAAATCGCAAGCTGTCTGTTGGTCTGTTGCTGTATGATGGATGATACCTACTAATTAGGTACTGCCTACCTAGATACCTACTAGGTAAGCCAATACAGTAATACACTTGCGCCTGGCCGGGCATGGTACGGAAGTTACCGAAGCTAAGGATTATTTGGAGAGCTTGAGAAGGAAACTCAAGAAGGAAACTCAAGATGCAAACAACACAAGAATATTATTATTAATATTCACAATTCAACTCGAGTTTTTTCCATTTCACATCAAGCAAGCAGGGGAAAAAGAGAATCTTCAATATTTGCGGACTATCATTGGGAATTGTTGATCTTCTTATTGATCTTCTTATTAACAGCTTTTCTGGATCTGCTAAGTGATAGTTCTATTTGATATTTTCAACTCGGGTGTCCAACAAAGCCTATCTTGTAAATTCAATCGAAACAATACCGGCAAGCAACAACATAAATACAAACACAACTTCATTGATCATTGTCCCTTTTATTTCCATCCACCATTTCAAACATCAAAGATGGCCTACAACGATGATGCCGTTCTTGCAAAACTTTCGGCTCTAAATGAAACGCAGGAGAGTATTGTGAGTGACCAATCTTGATATCCAAGGTATTGAATGTCGAACTAATCTGTATTGAAGGTCACTGTCGCTCAATGGATTATGTTTCACCGGTAAGGAATTATGTATCATTTCACAGAGTTTTTCTTGTGCTAATTGGTTATTTAGGAGATATGCCGACCGTACTGGACAACTTTGGCTTCAAAAGCTGAAGGATTCCGGAAGTAATAAAAGATTGAATCTGGTTTATCTAGCAAATGGTGAGATATCCATATCCAAATTCTACCATCAAAAACACTCGAGCGTGTAAAACTATACATTGTGTACTCGAGTCAAGGCTAATGAATATTCTCACTGTACAGAAGTTGCACAACAATCAAAAGCACGGCGCAAGGATGATTTTCTCATCGCATTTTCTCCTGTAATTGCAGAAGCTACGGCTACCGCCTATAAAGGAGCTACTAGTGATGTCCAGAACAAATTGAAAAGAGTTGTTGAAGTTTGGAGGCAGAGGCAGATTTTCGAGACCCCTATTCAAGATGCGGTTGAAGCTCGAATTGAAGGTAAGTTTATCTGCGGATACAAAATAACGTGTGCTGATGATTATAGAACTCGAGAAATCCAGATCTTCAAACAGGAAAAGTTTAGGCGGCTCTTTATTCTCGAACAATTCATCATCTATACCAAGCGAACTTCAACCTCTTGTAGCACCTCAACAAGCCATCTCTAAATTGGTTCTTTCTACGAAGACTTCTACAAATTCCGCGAATCAGGATTATGAAAAGCTTACGGATCCAAATACGCCTACCCCATCTGCGCCAGTCCATGCTGCTCGACTGAACGGCCTTCTCAAGTCTTTAGCAAACGCCGAGGGAGCCGTGGCTGAAGTCATCAAATCGCGTAACTTGTTAATCGAAGCGTTAGAGAAATTGCTAAAGACAAACCGAAATGCCCTGGCAGAAGAAGAGACTCAACTCAACCTACTCTCCACGCGACGCATCGAGATTGACACTAAGAAGAGGGATGTGGAAGATAGCATCATGCGAGGATTCGCAAACAGCAATGAAAGTACACCCGCAGATGGGAGCCCAGGAAATCAAATGACCACTCCCAAGTCTGAACCTGATCGTCCTGAAGTCGAACCTCTCTCACCTCCATTGCGCCCTGCAAAAGAAGAGCCTGAGCAAGAGCCACTTCCGGATTATGATCTTAACTCTTCTACAGCAACAAATGGTTCAGTTTACGCTGCCCAATCCATGTCACCAACCTCTGGTTTGGATTTGTTGAGTAGTGTTTCTACTAGTTATGGACGGAGCAATTCGATTAGTAGTGTGAAGAAGAGGAAATTGAATGACGACTTTCCAGATATGGGAGGTGATGCTATGGAAGGATTGGATGCGGATGTTGCAGAGATGTTGAGACAGGATTCTGGTGGTGCTTGAAGGGGGGTCGTGGGAGGAATTATGAGACATCCGGGCGTACGGACAGGAATTTTATGATATGTGTTCCGAGGTCAGTGACTGATATAAGCTAGGGCCAATAAGTGAACCTGGGATTGTAGGATATGTATTGATATCATTGAGATTGAGATTGAGGGCAAGGAGATGTTAAATAGAAATGCAAGATTGTAGGGAAATACCATATGATGCGGGATAATGGGGGAGTTGGTGAGTAATCAATAGTACATGTCAAATCAAAAAGTCTGAGAAAAGAAAATATATGAAGATGTGTATGCAATGTGTGATGCAAGGCGATGCAGTACAATTCAAGAAGAAGCAACCAATCCTCCATCAAATCCCATACACATGTTGCATGTATCGCCCAACTTACCATTGGAAACTCTGAATTTGTTCGAGAGGGGAGTGTAGCGAGGTTTGTTGGTTAAAAGATATTTTTCGGGAGGGCCGGGGAGAGAGGGGTGGGTGCTTGATGTGTTTGAGGGTGTGGTGTGGTGTGGTGTGGTGTGGTGTGAAGGTTGATATTTGAAGATTGGAGAACGTCGGGTGTGCTTGAATTTGGAGATTTGGGGATGGGATGGGATGGGAAGGGAGGTGAAGATCTTGGTCCATGGTAGATTTTGAGGGGTGTTGCGTGGGTGGATTAGACGTGGTAATGTTACCTGGTAGGCGCAGGAGAATGATTGCTGAGATGAGATGCAATGAGATGAGATAGTTTGCAGGTTGCATTTCGCGGATCTTGGCTGGGGCTCTACAGTGACGATGGATTTGCTCGGGTGTTTGTCTTCAGGGAGGCTCGAGGGCAGCTGGGTGTGTGGGTTCCACGGGCTGGGTTTTGGGTGCGGCGGGACGAACACCCTTTGTGGTTTTGTGGGTGTTATGGGTGGCTGTGGTATGTGGGTGTACGCCATGATGAATGATGTTGATGTTGATGTTGATGAGATGAGATGAGATGAATCCAGATGGGTTTCATTCCTGAAGATTTATTTCACAGATGCTGATTTGAATTTGAATCTGAGTTTCATCGACATTGAGGCCGGTCATCTGCAGCATTTCTCGGGAGGGAAAATATAAAAAGATTCAGGCAGTAGGCCGAAAGCAATGAAAGCATAATAGGGGCTGGCTCGAGAACTTATTTAGAAGTTGTGGACATGACAAGTGTCATGACACAGCGTTACAAGATTCGAGAGGCGAAGCAAGTATATATATTGCCGCGCGGGTCTGAATAGAAGTAATGTGTTTGAGGGTATCTACAGTTTGATATGAATCATTACACATCTCAGAAGCCACACTGCCATTATCTTGAGGAACGGGGTGCTTGGATTCTCGCATGCATCACAAAGAAACTCCACGGGTATCACGGATTTTCCGGAAACTGGCCGAAAGATGGCGCTGAGATAGGGGATGCCTCGAAGATGATATGATACATTCGCATGTCTTAGTATTACTTCCTCGCGGACTAGTAATTCGTCTAGGCTAATGTGTGATCTGTCTATCCGTTTCGAAGACTCAAGGGTAGTGATTGAAAGTTTGCAATGTTAATTGTAGTGTGTTTATAGGATATACTGAAAACATACTAAAAATGGAGATGGGATGGAGATGAAATGGAGAGAGTATTTACTTGATATATATATTGTGTGTGCGTGTGTGTGTGGTTTGCATCTGAACCAAGTGAAGTCTCAAAAGCCTATTGCAGATCATCTGGGTTTGAACTACCCAACTTAGAACTCTAGTTGAGCTCATGGTTGGAGAAGAAGGCATCTATACGGTAATGATGTCTTTAGTTTCCTTGGATTGAGGTTATGTCTCCTCTAGACTCTACGCCAACCTGTTGATCTAACTAAGAATCGCGTCACACGATTCAATGGTCAAATTTAAATCGAACACTGTTTGATGGTGGAGTATTTGAACGAATATATTCCTAACTACTAGAAAATATTTAAGTCTTCCCGCATCATTACCTCTCCCTCCCTTCACGAAAGATGTGCCGACAAATAAGAATTCTGCACTAGGCAAGTAGTCTGGAGTGTTTTGCCGAAAGGTATCGAGTCAAGCGGTAAAAATGTTTTGATAATTTCAAAAAAATAAGCACGCATTCAAAATAAACTACAGGTTACACCAAACTCGAAAGGCCCTCACACGCTTGTGATAGAGAACCACTCCTTGTTAAGAGGCATCATTATATTCTACAACCTGTCATAAAATAAGACGACTGGACAAAGAATTAGACAAACTCTCCAAAAATCATTGAATTGCAATGGAAATATTTGGTGGTACTTTGAAGCAAGACCGAGAAGGTGCATGTGTCTGGGAATGTCGGGATGTTGCAGTTTGAGGTATTGCTGTACTATATTCGAGGTATGATGAAATTGATCTATTCTTTGGCTTCAATGTACACTGTCGTCCTCCTCGAACCCCCAACTTATCCACAAATCCCATAGCTTCGTTGTCAACATCTATCCCTTGCTGAACCAGGTCTTGTGTCCAAAGACCATTCGGGTCAACATGTACATAGATCCTATTATTTGAATGTTAGTCATACCTTTCCTGTGTCTACCTTAACGCTCAACATACCGGCGAATCCTCCCCAAAGAGCGACGTAGTATGGGTAAAGCATAATCTTGCTTCTAGGAGTCTGCATGTATTGTCAGAAATGTCCTTCGATTGAGATAGGTCCTAGGTTTTCCCCCCTCTCCCCCCCTTCCCCCTCATGCCGCGGAATATGGAGCAAGACACATACTTGGTTCCATTGACGAATGTGCTTCTTAGCACCTTCTTGGAAGAGTTGCTGGTAGTGGGGAACACGGTTTTCGCGGAGTTTGAAGCTATTGATATGTATAGTCAGTAAATGATCTTGCAACAATTTCTCACGGGCTTGGCGGTGGCCTGGAGTTGGGCGCAACCGTAGTCTCAGAAGCTCTTCCTCAAGTGCCGAATTTCTTTGAGAACTTGGGTATGACTTACCCAGCCATTGTGTCTGTAATCAAAGCGTTATGGTTTGTTTGGGTATTAGAGGAAGTGGTTCGATGTTGAATTCGCAGGAGGCTCGGATCGAAATCCACGCTAATTTTGATGACTAAGCTTCGTCAACTTTCCAAGCAGCCCAGAATATTTTGAGAAAGGACAACGCCCAACCAAGCTTTGATACGTTACGCCAAAGCATGCGATTCTTTCCATGGCAGTGATGGATCTGCATAAATACCTGATCAAAATCTCGAGGGACGGCGCATCATAATGCGCCCTGCGTTACAACGAATTATCTCTAGATATCCATCATTGCATCTCCTTCGATATCTAATACGCGCAACGGGTACCCCGCTGTCCACCAATATTCAATATGGCGACGTGGGTATAAAACGCAATCGAGATTACGCAAGTCTCAGCATTGGATTTGAGGCTGCGAATCAGCCTGTCACGAATTTCGATAACCCCAATTCCGCCCAGCCAGTTATACGTCATGCCATTTCAAAAATATCCTCAAATGCCCCCCGCACAGTTGTTTCTCACGCCGATACGCAATCGATGACTATCAAAGAGTATAAGAGATGGAAAGATTACTTTACACCTGCCGAGCTTGAATATGAATCCCGTGTACCTAAAACGACCCAAGAAGACGCAGTACGATTAGTCGATAACCCAATTTATGAAAAAGACATGGAATTGTGGGCAGTGCTCTTAGTGTATAGACGAGGAATGTATGGTGATGAGGGGGTGAGGATATTCTGGGAAGCAATCCGTACCCGGAATATCCATTTGCCGGTTGAGGGTTTGGCATCTTGGACAATGTGGAGAGCCTTTGTGGATCTAGGTCTTCAAGATAAAGATGTACTCGAAAGTCTCATTCAATATGCAGATGACTTGCTGCAACAGACTGGTCAGCGTTGGAATGGACTTTATACAAGGATCATGTATCATCTTCTAATGAGGGATAGAGGCGCTGAAGCATTTCAATGGCATAGAAAACTGATGGTGCGTCATCCACCTCAGCCTAGAGCATTCGAGAGATTATGTTTCAAAGTGATTACTCTCAAAGGAGACATTGAAGCTTTACGGAAGATATACGAAGCAAGTAAATTTCATGTCTCATACTCTAGTATTATGATACCATTTTATCGTCAGGAACAATATGCATCTGCATACAAATGGCATTTTTCGCTTTTTCAGAAGCAAGACTTTCCAAAATCCGCAAGACCTACCGAGGATTTGATTCGAATTTTGACGAAATTTAGGAGTCCATTGGCTCTTAGAGTCGCCCGCAGCTTAATACATGTAGGGATATCCTTACCTCCTAGTCTAGAGAGTGAACTCAAGGATACTCGAAGTATATCGAGGGAAATGATGAATCTCATTCATGGTGAGGTCTTTCATATCAAGCCTAAGAAGTATGATGATGAATTAGGGGCTCGTTGGCTTGCTACAACTTGGATTCCATTAGATGTGTCCATACAATCTATTCACGCACTTGGGGTAAGAGAGATTGGCCCATTATCATTTCAATCTATTGCTCTACGAGATCCAGATTGTAAGGCCATTGTCAAAAGGCTAGATCAACTCGCTGAACTCGGTATATCTCCTGGTCGGTCGAAATTTGTCAAGGCCGTGGAAAGTTTTGCGAGAGAAGGAAATCATGAATTCTTAAACGCTTTATTGAATAGTGACCAGCATCCTGCGGCACTGGATGATTGGGTACTTCAGGAGAAGCTTTTGGCTTCTTACGCTGCTAAGGAACAGCTTAATGAATTCCGTCAAACCATGGCCATAAGATTAGTCGGAAGTAGAACTCCAGATTTCGACGTTTACAACATACATCTCAGGATATGCGTAATTAGACACCAATGGGATGCCGTGCTGAAGACTTTATCTGAAATGAGGATGAACCGCATACCGGCAAAGCCAGGTTCAATCTCCTGTATTCTACGACAATTATTGCGGCCACGTCGACGCGGTCAGCGACCTGTGACGGATCCTAGATACAACAAATTCAATGATGTAACTATGGCAATCAAGATTCTTACAGGTATCATGGTATCCGGGTCATCAGTCTCAATACATCATTGGACCGAAATCATCAGACGACTTGGGATGCTTGGTCGTGAGAAAGATTTACACAATTTGTGTATGTTTTTAGCCTCTTGGTATGGCTCTAAAAGACATAATCTTCTGCCTGGTGCAAATCACCTACGAATTCGAGATCGCACACAAGTTCCAGACGATCTAGTTCCAACATGGCACAGACAACATCCTCTTCGGCGCCTCTTTCCATCCAGTTTGCAAAGGGCAATTGTGGAATGGGGCTTTAAGCGAGCATTAGTAAGCCCACCGCCAAACTTTCCAGGTCTCGCGCGTTCGGACAAGAAAACAACATACAACGTCACGAATGGTATTGTACTTTTGCGAGAACTGTATCACATGGGAGTAGAGATTGAACCAAACGCGATTAGGAGAGCAGTTGTTGATCGTCTGGTCATTCTGTATGGACCAGGAAGATCAGCTACCAAAGCGAATCGACAAGCCCGAATGCTCAATCCCTTGAGTTTGGAGGAGATGATAGCAGAAATCGATGATTGTCTGCCAGGCATAAAGATGTTTCCTTATCCGGATGCAGCAAAATATATTCGCCAGCGAGCAAGTACGAGGTTTTTGAGAATCAAGCGCTTGCAGATGAAGCGAGATGCTAAATGGCGATTGACAGGGAGATTATGATTGTATAATCTAGAGAAATGTAAGAATAATTGTATCATATTTCAAAATGATGATGGCATCTTAGCATTTTAAGGAACTCTTAGTGGGCATAATTGACTTTTTTATTCTTTGGAGCCGGCAGAGAACCTTTCAGATCAAGTGAATCTCTTACATACTTAAAGACTCATTGTTAGCATCCCTTCTCAACCTCCTTCAACTCCTTCCGCCAAGTGATAACTTGTCCATTCCCTTCCATCTTACAACCTGCTCTCTACATTTTCCCTCAGTATCGATATAACAATACAGGAAATATGGAAGATGGTTGATGATAATCCTGAATAAGGCGCGCCACCTCAGTTATTTTTTATGGAATTTTGATGAACCACTCATGAAAATCTCGGGAGCCGTAGATACTGGGCAGGAGAACGGAATAGAGGAGCGCAATGAATATGAAAGGTGGGTAAAGGTAGCAGTCGCCAAATGATCGAGGAAAGATTCTTTAGAATCGCCGTGGATCAAGAGGGGAAGCGAGTTTGGTGGAGAGCTGGTTGAAATCTTTTGTGCTTTTCGTTTACTTTTCTTGTTGAAGCTACACATTCTTCAATCAATGGATTCGGATCCAGGAAGCTCTTCATCGCCCAAGTAGTTTTTGATACCTCGAGTTGAGGTCAATCAATTTAGTCGCTATTCGCTTCATTAATTACAACTATCCTTTGTGCTGCTGTCATCAAAAGATACATGCAAGATTCTCCTCTTCTCTGTTCCTCTATCTCGATGTTGAGCAGATATTTGACGATGAGGCTGGAATGATGGATTTTCAGATCCTCATTCTTGAATCCATCAATTCAGATTGCTCGTCTGATGCATTTAGAGTGATACTTCAGACATAACATACTAATTCCTTTGGTGGAAAAAGAGGTTGAACAAAAGAGGAGGAAAAAGTCAAGCCAGGCTTTCGTATTTTGGAAACTCTGGGTAATGTAAGATGGAATGATAATAGTATTGAGTGTTGAGACTTGGGATGGATACTCGACAGAATTTGTTGGAAGGGTTTAGAATGTTATCTTGGTTATTCAATAAAAGCAGCCATAATCATCAAATCATTTGAGATGTCGGTTGATAGACTGGAGGTAACATCTGGGCATGGATTGATAGCAACAATGGGCTGCATCAAGTGATTATCGAGGGTGTGGCTGGGAATCTGTTACTCGAATGATATCTGTATTTTCGGAAGATCACCAGGTGAAGATCTGGTGAAAGCATTGGATGGGTAGTATACATCTGAGATTATTTTAAGCTTCTTGGCGAATTCTCGCATCTTGAATCCTAGAAGACTTTATGAGTTCATTGATTCTTCCTACCATCTTCCGTGAGCACATTAGTTCATCCTCATTCTCCTTTCCCCATACCTTCTTGGCTTGCCTACATAATCGAACGACATGACACCGCCAAGTTGTAGGCAGCGACCATCTAAATCTGGGGTTATCACTTCTCAACTCCGAAATGCTTACCATAACATATCCTCATTACATAGTCGTCCGTGCTAGTTGACATTCCCATTCAAAGCCTGCTCGTAACTTTAACATACCTGCCGCCAGTTCATAGCAACATACCTTTTGACTATAACTTCTCAGAGTTGCTTGAGGAAGGTATCCCGAAGGGTTTGCATATTTGCTCAGCAGCATCGCTTACATCACAGCATTAAGTCCTTTTCGCAAGAGCTAAACGATGTAAACTATAAAGTTTCACTCCATCCTAGTTCTCTAAGTAGCGAGACATCCTTAAAGGTAGTCCACAAAAGACCATATTTAGTCAACTTGAGAATCCGACACTTTTTGAGAAGAAATTTGATAGACGACGATCTAGACAGATCTCAACGACACACTGTCCAATCAATCGAATTTTGCCTCTTTGACCATTTGATTTCAACTCAAATTCTCGTTCTCTAGCCAGAAGACGGAGCAGATATAAAGATAGGGGTCGAGGTCGAGATCGATGGTTAATAGTAGCGGCTGTCAATACCCTATCCTTTCAATGTCTCCCGTGAATTATCAGTCTTAGCGAGTCGATTAGATTGATGGGTATCCTAGAAAATCCTTACAGACTAACGAGAATAGATCCTTGGCAGCCAAGAGAAAGTAGACATACACCACTTGCCAAGGACTGATACAATATTTTCAGCTTTATAGTAGCGTGGCTAAGAGATTGGCATCAATTTGCTTATCTTCTTCAATATTTGCAACATTTGGAAGGATATTATCGCCGGTAGTTTCGTGTTAGAATCGTCAGTGATGCCCGTGATACTAAATTAAATCACATTGATTTCCATGGACCTCATGCTGCTGGACTGGTGCTGCATCGTTATTAATTTACGATCATCGAAAAAGTTAAGTTGATGAGTAAAATAGCTTTTCTTCAGATGTATAGCCTTTCTTTCCCTTAGAACACATCTAGAATGCTACTTTGATGATGTGCAGGAATTCCATCATTTAGATTAGGAAAGCAATGATCTGATTTAATAGGAAGGTCGAGTTACGCAGACCCTTTCGCTTATTTGCCTACTCCCCCTGATCATGAGCCTTTCGATTCCTTGAGCTATCTCGCATAATGGTTTCCACCAGTACGGGGTGGCCCGCGACTATCTTCGGTACAAAATTTCTAGGATACAGACTTACTAAATATACCACTTGAATTTTCGCCAAGAGAAGGGGGCTGTAGCCACCCGATCCACATCCATAGGTCATTGATCATCACCAGTTTCTGAATAAACACCATAAGAAAAATGAAGCAAAAATTGTACATTGCAAAGATGTATCATTCAAAGCAAAAATGAGCAAAATAGTCTTCAAAATACATGAAAATCATACCACACACTAATTTGATATTGATACAATGTACCCGTTAATGACGTTTAGTTGCCCACTAAAAATGAGTTCATCATGGTGTGACCGCACAGGAAAGCATCCGATTTGATTCTTGAAATGTCGATCTTCAATGTGATAGGGGAGATATATTTTAACATCTGTCTACTCAACAACTGGCAGTCTTCCGCCAACCCCCTAACTACATGAAGAAAAATAGCTCCCGTGAGATTACCAGATAGGTGGTTAGCTTTTTAAACTCAGTCTGAAGATATCAAAACGATAATGATATTCACCTTCTGTAGATACGAGGGGGGTAATTCTATCGGCTTTCCATAGCTGTCAAAGAATCCGGATCGTATATAGCCTTTGTGCTCACCATGGTTATGTGTTCGAGGGTAGGCATAGAACGGTACAGTAGTTGCTTCTCCGCCAATGTGGGGAAATGATGCGCAGTGTGGCGAAGTTTACCAAGTAGTGCCACCAAACACTAAATTGATCATTTACCAACTCTGATTCGGGAAGCCCAAAACCTTACGAGGTTTTGAACCTTTAAGATAAGATCCCCAAGAATTGAACCTCTATATGTTAGAGGTTGTTGAATCTTGACTCGGGTAATTAAGGTTAAGTACGCACAAGGCCTTCGTTTAACCGAGGCATGCAAATAGAACCCACCTGAGGTTAAGTAACCTAAGTACGTATTCGGCCTTTATCTACTTGTAATATCTACGAGCTGTTTCTTTTGATTGGTGAAGAGCGATACTAGATCAAATTTGTAGTTGTTTGGTAAATTTAGACATATCTTAGTATCTATGGGAAATCATTATCATTATCGGTCATTATTGATGCTAAAGCAGATAGATTACTTGGACAAAGTGTGCCAAGATCTTCTAGAGTTTATTCCAAACGGAGGCGAATTCCAATGCGGGGTATTGATCCATTATCAAGTGGTTGGCACGCAATCTTTCCTCCACACGGTTAAACTAATTGAGCACAGTCTTACGAATTAAACCAATTACATTCTGTGAATAGATTCAATGTGGATTATACATCTACTGCGTTTTATATTCTGGGGAAATGTCAATGCACATATGCTTGCCAAATGTAGTGTGATGAAGGCCAAGTAAATCCATCTGGGTTATCTATTCGTCTCACTTACATGTTTGAATGCTTTGACCAACGGGAGTTTTTGCTGATGAACAAACCGCACAGTGATTATTCTGATAGGGTTAGGTGAAGCTATCCATATTCAAGGTTATATGATTAAGGATTTGTTCGCATCTATCTCATGATTTGTTCAAATGATGTCGATCTTTGAACTTTGACGATCAAGAGTAGCATGACGTCTAGATTGCCTATCACTCTGACTGGGATCAGTCCAGATCTAGTGAGATTAACCCAGCTTCTGAGGGGGCTATGTATCAAACAGCAAGTATATAAGGAAGGCAATGTACCGTCTCGATTTCTGAATTCAGATCATTCAATAGATCAGAAACAATACATCTGAACAAAAGCAATACACATACAATCAAGTTTTAAAGCAACAACACATACCTAGTCATCATGGATTCCAGATTTCAAACCACCGGCGACAGAAATGTCATGTTCAGAGACTCATTTGATACACAGTTGTTGGGTTCAACACTCAGTATGTTAACTATTCATAATCATCATCAACGTGGAAGCTAATACCCAGTTCAGAGAAAACCAACACAAGTCTCTCTGCTCAACAAGAATCTCCTTTCGATGATTATGAACAAGATTGGAACACCACCACTCACGAACGAGACACTTGGGCAACTCGTGAGCGACGAAAGTCAACTCCCTTCGCAAATATCAGCAACTCTGCTTTTATGGGCTCCCACCACGAAGCCAAACATGGCCGCAGTGGAAGCTCGAATCAACCTCGAAAAGGATCTATCCTGAGTTTGTGGTCAGATCCTAATGGAGATGAGGAACACGACAACACTTTGCAAAGAATATCTAGCAGGAGATCAGAGGGCTCTTCAACAGATGGTAGAAGAGGGAGTATTTTAAGTTTATTTGGTAGAAGGAAGGACGAAAGTGGGAGGGATATCATCCACTCTGATGGTGCTTAAAAGCCGTCAACTATGATGGCAGGGAAAGAGTGTTTGTTTGGATTGTTGAGCATGGCATAATGATACCTGGGTTGGTCCCGCGGCTTGGGACGTTGAGGAGATGAGTTATGAGATATGTATATATAGTTTATATTATATTAGGGATTTTGTATTTTATATTCGGGTATTCTAGGATATTCAGGCGGCTGAAATGTATTTTTTAAACAAGAAACACTCTTCCATATTTCTAAGATATAAATTGATAATAGAATTGATTTGTCAAGTCATCAACAAGCAATTAAGTATCCCCAAAAAATATACGCTCATTATTAGCCTTAAACTTAGACCTCCATGAAAATATCTTCAACTCTCATACTTCTTTATTGAATATTCATATGAGGGCCTCATTGGCTCATTTGAAAATGAATCCTTTTCTAAATACTTACCAGCACTCCAGGGCTAGCACAGCAATGAACCAAAGACAGATAATAAGAGTACGTACATGGTCTATGTCAACCCCAGACTCCTCCGCAAAACACATTTCTCATGATTCGATTTTTATCCCCTTCATCCGGTAACTTACGGACTAGCTCACCAGCTCTAGGCCCAGAGCTAACAAGAAGATCTTAATTTGACCTTAGACATAGCCACTACTGCCATGATACCATCACACTAGTGAAACTCGGGGGTTTCGTCTCGGTCCATCCGTCCGATCGAGACCAAGCGTATCCTCTTTCCGAGATGATAATCACAACATTAACTTTTACTTAAACTGGTGAAACAACCGTCTGCAGTAAAGAATAGAGGTTTGACTATCAAATCTAGTCGAAATCCCCAACTTTGAAATTCACAGCGTAGAATTAATAACGTCGCCCAATTATCATATTCCCAGCGATATATTCGAGTCATCTTTGCCAAGGCAATAGCCAAGGTGAGCAAGCTGCCACCTAACATAGATGAGATAAGATAAAATAATTTGGCAGTTGACAAATCCCATCTCATCTATCTAGCTCCTTATTGAAAGTTAAGAACTTGTCATGTGCGGCTGTGCAAGTACATGTGACAGCACAATATCCTCTTCACATGAATGAAGTCCAACCCGGACAGCACATATGTCATACATGTATCAATGTACGTATTATTAGTAAGTTATTCTCATTAAGTGTTCTGATGGCTTTCATACCTTTGCTTTATATCCAATGGATTCATCATGTGTATGAACATGAAATGATGAACACTCCTCCTACCTGATATGGAGTTATCTGAGAAGGTTGCATATGTGCTCGATATTCTGCAGCAAGTCGAACTAACTGTTATATAAGGTTAATAAGAATCTTGGCATTAGTCTACTATCGTTCGTTCATTGTAAAAGTTCATACGAATGTACGAACTATTGAATTCTGCAACAGAATGATCCTTCCTTCATTCATTGACCCAAATCCTTGGAATCTTTTGCAGAGCGACATTGGACGCAGAGTTGTAACGCACGCGTAAAGTTCTGCATGTAAATCTTCAACGGATCTCCAGAATACAAATAAGGCCACCGACATTCATTTTACAATTGAATTTAATTTGCCGGATGAACGCTATTGAAATAATGCAACAAAGCCAACCAATCACGATTCGTGAAGATTTGGAGAACATACAACTTACTTGCATATCCAAGATTTTTGTACTTCTCTGCAGGATAAGGTGGGGCTTTGGGATGTGATATGCTGTGCCTCTCATACATGATGGAGATTGAGGATTTCTGAGTTACGTATTTCGGTTGGAGAATTGAATGGCACGATATGGTGGTACCGTTACATTGAGAGGCGCAGTGCGAAAGTACGCGCTAAAAGAAAGCCCTCAAGGTTGAAGAATCAAGAGAAGATCAACTTATGTATGTTTTCATGAATACCACCCCCCCGCATATGATCGAAGAAGCAACTTCTTGTTTTAGTAAGTTGAGCTTGGTGATATGTTGGGTGTTGGATTTCGAAATCGTACAGAACGAATACATATCTGGGAAATTGGATATGCAGTAAGAATGGATATTTTCCCCGTGTTATTTGGTAGTTTCTAAGCAACATGATAATGTTGTAGAAATTTTCACCCCACTAAGGTCTTCAGATTTCTCCCCTTTTCATCGTTTCACGACATATTCGCTTATCGTAACTACTTTCTTCACACCACACCCCTCCCATCCCCCCAAAACCATAACGAGACTTCTTTGCTCTTGCGCCCCAAATTTTGATCCGTCCTAAACAATCCACCAACCATCATTCCTTTCCTTGCACCCGCATGAAATACCCACACAACGTTATGCGGCTTCGTGGCTGGATCACGGAGTAGTATCAAAATTTACCAACCTCGCGGGTCACGGTTTGTGTCACACTTTACAATTCATGTTACATCCTGAGGCGCTGTACATGAGTGTTTGAAATAATCCTGCTATTGTTTGCAGGTACCCCTCTTAGAAAACATCAAAAATAGAGAGCCTGGTTGGATTTCTTCCTGTTATACACGAGCTATCGCGGCCTATTTCTTCGAGTGAAGACTCAGGGCTTGTGAGTATGAGAACTTGAAATCAAGCTAAGGTAGAAGGGGTAGTTTTTAGTTCATCTTTGAATCGAGGGGATCGTGAACCTGAATCCTAGCTTAACCTAGCTAGATCTCCAATAACTTTGGGCGTTCTACATACAGGCGGGAAGGAAAAATCGTGAGGCTAAGACAGCATTAGTATAGTAGGTAGAGCACAGCAAGTTCTGGGTTTTGAGCTTGGAGTAGAGCTATCTACACTCCTGCAGAAAGCAGGAAGTCCCAAATAGCTGGTTGTGTCACTCCCCACCCTTCGTTCTACCCGATTCTATGCCTTGTGATGTGTTGAGTCGTAAAAGAGGTTAAGCAAGGTGAAGTGAACATAGAAAAGTGTAAAGACGGCCATCACTTACTTATCCCTTGAGCATAATGCTTAAGATCTTAATTATCTCATCATAAAATGTTTGTGATATATCGGTGGATACAATGAAGCTATTCCCTCGCACAAGATATTGGATTATGCAGAAAAATGAAGCATAAGTGTATGCTGTATGCTAAACTAAGAGCGGATTAGGGACAGAGAGTGGCTTTTGGTCTGGGGGTGACTTGTAGGTTCGAAGTGAACATGAAGTTGGCGAAAATGAGTGATTCAAGCCCATCCTTTCTCCCACGATTTATTCTAACCCTCGAGAGCTCGATCTCGCCTCCTACAAAACGAGACTAATATACTAGAATCACACGAAAGCCTGTGTATATTCTCTTCTCCCTAAGATGGGACATGCGACAAAACTTTTTGATGAGCAAGTGAGTGATTATTTATTATCACATATCCTTGTGAACCATCTGATCTCTGCCCATCTCAAATTCCCAGCTCGACATGAAAACACCTCCCCCATACAAGAAAAGGGAGAAACGGTCCAAAGATAGATTACTCCTATCTCAGTGTTGTTTGATACTGCGTACGATATTATCTAAATAGATAGTACATGACCGGTTGCCCTTTTGAGATGAAACTTTGATTCTCTCCGCTCTTAAGTAATTCCTACAACTCTTTTCAGCGGTTGATACTAGGGTGTTAACCGTCATAGTGTATAAACTTGGTGGGTATGATGCAGGACGAGCTGAAAATGTATAATATGAAGTGAAATTCTAGGAGATATTAGACTGGTGGAAGATATCAGTGCCTCTCTTGTTGTCAAGTATTACAAGACAGGATTAGTAGGGGCGTATCCAAATACCAAGTTGATTTGATGTCAGAGGATACCCAAAACGATGGCCACTATTTTGAAGTCACTTTCTTAGAAACCTGCCAGCAGGGAAAATGTAAAACGACAAAGAGATTGAAGCGATCGTAGCTTGTGAATATAGTACTAAGGTCAACATGACGAAGATTAAAAGTACCAATTTCCTTGCACATGGTTGCGGCGGTGATAGTGCTCATTGGGAATGATGCAAGTGGTGCCAAAGGGTGGATAATCAAGTCAATTCACTTCATTTTTGCAATTGATCAGGGCCTGGAATGAATTACCTGTCAGTAAACAAAAGATATATCATATAGAAGCAAGGTGTTACCGCCTAGACCCTCTTTGCCTATGACATTTTGTGAGTAAACCGACTTAGACATTGTACTTTGCAACTCCTTCGATTTCAACTCTCTTTCTACATTCGATATAGGCAAGGCTCAGCTACAAGATGCTGAATTGCTTGATGCCTGAAGGATTCCATCAAGGTTTATGGGATGAGAGAAGGATTTGTCACTGAAAGAAGAAGATGCGATTGGGCGACAATAATAGTACTCAACTCAGAGGTTGAAGGAAGCTGCCGAAGTCGCCAGCTTTCGCATAAATCAGCTACCACATGTGGAAATGAGGGAAAAGCAATGGGCTTACAAGCTGCGAACCCCACAAGTCTGAAATCTTTGGAGAAGGCCCAGAACTTCTTCGCAAGAACACTGATGTATAATTACCAAGTTCTAGGTAGTTCTTTTTGAGATCATCTTTAGCCGGATGATGTTTTGCATATCGTACAGATCGATCTTGAATCGTATGATTGACATCAGTGAGACAGCGCATCGTACATAAACAAGTTCCTATTGCAGCAACTTCACTGCCGTTGAAAATCCTGCGCAACCGCCTTGAAATAAGGCTCGATATCTTAGGCAATTTTGCCGAAGTAATGACACCGGGGCCCCGGAATCAACCCTTGGGCATTGAAAACAAAAGCTGCAGAACATCTGACGATCATGATGCAGTTTGAAAACTCGAACAAGTGCGAGCTAAATTCTAGGGGTCCAACCAAGCCTTATTGTTGACCAAAAACAGCCTCACACTCAAGGTGGAGATTGGAAAGGGGAGCTTTATCGTTGGCCTGAGGGAAATATGCACTTCGCGATCGTATCTGGAATATCATTTGCTGAAAAGAAGCTTCAGACTGCAGGCCACCGCAGAAACAAGAATCATGAGGATGAAAGTTTCTTCACCGCTGTGAATAAGTGGCATGGGTATCTATCTCGAAGAGATTTGTAACCGATTGCTGTTCACATTGAAGAAAATGACCAGTCACTTTACGAAAGCAGGTATCCCGCATCCTTTTCCTAGTTCTAAAAGGCATAACGCCATATTGAAACTACTCAAGACCCTTGAGCGAAAGACTTTTGACGAAAATAAGTCCGTCAATTCAGATGTTTGTGTGTGACAAAGATGGGGTGGGGAAATCATGTTAACCATGCGCCAATTCATGCAAGCCACTTTACCCGGCCCATGGATTTCTTATCAAATTGACGGCGAGAAGCAGTAGATTTAATGCTAAATGTGCAACCGGTAAAGAAATCACTGTAGATCTTGGGCCGGGAGTGGATACATCAAAACCTGGTAGACGGATCTTTTGACGGAATGTCACCTCACCATCTCAGACGGAGAAATCTGACATGCTGATCTGACAAATAGTTTCAAGACTTTTATCTCATGTTGCATTGCTCTTCTGACAACTGCGTGCCTGAACATTTGTACATGTGTCAATTCAAAGAGCGGTAGCAAACGTGGTTGGCTGCAAAGAGATTAGTGAGTGGTATGTAAGAGTTTAATCACTAATCAAAGCTTACCACTTCCCTACGAAAAAGCCATATAGAAGCCACGAACTTTTCAATTCGGTATACCGATTCATGCGAGTCGGCTCCCAAGCAAGAGTGGGATAAACCTTCGGTATCCCGTGGGTATGCATAATCGGATATTGTCTCGTATCTTTTAACCCGAAGGAAGAAAGGGGGTGTGCATTGTCGGCAAGGAGAAGGGTGAGGGAAAGCCACTCAAAATTATGATAGGTCAGAATTTGAAGGCCTTCAGCTTTCACAGATCGTAAAATTTCCTTAACAATAGCCACTATATTCAGATTAGACCTCAAAGGCTAGAAGCTGCATATGTTTAACATTCTCGTCTCAATTGATCGATGAGATTAAAGGTTCTTGTCAACAAAAAATTTGAATCGAGATCGATTTGCATACTTTATGCATCGGAAACTTCTGTGTTTAAGATGCACCTACTGGGTGCTTAAAATCTTAGACATTGAAGTATCAGCTCACATCGTCCTGGTCAAGGCCTCCCGCATTCCACGGAAGTATCCCAGGAATTGAGGCAAACCATAGCGAGAATATGAGCTATCAAGAATGTGAAATGCCTAACAATTGAAAGGGAGATTGCAATTCTCCTTACTTGGGAAATCATTTGCAGGTTCTTCATCGCGTCGGGAGAAGAAAGGAAAAGGGCAGCAACGGTACAATACACCAGTGTTAGTACAGCCTTATTGGAACTCCTGTTATACGTAGGTATCTTGAAGGGTATCTTATGAATTTTGCGACAGTGAAAAGCAATTGATGAGGATCCTCAAGCCATGTATCAGATATTGAGTGGAGGAGGTCTATAACCTGCACACAATATGGCTCCGATCATGATTTTCTGCGGCTTTCTTCTCCCGTTTATACTTAGTCCTGTATTGGATTAGTTCTAGGTTGTGTGCTTCTATAGATGTATTTTTCTAGATGAAATTGGCGAGTAAGCTAGCACGGACTGATTTGAATGGATGACACCAGAAGGAAAAAGCAAACTGCGTGTTGAAGTCTTGGAGAAAAAAAAAAGGGAGTGTCTTTGCGTATTGATTGCATTCAGTGTGGAGAGGGTGGTACGAGGCGAACGGCGTAGTTCCCCGTTAGTCTAGAGAAGTGTTATCCCTGTGAAAAGTCTGGACCAGCTTCTGCCCGTGTCTCTCCCCCCACTGCCCCCCGTATTCTTCATATACATTGTAGAATAATATTGCAGTCCTTCGTGCAGAAACCCCCTAACGCCGAATCAGTCTAAGAATCATACCATTTGTACCCGCTCCGACCGGTACGGCGTTAATGTTACTGTAAAGATATCTGCAGATCTTATATCCGCCGTTCAATTCAACATTCGTTTGCAATAAGCTTTCTTCATTAATAAAGAAAGTTTCCTACCGACATGAAAAAGATTGTATGAGTCCCAGACCGCTAGTCAATCTGGGCCGAATACGATAGCTACGTATCATACGTATGTTGGTTAGATAGATGTACAATGTAGCATGTACCTTAGTAGCTGCATCAAAAAGAATCGTCAGAAGACTACGGATACTCGGTGTCGGCCCGGAAGGTCTTCATTTAGCAGTATTTCAAATCATTTAATTAGGAAATTATACCCTTCCTTACATAAATGATCAATAGGGGCTTAGGCTTTCCTTACATGCGCTTTGCCCCGCTTCAATGCCCATGGGCTGAAATCTTACGCTCAGTAAGGCTGGTTCAATTAGCGTCTTATGTATAATGGATGTTTCTAATCTTGTGTAACGGCTTCGCGCCTGTTCACAAATTATCATCAAGTCATGATTGTATAGTCATATATCGCTTCAATGTACCGTCTAATTTCAACAAGCTGAGACTTCACTTAGACCTCATTAGACCTAGATCTCTCCTCTTAAATTAAGAAATTAGAAAAATGGATTGTTTAGCTGTTCATCTTTGCTTTGTATTCCCGATATTCCCGTTTTGGCGACAAAAGCTAGACTTGATATAGATTAGATAGATTCTCAGTTTGTTGAGCTTAGACGGTAGCCTCGTGTTTTCTTCTCGTTGGATGATCTTCGGTATTTCTGCCCTGCTCTGCCCCCGTTTATTCTCGGTACCCCTGGTACAATTTATAATGTTACACAATCCACAAGAAGCCTTCAGCGCTTAAACCAAACTCTGGGGATTTTCCAGGATCTTTCTCACCAGAACATACTATTTTGCATGAAACGAAAACCGAACGAGTAAGTCCAACGACCAAGAATAAAATGAAAGGATGTAACATAAATATCTCTGCTTTACTCAGCCCGTTGGCAGTAGACTTCCGCTCTCGCGGCTTAATCTGGCCCCCGGTATGTTGGGATCCTCCAGTGGATATGCTAATATCGACCCGTTGTGGACCAAATGAGCTTCCTAATATGTAGAAGTACATGGCATTATGGTATCGTTCCATTTATGTTGGTTACTAGGGCTTGAACCTACATTTTGATTAGCTACCAAATACTCGGGTCTAAATTAATCACATGATAATTATCGACGTTGAAGGGTGTTCCCTGCCATTCGCTATGAGAAATCTTAAAATCAATTAGAAAGGTTCAAGAAAGAAAATGAAGAAGTGAGCAGAATGCTGACAAGATAGTATGAGATAAGGAATATATATCTGAGATGTCTACGCAGTAGAGAAAAGAAATATGCCAATTAGACCGCGCGGTAGGAGAAGCGACGGTGCGGCACTTTTCTTGAAGGGGGTTCACAAAGAGGACAGTGTGGCGGCAAAATGTTTCTTCAATGATATAGAGGGGCGGGAAGTGCGGTGCAAGTCTACGTCTGTGCCCTCTTAGTCCTTTTGATCATTGATGTCAAGTTGTAGTATGACATGGGGGAATGTGATCAATTTTGTGACGATCCTTGATTGATGCCCGAACACTTAGATATCTCTCATTGGCTGTGGCTTTCATTAATTTCTTCAACATTGCATAACATGCAACATCCACTTCTAGTGATGTGATTATATTATTACATCATGCTAAATGTAGGGAGCTAATGTTCGAGAACAACTTGCGTAGACGATACTACCCAGCCCCTAGCAGAACGACTCATCAACTGCAAGATATCAGATAAAGCCCACCAATGAAAAAATTGCCCAAAAGGCAGCATATATTCACAAGGATAAGCTGAACGCCACATATAAACCAGTCTCAGGTAGCCAATAGCTCTAACGAGTTCTGAAGAACAAACCCAGAGCCACGGTACCTCTTTGCCATACTGCCAAAAGCAGTTTACCTTGGAATCTTTAGATTGCTTAAAAATAATCGTAACTAAACGACATCGAAAATGTGAGAGCTTTTGAAAATCAAACACAAGACTTCGGTAGCCCGTCGGTACACATGAAGTATAATGCATGTCCTTGTTGGAGAAAGTTGCCCTCGCCCCTTGATGCCGACATATAGTATTGTCTCAGACTCTCAGCAAAGCTATCTGACATTCCTACTTACTTCAGATCCAGTTGGTACTGTGTTGGGTTTCTCCTCACAGGGCTTATATTAGGTTCTGTGTCCCTTATATCATTACAGTTTCTTTATTAGCTCCCCAGATAAGATATTGAGTTCTTTGCTATCTTCAGGGACTTTATCTTCTTTTAATATACTTCATATCGAAACTCAATTATATTAGTACCTCTGAGCATTCACTCATCATATCACCAGAATGACTATGAAATTGGAGCTATCATCTCGCAAAAACTCTTCTGTCATGGAAATTCCCTCCGTTGTTAACACCGCTGAGGAAGTTGTCACTCAGAAAATGGATATCCTCATGATCTTGAATCCCTCGGATGTACAAGTTAAAACAGAAGATCATTCTGACAATGAATCTACCAATTCAGAAATGGGTGCTCGAAATCAACATGAGCAACCTTCACACTACATACAGCAACCCAGACCTATGTCTGGCGAGCATCCTTTGATCCACTACCAAACCCAGCTCGAAGCTCTGGAAAGCCAAAATCATACTCGTCTATCAGCCGTACGATCTGGAAGAACACAGCTCCCGCCAGCCCCTATTCATCGGCGTCCTCTGACTTTCAATCCGATAAATGCCCCTCGGAGATATACAACCCACTACTCTCTACCCCCCATCTATCCCATTCACGATGAAGGATATCACTCTCCACCACCAACTTATCATTATCGTCATGAACGCCATCACCAACTTCATCATCGTCGCCAATCTCGTTCAGTTCCTACACCCAATAAGAAAAAGCCCCGCAGCAACAAGACCTATACAGTTGAAGAAGTCGACTTCATTAGGTATTACAAAGAGGACTTGAACAAGCGTTGGCCTGAGGTTCTCGCTTGCTTTAGGCGATATTTTATCGAACGCCAAAGAGATTCAGAGCAATCTCTTTCATCGAGGTACTACAGAGATAATTGTCTGAAGATGTATGATTCTAGTGGCAGACTGATGCGGGACGACAATGGGAAGATTAAAACTATTTCTGCTAAGGTTCGAAGAAGAGGAACTCCAGCTGGAAGAGAAGAAGCTCTACCATATACTCTTGTGCAGAAGCACCCAGAGAGAGCTATGAGATACCCATGGGTTTCAGAGCAACACAAGATTGAAGCCAGAAGACTAGCAGCTGAAATGAGCGATCAAGAACGAGGTATGTGCTTCCTATCTTCTACTTCATCTAATTCCCTACAAATACATGGCTTGACAGTGAGCTAACAGTCACGGCAGAAATTCTGAATTCACAGAGAGCGCAACAGTTAAGACAGGAGGAACTAGAAAGGGGAATAGTTGAGGAGAGACGATCATCATCGGACGATTCTATGCATCTTTGCGACCCTCTAGACCCCCGTCGAGGATCTATAGATGAGTCTATGGATGAATTTAGCGGCTACGAAGGCTCATCTACAGCTTCAAGCCCTCAGATTTCCCCACGGTCTTCACCTTGACTAAATTCACGCGCCTTTACATAAGCTTTCTTGAGATTGGAAATGGTAGAAATGGTGGTAGGGTCTTCTAAGGATTTATTGACTTTTAAATTATCCGCTTTCGCTGTGAAAATCTGTGTTTCAGTTTGGTCTTGCTTGACTTGGTTTGATCTGGTTTAGCTGATGGTCTTATGGTATGTTTGATACATTGATATGCTTCACTGCTTTTGTTTCAAGTCTGAAATACGTTTTGGGTTTCTGTGTCTATAATGGAAGAATACTGCTAGTGGGTACAAATTATGACAAGAAATGACTTCAATGACTATATCCAGGCTTTCTTCGATATGAGGTCTTGATATTATAAAAGTTATTATTAGTATTGGTGATTGTATCAACGACACAAATTTCCAACAAGATAAGTCACGAAGCTCATATGCTCTACTGCTCGGAGTATATCACTTTGTAATCCATTCGTCTCTTACAGACAAAATGATGCATTACTGCCAACAACTTCAACGATTTCAATATCCCAATAGTTAGCCGGTCATGATTTAACTCTATTTTGCATGCTGTTTGCCCAAATTTTTAGGTTTTTGTTCTTCTATTGCTGTCAAATCAATCCTATGGCTTACAACGCTTGCAGAAACTACGGCCTGAAAATTAGCACATCCAAGAATGACACCTCTTAGTATACTAACTCGAAAGCTCAACTTTGATACCCACAATAGAGACTGGCTACTATAGGCAAACACTTCAAGAACCTATCAAAATTCTAGCCCATCAAGTTTAGATCAACGATCCACTTGTAAGTCCATTCAAAATGCAGAAATCTGCCTCATACCCTGTAAGAATTCAAGGGTAGTCTCGCGTTGGATCCCAATCTGTGAAGTTCAGTTGAATAAAGCCGTTGACCCGAGGGACTGGGACAATTTGGAATTCATTGTAGTAATCAAATCAACAACTGTCTCATTCCCTGGTCTATCTACTTTAACCCCTGGTGTGATTAGATCAGATTGGTTCTGAACCGCTTCATTAACTCCTTCATTTCACCGTCGCCATCTCCAGTGCTTCCAAATTGGCTTTAGTTACAGACCAACAACTTCCATCCCCAGACTAAATTCCTTTAGAATCAGGATCCGGACCGTCGGCTGGATACTTCCCAGATAAGCACTGATGTTGAAGACAATTTGACTCGCTTTTGACCGGGGTAGTTAATAACCAACGTAACTCATACTATCGCTTCCAACCCCATCCACTACTTTCATGAAGCCATGTCACAAATACAGATAACTAACGCTTCATTCAGTCCAATAGGGAAGTTCATCAGAAGTACCGAGTTCACACCACAAGGTGGACATTTGCGCTTCTACTTTCCACACAGAGACAAATACGAGACTCCTGAATATTCTACCAAGACTCTAACCAACAAAGTTCCAACTCCATCCATCACCCCATTCGCCTTATGAAAGACGGAATGATTTTCATGCTTGACAGTGGGCCCTCTCCTTCAATCAATAACCACCGAATAGCCCATCTAATCTATCTAAACTTCCAAGCCTATCAACCCCTCGCCGAGTTTATCTCCACAACAATCTTTCAGAAGCTGTCGTCCCCGTAAACCATCACGATGCCTCATCTCAATCATTGTTTCCCAACGATTCAAGTTCATGTTTGAGAAGCGCTACGACAACCATCTTCCCTCCAAACTTTCCGAGTCCCGAAATTCTCACTGCATGATTGACACACACAAAACTTGTGATTGCCGTGCCTCAACCCTTATTTTCCAACATGCACCACCATCTAATCTCAGTCCTCAAACAGTGAGAAGTAAAGAATAGAAATGCAATAACAAGTTGGGCTGTGCAACTCAAACAACACACTGGCACAGACATTTTTTGCCCGTCCCGTCGGGACTTACATCAGCACCATACCATACTGAATTGTTTACTGAACCAGTCCACTTCATGCTCACGTACTCATCCCTTGCTCAGGTCAGTATGTCGGATACCGGGTAAATTTATCTGCAAATGTAAATGTCAATGTCAAAATCATATATGCCATAGCCAATAGCCAAGCTTCCCATTTGAAAATGCCCCGATCAGATATACATGTCGTTTGTTGGTTTTTTGTGGTTGGATACCAGAAGGAGCTAGTGATAGTGCTGATGCAAAGTGACCTTGTCAGATATATGCATATAAGCGAATGGTAGGGGTTTCCAAATCCGTGGCAGCGCAACTTTTTTGTTGCTTTTCGTGGAGAGTAATGGTAGGGGTGGACGCTTTAAGTTCATAACATGTCTTTGTCTTGATTTGGGGTATTTTATTTTTACTTCAGATTTCTCATTTTCTGAAATACAGTGATGTTTTAGGAATGATTCAAGGGCCAAAGAGAAGGAATAACGAACTGCCACCCAAGTATCGAATGGCTTCTTCCGTCATCGGTCCGCGTTTCGGGGTTTCTGAAGAGCGAGACCAATTGTTTGATTATGTGTAGCCTGGGAATAGATGTCTAGATGAGTCGATATAGATTTTCGGGTGAATGGACTGTTTTCAAAGAGGAAATGTAGGTGATTCAAATTGTTCGATGCATATCATTATCAAGTCTGTTTATTTTGAATGGGCCTTGGTCCATGTCGTTTACCCGAACATGATATTACCTGCCCCTTTCTTCTACAGAGTATATCTGCAGATTCCTCAAGAAAAAATTGCGCCAGGGAAGAATTTAATGACTCTTCACGAACAGAGTAAGCAGATATCCTCATGGAGTTTCTCTAACCGCCTGGGGATGTATCACTGGATGAATTCTTACCCAGCTTTGGCTCCTGAAGTCCCAAAGATGTCTGTTGGATTCAACTTGTAAGATTGGAGCGCCAAGATCAGTTTGGCCACCTCTCTACCTCATGGTGACACGAACTCACGCCAGGTCTACTATGAAGCATCTGGGAGCCCATCAGATACCACCAACAAACCTCATGGCTGAACTTGTCAATGCGGCGTAGATTACTCGACAATTTCAATGCCAACATTCACGATCAGCAGTGTTTAGAACCTGCGCACTAGGCGCACAAAATTCAAGGGATGTTCATACAACTGTTACGAACTTCATCATGCACAAGGCACACTGCAAAATGCCTTATCTTCGATCATTTGCCTGCTGGGTTTAACATGCGTATGTCTCACACGAAAGCCAGGAGTACTACGGATAATAAGTTGAAGGGGCTGTGAAGTAATTACGGCCGAAGTAATTATCCTACATGATCACTTGGAAGTTAGGACTTGGAGCCAGCCCATCTCGGCAGATCTGAACTGGCAGAAACAAGAGTGATCACTGGAACAGTGTAAAAGAAAATCGAGGTAATTCGGTTACAGACGGTGCGGTGAGTCTGTGACCATAGTTGTGAAGAATGAAACGGTTTGCCAACACAAATCCATGAAAGATCACTCAAGACTTTGCATGACCATTACGGCCCGCAATACACCCGAGGTATGAATTACACTTCTCTATCAGAGAAAGCTTACATTCATGTATTACAAACCTAATGCAGGCTTTGATATTTTGTGATTATATGTGTAACCTGAGCATTCTTCCCCTCATGCGGCAGTTGAATTGAGGAATCTTTTCACTAGCATCTAGCTTATTATCTAATTCTTCGAATATAAAGTTATAAGAGAGTTATACATGTTGATTGGAACCCTCTATTTCCCTTGGAGGAATTTATATGATAGTGATACTTGTATTGATGTGTGCAGTCCGAGCAACAAGCGCCACAAAAGGGAATATTGTATGAATGCCTGTTCTTAAGGTGGCGAAGTATCTTATAAATAAGTTCCCTATACGTAGAGATTATCTCTATAACTTTTGTAAATCATTCATTTTCATCTATATTGTTGTTGGCTTGTTATTGACCTAAGTGTTAAGCGATGATGTTTGACCGATTCATAGGTAACGGACGGGTCTACCTTCCAGATAATTACTCACTTACATCTACCTTCGTCCCATTGTCTCCCATCTCATTATTTGGTGTATATCTGTTGTATTTTGAGATCTACTTGTTACAAAATTTGGTTAAGATTTGACATTGAGCCTTCGGTGCAACCCACTCAACCCTCAGCCCTCCAATTTTCAATTTCTATCTTGAGCATGAACATTCCCGGGACTTTCAGAAACCAGTATAGGTGGATGATACTTTTGACTTTCCACAAGTACTAGAAAAGGTTTAAGACCAAGAGTATCTGACTCCGACTGCTTACATCGGCCTATCTCCTCCCTAGCAAAAAAATGATCAAGAGAACTTTACACCAAGTTTGGGAAGCTCTGTCGACATACAAGGCATCGAAGCATTTGGCAAGGTGTTTTTGAAGTGTGAGTATAGGTAAAACAGAGGGAAATCACAATGCAAGGAAGAAAATGTTCCGCCATCGACTTAGTATGTGCTGTAGTACCCGCCCCACCATGGTCTCCAAGTCTTTCTCTCTAGATTCCATTCAACCTCTAGGATACAAGCAGATATGACCATGTAGAATAATCTCATCTGATATTCAAAGACCAAGCAAGCTATTTATACGGAAACAAGCTAGGGGCTATACATGGGAGATGAGATGGTCGTCGTGCACCACTACGAACTTGACCTTTCCATTACTTAGTGTATACAATATACTGTAGCCAACTCGAAACAACCTTGTGTCAGGCTGACTCTACCAGTATGTATAAATCTAAAATACCTGTACAATATAATACCTAGTCAGCACTTCCCTCTGTACAATCTCCAGTATTGTAATGCCAAGCTGTTGGCCATTCACTTTCCCTGTTGTACTACATCAACCACACTAGACTTCAAATCCTTCCAACCCACCCCATTCATTCTCTTGCCCATCACACAACAACCTTGAGCCATTGACGTATCAATGCCTATCTCTCAACTACAGGGGATATCCGGAAACTAGACAATCACTTAAATCAGGAGTCTCTGGTGGCAGATTCCTTCCCTCATCGACTGGCTACCATGCCCAGGAAAGATGCTTTGATGTTTCTGTGATCGACTTGCAATACATGCTTGCATCCTGAAGCAAGTTTGGTCTTCTTCCTTGTACACAACCCCCCTCTCACATTGCCCAAAAGCACTGCCCACCCCCCCCCCCCCCCCCCCCCCGACCGCCACGCAGGCACACAATTTGTTACACCCCCAACCGAGAAAACTCCAAACAACGTATTACTAAACACTCAGCACTCCTTTCCCCGCCATGTACATGCCTTCCATTCAGCCGAAAGGCGGCAGAATCAAGCGCAGCAGCTCTCACATCCCCACTCACCAGGTCCGCAATCTTTCCCTTTTCAATAGTCTCGCATTCTCTCCCCGACCACTCACTCGACTCATAACACCATCGATACCGTCAAATGCATCATTCTGGCCGTCCGTACGCTCAAGTTAAAATTATTCTCCGTTGCTTCCTCCAGCCACATTGTTCCCTCGACAATGTCGGAAAAGTTAGGCCAAGAAGGTGAGTTACCACTTACCGCCCTCTTCATTACTCTGCACCCGACCTCTGGGAGGATCTTCGAATGCTGCCTTGCGATATGCCACTTCTCTTTCGTCCATACCCATGATTGTTACTTTTGTGTTTCTTTCACCGGAGGGTGCGTACAATGGTAAATCATTCCACGGGAGAAAAGACGACTTTTGTTCAAACAGCATGTGAAATTTTTGCTTGGCCCAGGTAACCTAGTGGCGGAATGATATAGCCAGGTACCAGATACATAGCCATTTCTAAGAGGAACTGAGACCTGGCCTTTTTATAGGAGCCCCGATCAAGACATTGGGCATTTGATGCTGCAGCAGTGATGGCCGATCCATGGCGACGCCTGAAGCTTACTACAATGGGGTGTCCGAGGACAGGATTGCGATAGAAAGGATGGCATGCGATCTCTCCGAAGGTTGAAGCGAGACTCGTGAGGGTACTGGCTACGGCTGTAGGCGCAACGTCTCATTCTTGAGGCCGCCTGCATAGAATTCCATTGTAGCCATAGTACATGGATATGTTAGCACAGGATAAACGATAAGAGCAATCCATCATGGGACCACATCAAGGCAACCGCGAGATACTTGCCAGATTCGACGCTGGTCGATTCCAGGATTTGGCATATGGCGATTTGAGGCTACTCCTGTAGCCGACCAATCGACGACCACGCGGAATGTTCATTCGCAGTGTGGCTGTCTGGAGAAAGCTCAACCCCTTGAAATGGTTCCTTTACCGTAGGATGTCGCTTGGTCGATACTTTAGATGGCTCATTTGATATGTGTAGATTATTCGATGGAGTTGGGGATACTGTTACAGTCTCATTGATCTGGTTGACTCATCTTCAGAGACGGCGGAGAGCATAGTGGCATTATACCACCAATGGATGTTGCGTATTGCGCTGTAGATAGAACTAGCTCGATACTGTCATTTTTTTGTCCTGTCATTCTCAGGAGACAAGTAGCTGATGTCATCTACATTACTTATCTCAGTCGAAGTGGATGCAGAGATTTGACTAAGATGATTATTAGTACCATTTTGGTTGGGATTATGAGCAATGTGCTGATTTAGAGGTTGTTGGAAGATAGAAACCAATGATGTGTATGATGTATGAGCTGGAAGGGACCAGAGCTTCACGAGGTCAAAGGCTCTGTTTTCCAAAGACTTGAAGGTCATATAGAGGCTAACCAGACTTAGCGCGAGTCCAACACACTGGCAGTGTCCACTCAAGCAAAATACCACGTTGAATCCAGAAGCTACTCGGCAATGGCATTTAAGTAAAGAAGTTACCCAAAAGTGGGCAAACACAACCTCGGAACGCAGCAGCTGGCTACATAACCACAGAGTCCTCAAACTAGGCGAGGGAGTAGAACTCTCGACAACTCCCAACAATTGCAAGCCAAGGATTCGCATCGAGAGCCCCGTTCGAACACGAAGGAGAATACTCAGAGCGTGGTAGCATCCTCGAGAACCATCAGTTCCTAGTGTAACTAGATCCATCCAGCTCACTGCTTTCAACGGACTAGGGCCAGCTGTACGAGTATTGAGTGAATGTATAGAAGATTTCGGTGTGCGACAATAGCTGTTAATACACAAATTATCCTCTTTCTTTCGTCTCACTCTATCACTCCCAAACCATACGCGCACACTCTTCGACACCAGACGTCCATTCTGATTTCGTAGAGCCTGTGGATTAATAACCCATGGTATATCATGTATGTCCCAAGATTGAAAGGTTTTAGAGTGATTGATTGTATGATTCGAGATTCCTTGTAGGATCTGATTTCTGCCATTTTCAGCACTCGAGTTCCCATTCGTGTTTACCAATCCAAGTCCACTAGGACATCCATCCCCTTCCGTCAAAAGGCTGTCCTCCGACTTCAAGTTTCAATGCCACTTGATAGCATCTGTGTATATATCATCTGCATTCAAACAATATGAAAATCAATCGAGGACCAATAATCAACTAATCACTCATAATTCATCCAACCATTCTTATGTTTCTCAACATGAAATTTTTCTTCATTCACTACGTACCTAAAGTTTCCACTCCCTCGTGCCCCCTCCCCCAAACTATTCATATCAGAACCAGCAGATATCTCCACATATCCACAGCTGCCAATATTTCGTCTCATATCATCCCACCCTAACAAAACAAAAACACACCGCCTGCTAACTTATGTAAAAGTAGGTATCTAAATATCGATTCTGTTCGCACACGCCTGGTCGGATATCATAGCATATCATATTATACAATCTTCTATGCCCCCCATGCCCCCCTATGCCCCCCCCAAAACCACTCAACTTTCACAAATCCCAGTTTTTATCTCTCCAAACCCCCAAATCCCACTTATGGACCCCTATCGCCATTCCTCTCAAGCCAAACTTAACCTCTCTAATCGACCCTTCGTGGCTTCAACCAATGCTGTTTCTCGATCCAATAATTTCATGATTTGTCCCACTTTCTTTCTCCTTATATCAGAAGGAACTTGGACATCTCTCCCACTCTCCCCATCCCTCTCACTTTCTCCCTCCTCATTATCAGTCCCTTCCTTCTCAACCTCAGCCAACAGGTCATTCGCTTGAGCCAATACACCATCCCTAAGTTCCTTAACTTCTTCATACCTCTGCCATGGATCCTTCGAAACCTTGACCATACTCGAGGTAGATTCTTCCAAATCTTCACCTAGGACCTTTCCACTAAGATTTCTAACCTCTTCTGCCCAGGCTCTTTCTTTGTCACTAAGCTCATGCGGAGTGTTTTTAGGTATTTTCTTCCTAATGTTCTCAATACGTTCAACAAGCATCTTTTGTTTATCTTGCGCTACACGTATCCTTTGCTCGATGTTTTCATTTGGTATAACTCGGGATTTATCATCATCTTCATCGTAGTCTTCACCAATAACTGATTCAACGCGAGTTGCAATATCGTTGGCTTGCTTGACATGTTTTGAAAGCTCAATCTGTAACTTGATGCATTTTCGGAATAATTCTGCAGCTGCGGTACCAATACGATGGGTCTCTTCGCTGAGAACCTTATGGGCATCTGTCATGACCGTAAGTGTAGCAGGTGATAGTCGGACCTCTTCCTTTAATAAACGTTTGTATTTGCTATGACTGATCTTTTCGTGGAGAGATGGTAGTTCGGATGGTTGTTCAAAGGCGTAAGATGGTTGGTACACGGGTCGAGCTTCAAACAACACAAGTGGTTTATCATTGTCGGTTTCTGAGTCATATGATTCTGAGCGACCACGGCTGCGGGTGAAATCGACTTGGTTATCAGGTGATTCGAAAGTGATAGATAATGGCCCATGAGGATTTGCGGAGAGGAGAAAATACCCGAGTTCAGGATCCCGAATGATTGTGCCAGCGGCAAGAGGGGCGTTTCGGTCATTCATGGAGGGTGTATAGACCCTCTGTCTTTCTGAAGGGGTTTCGACAACTACGCCAAGTCTGACGTTAGATTCTGCGCCCTTGTTTAATTCTTCCTCCAATTTGAACACCCATGGAGAGAGCGACATATATGTGATGTTTAAGTTGTTGGTGATGAAGAACGAATATCTTGATTCAACGTCATGACTGAAGACAGGCCAACATCCCTCCCAGACCTCATTGGGTCTGGAAGTCTCTGAAACTTCATATGTCAACAATGCAGGTGGATCCGGGTCGTCCAAGAACCGGAGCATCCTTGAGTTCGATCTTGGTAACCATTGAGCCTCAATTCCGACGTAGTCCAAACATATCGAGACTCGTCCACTGGTTGTGAGCAGACATATGACGCTCATAGAACATCCCTCTTTTTCAACTTCATCCAATTCAAGCTCATCGTCCTCTCCATCCATTAATTCTTCGGCGTCTATCTTCGGTCCTATAACATAAATGTCGCTGAAAAGTGCATCATCATCGATACCTCCATCTTCGGGAGCCATCTCGAAGTCGAATGGACCTTGTAATCTTGGAACCTTTCCAGGTCTAGAAGGCCTAGTATATACCTCGACTGGCGGCTCACCCGGAGATGTTTGAGCCTGAGTCGGATCTTGACTATCGATATCTGTCATCCAATCCAATTGCTGCTGAGCAAGAAGCTTACTACTCTGAGCTACATTTGGATCATCTTCGATCGCAGCAATATTTGATACAATTGAGATTGAAAGCGAAGGAATCAGAGTAGGAGGTGGAGACCATTTCTCAGGTAACAATGGGCAAAGAGCATAGACATCTCCCTCCTTCATTGCAAGCCAAAGAGTCATTGGTGACCATCCTCCAGATCCTCTACCTGCAAAACAAGCTGATGCTACTTCCATCTCAAATGCATCCGGAGAAAATTTACTTGGCTTACCAGCCATGGAAGCTCCGAAATCCTGATCAGCCGATACTCCATCGGCCAATTTCTTCAAATCAATAGCAAGTGTTGGTTTATCGAAAGACCAACGATCAATTGTGGATAGCTCCCATACTCTAACAATAGCATCCTTGGTAACGGTGACCAAACATGTTCCATTGACACCCAATGGATGCCATAAAACAGTTGATATCCCAGACCGTGATGTAACATGGGTAGTTGGACCAAGATGAAAAGTCTTAATTTTCATAGGACCAGGATTGGGAGCTGTAAGATGCGATGGCTCAGGTAGAATTGCGATATGTACAGTATGAGTCGTCAGAATGGCCATAAAATTCGAGTTTGGAGAAATGATCAATTGTCGAATTTCATCTGCGACTGGAATTTTGAGTGTCTACCAAATATTAGTTAGTATGCATTCAAATTCACAGTAGAAGCTCTCCAACTGACTCTGTAACCCTGGGAAACCGTCTCTTCATCTCCCTGCTCCTCTTCAGATCGTGATTTCCCTTTTAAAAAGCTTCTCTGATTTTCTTGTTTGTTTTCCCATGTCTCCTTCAAGTAAACAAGATCCGCCCATCGGATTTCCTTCCCGACAGCAATAAATACTTCTGTTCCTCTACGCGCAATGGTTCTGCGAGGTCCTGAGTAAGTCGATTTCCTATCATTCGAGCTGTAGCTGTTTCCAGAGGGCGTTTGATTATTCGTTGGCCGGGCTGTAAATATCTCATGGCCAGGATTTGGCTTTGAAAGCCATGTAGGTGTATAAGCAAGAACTTGAGGCATTTTGAATCACCTCGCTCAATCCAATATTCTTGAATAGCTAGCTAATCAGTGCCCGACATACATAAGAGTTCGTGGCAGGTCGTAGCAGAGAAAGGGCTCTTGTAAGTTGTGAGGAAGAGAGTTGAATTCCAAGGTTAATCCGTCTGGAACTTCTTTGAGGGGGAAAGTTGGGCGAGATTGAATCGATGGATATGTAAGATCTTGATTACTTGTAGGTAAGACTTTTTTTACTTGTAGATAATTAATTGAACTCAACTCACCTATCAGGCTATGCTAGCGCGTCGCGAAAGAAAGCTGAGCTACAAGTACCCGTGGACGGTACTTGTATGGATGGTAAGGGTACCCGACCTGGCTGGAGGGACTAGTACAGTAGCTGAAGGTAATTGGAAGCCTTCCCGTGCTTGTCCGCGGGTTTTGTTTCGATGTTCCCCAGGAAACAAAGAAAATCATCAGCCTTGCAAAGAAAGAAAGAAAGATTGATTGATCGATCTTGAGAAAACAACAAACCTTGGAGATCTCTATACAATGCCTGGCTCAATTAGAAATACTGTTGATAGGCTTGATAAACCTAGTGCATATTATCAAGGCAGAGTAAGTTATTCCATTCAATTCCATTCAATTCAATTCAATTGCCAATCTCCAATCTCCAATCTCCAGAGTCCAAAGTCCAAAGTTCAAAGTCCAAAGTTCAAATTCAAATTCAAACTCAGGCTCTGGATTGACTGACAATTTCATCAAGTATAAGAAGCGCAGGTACGAGAGAGATGGAGAAGACGAGAGAAGAGAACGAACTCCAGAGGAACCCGTTGAGGATCCTCTGAAAGATGCGACAACACTTTACGTGGGAAATTTGTATGTTAAAATACATCATTTGATGCTTTGTTGATGTGTTGTATCAATGGCTCCAGATACAATCTAATAATGCCGGCTACCTAGGTCTTTCTACACAACGGAAGAACAAATTCACGAATTATTTGCGAAATGTGGCGAAATCAAGAGATTGATCATGGGATTGGATAGGTTTAACAAAACTCCTTGTGGTTTTTGTTTTGTGGAATATTATACTCATCAAGATGCATTGGATTGCATGAAGTATATCGGCGGCACAAAATTGGATGAACGAATCATTAGAACAGATCTGGATCCTGGATTCCAAGAGGGAAGACAATATGGACGAGGGAAGTCGGGCGGCCAAGTGCGCGATGAGTACCGTGAGGAATATGATGAGGGTAGAGGGGGTCTGGGGAGAGCTATTCAAGCCGAGAGACAAAAGGAAGAAGAAGAATATGGCAAGGGTAGATAGACAATTGGAGAGATGGATGATTTGTACGATATTTTGCAGCGCTCGGGATGACGGCGTATAAGGAAAACTGCAGCGATGCATTGATATCAGAATAGTGAGCTGCATCTGCATAGTAGGGAAAGGTCTTAGGTTTTAGCTATTTCAGAGCATTGAATTTAAACCCTCTCATATCTTTGCGTATACACGTCTATACACATTCCCAAACGCCTTCAATGCATATTGTACACCAAGTCTTCAGGTGAGAACACTTGCCATTGAGTCCATCCTGATAGATCCATATCAATAACCGGGAGGATTGAGTCTTTGCGATAATCTCGTCCACTTTGGTAGCTCTAGAACGATATCAGTACTTCAAATTCCTCTTCAATGACGCGCATCTTCTGGACTTACTGTGAATTCCCTTTCTATACTTCTTCTCTTTTCGATCAAACATTGTATATTTGTCTCTGGGTAACATCTCCTGCTCCGTAGGCATGTCCTCCTTCCACCTCTCCACAGCCTTGGTCGTGATCCCCTTGGCTGCCAAAGCTCTATCCACAGTGGCAACCACCGAATCAACAGCCCTTAAACGCTTGCGCTGTCGTGCCTTTTGGAATTTCGAGAGTCGCCATGGGATCTTCCTATAATCGCACCACCCTTAGCACCCCATCTAGTTATCGATCCACATGGTAGAAGAGATAAAAACGTACCAGAGAAGACCCCCAGACATAACATTCGTAGGTCTAAAAGCTCCAAACATTGCGTTGATACTTCAATATTCTTTCTCGTCGCCTCGTCCAATTCATTCCCGTCAAAATTCGAGAATCGGCCCCTCCGTTCCGCGCCAAGCCATAAATTCTGCGAACCAATCAGCGCTCGCTTCCTAACTTCAACTCCCAAACCCTCCATCATCAACGTCCGTCCCCATCACCATCATGTCGTATTATTTCGCAATCATCGGAACGCAAGATAATCCTCTCTTCGAATATGACTTTGGAACTGCAAAACAAGGTGGCGATGGAATCGCGAGGTTCCCAGAACAGGCGAGGCACATGAATCAGTTTATTGTTCACAGTAGTTTGGATATTGTGGAGGAAGTGCAATGGGGGGGCGGACAGATGTATGGATATTTCTCCTGATTTGCGATTGGAAACTAATGCTGTACAGGTATTTGAAGTGTATTGATCGTTTTTATAATAATTACGTATCATGCTTCATGACGGGCGGTAGTAAGTTTGTCTTCTGGTCCAGTTTGCCATGGCGCTGACGGTATATAGACGTCAAATTCATGCTCCTTCATTCTCCGCAACAACCTGTCAATCCAACAACTTCCAGAACAAGCACATCGATTGGTGCAAATCCGACGTCTCCGCAAACAGAAGAGGCAATCAAACAATTCTTTACAGAAGTTTATGAAAATTGGGTAAAGACGATTATGAACCCTTTTTATCAAGTCAATCAACCTGTTACGAGTCCGGTATTTAGGGCACGAGTTGCGGCTGCTGGGAAGAAATATCTGTGAGGAGTGGTGAGAGTGAAATATGGAGGAACAATATAATTTAATGAATCAAGGGTATGACTCTCAGCTGGATGTGTGTACTAGTATAGGAGGACAAGCTGGAAGCGTCAGTTTGGAATTCTTGACTACCCGTGGACAACCAAGATTCAGTCTGAAGAATTTCTTCTGTTGCGTGGAAGATTTCATTGTGGCCAATTGTCAGTGGTATATCATGGAAGTTGTTGATACCACCATGTGCCTACGAATATCTCTCGGAGTGCCCACCCATTGAAGCTCACTACCGGGGACTTTCTTGGAAGTTTGGTTGGGCGCCAACGTTATAGAACCAGGTCAGCTCAAAGATATCTATCTATCTATATTGCTATGGGAATAATGGAGGCCTCCGCCTTTCCAGTCCTTTTCATACAGAGAACATTTCAACGCAACACCGAATCTCACAATGGATCCCATTCAAATCCTCTTATCGAAAATGGTAGTCGGCAACATGCTTTGGCCTGGGAGCTCAGTCATCAAGTTCTCGTCGATTCTATGAATATGAGACTCACGGCCCACGGAGCTAGTGGAGATACAAGATAATGGGAGGCGATGAGCTCTCATAGGAGGCAATGGAACGGGTCACACGGCTCCATGGGGACACTGAAATGTTACAGAGGAATAAA
The DNA here is from genome assembly GCA_008692225.1 of Monilinia fructicola. NCBI lineage: Eukaryota > Fungi > Ascomycota > Leotiomycetes > Helotiales > Sclerotiniaceae > Monilinia > Monilinia fructicola. The sequence continues at coordinate 1,624,030 of VICG01000016.1, forward strand.
TAGCAACACAACTTTGAAAGCCAATAATTATTTCCAAAACCCCCTCCCTTTTGAGAAGGCTGTATCTGGTGGGGGGGTCTTTTGTGCAGTCACATGGATATATAGTAAAGAAGAGTAAAGCTTCCAACCTATCAGGCGCATCACTTTGTAACATCGCATCACATACCCACCTTCCCTTCTCTCAACCTCACAGTATATATAAACCGGAGTATGACAAATCCCTAATTACCAAGCAACACATCCAACTCTCCATCCAACCACGCAACCATCCCACCATTCAAACCACGCAACCCCGTCCCTGTGAACTCTAATGCTGTATAAAATCCCAAATGCATGCTGTATGTAAGGCCTACCTACTCTCTACCTATTGGAGATATCTTCGAGTATGCTCGTGGATAGGGGGGCAGGTGCAGGTGTATAGGAGATAGAGTACAGTAGTACCTTGTCTTGAGATGGTGTCTCTGCAATGTCGTCGTCGTCGTCGTCGTTGTGTATTTGCTGGGGATGGAGAGGGTGAGGATTAGGGGTTTAGGGTGATCGTTTTATGAGCTTCTTTTTTGGGGGGGTGGAGGGGGAAGATTGGGTGTGGGTTGTTTGGTTGTTTGGTTGTTTGGTCTTTGGGGGTTGGGTTGTGTGTTGGATTGAGAGTGAGAGTGAGAGTGAGAGTGAGAGTGAGAATGAGATGCGATATGGTTTGTCTACCTAGGTAGTTTATTCATATAACCTTAGAAGGTTAAAGATTCAAATAGTAATATGTAGTTGATATTATGTATATATGTATATATATATATATATATATATATATATATATATAGTATATTAATTATACATATATATAACCTGGTTACATCTCTCAATATGTAATAACCTCATCATACTTCCGATGGATATATTCAACTTACCTCGCACCTACTGTACCTACCTAGATACCTAGTCGAAAATAGAATGATGGCATCCATCGTACAGTGATAATGCAGTATTGCGCTAAGTGCTCGCTTATCTTCCCCCCTTAGAAATATGTAAGGAGAGGTAAGGAGGTAACGACAGGAGATCCGATCCGCAGGTACGGAGAGTTCTGTGGTTGGTCCGAACGTTTCGTTCATTTGTAAATAAAGATAAAGATAAAGTAATTAGAAGGTCAGCAAGCAGTTATCCATTCATTTGTCCATCCATCCATCCATCCATTCATCCATTCATGGATACTGATTAATAGAACGATCTAGATAGGTACTGCCCGTGATGCAGTACTGTATGTATAATTACCAATAATATTCTTTATCACCCCAAAATCCTTTCAATCCCTTTTTTGCCTGTTTGACCATCCACATGCATGACCACCCGATCCTATGGATATTTTTTTGATTTTCTCGGCAGTCACATATAACAATGATAATAAATAATACTGTAATAATAATACAAGCGATAATAAATAAATAAATTGCAACCTTGAAACCTTGGAATTATAAAATATAACTCGTCCCTTCCATTAATTTCTAAAATGGTACTAGCGTGAAATTGACCTCGATTTCCAGATCACTCCATTCTTCATCAAAAAGAAACAAATTCCCTTTTGCAATTGGGTTTTTGATTTTGATCTTCTATTTTATTAACAACCACCTTTTGACACCATCCCAACCTCTTGATTTTATACATCAATACATCGATAATTACCTCAATACATCGTCTTAAGACGCGTTTAATTTATCAAAGTCAACTCTTACACTTAATAAATCCTTCATCATGACTGGACGTAAGTAATTATCCTTTTCTTATCGTGTTGAGGTTGAGATTTGTTGTTGTCGTCGTCGTCGTCGTCTTCGGTCGCGATATTTGAAGTTGGTGTTTGGGTGGAGATCAAAACACCACCTCTATCAACGCGATAAGGTTTCCACATCCATCCTTATGATATCGATTTACATTATACATTCAACAACATCTATCTTCCTTCAACACATGGTGTAGATATCATCGTATCAATTGCTACACTATGTATGGATGCTAATCATGTTTCTTCATAGGCGGAAAGGGTGGCAAGGGTCTCGGAAAGGGTGGTGCTAAGCGTCATCGTAAGATTTTGAGAGACAACATTCAAGGTATCACCAAGCCAGCCATCAGACGTCTCGCTCGTCGTGGTGGTGTCAAGCGTATTTCTGCCAGTAAGTCACACCCACCGTATTATTTATCTATCTGTCGCGTCTTGGGTTTAATGACCATGATGTTCGATGCTCTTCAAAAAGTTTCCTTGCTGACGCGTCTTATCACAGTGATCTACGAAGAAACCCGTGGTGTTTTGAAGACTTTCCTCGAGGGTGTCATCCGTGATGCTGTTACATACACTGAGCACGCCAAGCGCAAGACTGTCACTTCCCTTGACGTCGTTTACGCATTGAAGAGACAAGGCCGTACCCTTTATGGTTTCGGTGGTTAAATCATCTCCACCTTGCCACTCCGTCATAATCATTTCATACTCTTCACATACACGGCAATACATTTTCGATCATGGTTCTAGACGGACTTCGGATGAGCTTATGTTACTTTTGATAGTCTATTAAAGACGGTCTAGCATGCTGTTTACGGCAGGGTTTCGCTCTTTCCTGGTTCAATATCGTGAATCATTCTTTTTCGATTTCGATTACGTATTTGATCCCAACCTGGTCTTGACATTATCATGCTTCCAGGAATCAAAAACTTTTTGATAGTCTGTGCCTTTCTTGCTTTGCATGTATTGGCATGAGACAGTCTAGCATCCTGTTTACGGGAGGAGTTTTTCTGGATTCTTATTTTGTTTGGCGCCTGATACCCCGCGGTTTGGGATTCGTGATTTGGGAGGAGAATTCGTGATTCATGGCACACATACTCTTTACTTTTTTGATCAGGCTATTTAGCTATTTAGCTGGTTGGCGTTTTATGGTTTCTCCCTGGTACTAGACGGGTGTCTAGAGGGTTGAAGGATGGCATGGAGGGATGGATGTGGGATCACGATCGAGAAATTGTGTTTATACGCATACATAGCATACGAGTGAATTATATGGTCGTGGACCCAATTGATTTTATGATTTGAGGTTTTGATTGTGAGTGAACAAAATGCAAAGTGATACGATATAAGGCGTCTAGAGTGTCGATAGGATTGAGTGAGCAATGCTGATTTGATGACGAATGTAAAGTTCAAGAAAGGTCTTGGGCTTTATGATATATACATGCTACATGCATTCATCATACAGCCTCCAGGCTTTGATATATCCACTCGCGACAAATGTTTCAGTTGATTAAACGATAGCTTGGTAGGTACCTCTAAGTACGTTCTTTACTTACCCTACCCAAGCCAACGAATGTTCCAAGACTTCCAAGTCAATGCATCTACCAAGCACCCCACGCCAGCCACCCCTAGGCCACCTCCTAACCCCCCACTTCCTCCCCTCATCCAACACCACCATGCCCAGACCAAAGGCCGCGGGCAAGAAAAAGTGTTCCGCGGGTCCACTGCTCGTTCCAAGCGCATTCTGTGATTGGGGGATGGAAAGCCAGGAGATAGCCATCGGGAGGGCAAAGGGGATCGCGGGAAAGATGAAGAGGTTCTGTGTTGCGGGGCTCGGGATGGGCGGGTGTTGAAAGATACTGAGGCCGCGGGTGTGGAGCGCGAGGAGGGAGAAGATTTGCCTAAACGGGGGGAGAGCGCGGGTGTTAGTGCTTGGAGGGGGGGGTTAATTGGGGGGTTTGGGGAGCTTGGGGGTGCGGGTCGGGGTCGGGGCGGGAGGCACATACCAGATGATGATCATGAGAAACGAGGAGAGGATCTGCGGCAGGCCGAATGCCACGTTGGCCATGACGGGCCAAAACTCGGAAAAGGAGCCGGCGGGTAGCAGGTACGCGATGGTTCTCTTCAGGTTGTCAAAGACGACTCGTCGGCGACAACCGCGCCGAAGGATTCGAGGAGAACCATGTCGGCGGCTTCGATTGCGATATCCGAGCCGCTTCCGAGGGCGATGCCAATGTCGGCGGCTTTGAGCGAGGGCGCGTCGTTCACGCCGTCGCCCGTCATGGCGACGATCTCGTGGCGTGTTTGGAATTCCCGCACGATGCGGAGTTTTTGCTCGGGCGTGGTGCGCGCGAAGACGATCTCCTCGTGTCTGCAGAGTTGCGCCCATTGGGTGTCGTTGAGGAGGATCATCTCTGGTCCGCTGAGCACGATGGATGTTGCGCGAGGGGCCGGCGGCATCTCTTTGTTGTCGTTCTCGGACGGGGGGCCGGAGTCGGGATGGGGTTTGTGTCGGGAGAGGGACGAGACATCTTTGACCATGTCCGGGGGGTTGGTTATGATGCCGCATTCGGTGGCGATGGCTTGCGCCGTTAGTGCAAGGTCTCCCGTTACCTATCATCATGTCAGTCGAGTGTACAAAATGGAGGAGGGCGGAGCTCCTACCATGAAGATCCGAATCCCAGCTCGTCGCAATGTGGAAACGACCGAGGGGATTCCGTCACGGGGTGGATCGACAATACCAAGCAGAGCTACCAATGTTAGGCCCGACCGGGCATGGGGTGATATCTCGGTTTCATGGTGGCTTGATTCGGGAGCTGTCCTCAATTCGTCTTTTCTGATCGTTTTTCGTGCTAGCAGAATGACTCGTCTGCCTTCTCTTGCCCAGCCGTTCTTGATTTCGTCAATCTCACCAAGGGTTTCGTCATCGAGCTCTTTCGAATCCCCGTCAATGGTAGTATACCTTGAGCATCGCGTGATCAATATATCCGGAGCCCCTTTAATGGTTAAAAGGCTGGGGGAAGAAAATCAGTTATTCTCTCACACGGGAAAATGGCATCTTACGTATCGTCGGAGCCAAAACTCGCGGCTTCTGCTTCTGGCAGAGCATAAGTCAAGCCGGAGGGTTCGGTAAGTGCCAGGGTTCGTAGCATGTATTTGTTCTTGCTGTTGAACGCCAATTCGAACGTTTTCCTCCACGCGTTTCGCAGTGCGGAAACGGGCCCCAGTGATTCGGAGAATCGTAATACAGCTTGATCCGTGGCGTCGCCGTTGATCTTTCTCTCCGGTAAGGGAAGGTGTACGCTGCTCGCATCGAACTCTCCGGGATTGCACAGTCCGGCAATGGCTCTCATTTGGGAGATGGCGGTTTTACCGCGGCCACTGGACATCATTTCATCTCTTGCAGTTTGAGGAGTCATGGTATGTGTTCCCATGCTGCATTCAGTGACGAACATTTTATTCTAGATATACTTAGTCTCTGGGTGGTTTGGTTGAGGATTCTCCCGTACCTTTGTAAGCGTGCCTGTCTTGTCTGAACAGATGACACTGACTGCGCCTAGAGTCTCAACCGCCTTCAAGGATTTACACAGGATTTTATTCTTGCGCATAAGATTTGCGGTAATGGTGAGGGATGCCGTCAAAGCAATCGGAAGACCTTAGGGGATAAATGCAATGGTGACAGAAACACAGTCCACGATCAGAGTTGGCACGTTGATCCAATCCGGGTATGATTTTCTCAAGTATGCTGCCCTATCCTATAGATCAGCATTTGGTTTCCGGGGTCTCATGGATATCGCGATGCGCGTACCATATTATGATAACAAGAACGATCACTAGGACAAAGTTGAGAACTTCTCGTTCAAGAGTCGTCATTCCGGTTTTGGGGGCGTTGGTTAATTTGGCAATTCTTCCAAAAACCGCTGTATCACCAGTAGCAACAACGATACCAAGACCGCTCCCAGAGATACAATGAATTCCTTGCAATCCGATACACTTGGTCTCTAGATAATTCTCATCCGTGTTGTCCACCATCCCAGATAGTGGAAGTGATTCGCCTAACGTCGCCATTAGTTTCCGGAAGGTACACAGCTCCAGGGGGCATTGCATTACCGGTTAGAATAGATCGATCAAACTTTGCGTCCGAAGACATTTCAATAAATCGAACATCAGCCGGAAGCTTATTGCCCGCTTTGAGGTATAAAACATCTCCGGGGACAATATCACTGGCGACGACAGTGACTTGAGCTCCATCTCTCAACAATAAGCAGTTATCCGGTAACATAGTCGTTATCGAAGCCATAACCCGAGATGAAGACCAATCTTGCCACGCATTGAAAGCTGCTTGGATGAAGAACACTGCCAACAGAACGATAGCCAAAGCCAAGTTTCCTTGTGCCGGCGGATCTCCCAGGGGCTTTCGGGAAACAAATACGAGAATGGCGCCGAGGAGAAGAATAGATCCAAATCCTTTAAAAAAGTACCCAAGCACATTTTGAAAGAGGGTGTTGGGGGAGTGGGATGGGGTATTCTTCCCATATTGTGATAATCTCCGATGTACTTGTTCTTTTGAGAGACCTTGAGTTGCAGATGTTGACAGGCGCTTGAGAATCTCATCCGGCGTGATGGTATGCCAATCCAAATCCGAGAGGTCTAGAAATACGTCAAGATGTTGATGTGAATTCAGGTCTTGGGATACGAACCTTTGGCTGCCGATTTCTTTGCAAGTTGGACTTCTGCCGCATTTTTTTCTTGCGATCCTGAGATTTGGAATGATACGGTTCGGTACTGGATGGGAAGGGCCGATGATAGTTCGATCGATGAACGTCTGTGAGGTCGAATACTTAGACTATCATGATCGACTGAGCTCCTTGAGTTTCTTCGCTCTAAGGCGGGGAAATTTCTTACTCCAGATTCTACATCGACATAATGGATTCGACGAGAATGTGACTCTTTCTCTCCATCTTCTGTCATCTTGGTTGGATAGCAACGGCTTGGGCAGGGTGGTGTTGGTGCAAGGAGATTTTCATGTAAAGCTCGGAATATAAGAAAGAATCTTGTCAACAGATGAGCCTGAATAACAAAGTGTTTTCCAGCAAGTATTGCCTCAAACTTGCAAGAAGATGAAGATACTTGATTGATTGCTTGAATATCAGGGGGGGCTCAATATTTGAAGGTTCAAGGGGTACAAGATCTGACAGCCAGCCTATTTACTTGCTTTGATAAACCTGATCAACAGCTGAGCTTCAAAATCCACCATCATAAGGTCTCGTGGAATAGTCCAGAGTAGGAACCATCTCCCGTCACATTTGATCCCACTCTTTTAACAAATTTGAGCTAGACTTTGGCGAAGTCACGATAAATCGCTCATACAAACTCTCCACCAAAACAACGAACTGAGAGATTTTGATATCAATGAGGCAGCTGAAATCCATGTGATCAGTTGAAATGTATGGAGACCGAGGAGCTGGCACGCGTTTTGATTGCAATCCTCAAACGTGCTACTTTCTCTAACATTACATTATGGATAATCATTACATCTCACACTTGTTAATGTAAAGTTCAAGGTAGCCTATCATACACTTATCGACCCAGCCCTCGAATTCTTCGACAAGATTCGCGATTTACCTAGAGACTCGAGTAGGAGCAATGATGAACTTCATTGCAGCTGTTGAAAAATTTCATCGACGCGAGGAAAATGCATCATAGAAGAAGAAATTACCCCTGGAAGGTCCCCGGCCAATGATGTTAACCGAAGTAAGCCGCTCCACCCAATTCGAACATCCCATTATCAAAACGAAGCAAAACATCATGTTTTAGGACGCAAATAAGAATCATTGTTCTATTCTTTCTGCCATGAAATGCCTCATATGATTTATGAAGGATTCTTGGGATCTCTCAACAGCTTGGTTTAAATATTGTTTGTTGTACCTTCCGCATTCGGATATTCAAGTAACCAGCCCATGGACGCCACCATCTATTGCTCTGGCAGAAGCCTGAGATGGGTTAGACGGTCGACTTACTAGCTGGAGAGTATCTCAATGTACTTTGTATATGCTGCTCCTTGGCCAGCCGAGCCTGGGGCTCAAGAAATCGAAGTATAACGCGGAATGCTTTCTAAAATACAGCGGTAGCACGATGTAGTTAGCAAGTATATCCGTGTTAGAGAACGCTTCGATGCTCGGAACAGATAGAGGAAAATAAAGCCTCATACTGACTTCATTTTCGCTCTGACTACTTGTTCAATGGGGACTCATGATTTATTCCTATTAATGATGGACCGATGTCCTTCTTGCAGGTTATGCTCTTGCTTTAATTGAAATACCGTCCAAGGACGCTTGCTTTTTTTTTCGGAGACATGTCTTTTTCAAATTCATGAGCTCTTCATTTGGCTGAAATTCATATAATATTTGAGGAATCTATATTATCAAGTCGATATTCTTGTATATAAACTTAGTGGAGTTGTATTGAGCTTGTGATGTTATATCAGTGTCAACACTCAACAACTTCACCTCTTAGAATTCCACAAACTACACAAACTCCACATAGATCATCCTTATTCCACACTCATTCTCACACACACACACACTCTCTCTCTCTCTCTCCTTCCAACAAAGCGAGTCTCCACTTCACAGAATGCACTATGCACCACATTTCGAGTTCCTCTCCACCGCTATCTCACTTCTCATCTCAAGTCACCGCAACATCATTCATTTCTATCCACACATATTCGTAAGTTTGACATACGAATTCAACCTCTAACCCTCCCCTCCCCTTTTCTCCTCCCCCTCCGATAAATCCCAACTAATCACCCCCAGCCCAGTGCAAACCCAAACATCCCCTTCATCTCGCATACGCAGAGACTCCCTTTGTTTCTAACCAGCCCCAATCCCCACCAATCCCCCATCCTAAACACCAGCACACTCTTCCTATCATTCATCCTCCTCTCAAGCCTCTACATCCATAACACACACGTCAAGTTCCACGCTTTTATTGTGCCCGTCGCTTTCAGCATTGCTTGGGGCGTATTAATCATAAAAGGAGTGGCTGTTCCCACGGACTTTGTTTTGTTTACTATATTTCCATGGCTGGTATTTGTTGGCCTGATGGGGAGTAGAGTGTGTGTGCAGGATTTGTGTGTTTTTGGAAGGAAGAGTCGGAGGGAGGATGCTGCGATTGGTAGAGATGAGGAATCCCCCTTTATTCAGGAAGAAGTGTCGGCTATGTGTAGATAAAATCCAATCATACATGTGCGGCTCGAGGGGTATTATAGGAGGTGTGAAAGAAGTGCCCAAATCTTAAGTAAGTACAGCACTTGAGTTTTCTGTTTCCATATCAATGTCAACTTAATTCCGTACTTAGAAAGCCGGTTGTTATTGGATGAGAGATGATGGCTTGGGTATATATGCAGTAGATCCCATACTTGCAGCTGCATTCCTGGAATCACCTCAACTCACCAGCGGGGCTTCTCAAATGAGATAGAAACAAGATTCCAAAACGCTGTGTCGAATCATCCAGGATTCTGGGGGTGTTTGGGCTCTTTGGGGTATCCCAATGTTGGGTCTCGTATGAAAACTCGGGTTGGTTCGAAGTACTGGTGTTGTGTAGATAATGCGGGATGTTGGACGTGTCTAATTCTCAACTTCATTTGACATGATAGCCAAGGTATACTGGCTACGAGTAAAGTTACTCGGTGTTGTAATCTCCATTTCGACTTGGTTCTGAAGAGAAACTTCGAGCGAAAAAATCTGTTGATTTTCTCCCACGGATAAAGATGGTGCTCGCTCGAGGCTAGATGGATGAAATAATTTTCTTTGGCAAAAGAATATGGAAGTGATGCTTTTTTGGCCAATCAGCAGAGAATTGAGGACGTCTTAAGGATGACTTTGTTTGATATCTTTTCTGGAATTCTTCCGTATTCTCAACTTATCCCCCTTTTCTCGTGGACTTTCTCGCGTTGAAATGAATTCTTTGTGTTTACGTCGATGTCTTTTAGAGCCTAGTCACAAGCAAATTGGCCGTGATATTATCAACCATAATCACACAAAATGAACATACATACTTGACTGTAAATCAAGACTCGGTGTCATTGAAGTACATTGATAGTTTACTATAGGGCTCGTAGCTTTTAAGTTATTAGATTGTATTTTCTGATATTCACTCGACTTATGCTTCGAATGTGTGGCTTTTGTTTCCTTCGCTTGTATCAGTCGTCAAAGTCGCTAACTTCGATATCGTAGTCTTTCGTTTGTCGTCATTTGGTGGAGTGTGATGGGAAATGTGACAGTAGCTGTTGATATATGTTTCCCAGATACCTTGCACTTCATTGTTGCATATTCTTTTTTCCTTCTCTATTTTGCCAGTGCTTCACCGTTGTTATTGATAGTCTCGATGGAATATTTGATGCTCGTTGTCCAGATATGGGCGAAGGATGGCAAAATCGGGGTCATCCCACCGAAACGAAGGGACGAGTTGCTCCAACGAGGGTCAAGAAGCTATGGACTTTCAGGTGAATTTGATGTAGCATAATCTGAAGAAAGAATAACATAATCAATATGAAAAGGCTACAGGGTTGAACATATGTGAAGGTTGTTTGGACTGGCTAACCAAGGCAACCGTTAAAGCTTTGCAATTGTTGTGCTTGACGTGTTGGGCAAGAAACCTGGGCCAAGACATTTGTTTCGAGGAAGCCTTACTTATTATGACAGAGAACCACAAGTTATCATTAATTAGTGGCAGAAAATTAACCTCAGTTTGCGGTTCTCCCTAATAGTGCACTAGAATATGCAGATATATCTCCAAAAATAGCTATGGTTTCTCAATATGGTAGATAGGATTAAAAATCGACTGGTTTCTCCAAGAGAAGAGGTCCAGAACATCTGCAGTAGCCCGAGTTTGTGTAATTTCACGGCCCCATCAGTGTTCCAGTGGTACTGCATGTATTTGACGTTGAAGGCTTACACGGGCGGGAGTTTGAGGGAGCCGTCGTCTGCTGTGTAACAAGAAAATCCTCCGAAGTGAACTCAGAAGGCTTTTGAGAGACTCTTCAACTTGGCCACCCATCTCGCTTGTCGGTGAACATTTAAGAACTTACACAAGTGGGCATTTTGAGGAACAGTGTTGGTCTTATGGCAAAAGAAAACCTGCCAAGACAGAATCGGAAGGTTTTTTCAAGTAGGTTCTACATGAACCCGCAATCTTTTGGCTATTGATAGTTTATGAGGCTATACTAGTGGGTGTTGTGAAGAGCAGTCGCCTGTCGTGTGAGGTAACAAAAGCTCCCAAGTCAGGTTGAGGAAAATCTTGCAATGGATCTTAAATATGACTGTGCTATCGGCCTTCTATTGAAGTTTAAGAGTTTATTCATACGGATAGTTTGAAGACTAAACATCTGTTGCGTGGCAATGAAGGTGGTCGGAGAAGACTACTCACAGTAGGTTTTGAGTATGGGCGCATAACCAGCCTACTATTGTGCACACACTAATCAAGGTGGTGATTAAAAGTTTGACATGAAACTCTCGATTTTTAGGAGTATTAATATGCAATGCAGCGTAGCTAAAATATGGTAGGGTTGTATCTATATGACTCTCTGAAGAGGTAGCTTTTGCAGAGTGGAAAATACCTCGACAAAGTGATCATAACGACAAGATAGAATAAAAGTCTCGCATCTCAAAAGAGTAAAGAAAAAGACATTATGAAAACCTGTAAATCCATCTCGCAGACCCCGCCAAAATTCTGTTGATTCCAAATTTCCCATCCCAATCAAACAACTCTCCTTCGTTACAATTTCATTCCTGTCATATATCTCTTAATAACCTAGCCAGCAACGTCTTGAGATGCTGCTCCATACTCCTCATATCTATGTCACATTTCTGTGCTCTCTTATACTTCCTGGCTGTAGCCCTCGTAATCGTCCTGGATAGTATCGAGTACGAAACCAGGACTTCTCAACTCTCGACGTATGCCTGGCAAAGGATACATTGAACGGAGCATGACACCCATGTTGTCGTTAATGAAGGTCAATAATGCGTATGCTACATCAGGGAGGACTGTAAATGCTGCTGGAATAGCCGAAATTAAGTTCGATGCTAGGTCTGGAGCGTTGGCTATAGAAGTGTATGATAGAGCCCAAGCTGAAAGGAGAAAAAGGGCCACGCAGGTTAAGAATAGACTGTGCACGATAAATATTAGACACAGTTGGTGACAATGATGGTTTTGCGAGGACAACTTACAGATTTTGGAATCTTCCACCGGTGTAGGCTTGACTGTAATAAGAAATGCGTTGAAAGTAGAGTACGATCCATATGGACAAAAAGCTATAGATTGTTAGTGATATGTATATTTCTAGGTACAGCAACTTGCACTAGAAGAAAAATTCCTCGGGGAGTTTCGTGAAGCGTGAAGATGTCAAATTTTACCTCTGGGGGTGTATAGACAACTGCAGTGAAGATAGTGGCCACTGCAAATAAAGGTTTCCGGCTTTGCATTCGAAGAAAATTTCGAGGAAGATTTTGGAGACACTTTGGAACAGGCTTTTGAAGAACCTGTTGGGCAACCTTTTTAGGAAAAGTTGCTAGTTTGATGTACCAACCGTACTCTTCAGAGTCTGAGTTCATCTTTGTATAGTTGTTCGTGGATTGACAAAGATTTATATCAAGATCCAAGACCCTGCGCTATTGCTTGATTAGGTATCCATCAATTCAAAGGAGCAGGAGGGTATAATTGCTTCCACTACCCACAAATCACCAAAGGAGGAAGATAGAACAGTAAAACGCCTCCAGCCACCCAGAGAATTTCAACTGTTATGACTGGAAACTTCGGAACTGTGTTGAATATGTTGTAAATTTTCGAATAGATGAAGTGTTCAAAGAACAGGCACACAACCGTTGAAGAGTCAAGGGGTGTGTTTTGCAGATCGAGTATTGAACGGAGATGGGGCCTAAGAGGACTTTATATGCCCGAGGCCTTGTGTACCCAAAAGAGCCTCAATTCTCGGAAGAAAACGGTAACGGCACTACCTATTCATGTGCAACAGGTTGAATGACTGTAAGGCTCGACGCTTCTGTTTATATGCGTGTTCCCGAAGGCAAATAGTCTCTGCATTTGCATAGCCTGTGTATGTGTAACACCTGCGTATATATTATTCCATCTGATGCCTTTTCTTCTCCCATTGAAGAATTAAATCATTCGCTCTTTGTGAAACCTTTCTATTCATCATAGCTTTCGATTTTCATACGAGTGAAAATTATCATCAAAACTTCGCACTTGCTTTCTCTGCTCGAACTTTGCAAATATCGTTGCATCAATGAAGATTTCCGATTTCTTGATCGCGATGGGCTGGTTGATCACCAGTACTAATTTTAGCTTGAGCCAACACCAAGAGGTATGTTATCCCCAAGTTCTTTCATACATGTTCAAGGACTCAAAATTGATATTTGTTCAGCTCCTTGAGATGTGGAATCTCCCCAGCTTCATCATCAACCCATCGATTACCACAATACTCGCACCTCTATCCGAAAACCCCAGCCAAGCATCAGAGCTTATGACTATCGTTTCCAAGTGTATATCTGTTGGCATATTGGCGAGGATCTACGATGTTGGACAACGTGAGAAACTACATGCTCCGATGTTCGTTCTCGCCTTTGGTGCATCGGTATTTTTATGGACCAAGATTGCTCTTCCAATAGATATTTACCTCTTCGTTGTCTTTCCCTGGATCATGATGATAGGGTTGTTGATTAGCAGAATGAATGCCATGGTTTGGGGAATGGAGGATCAGTCGGTATCCGAGAAGACTAGTGGCTCCTCTATGCTCGAGCTTGTACCGGGGCTTTGATTAAGCCAGCTTTTGGCAGTATCAACAGATGCCATTTGCTTGGGATATAGTGCTGTAGCACCCTTGTGTGATCACACTCGGTGTTGGCACAGATTGGCTTGGTCCTTTTTATTTCATCCCTTTTTTTAATATATATATAAGCGAGGCTTTGATGGGATATGAATCTTTGGTCCACTGAGGCTTAGTATCAGGAAAGAGAAGGAAATCATCATCACTTTCTTTACTTTCATATTGGCCTTTTATTTGTCTTGAGTTTATTTATTACTTCACTCTTATTAGGAAAGGCTGGTGCAACTATCGTAGCACAAGTCTTTTCTTTCGTCATTACTTAATGATCGATTTTTGTAGCACGAAAAAACGTTCATTTTGCGAGTTGTAGTCTTTTAGGCTGCTTATTTAAGAATCACCAAATCAAAAAACCATGATAGGAATAATGCTTTGATTGTATTTGATTTATCGATTCTAACTATGCTCGCCATATGCTATTGGTGCCGAGTATAATTACAACGTGAAATGACTGGCTAACTTTATTCAATCTAATTCTCATAAACCTTCTTTTCAAACTTGATATTGCCAGATTGTTGAAGACGATTAATATAATTTTCACCCAAACTAGATGGGGTGTAGATGCCGCCTGATAGGTTGTGCTCATCTCGAAGTAACGAAATTGCGCCTTGAGCAATCAACGTACCAGTCACTACATCACGTTAGCGTCCTAAAATATTCCGAACCATATCATTTCACTTACAATCATAGATTGAACCTTCGTAATATTGTCGACAAAAAATTCTCCTAGGGTTCGCTTGATCATTATCCGGTTTGGCGATGACCCGGAATTCAACTCGATCAGCCTTTGTTTCTTCTTTGGTTGCTCCTTCTCCGGGCTGATAAACATATTTCCTAGCTGTGTGTCTAAAAAATGGGATTGCCAAGAATAGACCACCAAGTATAAGTCCGAAATGGATTGCTATAGCCGTAAGATAGTTTCGTGATTTCATGTATTCCTCAACTTTGAAATTGGGACCATAGAATCTTGATCCACTGGATAATCCCCAACTTCGGTGAATAATGGCTAGATCGGTTGAACCTGCGAGAGAAGTAGTAAGAATTCCTAAATCTGGGACTACTTTTATTCCAGTAAGCTTGGTGATGAGAGATTTGGAAGGGCGAACTTTTGGTCCGGGTATTGGAGATAGAGCGTATGGAGTCATTGCTGCTTTGATCTGCTTGAGGCTAAATACTTCTAAAAGTGTGAATACTGTTTCCAAAGTTCCTCCAGAAGGTTTCGCTCTAAGATGTATTAGTCTATGACTGCCTAAATATAACAATTGTGTCTAACCTTATCTCATGTAAAGATACAATAACCTCACCAGTAGGTGCTGAGAATTCTTCCCGGACAGCATCTACCGCGTATAGGGTGACCAAATCAGGCAGGGCAGATTCAAGACCACATTGAGGAATTAGAATTGAGCCACTGGCTTTAGCTGTACTTTCATATTTTTTGATCATTTCTGCCACCCAAGGTACTTCTCCAGTGACATCGAAATAATGTGTTCCATTCTCAGCACAAGCTTTGAAACAACGTTCACCATGAAGAGCATAGGGGCCAACTGTTGCCAAAATGACTTTTGTCTTTTTAGCCAATGCACTAAGCTCCGCATCATCCAGGTTACAGATTTCGATAGCTATTATGTGTGACGTGTTAGTCAATACTCATGGACTGGATTCACCTCTCCATCATTATCATCGATGCTTTGCAGCTCCCACGTGATGTCAAGTGAGCCGTCTGTCATATAAACTCCACGAGTGCTCTTGGAAAGTGGATTAAGGTTCTTGATTTTACTCACCTGGTTGTAGTCTATCTGGACTCAAAATCTTGCATTTGGCCGCAACGGCTTCCAATTTACTGGAAGAGCGTCCTGCCAAAGCCCATCGAAGATCTGTAGGTAGATGTGTGGCGACGTGTTCCGCTGTAAATTTTCCTGTGTATCCTGTGGCTCCAAAGATAACCAATTCGTACTCTCTTTCAATTGAAGACATGATTATATCTTAAAAGAGATGAAAACCACAAGAAAAGTGTTGAAGTATTAAGGTTACTAATTCCTATGTTTTATGTTCTGAAGAAGAGGACAAATGATATAAATACTCCCTTTTGATCTGCTGCAGTACGGAGTATATCAATATCAACATCTACTGTACCTAGGTAGTATCGACAACAAATCAAAGCCGATAGCCATTATTACCGAGGTTTAAGCGTTGAAGCTGACATCAAATTAGTCTTATCAACCTGAGGAAGAAAATAGTGTTTGGGTTGGTTTGTAGTAGAAAACTCAGTGTATTTATTAGTATTCTAACGTTGTGTGGTAAAATATCCTAGATGTCTTTCTGATTAATAGAATATCAATAGCCTCAATCTTTATAAATGCACCAATGTGATGGATGAAACTCAACAACAGCTGGAGGCTATGAATAATGTAAGAGTATCATGTGACCTAATTCTATTGAGGACTAGCGCAAAATGGGTTTCTATGATATCTACACGTGATGGGGCTAAGGGTCGTAACCGAGCCCAAGCCCACAGCAATTTGACAAAATATTCCATATCAAGTACTTTGCGACAAAACCTCAATATCTTCATCACCGTTCATCAACGCAAAATACCGCCAAGATGACAAAGAGAACCAAGAAGGTCGGAGTCACCGGTAAATACGGTACCAGGTATGCGATTATTTCAGCTCTCTACACCCAGATATCATTTAAAGGGAGAATTTTCGAAATTTCAACACATTTTTGAGTTGTGGTGGGAACGGGAAAGCCGCAATGAAGATGGAATTGGACAATCAACGACCGCAGATAAAATCGGAAAAAGGGTCAACGATATGGGAAACAAAATGGCTAATTGCTTTTCTCCCCAAATAGATACGGTGCATCCCTCAGAAAGCAAGTCAAGAAGATGGAAATCACTCAACACGCAAGATACGTCTGCACTTTCTGCGGAAAGACCACCGTCAAGAGACACTCCGTTGGTATCTGGGATTGCAAGTCATGCAAGAAGACCGTTGCTGGAGGAGCTTACACCGTCACGTATGTTTTGGAATCCTTCAATTCAACTCACGATTCGGAAATTTCAGAATTTAACTTACTAACAATTTCGACAACAGAACCCCCGCAGCTGCCGCCATGAGATCGACTCTCCGTAGATTGAGGGAGATTGCTGAGGTTTAAATGGCTTGGGATTGATGGTTGTTTCTACGGGTTTTTCTGCGGCATGGGATTGGTCTCACTTATGATATACAAAAGAAAAGCATCGCATTGCATGATCGATGTCGATATTCGATGAGACCGAATAAAGAAAAATGAAACCATACCTTGCCTCAACCTTGGTCCTTTTCTACAGAACGATTACGAATTTGGTGTGATTTGTGTGAAGCTGGACTCTGGAAGGATCAATTGACATGTCGAAAACAAATAATGATATTTAAGCGCCGGATAGCGCCTAGGGGATGCGTTAGTTCAACGTCAAAGTGAGGACCTCCATGGCTCACAACGACTTCGATTAAGCCCCCTGCCATCAACTTTACAATCAATTTATGCTTCTGTTCGAACCTACCGATGACTACTGTACTGGCCTTATAATATTGTAAATTAAACAATTTTCTTTTGCAAGCGACGAAGCATAGGTACTGATTGATAGGCATAGGTCGAGCTGTATTTGGATATCGGCCGCACTTATTTATATCGTATTGACCGCTGTTCTACCCTGACCACAAATTCCACATCCCAGAGACATACTAAAACACAGAAGCCACAACTGCTGGAGTATTTCCATCCATCCCATTAGCTACTGCAATCGCGCTTAACATGGCTAGAACTTCTACGTCACCATTGCATACGTGAAACGACATGCACGTAGGGCTTTCGGTGTTCAATGTTCGACCACTATGACATAAAGTATATGCAAACGTATCTTATTTTTCTTTGCTTTTGCTTCTTCAATTGTGGTCTCAACTCAAAGCCTGGGTGATTCAGTTAGTATTGACGCTGGGCTTTATCAAAGACAACGTCACCAATGTTTGGCACACCCTGTGCATCTTCCTTAAAGTGAAATCAGTCAATTGTTCCTGAGATTCAAATTTTTCAAACGTACCTAAGCATCTCAGTCCTATCTTTCAAGAGGATACAGGGGCTCTTGATGAATATGAGTGGACGTGATAGTGATGTTCATCGTGGGCGGGTGAGGGATAGTAGGCCTCGAGGACATAACGGTGGACCCCCACCTTCCAATAGAGGATGGGGTGTTGTTAATAGTGGTAAGTTGGTGCAACTCTTGGGGAAAGAAACTCTTATAGTTTGTGCTAACTACGAAAGAAAACTCTGCGAGGGCTCGCAGCCATAATAGGGCTGGTTCGGATAAAACTGCTCGCCGTACGATTCTCCTGGAGACAAATAATCAATTTTGATCTATAGTACTGATCACAAAAGCAGCTAGCGAATACAGTACAATTATAGTTGAAAAGGATTTACGTATGTTACACTTACACACCTGATGATATGGGTGAGAACTTCAATACTGATAAAAGACAGCTGCCGGAGGTGGTCGGTCTAGTAGGGTTCATGCTTCTAGCAAGGTACCTCCCGGGAATAAAAGGGGGACGTTATGCGAACAGGATGTAGAAGAACGAAGGAGAAGGGAAAAGGGACGGGAACGACTCGACAAGCCACCAAGAACCAATCCAATTGCAATCAGCAATCGCAATCCACATGACTCCAGGCCTGTACATTCAAGCAGCACGATCAAACCCTCATCACACGCAAGAGCACCATTAATAGCAACAAGCTCGAGGGTTCCCGAAAGCCGTCAATCCAAACGCGAACCCTCTCCAGTTTCAGCCCTAACAAAGAGGACGAATGATTTACGAATAGTCAACTATCGTGATGAATTAGCTACGGAACAACGCAAAAAAGAAGAGGACAGGAAGTGGGAAAAGCAGCAACGTGATGATCAACTTGGTATTTTCACCCCCGCCCAATCAGACTACGACGGTCCAGGCGGAGCACACGATCTCGTGCGCGTCGGAGAAGATTTGAGCGGGGGAGCCATCCGCGTACCAGCAACTCGAACGGCCTCCAACCCCCATCACTCCAAAACCAAATCCGCCGCTGCGATCCCCCCTTCAAATTACCCTCCGAGCAGGGGACCCCCAACTGCATCTCGCGATCCTCGACGCACGGTCCTCGCTTCACCGCACGACATCCAACCTCAACATCCTTCTGCATCTCGCGGCCCCGGTCGCTTGCATGCGGCTCCTTTTCACGATCCGTCGCCTCTGCATGCGTCTACGCAGCGCGATTCGAGAGCTTCGCGACGGGTTCCTGGCCCTTTGTTTCGCGAGTCGGGGCTTGGGAAGCCTGCTGCGGCGCCGGGGAATGTTGTGATTGTTGATAATGTGGTTTCCAATGCTCGTAAGAGTATTCGGCATTCTCGACGGGGGGAGAATTTGAGTGGGTTTTATTAGGGCTGAGTGCGCTATGGGTGGTGGGTGGTGGGTAGGGGCGGGGGGACGTAGAAGATAGAATGTAAAATAAGGGTTGTAGAACACGGGTGATAGATAGCATATAGAATTTAGAGCATAGACACTCGAGCAGGATATAGATGGCAAATGGGAATACGGGGGCTTACAAATTAGAACTTGGGACGGGAATATGAATACGCATTATGAAACTTTCTGGCGAACAGTATTTTGAGACGTTGGATTGGGAGGTGTGGGATTAGGTGTATTGTATTGGGGCGTGTGCTTCTGACGCATTACCGAATCTTCGTTTAGATTTTTCTGCGTCTGATCGCATCCACATTCTCTTATGCTGATGTAAGGTTTGCGCTAGAAAATCATTTGAAGCTTGAATGTCGTATTGCTTTGGTATTGGTGAAAATAGGGGAGGGAAGGATGGAGGGAGAGGAGGAGGATTGTGGAAAATTTTGTGGTTTCGGAGGGGATTGGAATTTATGTGAGAGTGTTGGATGTTAGATGTTGGATGTTGGATGTTTGTTTGAATATTTATCTATATATCTATCTGTATACATGTATATATGTGTGTATGTGTGTGTGTGCATGTCAATGAATGAATGCATGCCTGCATTCCTCTCCATCACTATTACTCTGTATCATGAAACTGACCACCACCGCAGTGCCATGCCAGTGCCAACATCATTATACCCAATTTTAAGCTCTCCTCCCATCTTTCATCTCCTCTGCTTTTTTTTCTTCCCTCATCATCTTCATAATATACCACATCCCACATCTCACACCTCATCTATATCCCCGTCTCGGCTGTCTGTCCAACGGCCAACTTCAACACATCCTTTGCGTCCCTCCCATTCCTTTGCTCATCATCTGAATTCCCCGTTTCATAGCCAGGCTTCGGGGTCCCAGACTCAGCCTTCACAGGTTCCGAACCATAATCCTTGGGGGATTCGACTGGGACGTGTTCGCGGAGGGCGATGTAGGTTGTGGGGAGACAGATTACTGTGCGGAGGGTTAGTGGGATTTGTTGATTTGGGTGAGGATGAACAATGAATGAACGGTGAATGACAATGGATGATGTAGAGGAGAGGAAGCATACCGAGGAGAACGGTATTTACGACCATAGGAACGCGGCCACGATACCAATCTTTGGTATTGATACCAAAGGAAACGGCTTGAGCGAAACTTTCTTGACCGCGGAGAATACCTGTGAAGCGAGCTTTGTCTATGTTAATGTTGACTTCACTGGAATGAAGATATATTGATGGATTGGGTATAGAAATAGGGAGAAGGGAACGGAGAACATACATAATTCCGAGATATTATCAGTTTTGGTGGATACGAAATAGTAAAGCCAATTTTGTAGGGATTGTTGTGAGAAGGCTGATAGGGTTTGTGAGCATAGATTCCCTTTGTAAGGGCTTTTGATAAAAGGGGAGGGATAATGAGTGGAGGGTACATACACCATAATAGAATGACGAAAAATCCCTTTGTGAATTCTGCGTCGGTCCAATCGAGATCAGGTTGCTCACGTCCGAATTCTTCGTTGATGACCCATGCGTAGACCCAAGATAAGATATGTAGGAGAATCACGTAGTAGAAACTTGTTGTTTATGTCAATGAATGTGGATGAGAGGGGAACTGTAAATTTGGAAGGGTGGGAGTGGAAGAAGAGAAAGATATGGAGTGGTGTACATACCCGATATTCAGACGTTGCTTAACGGGTATCTTCTTATAATCAAGAAGCATACTCATGATTTGGGAGGCAAAGAGACCGGCAAAGTTACCTGTTAAATGTCAGAATTGCAGGATGTATAAGATATCAATATTGAATAGTAGAAGCATACCAACGAAACCAATCAGAGCTCTTGCACGAACACCAAAGTAATAAACCTCATAATCTAAACATGGTCAATTACATATTCCATTACGCCATGGAGCCTTTGTTGATATGAACTTACTGCCGGAATATTGGTTAAAGTATGCAGCCCAAAAGACAAGTAGTAGAAGTAAAATCTTTAATGAGGTCAGTTCGGCATGTATTAGGAGCTTATGAATGATAAACGTACGTCACGTCTTCCACATGCTTTTATGAGTGCATTGATTTCTGCCTTGAAAGACTTCTCATGCACAATCTTGATTTTTGAACCATCTGATCTTTGGGCCTAATGGTAGAGTTAATGAGACATCTTATTCTTAGGTATTTATTGAAGGATGGGTTACCTTTTCTGGAGGTGAGAGTGCAAGAGCAATGAAAGCAGCTAGACATTGAAGAGTGATAAAGATGATATATACAACTAAAATGTAATGTAAGTACTTCTCCGGGAGGAGGCCATGAGGGTTTCACTCACCATATCCAACTTTTCCCTTTTGCTTCTGGTCACTCGCACTAATTCATCATCAGCAAGATCGTTCGCACGGTTGAGGATTGATGTTTGACGAACTGATTAAGTCCCAGAACAATGGCACCACCAACAAGAGGTCCTCCAGTACGAAACCATAACCAGATGCTATTTCCATTAGCTCATTTCCTTATATACGAAGACAATGTAGGACAAACTTCATATATTTTCCCCTCTTCGTAGGTTCCGGATATCCTAAAGCAACTGCTCCCTCGGAAGCCCAGAAGAGTCCTGCTCTAAATATCATATAAGCCAATTCATCCTATACTAGGACTCGCTTGTTCGTAACTTACGAGATACCACATGTTACAGCCCCGAAAAGAACAAGCCAAACAGTTCCATATCGATTATTAGCATATAAGCCCGCCCTATTTCTTCATTAGCAGAAGGCCCCATACTCCTATACCATAACCGAAAGATATAATCATACGAATAAACTGGATATCCCACTGCTCCCAAAGTCAAGGTATACTTCAGCCCAATACGATTTGCAATCGGTCCACCCAATAAACAGAAGATTCCCACTTGAAAGATGATTCATTAGCAAACGTTCCCGTCACAGTATAAAGTAAATGGAACATAATTATAAACATACTCAAACAAAAAACCAAAGCATTAGCAGCATTAACCAAAAAAGGCGATTCAGCACCTCCAGCGCCTAGAGAGGACATAGCATTCCACATACCCGGGGCCAAAAAGCCCACAGCACCAATAACAAAGGCATTAAAGAGAGAAGAACGATACCATAATCTCTTCTCCAACTGGCGTTCTGAGGGGGGCTGATCAGCCAGTGATGAACTCATACTTGCTGTGGAGATGGATGAGACGAGACTTTGATGGAGAAATGAAGCTATCAATGTTCTGCCAGGAAAGTGTAAAGTCACAAACTAAAGTTAAATAAATGGGAGGATATATAATATATATCTACGGAGCATACATGATCTACCTAATTCCAACATCACACCAGGTACAACAAGTGCTCCATCTAGAATCCCAACGTTACTTCATCGCGTACAGATTTTTCCAAAGCCATGCTACCTCCCGTTAGAAATAGTATAGAGCTTCCTTTCCAGGCGAAATCTAGCTTGGCATATCGAGCTGCTTTTGCAACTTGAGAGGCGAATTAGATGTCATAGATGGAAAAGCGACTGACGAATTCGAATGACGTGCTGTGAAGAGGTAAAGCAGCAATTCTTTTTATCAAAATTGTTGTAAATGCAAATTTGATGCAGATATGGCGAATAATGCGAATCATTTATCCTGGTGTGTGAATGCCGAGATTGAGCCGATGATATCCGGATAAGCGATGTCAGTTTGGAGATTTTATATACTGAATATAATTATCTATCTACACTCAGATATATATCTATCTATATCTATATCTATATCTATATCTATATCTATATCTATATCTATATCTATACAGTATTATATATACAGTGTATATTTATATCAAGTTGGAATACCAACTTCATACGTCAGAAACCATGCTTGTGGTATCTGACTTGAGAAGTTGAGACGAGGCATTAGGATGGGTAAGATTATATGCCATCTAATATCCAAAATTGAATAAAGAGGATATCGAGGAGAAAGCCCTGAGGTATCAGCAGTTTCGACCATCGTGATACATTGTACCAGGATTCCTCCTTCCTCTCGTTTCTCAAAGCTGTCAAGCGTACTCCCCCTTTCCCCTCGTTCATTCTCTAGAACTGTTATCTTTTGATTTCATATAAACACAAGATGATCGATCCATTGATCCTAGATGAATTGTATCGATGTTAGTCCTCTATATTCTTTCACTATTGGGGATCTATTTTTTCTTCACGCTATATGCCCGCTTTATATTTCCCTTTAATATCGATTTCTTCTTTGCGTCTTAGCTAACCATAAGCTGTTAGATCCAATGCTACGATCATTGATGGCGGCGGAGAAAGGGGTGGTGGTGATGACGATGGCAGCGGTAGCCCTTTACTGTGACTCGACCCAATCCACTCCCAACCTCAACTAATCGATCTTCGGTACACTCATGGTTGAATATTCAAATTGGTATACACAATTTCACATCTGAGTATCTTGAAAGTAACACTATAAATCAATATATCACCGGTGTTGCTGCGATTTCATTTCAAATTCATCAGGACTCGTTAGCATTATGTAGAAACCAAGTCAAGTCTTCACATACCTACAAACTCATCTCCATGATAGAACGAAACATTGATATTTGATTTCATTTCATTTCATACTAAACCCAAACCCAAACCCAAATCCAAATCCAATAGATCAAAAGCAACCCACCCAAATCCCATCATTCCAATTCCAATCCCTCAATCAACCCAACGACCTCCTCCGCACACCCAATACTACGTTGATACCCCCCACTCGCATGACCATAATTATGCACCACCCAAACCCCATCAACCTTCTTTCCCTTCTCATTCCCATCCCCATCCCCATCCACATCACCGACCCCCTCAACCTCTACTCTCGTCCCTCCTTCCCTCCCAGGTCTAAATCCTACCAGAATATCCAGCACCTCAATCTCCCCCTTCTCATTCGTAAATTCTTCTGCCCACCCAGCACTCTTTACTCTTTCCAAGATACGCTCAGTTAGGGCATGATCAGGAGTAGGGTCCCAGTTATTTTTCTTCGTTGAAGATTGAGCTGGTCAGTTTGTGTTTTCAATCAAGAATTTATATGCAAGATCAGGTCGAAATGAAGTCAATCAAAGCGCGGCAAACCATCACAACAAACATTCAAACAAGAAAGGGAAAAACCAACCTGTTTACACCCTCCTACCACACTCGTCCCACTCCCCGGCCGAGGAATCACATAAAGCAACTCATCACCCCTCTCCCCCAAATCATCGACCAACGTCCTACAAACGCTCGCCTCCCCTCGAACCAACACAACCTGACCCCTCACCGGAAACAACTTCGCCGCCTCAACCCCCCCTACAAACTTCCCCGCAGCAAGCCCCGCACAGTTAACCAAAACATCAACGTCCCCCCTCCCACCCTCCAAAAGCACGCGTCTAGCCGAGCGAACGACCCCCTCAAGCCCACCATCCGTCTCAATCTCCGCCCTCACAACCACGCCCCCAAGTTCCTCCACCCTCCGCAAAAGATACCCCAGATAAACATCCACATCCAGACAAACCCCCTGAAACCGCACTCCCCTCTCAATCCCCCTTCCCAGCTCCCCCCTCGGAAACCCCGCCACCGGCCCCCCATCCCCATCCACATCCAGATCCCGATACCCCCCCACCAAATCCCTCCACCAAACCCCCCTCTCATCCACCGCCCCCCCATCCCCCCCAGCATACCCCCTCCCCGTGAAATAAACCGACTCCACCAGCGCCGCTCCCGATCGCGACGTCGACTTCCCCCCTCCTTCGACTCCCCAATCATCTCCACCCACCTCCTATACGTCACCTCCTCCCATCCCCTCACGCGTTCATCCTCCACATCGCGCGATGCATGACTGCGCCAATCGGCGCCCGCCCACGGCGAACAGTAGTGTGGGGATCTATCGCCGGGGAGGTGTGCTGCCACGAGGGTTAGATGGTATCGCGTCGGGGATATCGATGAGTCTGTGGAAGTTAGGAGCGAGAGGGCGGTCTGGAGAGCCGAGATGCCGGCGCCGAGGATGGCTATGTTTGTTTTCTTGGGGGTGGGCGTGGGGTTTGCTTCTCCTTCTCCTTCTCCTTCCACTTCTGCCTCTGCTCCTGCTGCTGTTGTGGCCGGTATGGGGTGTAGATGGGGTTTGATACGCATATTTTCCGTGACGCCTGATCGGAAACCACGACGTTCGAGTTGCTGCTAATTATATGAATCTAGTATGTAGACGTAGATTCATACGCAGATACTAACATAGATATGAACGAACGAAACACAACCTCCAGCTAGTGCAGATGTAACCCGAAACGCAAATGCCAATTGACGGATCCGTACCATAAATAAGCAATAAATTTAATATCGCACCTGTCCTCAATCTTAACCTTAACCTTACCCATCCATCCTTTGAAACTGGCTTTCGCATACTAAATACTTGTAGAACTATTTACAAATACCTACCTACATCAACCCCTCACCCCTCACCTCTCATGATCACCCCACCAAACAATTCAAAACCTTGGAACTTAAATGCAACCTCACCTCACACGGTCACACAACGTAATCCTACCTACATGAGGCTACATCCCGCCAATCTCTCCCACAACGTCACCTTGGAACCAACCAACCAACCAATGTCAGTAAGTCAGTATACATCATCCAACCAACCCACATCCCTCCGTCCCTCCCCCCATCTCAAAATCCATCTTCAATCTACCATCACAAGCCCTACGAGTCCCAAGTCCCAAGTTTCAAGCCCCAAGTCCCAAGTTATCGTCAAGAGCAGTTAAACAGATATGCAAACAACTTCGGTTTGAGGTACTTTATCCTTTATGCTTTCTGCTTCATGCGGAATATTTAATTTCCATTTCCATTTTGATTTTCATGTCTATCTTCATTCCCCCATAAACTTTAGAGTAATACATTTACACCCCCCTCACCCTGTCCTCCCCAACCGAATCTCCTTAGTAGGGTGCTTGCTTGCTGGCTGATTGGCTATTCTACAATATGATATGTGTTTATCCCCCATCTATCTTTCTCTCTCGATATATGAATCATCAATTCCATCATATCATACGTACCACAAATGGATATCTACAACGACCCATCCTCTTCTCTCATTCACATCCGAGAAAACTCCCCGAGTCATTTACGTAGATGCAATCCCCCAAATATATCATCCCCTCTCACCTGCTCCCCAGCATACCACTAACTTGACTCCAAAATCTCTTTGTGACCAATCCCTCAATCTCACTTCTGGTTAACCACATAAAGTCTTCAGCTTTATATTCATTTCCCTTTAAATCCACTTGACCAGCCATGATTCTTCCTTTCATGTAAAAGACTTTTTCCCCTTCCCTGTTGAATTTTGCTGATGGTTTGATTGTGAGACTGCCGATTGGGACATGGCCCACTATCCAGGTATTCATATTTGGGCCTGCGGTTTGGGTGAGGATACGTTCAGCTGCCTATGGAGAGGGTCAGTTATTGGATGAAAGGGATTGGATAGAAATAAATAGAAACAAACAGAGAGAGATATAGAGAGGAATAGAAAGATAAAAAGATAAAGAGAGAGGAAAAAAAACTAACCGTATGCAAAACCTCACTTCCCCTCAAATCCCCCCTAGGAAACTCCCAAACATCAACGTCAACCTCCTTGCCCTCCTTATCCAAACTCTTCCCCTTCTTCCTCACAACCAGATAAACCGTCTCATCCAACTTCCTCGCCAAACTCTTCTTATCCTCATCATTCCCCTTGCGACTCTCAAGCTGAACCCTCTCCGCATCCTCTCCCAACCCCTCCTCCACAAGCTTCCCAGCAATATGCTCCCACTCCCCCACCTTACTGCCCTCCCCTCCAATAAGAACCTCGTCATTCCATCCCTCCTCCCCATAAGCCCTATACCCTCCAACATCTCTCGCCGCCACGCCATTCCTCTCCTTAACCCTAGCCTTCCACTCGATATCCGCCGGTTGATCTTTTTTATGGTAAAAGTATCTCGTGAACGGCAATGCCAATCTCTCATTCAACCTCTTCTGATAAAGATAAAATGCCTTTTCAAACGGCGTCGCGGATTCAGTGAGGAGGGGTGGCCGACTGAGGATGATTCCCGTGGAAATTTTATACGTCGAGGATCCGGGCGATGGTGTCACGGGTGGCACGGCATCAATATGGGGAAGATGAGACGGAGGCCCATCGAGAGGTTTGTACGTCGAGGCAGCAACCGCATAGCCTCGAATCTGCGATGCGGGAAATTGGTAGACACACGAGGCGCCAACGTAGGTTCTGGGGAGACGAATTGGGCGTGGAGAATCTAGACCATGAATTGTCAGTGCCGACATCAAACCAAGAGCTTGCAAAGAAGCCAGCGAGTCACAGATTCGCATCGCCTCAAATTACGAGCAAACCAACAGCAAGCGCATCACCACCTCGACCGCAGACCCAACCGCCACACAGCATTGTATGGCCCCCCAAGGAAGAAAAATACATACGCAACAATCGCCAGGCAGCCCTGCCACAGCCTCTACTACTCGCCGACATGATTCCTTTCCGAAGATATGAACAAAGACAATCGCAATCACGGTGTGCGCAGATCACAACAACGCTCACCTTCCTCGTTCCGCCCACAGCACGAGCACCCAAAAAATAAATTCCCCTCCCGCCGCTTAGTCATCTCCCTACCAATCCCCTCCCATCTACTTGGCGTTGTTTTGGGTCAATGCCGGGCTAAAAATTAACTAAAAACGGAACTTTATTTTAAAAAATATAATAAATTAACAAATCTAATTAAAAATTATAAATAATGCCTTATAGTATTATTAAGTTAAAAAATAAACGGTGGGTATATTTAAATTCTTAAAAATAAAAGTCTTATAATATAATAAAAAAGAATTTAAAAGATATACTATTTTGTAGATTTTTAGCCTGGCATTAGCTTAAAACGACGCCAAGTAAAATTAAACCGAAAACGAAATTTATATTAAATCTTTAAAAAAATAATAATAAATTAACAAAGCTATTAAAAGTTAAAAACAAAGCTTTAAGATGTTAAAAGATTAAAAACTAATATTTATTATATATTAAATTTTCTAAATTAACGTTTAATAATATATAAAAGACAATTTAATATATATATAATTTATAGTTTAATTTTAAATAAATTGAGTTTAATTATAATTATAAAGAAAATAAAAGTTATATAATAAATAAGACATCTAATTCTATATTATATATTAATTTTAATAATTTTATTTAAAGAATCTATTAGAAAGTAGACTTTTTAATAAGGTTATATAACTCGATAAGCTAGTATTTAAACACTCTATATATATAATATCTAGCCTTCTAAGGCTTTATTCTTACGTTGAATCTAAAGTCTTAGAAGGTCGAAATCCCGTAATAATAAACATATAACTTAAAATAAATTTATCTTAAAAAGTAAAGATTATCTTAGAAAATAAAGATTATTTAAAAAATAAAAAATTATTTAAAAAAATTAAATTATTATTATTATTATTATTATTATTATTATTATTATTATTATTATTATTATTATTATATTATTATTATTATTATTATTATTATTATTATTATTATTATTATTATTATTATTATTATTATTATTATTATTATTATTATTATTATTATTATTATTATTATTATTATTATTATTATTATTATTATTATTATTATTATTATTATTATTATTATTATTATTATTATTATTATTATTATTATTATTATTATTATTATTATTATTATTATTATTATTATTATTATTATTATTATTATTATTATTATTATTATTATTATTATTATTATTATTATTATTATTATTATTATTATTATTATTATTATTATTATTATTATTATTATTATTATTATTATTATTATTATTATTATTATTATTATTATTATTATTATTATTATTATTATGTTATTATTATTATTATTATACTAGCACTCGTAGAAAATAGATTTTTAGACTTTAAATTTATAGAATTTTATTATCCTCGAACGAAGTGAGGAATCGGGGTTTAGGGGCTAGCCCCCATTAGGAAATAAAATTCGACGAATCTAAAGTTTAAGAATTTATTTTCCGCGAGTACCTAGTCCTTTAAAATTAAAATTTTTTGTTTCTTTATATAAAAATTGCTAAAATTAATATAAATATTCTATATATAATAGAATCGAATTATAAGAAATTAAAAAAATTTAATTAATCAAATCCTATATATCTAGGATTCTTATATATTTAAATTAAATAATAAAGTATTAATAAAATTTATATAATTAAACTTAATTATATTCTTAAATACTTTCTATAATTTTTAAAAAAAAGATTATATAATAATTTATTATTTAAATTATTCCTTATTAATATTAGTAATATAATTAATAAATTTATTAATTTTATATAGAATTCGTTATAATTGATTTTATAATCCCCTAAATTTAAAAAATCCTATTCTTTTATATAAAGATTACTAAAATTGGAATAAATATCCTATATATCGAAGAATCCTATATAACGTAATCCCTTACACCTAGGTTCTACTGTATTAAGGAACCCCGTATAACGTAATCCTTATACCCAGGTTCTACTATACTGTACCAAGTACACACCCGCACTAACCCAAGTTACCCAACCCAACCCAACCAGCCAGCCCCCACCCCACCACCCACGTGCTCGGCAAACACAGCGCGCAAAATCCGCCCAGCATATAAAAGCCCTCTCCCTCCCCCTCTCCCTCTCTTCCCCAAAATCCACGGCATCATTCCTTATCGTCAAGACCCGTTTCACCCCAGAACGTCCTGACCATTTATCGATGCCTAGAGTGAAAGATCGCAGGCTTTTTTCGCTAGCGGTACCCTCGTCTTTAGCTACGGGAACTGTTAGATAGCGACTGTGGACATTTATTGGCGTTTCTGTTTTTTTTTTCTGCCGTTGTGTGTGGTTTTGGGGCCGGGGCGGTGAGTGGGAAGTGGAGGAGAGGAGAGCGAAGATAGACGAGGAGGATTGAAAGGAAGAAAAAAGAAAAGAAAGAAACAATACCATCGTTGACAATGCCAATACGAATACCAAACCCAGACGAGATGAAGAAATAGATGAATAAACAAACAAATAAACAAACAAATAAATAAACAAATAAACAAACTAAAATATCCATATCACATACTACCTAAGTACATACCACATACATAAAGTACAGCACCAGCTATATTTCTCCCGCGGGTTCTTCTTCTTCTCCTTCTCCTGGGTGTGGAGGGAGAATCTAATCGTGAGATGAGATGAAATGAGATGAGGTCGCTGGTTCGATGTGATGTAATGTGATATAATACAAATTTAATATAATCTAATATAATATAATAAAGACATTTAAATAACTATTAAAAGTTTCGAATAAAGGAATTTATAATAGCGATTGATTTATTATTAAAATAAGTTCTAAAAGGACAATTATAAAATCCTTAAACCTATTTTATATTTATTTATTTTAATAAATATAAAGTAGAATTTTATTTTTTATTAAATTAATCTATTATAACGAAAAGAGGGATTAATTATATAATTAATAAAGGAATATATACTTTAATACTTTAGAGTTATTATATACTATACTATTTATATAAATATAGTATACTATTTATATACGTATTAATTTAAAAAGTATTAAAACTAATTAAATATGTTTTAATAGAAATATTATATTTATAGACTATACCTATTATATAAACTATAAAAATAAAAATAAAAACTAATTAAATATCTTTAATATACTATAAAACAATATAGTAAGAATTATAATTATAACCTATTATATACTTTACGTTTTCTTTATAGA